>OZ038496.1:26761176-26803676 GCA_964036315.1 Acanthosepion esculentum
GCGCCGCTCTCTCACATATTCCGTGGTGGAACTCTACTGAGATTCTCTCTAACCATAGGACTGTTCCCCCCACCTGGAGCCACGACTACTATCACCAAGCCGCTCACTCTAGAGCATTAGAAGCCGGTTCAAGCAATGATATACACATGATAGAAATTATTAGGAGGATTTGAAAATTATATTTAAGTAATTCATCGAGTCTGAAACCTCAACAGAATGCAGAAAGAACTGGATGGCCGTTTCGTCCTATTTTGGGGACTCATCGGCAGTGCGCATCCACTACCGAAAATTGAAACTCTGACAATTAGGCTGTTAAGCAAACATCATACCAACTGTTCCAACGGGCCTCGGTGACGAAGAGATAGCAAATCAGACTGGATGCGCACTGCTGATGAGTCCCAAATATAGGACGAAACGGCCGTCCAGTGCTTTCTGCATTCTGTTGAGGTTTCAGACTCGATGAATCACTTATATATAATTATCAAATCTTCCTAATAATTCCTATCATATATATATATATATATATATATATATATATATGTTCGTACTAAATAGTGTTAGCGTAATATTAATTGATGGGGTCGCAGCATTTAATGAAGTTGCTTCGAATACGATTCTCTTCTCGATCTCTTTTTTACTTCTATACCTGACTCTTTTCGTACTACGCACCTCTGCCCTCTTGGCGACTCGGGTCATGCGGTTGGTCCTCTCCACCAACTGCAAAGAACCTCCTATCAACAGAATATCTTTCTGCTATTAACGAGCAGATTGTCACTCGTTCCATGATTTCCGCAGCGACGATCCCTGGAATGAAGTTTGTAATCATCCTGTTCAAAAAATGTGCGTCGGCGGTTTCTTCCTGGATGAAAGCTGGCATCGATGCTTTCATTCCAACAAGGAAATGCCAAGTTAAACGGCGTTCATCTCCTTCGTTCTCTCCTGCGTGCTCACTTCTTCCGGCTGTACCAGAGAGAAGCGTCTGATTTCAACAGATGTCTTTTTGTCTCTGCTCGTAACGAGTGCAAGCGTGTCCTCAATGAAACAAAGTTACTGTTTGCTGGGAGAATAAAACTACATTATAGCATCTCGCAATTTCGGTTCTCGAGATTATTGTCGGCTCTGCAAATCCTCAGTCCCTCATCTATTCAATCAATTCGAGGTCCTGACATCTACAGCAGATAAGCAAATAAGGTTGAATGTTTTGCGCGGAAATTCTCTTCCAACTCAACACTCGACACATTTGGAGTACCCACATCTGTTTTCACCCCTAGAACTGAGCCTCTACTGTGTGATATGCGCATAACTGTTCTCGGATATCATTTCTAAGTTAGACTCCCACAAGGCAATTGGAGGTGACGGGATAAGTATCCGCCATCATAAAGAAATGTGTTTCCAAGATGGCTCCAGTTCTCTCCAAACTATACAACTATTGCCTCGCTGCTTCCTGCTTTCTAGCTCGTTGGAAATCCTCTGTAGTTTCTGTGTTTAAGAACTCTGGAGAGACTTCTGACCCCTCTAACAATCGTCCTATTAGTCTCCAGTCGCTTTTCGGCAAAGTATTCGAGGCTTTAATCAATCCTAACGAGTTTAAGCGTCTTACCTCGCACGACCTACTCTCGGATAATCAATATGGATTCCGTTTTTCCCGGTCTACCGCTGATGTGCTTACGACCATCACTGAATATAATCAAGTTCTGTGGCTCTAGGCATCTCGTTTGACAGGTTATGGCATGCTGGTCACCTACGTAAGCTTCGGGGATACAGTATTATCATACGTACGATTGTTTGATTTAATCCATTCATTCCAATTAAATCGTGAAATGAAGTTCGTTCTGAAAAATCTCGCTTTCAGATCCTTTCACACGAACGCGGGTGACCCCCAAAGCTGTATCCTGGGCCTTACGCTGTTTCTGATCTTCATCAATGATCTTCCTGATGTCATCAGTTCCCTAGTAGGCATTTATGCAGATGACACTACCATTTACTCCTGTCTCAATAGCAAATCCGTCAGAGTTGAAAAGTTAACCTGGACGCTGCTCTTGAAAAGGACCTCCAATCAGTGGTTAACTGGGGCAGAAAATGGCTTGTAAATTTGAATGCCTCCAAAACTAAACTGTTCACATTTAACAACCATAGAGAAACTTCCCTGTTCGCCATCAGCATGGCTGATACTCGACCCCAGGAGAGCGTCTCACTGCGCCTTCTTGGCGACAAGTTTTCAACTGACTTGAAGTTGAAAGACTACATTGAATCAATAGCTGCATCTACTGCAAGGAAAGTTTGGTCACTTCGACGTGGCAGAAGGTTTTTCTCCTCAGAGTGCATCTTGCACATTTACAAATCTACTGTTCGTTCGCGCATTGAATACTGTTGCCATATCAGGTCTGATGCCCCTGTTATTCATTTCGAGGTTCTTGACAAAATCCAACGAAGGATCTGCAATGTAATCGATCCTGACTTGGCATCTCGACTTCAGTCACTTTCTCACAGACATGATGTAATTTCTCCTTGTCTTTTCTAGAATTATTTTAATGGCAACTGCTCTGCTTTTTCCACTGCTGCATCGATTACATGAATTTAAGCGTGTTACTCTCCAAGGCTAAAGGAGCCAAACTTTCCTGCTATTTAACCAAAGTTGGGTAGGGAAGTGATGGATTCATACCTTTCCGAGGGTATTAGCACGTAAATGGATGTAATGAACTCCGCTGGGATTCGAACTCGGCTCTCCAACTTCTCATTCCCAGACGCTACCCATTACCACTGTGCCTCCTTATATGTATATATAAGAGCCGTTGGTGTCTGTTGGATTTTAAATATGTCCACTTCGTTTAGATGCATTTTCTTTTTCAACTAGCTCTTATACCACATTGTGCTATTATAGCATTGGCGATGATATTATGTAGGGCGCTGGTCTTTACATATCTCTTATTGCTTCCCGGCACCTGGATGTGGTGTAATGGTTATCAAGCTTGTCTCGCTAGAACAATTACGAATGAGTAGTGTGTTTGATTCTCAACGGGTGTCCCATACAGTGCTGTTCAGTAAAAGTGACTCACCTGATTTTTTTTTACTAAATGTTCTCTTCTCCGATGAAACGAAAGTTGAGCTAAATTCAAAGGATAAGCGATCTAAAATCCGAAGAAGAAGCTTTGAAAGCTCTTTGAATTTAGCAGTAAGTACTGTCAAGCATCCGTTCAGTATAATGTTCTGGGGATGCTTTTCTTTTCATGGAACTGGTTTCTTGAAACCTATTGAAAAGACCCTCAGGAGCGAGCAGTACAAGAGAATTTTAGAGTCTTGTCTGCTACCTTTTGCTGATTTTTATGCAGGATAATGCTCCCTGTCACAAATCAAAATTGATGAAGGAATATTTTGATGAGAAGCAGGTGAGTGTTATCACATTGCCGCCCCAATCTCCTGACCTAAACCCCATAGAAAACTTATGGTGCATTATAAAGTACAGGCTCTCAAGAAAGCAGTTAAGCAACAAAGAGGATTTGATTGTGAATTTCATATCCGCATGGAATTCAATGCTTGGAGATGAGATTTGCCAGAAACTAATAAAGTCAATGCCAAAAAAGGTTGAAAAGGTTATTCAAAATAAAGGAGGACCCATAGATTATTAAATATTTCGAACTATATTACCTATTATAAATATAAATTATACCTCTATTATTCTTTATTTAAAGCTGTTCGGTTATGTTTCTATTGATTACTAGTTGCAGGAAATAAGCGAGTCACTTTTTTTGCACAGAGTTTTTCCCTAAATCTCATTTATATCCAAAATTATAATTATCAATAGAGTACCTTAGGGTGAGTAAACTTTTTTTACTAGGTGGTCGGGAAGGGGTCTTTATGTTAGTATGATTAAAAATTAGTTTGACCCCAAAAACAATAGGCGAAAATTAGTTTGACCCCAAAAACAATAGGCGAAAATTTTTTTAAGTAAAATCAATCAGGTGAGTCACTTTTATCGGACAGCACTGTACTTCGGTCTTTTGAAGATCACAATATCCCTTATCGCTTCCAAGTTCTGAAATGGCATTCGTTCGGCTGAATATTGTTGCCAGCTTCTCGCTGAGTATCGCCACACATACAAAAGATTGCTTTGTATTGAAATGAGAAGCATTGCCAACGTAGAATCTAGAGTGAAACGGGAATAACACAAATATGTTAAGAAAAGCAGAATTCACCGAACTTCTACGAAGAAACTGACTCATCATTTTCGAAACGAATCTAACTGACAATCTATCAAGAGGAAAACAGCATATTCTTACCCTTCGACTACTCGTATTCAAAGTTCAACGTCTCAGTACAAAGGTAGCCATATTTAAAGAAGCCATTTTCTTTTTTGCAATATAGTTATTTTGTGAGAGAGGCCATATTGTTCCCTTAACAGCCACTTGCCAACTTCTCGCCAAAAGTACAACGCCGCTTCGTTGAACGATGAAGGTTTACTGCCATTATACTCCTGCCAAATAGGACAAAAATGAACAATATCTAGAAACTCTGACGTAACATTATTACGAGAATTGACTGATAAATAAGCTCTCCTATCACGCAGCGTCGCTAATAATGGAAATAAAAACATGTTTAAATATGGATTAGTTCTTATATATGAAGTTGTTTTCCAACTTCTGGATCTGTTCCAAAATTTGAGGTAAGTCTTGAAATGGTAACATTTCTGTTTCATGTCGACGTTGAAGTTGCTACGTAGAATTGGATTCCAAATATTCCTTCAAGGAGAAAATGAAAAGGTGGAGAAGATATATACCAAAACATGTGACACTGTTGACAAATAAACATATAATTGTGAAGAGAAATTAATTTACTTCATTTTCAGACCAGTTTCATTATTCTCTCTGGACTGAAACTTGTTTTTTATGATTGGAGATATTACTTATCAGTGAACACTCATAATTTTAATTAAAAAATAATTTGTCTTCATTTTGATACCAGTTTCATTATTCTATCTGGACTGAAAATTGTTTTATAGGATTGAAGATCTTACTTATCAGTGAACACTCGTAATTTTGAAGAGAAATAAATTGACTTCATTTTGATACCAGTTTCATTATTCTATCTGGTCTGAAACTTGTTTTATAGGATTGGAGACCTTACTTATCAGTGAACACTCATAATTTTGAAGACAAATAAATTGACTTCATTTTGATACATGTTTCATTATTCTATCTGGTCTTAAACTTGTTTTATAGGATTGTAGACCTTACTTATCAATTCACCTCCTTTCAGATGAAGATCATTTTTCTTTCCGATTTAAAATTTGATTCTCTTTGAATTTCTGGAGTCATGATTTATCATTACTGACTCTATTTACATTCAGAATATTATCATCATCTTTGTTGTTGTTACAACGTTTCGGCCATTGTGCCCCCCCCCCCGGACTTCATCACGCGTATATTGATCCATATATCCTACAAGGAATCCCGAAGCGATCTCTTTATTTAATATTCGACGGTAGACGACTCTCGTTCCACATCCCATTTCTCATTTAATTCTTATCTTAGTACTGCTCAGTTGAACGCCTTGTTTCCACTGCGTCACATACCGCCCGACCCAGGGATTGAACTCCCAGTTACTACATCACCAAATTCACGTCCCAACGCTTTAATCCAATTGTTCCTAGTGGATTACTAACTTTAATCCACTTTAATCCACTTGTTCCTCGTGGGGGATTAAAGTTAGTAATTTCGGGCATTGGACTCAGTGGAAAGAGGACGAGAAATTACTACTGAACCCGTGGATCGGGGGTGAATGGATGTACGGATGTTTGTAATGCAGAGTAACCCAGAAGTCCGAGATCGAATTCCAGTCAGATTCGTAACATTCACTTAGGCTCAGATATTATTAAGAAACTTATTAATACGTTTCCTCTCCCAGCTATGGGTTAAATAGTAGGACTTTTATCTGGAAAAACTATTGTTATCCTAAAAAAATATTCACTAGCAAAAAGAAAAGAAAATCAATTAGTCTTACAATCCTAAATATCTTTCGGTTTTAAATAAGCGACAGGGGTTGATAAACTGTAAAAAAGCAGTCAGTTGCTAGAAAAAATATACATTTATGCCATTCCTAAGAGAATTTCTGCGAAAGTGAACGCAACTGACACGACTAGGACTTGAACTCGTCACGGCGATTCCATTTTGCGCGCAGGTAATCGTTAAGCTAACACATCTTTTGTGATAAAATCAGCAGAACTGACGAAAAAACTAGAAAAAAAATTAATAATATGATTGCTATTATTTTCTTCTAGTGACTATTTCATTTTGCTTGCATTGTAATAATCTCCGCGGACAACGCAAGCCGTTGGTAATCATTAGTATGATTAGTATGCATAACTGCAAGATTCCATCAGCTTTGGCACTAATGGATGCAGTTGACCAATTCGCTGCACCAGTAAAGAGATCTGCAAGTGACATTCGTATACAATATGGTCGATTATTATTTAATTGGAAGTCGTTGCAGAGTACAACATGAATTTGTAGATAGTGCATCGGTGCGGAAAGTTAAACCGGCGAAACGAGTTCAAATGCTGGGCTAGTTTGCTTCGTTCGCTTTTACACAAATGTTCTTCCAAAGGACATGAATCTGTCTATTCTCCCCCTATATTGGTTAAATATCACAGTAGACTGTGTGCAGTATCAAGCTGGTATAGGCTTGGCATTCACAAGCCAAGGAAACCAAGTGCAAGGTTTACCTAATACGACCATCCAATCAGAGATAACCCATGCGATACACCCGTTGTTTGTGGTGACTCCAAGTAGTGAATACCTGTGGACCTAGCTGCGACTGATATCTGTATGCGGGAGAAAAAATGGTTAGGCTGATGAATATACAAACACAGAGGAGTTAGGCAGTCTCTCACAGCCATGGGAGATGAAGAATGTAAGGTCCACTTTCGAACAAAGTGTGACGGAGTCACTCCCCAATACACTGGCTTACGGTAACTGACGAAATAAAATGTAAGGTTAATTAAGGAAACATTAAAGTCTCGTGTTATCATTTAATTGGCAAATCCATTTCATTACGTGGGTTCTCTAGCTTTGGATAGGAATTAGTCTAGGAGAAAAACAACTTTGATTTGAAAAACCAACCTGAAACGAGATGGGCTCCTTCCGGTTACCTTACCTTAGCAGTAACCAGTACTGCTATGCGAATCGTCGCTGGTGGAGTAGTAATTGGTAAGGCGATCACGCAAATCACGACAAAGCATGAAATTCAGTGCTCATAAATATGACCTTATGCCAAACTAAACTAATGTCAGTTCTTATTATATATATACATCTTATTGATTGTCCTACCTTTCTGGATGTGTGGGTAGTATAGTGGTTAACGGTTCGAAGAGAAATTGAAGAGCCGAGTTTCAATTCTGGTCAAGTTCGTTACATTTACTTCTCACACATACTCTTGGGAAAGGTATAAATCCATATTTCCCTCTTATATCAATGGATTATATAAGCTATCTATATACATGTAAAACAGAGGATGTCAGTGTGTCTATCTGTGTGATACCTTTTCACTCGAGGTCCATCCAACCGATTTTGACCAAACTTAGCACATATACTGTACTATGTAAGTGATAGGTTTTAAAAAAATCAATAAAAGATAAAGCCAATCAAAAATCGATAAATTCAACTTTTTTCCTCTGATTTCGTTTAAACTCGGTTTGTAGGTTACTTACATCATGACGAGCTCAACGATACCGCATTTTTATTTTCACGCCTCTGCGTTAGGTGAAAAAGTGCGAAAAACGAAAAATCTATTTCAACACATTTTTAAACTAAAAACTCCCTCAATTTTCAAGCAATCTTAATGAAAACAAAAAGTTAATTGTTTAACAATCAATTAACTTGATAATTGAGTCCACCCATATAGTAAAAACCGGCGTAAATAACGAAAAATGGCGATTTTTACAGGTTTCTTTATTTTTTGTTGATCTTTCAACCAAGTTTCATCAAACTTAACAATTGCTTTATAAATGTATCCTCTTTTACATCACTGACAAACGGAATTTCAAAAATTCCAAAATAATTGTTGTCTGAAGTGAGTCTTCATCTTGCCTGTTTTATCCCTTCGTGTCCTCGGCTAACTTCGATTGAATAAATGCAGACGACTTCTGTTATATCAGTAACTGCATTAATTCAATTTTTTTTATAATGAAAGTACTTTAAATTAATTGAAGAAGATAGACTCTGTTACATCTAAACATGATACTGTTTTTGCTCCATTCTAATTGAACGCTTTTTTGTTCATCAGGTCGGTATGGCTGCTAGTATATATATATATATATATATATATATATATATATATATATATATATAGATATATATATATAAGTTACGAAAAACTTGGTAATCCGTATAGGTAGTGCCGAGAGAAGGATGAAATCCTGAGAGCTCAATGTAAATTCAGAGCTAATAATTTAAAAATAATTTTAAAATCGTCTCGAGAGCCAGAAATCCAATAAATCTCAGAGATAGATGCGACTTGTGTATAAGAGAGAAGATCCTAATAATAAAACATAAAGACCCGGACATGTTACTGAACCAACATAACGAGTTAATTTTTAAATGTAGACATAAAAACCACCTCAATCTAACTAAATATATTTAGAAATAACGATATAGAAAGGAAAATATTATGTTATTTTTGGTTTTGGAAATGATTGTATGCACACATGGATGCGCACACATAATTGTATGTATACAAATATGTAGACGAACTTGAACATTGATATGTGATTTTATGTGTATATATGTATATGCATTTGTATAGAGATGTATGTATGCATATATATGTATATATGTATTGTAGGCGCATATGTAATATATATATATATATATATATATATATATGTGTGTGTGTGTGTGGGTGTGTGTGTGTGTGTGTATAGGTGTATTCGTAATTTTAGGTAGGTATGTTTGTATATATATATATATATATATATATATATATATATATATATATATATATATATAGCTTTAAATAAAGAATAATAGAGGTATAATTTATTTATAATAGGTAATATAGTTCGAAATATTTAATAATCTATGGGTCCTCCTTTATTTTGAATAACCATTTGAACTCTTTTTGGCATTGACTTGATTAGGTTCTGGCAAATCTCATCTCCAAGCATTGAATTCCATGCGTATATGAAATTCACAATCAAATCCTCTTTGTTGCTCAACTGCTTTCTCGAGAACCTGCACTTTATAATGCTCCATAAGTTTTCTATGGGGTTGAGGTCAGGAGATTGGGGCGGCCATATCATAACACTCACCTGCTTCTCATTAAAGTATTCCTTCATCAATTTTGATTTGTGACAGGGAGCATTATCCTGCATAAAATGAGCTTGGTTGGGTTGATTTGCACCCTTTCAGCAGAAGAGAGCAGACAAGACTCTAAAATTCTCTTGTACTGCTCGCTACTGAGGGTCTTTTCTATAGGTTTTAAAAAAACAGTTCCATGAAAAGAAAAGCATCCCCAGAACATTATACTAAACGGATGCTTGACAGCACTTACTGCTAAAATCAAAGAGCTTTCAAAGCTTCTTCGGATTTTAGATCGCTTATCCTTTGAATTTAGCTCAACTTTCGTTTCATCGGAGAAGAGAATATTTAGTAAAGAAAATCAGGTGAGTCAGTTTTATCGAACAGCACTGTACTTAAGATCATGAAGAGACAGCCGAAATTTCTAGGGTGAATAATGAAGAAAAAAGGCTTGGAAAATTTGTTTCTCACGAGACAGATTGAAGGCAATAGGTACGGAGGAAAACCTCCCTAGCGAGCTTGCGTAAATGGATGGCGCAACACGGTTTAAGAGATAACAAAAAGGCAAAATTTATTAAGAATTAAAGCGGACAGGGAATAGAGCAGGTCGCCAACCTTTGGAAAGGACACGGCTGATAGAAGACCCACTTATTTGCTTTCAAATGACTTAATTTCATACAGAAAGATTTATAAACATCATGCAGCTTTTGTTTTGGGAAGATTGTTGAGATATAATCGTGTTGATTTAAACTCACAGAGGTTTTCACTACTGATATTAGGTTGGAAGAAAATAAACAGACGTTTCGCAGGCCCAGATTTCAAACGCCATAACTCGACGCAAATGCAAACGTACGTAGGAAGCATTTTAGGGTCAATACAATATTGCCGACAATCCGATAATGAATTTCTTCCATCACGTTGAAAACTTGGAATCATAGAAGTCGATAGACTGCAGGGAGGCATTATCGACGCGGTCTGGAATGGGTATCCACCTTCAGGCGCATATATAGAATGTAACACGAAGGGAAAGTGGTAGTTGGTAGCTGTCACGTCTAATATATATGAAAGGAAGCACATCCCCAATGCCTAACAGCATCAGTTTTATGCAATATATATATATATATATATATATATATATATATATATATATATATATATATATATAAGCAAATATGCGGATGTAGATCCGACGGTATGATGAAAAATATGGAAAAAACAAAGCAAAATCCGAATATGCAAGTTTACAAAATTAAAACAGTAAACTTACATAATCGGATTTTGCTTTGTCTTTTCCATATTTTTCATCATATATATATATATATATATATATATATATATATATATATATATATATATATAAACATCGTTTTCAGAGAATTTAATTTCTGTTTTCTTTTTATCAAAAGAAAATCAATTCATTACAAAAGTTTTCATGGTACTACATAACTTGTATAACTTAGCTACTGGGCGTTTCATGTAATAGCCATCATCAAGCGGAACTCCTGAGACGCTTCTGCCTGATAATTGCTATTACATGAATCTCTGAGTAGAGCATTTTGGTACTGATAATATTATCAGATTATATTTCGGATATGTCGACTTTGGAATTGAGCCCTGATTTTATTTTGTATTTTTAGCTTATTTTAAGCATTAGCTTTTATCCTTACTAGATATATCTATCTATAAAAAAGAATGTAAAAACATAAAAATGTCTTAAAATATATGTCGGACTTTGTCCATTTTATAATGTGTGACGTCATTTGCTTACATTTGGATACTCATCGAGCAAATATGAATGTACGTGAGAAACTCATAGAAAATTGTAGTTTAAAAACAGTAAAATCGACCTTGCTAACCGAAACGCTCCTCTCTGGCAAAATCGGTAAAAGCACGTAAGGCTATATGCCGGTTCCGTATAGGATATAGGTTCGATTCCTTTCGGAGGATGAATATTTTCTATGGAAATTTCTCGGACATTCAGGCCGGTAAATGTTGTTTAATACTGTTTTTTATAAACAGAGTATTTACTTAAATATTTGTATCTATAAAAAAGAATGTATAAACATAAAAATGTCTTAAAATAATTGTCGGACTTTGTCCATTTCATAATAATTTTCATATATATATATATATATATATATATATATATATATATATATATATATATATATATATATATATTCAAGAACAAAACCTTAAAGATTCATTTCGGTTATAATTTATTTCGTGAATATCTCTATATATTCATCTCTTCAGAACAAAAGCTTTTATTAAATGGAGACAATTTCCCTGGACCGATATAGATTGACGGGGGAAAGGAAAGTAAGAGAGAAAAGAAAGAAGGAGAGGAAGAAGGAAAGTGACAGATTCTAAAGTTCTTTTTAAAATGTGTAATAGAGAGATGGTAAAAAAAAAGAAAAGGAAGAAGGAATAGTAGTAAACCTAAAATAGACTGACCCGCAAAGAAATTTTTCCTTAAAGTGTGGAACTTTGTGGCATCGGGTTATACAGCAAAATGACCGGTACGGCCGGTTTTATAGGCAGAACAAACCAACACAATTATAAATTAGTTAGTCTAATAAAGAGGCCCGTAATAAAAGAAGTAAGTTTCATTAGAACAGCTTCTTCCTACGAACCACTGTTTTGTGGAACCAACTCCCAAGAGGATGTTTTCCCGATCAGTACGACCATAACCTGTTCAAGGCTATGGTTAACCGTTATCTTCCCCTCCTATCTGTACAAACTGCCTCCTAACGTAACGATCTACTTCGAGTGGCTTCGGGCCTTGTACAGGGTGAAACTTACTGTAAAAATATAGAAGAGGAAATAGTCTTTTTCTACTTCTCAACGATGAGTGGATGTCCCCTCGAAGATGCCTTGGGAGATTACTGGGTTTTAAACTCACACCTGACCTCAAGTGGAACTCGTAAATACGAACCATCGCTACAGAGACGGGTAAAACGGTAGTATCCCTGTACCGCTCCACTAAGTACCTGACTGCTATCAACTAACTTTACAAGAGCCAGATCAGGCCAAGAATGGAGCGCTGTTGGCATATTTGGGCGTGATCTGCACAGACCGACCTTTCCAACTTCGATAGAGGCTAAAAGCGATGCCGTGTCCTTGTGGGTGACGAATTATTTTCCACCTTCCAACCTCTCTCCTCCCTCTCTCTCAGGTCGGATATGACAAGACTCGCTGTTCTGTCGCTAATTTCACGGAAAGTGCTCGACTGAACTTGGTTCAGCCAGTTCTAACCTTTACGGAAAAGGACCCGTCATGCCACTTACACCATAACAAACCACCCACATTCCCTCCGTATTCCGTCGGTAAGAAGTAAGTTCCTCTTCCTACGAACAGCTTTTTTTGTAGAACCGACTCTCAAGAGGATGCTTCCCGATTGCTACAATCTTTTCGAGTCTAGAGTCTACCGTTATCTTGCCTTCCTAAGCGTATATATTGCTTATATTGCCTCTTAACGTAACTCTCTACCTCGAGTGGCCCTTGGGCCTTGTAAAGAATGAACCTTGCTTTAAAGATCTAATAGTAAAATCATCGCGTTTACAATATACATGTAATATTTCTTTTCTTTCAGTATTCAGAAGAGACGCCAATTTTTGAGGTCAGGTGTAAGTTTAAGGCCCAATAATCTCCCAAGGCACGGTGCCTCTTCGAGGGGACATCCGTTCATCGTGATCGGCAGTTCGGGGTCCGATCGGCGATAATGTGACCATGTTTGGTTTTCCGAGACATTGAACATAACCAACCAGTTTTTTCCCCACCCCGTAGTTTGTGTTAGATCGGAAGAGAGATCAGATGCCAATCTCTGATCATCAAGCGATCTAGAGTTGCCCCGGTATACAATCTATAGGAATATATTTCAAATGATAATATTATTTACTAAAGAAATATAGTGCCAATGTTTTTACTATATAATTATATTGAAAATCAGGGATCAGGAATACAATGTTTTGCTAACAGAATAAAACTACGAGGATCGGTTGGAAGATAAGCAGTCAAAGACGAAATTATTGGTGTTGACCACAGTGTTCACTTTTATATTTTATATGAACATACACTCTACCCCTGATACTAAACACGTTATCCCATAAATATAGAATAATTTAAAACTATATTTTTATCTTATACAGTCAACGACGATATTATTCGTACACACATCAATTTTGAATATTTTTTATCCATTTCTCAGAATCTAATGCCCGTAAGATGCCAGCTATTTTTTAAAACTTAATAAGCTCAAAAAAGAAATATAAAACTCTATACTCAGAAGAATAGTTTAAATACAACAAATTTGACAGGCGAATTATGCAAAATAGGAAAAAATATAATTATTCGTACAGTAGAAAATATCGTTTAAAATTGATTGAGACAGTTCCATAAGACCTACACTAAATTGCTTGATTAATTCCTCTGAGTAAATAAACAGCTAACGGAAAATTCCAAGATGAGTAATACCACCATCATAGTAAGCACGTTTCAGTTTCATGCCTTCACGCTGCTGGTGTTTCATTCGCTTTGGAGCGTTGATTACCAGTACAACCGTTTATCTCAACGTTTGTAATTACGGGGATCCTACCTCGGCCACGCGGATCTCTGGAAGGCGTCCTTCGCTTCGAACAGGTCTATCACTTTCGCCCCAGCACCTCAACCTCCGGCGTCTTACTCTCTGGGTTGAGGTGTCTACTCGACCCTAACCGAACTTAAGGGAGTGGTCATAGGTCCCCTGAGCATCCGTAGATTATTCGACCGGTCCGCTGGTTTAATCCTGCCCACATTGTGATTTGTTTGATCCAGAAAGCAGAAGTGGTGTCCGTCCATTCACGGTCGACTATATATGTAGACACGGCGGAGGAGTCTGCACTAAGAAATTTAGAATGCAGCAAAAAAAAAAAAAAAATCAATATCTGCAGAAAGCCGGACAAACAACTATTCAATGGTTGAATTGTTAATGTCTTTTATATAGCAGAAAAGAATAGTAGAGAAAAGAAACGGGTTACAGAAAAGAAAAGTATTTAACGTAAAAACTCATACACTGGATTCTAGACAGAGAGAGAGAGAGAGGGTATGTGATTAACTTGTTGTTAAATCGTCTCAGAACGATATATGATTCTTGCGATGGAGAGGGATAAAGATTTCTGTGCGGAGTTTAAAGTTATAGTAGCGTTCCTCCTCTCACCCTAACCCGGGCCAATTCTCTCTTCTCTCTTCAAGAATTTTCTCCAGTCTGGCTTTTTCAGCATAACTACGCATTTATATAGAAAAGCCCGGCTGATTATAACTGACCCACGGCCCTACTACTTCGCACACGATTATCACGGGGTTCTGGCTCCTTCAACCAAAATCATGTGAATTCCAAAGTTCCTTCTCGCTTACTCAGCTCTATTTCAGTTTTTAATCGATAAAAAATTATTTCGACCCTTTTTCCATTGTCTTCTGATGACCCAGATTCAATGGGTACAACTTCTGCCCTAGATCAGATTTCCCCATCAGTAAACAAAATGCTCTGATTTAATTTCGCTATTCAAATCTACTCCAATTTCAATAAAAAAAAATATACGTGTGTGTGTATGTGTGTGTGTGTGTAAGTGTTTCCCAGACTCTCTCTCTCTGTCACACAGGTGCGACCATACTTTTAAATACCCTCCCGCATCCCTTACACACGTTACCACACCTGGGGCTTTAGGGAAACTGCGGGGAATAATTATATTGTAACGAATGAACGGGTCGTGTATCCTTTTAATGTATAAGATAGCTAGTGATGACTAACCTTGAACAATATTCTCCCTTTTTTTCGGCCTTGTGCCACAATTACTGTATCAGTAATAAATCTTAGACAAGCAAAGTTTGTACAAAGACTTACAATTTGCTGGGGGGGGTATATTTTATATAATTTTTAAACATAACTTAAAGAAGACAAACGCTGTAGAAATATTGTTGAAGATTGTCGAACATTGTCTTGATTTTCCTTTTTATTTTCTTAATTCGCGCTCAAATCTTTCTGTTGCAAAGTGGCGTCAATAATTTTGTTTAATAATAATAATAATCTGTCTATATTTCTGAGATGTATTATGTACATTATTTACATTATTCGGACTATTGTCGCCATATTTCTTACAACGTTTCGCTGTACGCTCTGGCCTTCTTCAGACATTTGGTTTATAATACCCAGAAATTCATACACAGATGTCCTCAAGGATAAAGGCGTTAGTTAGATCTAGTGACAGGACCCAAAGAGTGTGAGTTCAATACTCTGTTAAGGCAGTGGAGAACTTTGGGAGGGGAATTAACAGGAGATAACTGACAACTGACATCCATTAAAAAAATAAAACATGGCACGTGGAACTAGAACAGTCTACCCCAGAGAGCGAAATAAAGAGTTCAGTTCAACATTGCAACCACCTGAAGAAGGCCGAAACGTTGTAATAAATATGGCGACAAAGATAAGGACAATAGTCCGAATAATGTAAATAATAATAATAATAATAATAATTATTGATTTAACTATTACCAAATCGTCTCGTCTATTAAAAACAAGTTCTTTGACTTATTGAAACTTTCAATACAAAAAGGCGAATGGAAATGTAACTAAATCCATTCGAGGCTGGTGACACTTTTAGAAACGAAATGAAAGGCAAAAAGCCTGCGGTCAAATGTCTGGTAACACGAAGATGAAAGCGATAACAATCATAGCACACAAAGGCATTATTGAGTGGTAGCTCGAGGCGTGAAAGTCGATACTTAGTTACTCACAGGTGCTAATTCTTGCAACCAGCGTCTCCATAGAACAGTTTGGATTACAAGTTGGTATATCCGTGAGAGTTGGTGTGGGGAAAATGGCAGAAGACTGGTTACAACGGCAGCGTCATTTGTCAAAGGGCCTGGTGTTTCTGTCCACTGTCCATTTCTCCAGATGCATTTCTTCTACACGAAAAGAATATATATATATATATATATATATATATATATATATATATATATATATATATAACAACAGGAACGCCATTTTATTAATCAAACTTTATTTTTTATTTTTTTATTAAAGACATAAACACCTAAGATATCTTTCGGCACAACACTTATTCATAGGTAACGCGTTGGCACATTATTTATTAGTATAAAGGAGACACATATATTGAAATATTTACTGAAATGGAAGAAAAGTCCGAGCTCGTTTAAAATTATTTTTATTGAAAATATAATTAAAACGTAAGCGGGGGGTGTAAATCTCAGCTCAGAAAGAGTTAATAAAAGGGAAAAAAATTTTAACTCACAATCCTTCCAAGATTTTTAATGATCTTGTGAAATGGTCTTTCTGCCTGCATAAACTTGGGCGATGTAATTTTAAATATTCAGCTTCCAAAACACGTAAATGAAATTCGGTTTGGACGCTGTGCAGGACAGAAAACCAAGTGTCCTGATAAGCAGAGGCACAATCCTGGTTGTCCATCAAATGTTGGCCAATAGCCGACTCCTGGACCGACTGAGAAACTCTATTCCTGTGTTCGGGATTACGTAGGTGTGAGGGAACATGCTGAGAAACGCGCGTTTCCAAACAAAGACCAGTCCGTCTTATATATATACAGGCTATTGGCCAACATTTGATGGACAACCAGGATTGTGCCTCTACTTATCAGGACACTTGGTTTTCTGTCCTGCACAGCGTCCAAACCGAATTTCATTTACGTGTTTTGGAAGCTGTATATTTAAAATTACATCGCCCAACTTTATGCAGGCAGAAAGACCATTTCACAAGATCATTAAAACCCTTGGAAGGATTGTGAGTTAAAAAATTTTCCCCCTTTTATTAACTCTTTCTGAGCTGTGATTTACGGACCCCTTATGTTTTAATTATATTTTCAATACATTTAATTTTAAACGAGCTCGGACTTTTCTTCCATTTTAGTAAATATTTCAATATATGTGTCCCCTTTATACTAATAAATAATGTACCAACGCGTTACCTATGAATAAGTGTTGGCCGAAAGATATCTCAGGTGTTTATGTCTTTAATAATAAAAAAATATAAAAAAAGTTTGATTAATAAAATGGCGTCCCTTTTGTTTAAATCTATTCTGAGGTTCTGTGGGTACAAGTCTTTATTCATATATATATATATATATATATATATATATATATATATATAAATCAAGTTTGGCCTAAGGCAGCGTTTTTAAAATATCTACGGATATTTACGTTTAAGCATTCCACTCTAATCAAATCCGTCCTGCGTATGATGATAAACTACGTCCAACAGCAAGGCTTCTGATCGGGAGGTGTCGAGGAGTGTGGAATCACCTCTTAATTGCTGGTGTTCTCAGGTCCACACTGACCCGGGGTGGTAGAAACTGTCAGGGTCCCAGCTATAGGCAAATACTTAACCCCTAAACTGGGTTCAAAACATTATGAAAGCATAAAAATAATTTTAAAAGTAAAAATACCTACAATGCATTTTAAAAAAACCCAGCAATATTTATTTGAAAAAAAAAGAAATTACCTGAAATAGATCTTAGATAAAAAAATAAAAAAATACCAACAATACACCGCAAAACCCCTATTTACAAAAATGCATTAATGAAACCTGATCTACAAACTGATTTTTTACAGAGTATACATATTCTATTCATAGGAATCTATCCTAAAAATGTTGTCGGCATTAAATAAACCATTGACGTTGATATGCCGTAAAACAAAATAAACCAAACCAATCTAAACCAAAGAATACATATTCTATTCATACGAATCTATCCTAAAAATGTTGTCGGCATTAAATAACACATTCAGGTTGATATGCCGTAAAACAAAATAAACCAAACCAATCTTACCCAAAGAATACATATTCTATTCATACGAATCTATCCTAAAAATGCTGTCGCTATTAAATAACCCATTGAGGTTGATATGCCATAAAACAAAATAAACCAAATCAATCTAAACCAAAGAATACATTTTCTGTTCATACGAATCTATCCTAATAATCTTGTCGGCGTTAAATAACCCATTGAGGTTGATATGCCTTAAAACAAAATAAGCCAAAAAACAAAGTAATAACAAACATTAAAAACATTAAAAATTTGTAACTCCAACGGATAATTTATTGTTAAAACAGATATATTTCGGAAATCTTTTGTAACCCTTGATCACTCTTGAGAAATAAATGAAACAGTGACTAAGCTTCATAAGTCATAAATTCAAATTAACAAAGTTAACTCTTTCATGTATTTATTTAATATTTATAAATTATCCGTTGAAGTTTTTATTCTTTTTAATTCAACTTCACAAATGGAATCAAGCTTTTTTACAATTTTACAAAAACCAATCATATCAAAAAGCCACGAAAACGTCAAGATTTACCGAAAATGAAAGAATATTCTTCTTTATGTGCCATGCCTCCTCAGGACGTAGGTGATCATGGCTCTCCACAATTTCCTGTCCTTTTTAGCTTTTACTAAATGTTGTCTTTCTTTTATTTCTCCTAAACCCTGTCCCATCATCCATTAGCTAAAGCTCACTAAGTATGTCATGCGTTGTTTTCCACTGTCTCTCTTGCCTTAAATCTGTCCCGTGAGTATCAGATTTTCCAAGTCCGCTTTCTTTATTATGTGTCCTAGAAATTTCAACTGTCTCTTCCTAATGCTAAATATGTTTCCATTTTCTCTCAAATCTGGTCGTTGTTCCAGTATTCGGGGCTTGATATCCGCAGCATTCTTCTGTAGAACCACATTTCTGTCGCTTCAAAGATCTTTTTCATCTGTGAGATGATTATGGAGCATTCATTGCCATATAGGAGGTCATATATCACTCAAAGGTTCAGCATTCTTGTCTTTGTTTCTAACGAAGATCTCCTGTTTCTTAATACTCTGCTTAGCTTTTGGGTGGCATCTTTGGCTATTCCAATGCGATTTCGGATTCCAGTATCACATTTTCATTGTGGATAGAAAAATAATGGAACACGATTCTAGGAGACAGAAGACGACGACTGACTTTGCTTTTAAAGTTTGCAGATCGTAGTTGACAGGAAAGCAAGACGCCAGAAGAGAGTTTCACAGGCGAGAAGTGCGAGAGAAGAAACTATTAGCATAGAACTTACAGCTGTATCTAGTAATTTCACCAGTAAGATGTTGAAACTTAGCTGACAATCTAGTTCCGTCTCAGGGTATGACGATAAATTTCACCCTGCATCAAGTACATAGATTTATATTCTACGGAAGTAATATTTACTAATGCTACGCATCCTGTTTAAGACGATAAATTACATCCAACAGCAAGGCCTCTGATCAGGTTTTGAGGAGCGTGGAACAACCTCCTAATTGCTGGTGTTTCCAGGCCCACCCTGACCTGGGGTGGTAGCACTCGTTAGGGTCCCAACTATGAGCAAGTAGTTAACCGACAAACTCGGTGTCAAAACACTATGAAATTGTAGAAATAGGATTTAATGCCAGCAATACATCTTTTGAAAAAAATATTACTAGCAATACATTTAAAAAAAATATTAACAGCAATAAATATATTGTCGACATTAAATAACCCATTGAGGTTGACATGCCGTAAACCAAGCCAAACCAAAACGTTGCTATGCTTAAATTCATGAAGTCGAGGAACGAAAGAAGAATGGTCATTAGGATAATTGTCCACTCAAACGGAACATAACACCGACTACAAAGAGGTGGGGCGAGTTTACATGGGCGAAGAACCCTATTGCAGTTTTATATTAACTATCTACCTAAGAGCATTCTGATAGCACACACACACACACACACACACACACACATATATATATATATATATATATATATATATATATATATATATATATATATAGTTATTTTCTAAGCGTAGCTTAAATGTGACACAAGGCCGAAAATCGGGGCACCTAGTGAGGATCGAACTCATTTTTCAGTCGTAACTGATCTAGCGAGACAAGCTTGCTAACCATTACACAACGCCGAGGTGCCCAAGTGATTTTCCAAGCGTAGCTTAGATGTGGCACAAGTCCGAAAGTATGGAGCACCCAGTGAGAATCAAACTCACTACTCAGTCATAATTTTTCTAGCGAGACAAGCTTGCTAACCATTACACCGCTTCCAGGTGCCCAATATATATATATATATATATATATATATATATATATATATATATATATATATATATATATATTGGGTACCTGGAAGCCGTGTAACCTGACTCTCACAGCTCAAAAGGGGAAAGACTGGTTCCTTTAATTCATTAACACCAAAACAATTTCTTTTTTTTTTCATTTTTATCTTTGTAGGCAGTGAGCAGACCTTAAATACATTACTGATGAGCGGTCATATCCTCAGTAATGCACCTTGCCTCAAAAACCTATTGGGACTAATGCTCACTCCACATTTCAAATTTAACTCACATATTCGTACCAGATGTTGGAAGAATAATAGGTTCCTGATATCTCTTTCCAAAATACCTAACACCTAACTATTCTATGTATTCCTATAATATGCACCTTAGTACGTTTTTCCGTTCACTTAAAACAATTTTACATAGCAACCTTCTAATTTGAGTGGTTCTTGAGCATTGTATTGGATGAACAAGAGTAAAGTAAACACCCCCCGTCTAATAAAGGGTGTTTCATTAAGACGGATCAAAGTCAACAGTAAATAAATAAGTGTTATTGGTGAAAATGTATTTATTTCTCTATTGGGTCATGTTATTTAAGTCATGGCAATTATGTATGAAAAATAATATCGCTGAAATATCTGCCAAATCTGAATGTAAAAGAAAAATATCATTAAACGGTTAAAGTTAATTCACATTTGAAATCGCTCCAAGTTATAGGTACATCATTTATAATTGGGATATATATTTGCACACAGTCAAAAGGAATATAATATAAGTCAATTTTAAAGACGAGACACACGTCGATTGACCGAGGAGAAAGATTGATGTAGTCCCCATGGACTAATTATAATTAAGATTTATCGTTGCACCCAACTTAAACTGAATATGACATAATGTCGTATTTAAAGCGGAAGCCCACTTTATATAGGCGGCGGGAAAAATGCTCCAATACTCTGATCATAGCTGGATATCTTTAAATGAGTGATTAAAGATAACTTGATACAGCGTACCTTTTCATACGCGCGCGTATACACAAACACAGACACACACACACACACACACATATATATATATACATACATACACAAACATGTTTATACACACATACATATGCACACTCACATATTTACACATATACATATACACATACACACATGCACACAGACATACACACATACATACACACACATGCACACACACACATATATATTCATACACACACGTATACATACACACATACACACACATATATATACATACACACATATACACACATACACGCACATATACACATACATACGCAAACATGCACACACACATATATGGTGCGATGGGTAAATTGTCGCTTTTTATATTTTAATTCAATGTATACGCGTTGTTTGTTTTTTGTTCTGTCGACTGCACAGTATAGTAGGGCCAGTTGGGCGCCGTCTGTGAGAAAAAGAGCACCATGACGCAATTCACTCCGCCAGAAAGTTGGAAATGGCATGCTGTACTGCTTGGTATTTGCGCTGGAACCTCCAATACGAACATTTCAGAGTGTTTGGGTTTCAATCTGAGGACAGTGCAAAGTTTCGAAAAGAGTTGGATGATTACGAAGGTAGGGCAGAAAAATACGCTCTGATCGTTCTGATAACTACTGAATTTGATGGTGAGGTCCTCAGATTCAACACGGCCTACATCAAAAGTGCTTTGAGGAGGTAGTGCTGCCCTGGATCAAGAGGGTGGCTGCTGGAAGTACCTATGTCTGGTAACAGGAATGTGGACCATGCCGCACAAGTAGGCAAAACCAGTCATAGCTCTCAGACAATTTCTGCAACCACATCACCTCTTAAATCTGGGCCCCTAGCCTCCCAATCAGCAACTCCCTTGATAAGCGAGAGATCAACAAAACTCCTTGCGACACCAAAGATGAAGCGAGTTCAGGATTATGGCAGGTTTCACCAACTTAAACGAAGAGACCGTCCAGTCGAGATGCAGGAGATTCTGAAGTCGTCTACAGGCCGTGGTTGAAGCCAGTGACAATTTTATTGAATAAGAATAAATTTGATATTTAGTTTTCCGTGATATTTTTGTGTAAATTTCTTAAATATATCTGTTAAAATGAGATGTTTGTATTATTTTCATTTTTGCTTCATTTAGACGACAATTTATCCATTGCACCATATATATATATATATATATATATATATATATATATATATATATATATATATATATATATATAATTGTGTGTGTGTGCGCGTGTGTGTGTGCAAATATATAGAAAAATAGGAAAGAAAAAGTTAGGTAAATAATCCGGAGTTCTTTAGTATTTTTGTTTTTATTTTAAGTTTCATTCTCAAGCGCCTCTTGAGGATGAAACAGGGCTTGATACTTTAATTCAATTTAATTTTAATAATCATGTTGAAGTTTTTGGCTCTTGTTTTTGAAACATGAGAACTCTTAGGTAGCGAAGGAATCATATTTTTTTAAGATAATTATAATATATATATATATATATATATATATATATATATATATATATATATATATATATATATATATATATATATATGTATATATATATAAATTTTAAACATGTTGTATTGAATGTTAAAGACAACATAGTCCTGCATATTTTCTTTTGAATTTTCTCATATTTTCTAATGAGACTTTTTATTTGAAAATTATATCGAAATAAATATTGTCCGTACGATAACCTAGTAATTTCGAACATCATTTTTTCATATTCAGGGTCAAAATATTTAGTCAAAATTTTTTAAAAACATTTGCCAATTGTCTTTTCTTTAAAAAAACTTAGCTACCCACAATCATTAATCAAAAAAAAATATTCCTTGCACCAAAACACCACATTCTTACAATTCTTACTACAGCTACCATAACCCCCCAAATACTATGGAGACTTAATTAATCCCCCTATGTACAATTTGTCCATATTTGGGGAATAAAAATATCAACTTTTAAAAATAAAAAACCCGATGAATATTTACCCTCTAAATAATACTATATATACAAGAAACTAAACAAAATGGTGTTAGTAAAAAAAAAATACAATCCTTAATTGTGTCAGAAAAATCAGTTAACTGGACGAAATTAATGTGGGACTTGATAAATAAAAAACACACACAGAACTACACAATTATTTAGCCACGACAACAAATACGAAAAACACACTCGAAAAACAAAAAATGTCCCTCTACCAAGGAACTAACATTTTTGGTCACCTAACGGGGAAGAGGATGGGGAATTAAAGTGGGGACAAAAATATAAAAATCGTCAGGCCATATGCGTTGTGTTTTTGCTTGACTATTTATATATATATATATATATATATATATATATATATATATATATATATATATATATATATATATATATATATATATATATATATATATATATATATATTTTAATTTAAATAAAAACAGATTACTTTAAGGTTCCATATAATAAATTATTTCACCACAGCCCTTCCAAAGGACAGTGGATCATCAGATTTATTTCCAAATGCTGAAATGAAAAAATGAAAATATTTTCATTTTTTCATCTCAACATTTGGAAATAAATCTGATGATCCACTGTCCTTTGGAAGGGCTGTGGTGAAATAATTTATTATATGGAACCTTAAAGTAATCTGTTTTTATTTAAATTATTAGCTCTGATTTACATTGAGCTCTCTGGATTCTATCCTCAGTGGGTCTTCCCATACGGATTACCTAGTTTTTCCTAAACTATATATATATATATATATATATATATATATATATATATATATATATATATATATATATATATATATATATATATATATATATATATATACAGGTCAGTGATGCATTATGGGTAGTTTATTGTATTATTCTAACGGTTATTTTGGTCGACGGTAACGGTTGTGTTTCAAATTATTCTAGCGGCCATTGAGTTGTAATAATTATGGTCTGTATGCAGTTTTTAGCTATATATAGCGTTGCTTGTTAACTTTTTTTTATTATTAATAATTTTATTGTTAGTTGTTATTATTACGCTTCTTTGTTTTTATGTGTGGCACTGTAAAATCAGCAGATAATGAAGAAAATATACCGGATTTTTTCATCTTTATTTCAATTGCTTTATTTCCACTAGTAATATTTGTAGTACTAATATTATGTCGTATTTCTATTAGCTGGAGCGTTGTCAACCATTATTCATTTTAAATTAAAGCAAGTAAAATTAAAATAAAAGAAATACCAGTCAAAAATTAATTGTTAAATCTTATTGCTTAAGTCCAGAGCGAGAAAAGGCCTCGGGGTCGTAGGTGGTAACGATATCGTCTCCCCAGTAAACAATGAAGTGCATTGTCAGAGATGACAATGTAGAATATAGCGGTATATATATCTGATTACTTTCTTGAATGTAAATAATTTAAATTGAATTTGGCGAGCGAATTTGAATGTGCAGTAAATTAAATTTCTGTTCAGAAAGTAGAAAATACAATGAAAAAGCAGGCGGCATTTCAAAGTGTCCGTGCGCATGTGCAAAAGGGGAATATTCGTATGTGTACTTTTAATGGTGTACACATAGTTGGCCAAATGGTAGAAAGTTTTAAATCATTCATCATTTTCTTAACACTAAAATCTCCTGTGATTTTCTTGGCTTATCGCAGCTTTCATAACCTACCATATTCCACAGACTGCTCACTAGGAACTTTTATTTAAACGCCGATTTTTAAAAAAAATTTTAAGATATACGAACACTACTTCCAGAATCGCAGACTCTTTCAACTAGAATTAAAATAATTACTAATAATATTTTGAGTGCAAATAAAATGCAATTAAAATTGTCAGAGATGACAATGTAGAGTATGGAAGTAAATGTCTCTTAATTACTTTCTTCATTGTAAAAAGCTTTTATTAATTTTGATAAGCTAAATATAATGTGTAGACGATCTGAATACAATTTTTGTTCAGTCAGTAGAAAATAATATGAAAAAGGATGCGACTTTTTAACATGGCCGTGCGCATGCGCACAATGGAAATATTTTTTACATTTTGCATTTACCGGAAATGCTTCCTTATAAGCAACTTTTAAAAGAGCTTAAAATGAAAATCACTTATGTTTGTGGTGGGGTCCTTAGCTTTGACTGAAAGATAAAAACTTGTACATAAAAATTCATTTTTCCATTATTATAGGGATCCATTACATTCACTTACGTGCTAATACCCTTGGGAAAAATATGAATCCTTTTCTCCCCCCCCAGCTATGGGTAAATAGCAGGACAGACCGGGTTCTACAGCCTTGGATGGCAACTGGTCTACCGAAGAAAGAAATGGCAACCTACTGCGGGAAAAAAATCTGCCTCGTCAGTCATGTATCGAAAGAAACATGATCACCTAAGCGTGATTTACGCATAGCACATAATTAATTGAAATTCCCTTACGTGCTAATACCCTTGGGAAAAGTATGAATCCTCTTCAACTCCCCGCAGCCATGGGTAAATAGCAGGACAGACGGGTTCTACAGCCTTGGATGGCAACTGGTCTACCGAAGAAAGAAATGGCAACCTACTGCGGGAAAAAATTCGCCTCGTCAGTCATGTATCGAAAGATACACGATCGCCTAAGCGTGTATCACGCATGGCATATAACTGAACTGACTTCCATTATTCTTAACAATAAAACAACTACTGTGATTATCTTGACTTATCGCAGAGATAATAATAGACGAAACCTACCATATTCCACTGACTACTCACCAACATCTTCAGCGCTGGCTGAATCTTCAACTGTAGACCAACATACAGTATTTACTACTGCATTTATGTGAATGGGGACATACTCATTATCGTCTGTAGGTATGCTACAACAGCTAATAAGGGTGGTCACGCTCTTTTGATTCTACTGTTATGGACAAAAAGTATTCGGATGGTACTAAATTGATTTCTTCCTGGTTTTTAAAGAGTTTTGCTGCAAATAAATGTTTCAGTGATTTGACGAAACGGAAATTCGTTTTTTATTTTTTATTTTTGTTCAATTCCATGTCACTTTGTAAATGGAAGAACTTTTCTTCCGAGACAGGCTCGATCTTTTTGGCCCAGAATCGTAGATTCTTTCAAAAAGCAATAAAAGAATTAGTTTCATAGTGGGGTTTTGTCATTGATAACGCCGGAGAAAAATTTTGAACATAGTTTCTGTTGAGTTCGTTTTTCCACTTGAGTTAGACTAAAATTGGCATGCTGATTTCAAAACTACAGTCAGTTTTCTTCTATAACGTCAAGTTCATTTCCCGGCAGCCCACTCCCGGAATAAACACAATTTACTGATTTGTTAATAGCGCCTCTTTTATGAGTTGCGATCAAAGAAAAGTAATTAATAAAATAATATTCAGTTTTTTGTTTCAATAATTAATAAATAATAAATAATAATATTATTTTATTAATGTTGAATGTAATGTCATATATAGGGGATTAAGGGTCGAGCGGAAGGAAACTTGTGTTCTCCAGTATAATAACGAAGTTAACACTGTTGGCGATTATACTATTTACATTATTCGGACTATTGTCTTCATCTTTGTCGGCATGTTTATCACAACATTTCGGCCGTTATATGTTCCGGCCTTCTTCAGGTGGTTAGAATGTCGAACTGAACCCTTTATTTCGCTCACTGGGTTAGACTGTTCTAGTTTCACGTGCCATGTCTAATGGATGTCAGTTATCTCCTGTTAATAAACATGGCGACAAAGATGAGGACAATAGTCCGAATAATGTAAATCGTGTACATAATACCTCATCTCAGAAATATAGACAGATACCGAAAGGCCGAAACGTTGTAATAAATATGGCGACAAAGATGAGGACAATAGTCCGAATAATGTAAATAGTGTATATAATACCTCATCTCAGAAATATAGACAGATACTGAAAGGCCGAAACGTTGTAATAAATATGGCAACAAAGATGAGGACAATAGTCCGAATAATGTAAATAGTGTACATAATACCTCATCTCAGAAATGAAAGACAGATACTGTTGGCAATTATATTAAATATTTGTTATATTTAAATCGATTTTCGATCCATTTCCTGAAAGAATTATGAAACTCGTTTTTTTGTTCCTTGTCGAAAGAAGTAGAATTCTGGAGCCAAATAATTCGGGTTGCACTAAACTGATTTCTTCCTGATATTAAAGTTTTTTTTCCTGCAAAAAAATATTCCAGTCATTTGACCAAATTGAAATTCTATTTTATTTTAATGTTGCGTTATCCCATAAGTTATTTTTTATATCAGCTGAATGAACTCGTGATGTATTTACTACAATGTCCGCCCAAACCAAACTGGGTCAAGCGAAGTTAATTTTCTTTTCTCCAACCATTGATCAGTTGTTCTACATGAATATGTGTGTGTAATCCACAAACTTAAGCTGAGTTTTTGAGTTGAAGTATTATCATTGTTTATTGTGACTAGGGTTTTAATTTTGGTAGTTATCATCACAACGTTTCGGCCGCTGTACTCTCCGGACTTCAGTATGTGTATCTCGTAGTTAGCACCTTTCAAGGAATTTCGATCAAATCTCTTAATTCAATCAATGTGGATAGATTTTTCAGTATCTGTCGATATTTCTGAGATGAGGTATTATGTACACTGTTTACATTATTCGGACTATTGTGTTCGTCTTTGTTGCCATATTTATCACAACATTTCGGCCGTTGTACTCTCCGGGCTCCAAACACCTAAAGAAGGCCAAAGCGTACAACGGCCGAAAGGTTGTGATAAATATAGCAACAAAGATGAGGACAATTTTTCTTTTCATTTAATGGTATTAATACTAGCGAATACGAAAAGAAAACTCATTGCGTTGTATTCGAATTTCAATTAAATCAGGGAGCGTAGAATTGGGGTTACTTTTTTTTGTTACTGATTACATGCTTGTCTTGAACAGATATTGAGACTCAAGCTCTCCCCAGACATCAAGCTCTTCCCAGACCTCAATCTCTTCCCAGATCTCAAGCTCTCCCCAGATCTCAAGCTCTCCCCAGATCTCAAACTCTTCCCAGATCACAAACTCTCCCCAGATCTCAAGCTCTCCTCAAACCTCAATCTCTTCCCAGATCTCAAACTCTCCCCAGATCTCAAGCACTTCCCAGATCACAACCTCTCCCCAGACCTCAAGCTCTTCTCAGATCTCAAGCTCTCCCTAGATCTCAATCTCTCCCCAGACCTCAAGCTTTTCCCAGATCTCAAGCTCTCCCCAGACCTCAAGCTCTTCCCAGATTTCAAGCTCTTCCCAGATCTTAAGTTCTCCCCTCAAGTGGAACACATATACCCGATCTATTCCTAAAGATGCAGACAAAAAAAACCCAAACTCGATTGATTTTAACGCTTCAGTAAGTACCTGACCTCTATCTTCACAAGGGCCCAATCAGACCAAATATAGAAATTCACTGTCCTTACTTGTCTGTCTTTATATTGTTCAAAAGCATCTACGAGGGCTTGAGGGTGATGCAGTATTTTCCAATTTGCAGACCCACTCCCACAGAGGAAATGTCGCGAGACCCTATCTACTCTATCGCTATTTCTATGACATGTGTTCAAACGAGTTACATTCCCTAGTCCCTCTACTTCCGAAAATTTCCACTGGGACCTGCCATTCCGAGCTCACAAGAATGAATCATCAACATTCGCTTCGTATTCCAATAGCAAGAAGTAAGTTTCGCTCGGAAAGCTTCTTATCTGGAAAAACTGCATTGTGGAACAGAACTCCGGCATGATGTTTTCCATTTAATACAATCTTAACCACGTCTAAGTTGCTTTAAGATATAAAACAAATATGTTTTAAGATACAAAATCCAAAATAAAATAGCAAAGATGTTTTAAGATATAAAATCCATGATGTTTTAAAATATAAGAACAAATGTGTTTTAAGATATAAAATCTAATACAAAATAGCAAAGGTCTTTTCAGATATAAAATCCATAATGTTTTAAAATATAAGAACCAAGATATTTTAAGATATAAAATCCATGATGTTTTAAAATATAAGAACAAAGTCGTTTTAATATATAAAATCTAAAATAAAACAGCAAAGATGTTTTAAGATATAAAATCCATAATGATTTAAGATATAAAAACCAGGATGTTTTAAGATATAAAATCCATGATGTTTTAAAATATAAGAACAAAGTCGTTTTAAGATATGAAATCTAAAATAAAATAGCAAAGATGTTTTAAGATATAAAATCCATAATATTTTAAAATATAAAAACCAAGGTGTTTTAGGATATAAAATCCATGATGTTTTAAAATATAAGAACAAAGTCGTTTTAAGATATAAAATCTAAAATAAAACAGCAAAGATGTTTTAAGATATAAAATCCATGTTTTAAAATATAAGAACAAAGATGTTTTAAGATATAAATCGTAGATGCTTTAAGATATAAGAACAAAATGTTTTAAGATAGAAGAAAAAATTAAAACAATGATACTTGCACTAATAAAAAGGAAAAGAAAGCAAGACATCTGAGATTTGTTATTGACAGAGAATTGATTTCCATTAAAGAAGACCAAATATAAAAACTAAAAATAGCTAAATAAAAGGAACCTCTTCTCTTCTGTTGGTTTTAACTTACCGATGGACTCCTCGCCATTTGTAAATACGCTTCTGATTTCGTGCAACTAACGAAAATAGATCTGCTTTTGCTATCAGTAAAAGTCATTCCCTGAAGAGTCTAATGCCGTGGCAAGTAACATATTAATTACTCACTTCTGTGAGAGGTTTGCATTAATTCCTGGCGAGGTTTCTACCTGAATTCCAATTCCTATTTTAAATGCTACCTTCCAATGCTAAGTAATGGCAAAATCATTCACAAAGCATTTTGCATTATTGTTCCAATATCTATATTCCTGTCTATATCTCTGAGATGAGGTAATCTGATTACATTATTTACGTTATTCGAACTGTTATCCTCATCTTCATTGCCAAATTCACAACGTTAAAAGACGTTGGTTAGATCCAGTGACCCAAAGAGTTGTGAGTCCATTACCAGGCCACAGCATTGGTGAACCAAAACTTGGAAAGTTATGTTAAAGGGAAATAACTGAGACATCCTGAAGAGGCATGGTACGTGAAACTACAGCAATCTACCCCGGTGGGCGAAATAAAGGGTTCGGTTTGAAATTCCAATCACCTGAAGAAGGCCGTAGCGTACAACATCCGAAACGTTGTGAATAAGGCTATGAAGATGAGGATAACAGTCCGAATAATGTAAATAATACAAGTAATCTAATTTTTAATCATTTCGCCTAAAGCAAGGCAATAAAGGCACTAAGATGCAAAGTTTTACTGCAATATAAGAAAAAGGAAAAAACTATTCAGGAGAAAGAACAATAAAAGAACAAGAATTAAAAACGCAGCACATAACGATTGACACTGCATTTAAATTTTTGAAGATCAAAGTTGACTGGAAAGTAAGAAGCTAGAAGAGAGTTCCACAAGCGAGAAGTGCGGTAGAAGGAACTGTTAGCATAGAACTTACGGTTACATCGCGTCATTTCAACTGTAAAATGGTGAGACCTGGCCACCAATTGAATAGCACGCTTAAATTGGTGAAGCTGAGGTACCAAACAGGAACGCTCAATCGGAACAATTACCATGAAAGTATTTATAGAAAACGTACATAGAAGCAATGTTACGACGGTGGGGGAGTGACTGAAATCGAAATGTCAATTCAGAGAGCTGGCTGCGCGCTAAGCTTGTCACACTCTCTGCCTTAGGGCGGAGAGGAATCCAGACGAGGCTATGCCGAAGTGCAGAGTCTCGTATGGGGAGGGAGACATCTACCCTACCCTGCGCATACGAGGTCTACGGGAAATTTTTGCGCGAACCTACAAACTCGGAACGCCCCACGTAAAAAAACCGGCCTTATGGGGAGTTCTTGAGTTAAATATCGAGATGCCAATTCAGGACCTATAATATTGCAGTTTCTTCGTATTTTATCAAGAATCTCTAAATATATAGCAGCTTCTTTTTCCGGTGCTTCTGCTATGTAAGTATCACAATATTTACTTAGAATATGCTAATTCTTTTTTTTGTTTTTTTTTTACACCGAGGTTCACCCTGTACAAGGCACAGGAGCCAATCAAGCTAGAGGGTTATTGAGTAATAAAAAAAGCGATATTGAGAAAAAGACTATCAACAAGCAAATCTTTTAAATCATGTCCGAATTTTCTCAGAAAAAGATACTGAAATAATTTCATTTAGCACCTCTTTGCGACTGCCTGATCTCACAGTGACCGCTGACCTGAGGTGGAATAATTACATTGAATCAATAGTTTCATCCACCGCAAGGAAAGTTGGTTCCCTGTGTCTCGCCAAAAAGTTTTTCTCGCCCGAGTGCATCCTTCAAATTTATAGATCAACAATTCGCCCTTGCATGGAATACTGCTGCCATATAGTCTGGTTCCCCCGCTGCTCACCTTAAGGTCCTCGACAAGATCCAGAGACGGATATGCAATGTGATTGGTCCTGATCTGGCATCTCGTCCACCGTCGCTCTCTCACAGACGTGCCGTCACCTCCCTCTGTTTTTTCTACAAATACTTTCACGGTAACTGCTCCGATGAGATACTGTCGCTAGTTCCCAGACTGCATGTCTTTAAGCGTGCTACTAGGCTGGCATCTCAGTCCCACCCTTTCACTGACGAAACGGTTAAATGTGGCCGTCTCTTCTACACCAATAGCTTCATGTTTTGCACCTCTCAACTGTGGAACTGCCTCCCCTTTTCCTGTTTCCCTGATAGCTATAATCTCCAACTATTAAAATGTAATGTCAATCGACATCTCCAGATGCCTTGATCTATGCCCTATCCTTCTCTTCATCCTTTCCTCCATCACGCCTCTTTACTCTCGCTCCCACTCTATAACCCCTTGCGTACTAGTGGCTCTCTCGCCTTGCTTGGGGTGAATTGCTTAAAAAAAAATAAATTAGAATCTATTCATTGGCATCATTCCTTATTCCAAAGACTTAAAGAATCCATAATATTTTTTTTTTTTTCTTTTTTTTTACAAAAAAAAAGTATTTTGGTCTGGAAGAAAATCATAAAAGACTTAAATTTCCGCTTCTTCATTCGTTTTGAAAACTATTCCAACCAGATGATTCCAAATTCCCAGAATGATAGTTAAACAAATGAAGCAAAGTCAGGAAAACAGAGTCTATAGAATAATTCCTCCAAGCAGAATCTTCAATGTTTTCAAATGAGATTATTTGTTGGATGCAGTCGAATATTAACATCATGGAACTGTTACATTATTACACCTGACCTCTTTTTCTTGAAAAACCGTATTTAAATCCGGTCAGTGCTGATAACAGACGTCTACTCTAATCACACCAATAAATGGTAAACATCTCAGAGTGGGCTGCACCAGCGTAATCACACGTCAAAGCCAACATTTTGCTTCGGTAGAGATGTGTTTGGTCTTGTGCATTAGCCCGTTCGCCTCCATCAAATGATATCGATTTAGATCCTTACGAAATACTCATGAATTTTTTTTTTTAAAGCTGTTACTAAATTTGCCGAAAACCACGAGACACATCCACAAGAATGCCGAGAAATGCAAACGTCGGCATTTACGCTGAGGTTAGCACCTGCAGGGGTTGGATAAAATAATTGCAACAGTTGCAAAATCCACTCCTATATTTCAGAGACCTATTATATTAAGAACTTTAACTAAAATTTCGTAATTGCAGGTTACATCTAATGTATGCAAGTTTATTTATCTAATTTACCGTCTTTGTCTTATTTATTTTTATAATTATTAAAATTTAAGCTAAATGCGTGACATCTCTGACCTACCATATCTAGAACTATGACACAATTCAAGAAACAGGGTAAAACTTCTAGCAAGCATAGCAATTCGGGCCGGACTTGCAAACTTACTGAGAGGTACCGACGTGCATTGAAACGCAATGTGGCGAAAGATCATTGGACTACTGCGGCCACAGTGACTGCTGAGTTGAATAATCCTCTGAATAGTCCAGTTTCTACTAAAACTGTTCATCGTGAGCTCCATAAGGCTGGATATCATGGAAGAGCCGCCGTGTGGATACCTCTTCTCTCCACTCGCAACATTCAGAAGAGGTTGAAGTGGTGCAGAGATCACAATGCTTGGTCTGCAGAGCAATGAAAGCAAGTCATATTCTCAAACAAGTCCAGTGTTTCTCTTTTCCCAACTTCAGAGCAAGTTTATGTGTGGAGACAGCCCAAAGAAGCTTACAATCCTGACTACCTTCTTCCAACAGTGAAGCATGGAGGTGGATCAGTGATCAGTGATATCATGGAAAATGTCTCAGTCTAATAGTTGCCCTGCATGGTAGAATAAACAGCAAAGATTACCTGAACATTTTGGGAGATCATGTTCATCCAATGGCCCAGACTTTATTCTCTGGTGGTGACTGCATCTTCCAAGATGGTAATGGTTCAATACATACCGCTCAAGTGGTTAAGAATTGGTATGAAGAACATGAAAGTGAGCTAGAACACATGAAGTGGCCTCCCCAATCTCCAGATATCAATATTATTAAACATTTGTGGTGCATTTTGGAGCGACAAGTTAGGAGCCGCTATCCTCCACCGTCGTGTCTTAAAGAGCTGGAGCAGGTGTTAATGGAAGAATGGCTGAAAATTCCTCTGGATGAAGTTAGGAAGCTGTATGATTCCATTCCTAGATGTATTAAAGCTGTATGTGAGGCTAATGGAGGACCAACTCCATGTTAAATAAATTTTCTTTGAATTTAATAAGTTTTTCATGATTATTTTGTCCAACACGTGTATCTAATCATTAAGCAATCCATTTTTCAAAGTTAATGCATCTTTTCAAGTTGTTGAAGATGATAGTATTCGGTTGTTTGAATTCAATGTTGGAGTTGATTCTCAAATCAAAACAAGATTAATTACAGCAACTTTAGATAAAAGCAGGCAATCGTTCAACGCAACAGAACGAACTGAGAAATCTCTTAACCTGAAAGCGATTCAATGCCATTTAAATGAAACAGGGTGGCTTCAAAAACCTATAACATAAACAACATGATAAACATCTCCTTAAAAAAATGAATTAAAAATCTTGAATAAATAGATAGTCAGTTGTCAAGAATTTATTCAAAGATTACTCCAAGAAGAGAGTCATATTCATAAGGTAAATGGGTCACTGAGGATTTCACTGCAGAAATGGCATGAAATTGAGGAAGAAAAGAATTGTGGGGTTCAGTAATTTATTCAACGATTACTCCCAGAAGAGAGTTATATGCATAAGGTAAATGGGTCACTGAGGATTTCACTGTAGAAATGGCATGAAATTGAGGAAGAAAGGGATTGTCGGCGTCAGGAATTTATTCAACGATTACTCCCAGAAGAGAGTTATACGCATAAGGTAAATGGCTCACTGAGGATTTCACTGTTGATATGCCATGAAAATGTCGAAGAAAAGGGATTGTCGGCGTCAGGAATTTATTTAACTATTACTCCCAGAAGAGAGTTACATTGGTTAGTGGTGGTGCTCGTGGTGAGAGGGGGAGGTGGAATATACGTACACATAAATTTTTTAAATTTTCTGTATTTCCAACTAACGAATAAACATACCTTTCATAAAATTAACTGTACACAGATGTATGATTAAATATCTAGAAATCAAGATAAAAATTTGATTTAATAGAATTAAATCCTATTTATCCATTTTAATGTGTGAAAAAAGTTATTTTTAGCCTAAAAATACAAACAGAACAATCTGTAATTGATATGCAAGAGGGTTTTCATCATGGCAAGAGGTAAAGAATTGACAAACTCGCAAAGAGAATTGACTGTTAAGCTCTGGAAAGAAGGTAAAAGTTACAGGAAAATCTCAGACAACCTGGATATTTCATTTATTAACATTAATTCATTCATTGCAAGGTATAAAAAATACTCAAAAATGTTAAAAACCAATCAAGAAAAGGTGCTCCAAGGAAGATTTCTCCAAGATCTTCGAGACAATTAATGCGTGAAATCCAATGGTTACTTCTCAAGAGTTGCAGGATGATTTGCTTTCATCAGGAATCTGTGTCACTAAACGGTCAATAAGCAATGAAATTCATAGGGACAACCTAAAGTCAAGCTTCCCTCGTAAAACTCCATTGCTATTTAAAAGACACAGAGATGCCAGGTTGAAATTCGTGAACATAAGGATAAGTAAAAATCGTCTTGGTAAAGAGTATTATGGACAGCCGAAACAAAAACTTGAGTTGTTTGGATGTAATTCTAGAAATCATGTATGGAGGAAAGATGGCGATGCCTTCAAAAACAAAGAACACTCTACCAACAATGAAATTTGGTGGTGGCAGCATCATGGTTTGGGAATGTTTTTCTGCAAAAGGTACTGGCAACATATCAGTAATAGATGGCATGCCACAGCATATCAAAATATTTTGGAAGCAAATTTAATGATTTCGGTTGAAAATCTTAAATTTCTTCGTGATTGGATCTTCCAACAAGATAATGATCCAAGCACACTTCAAAATCTATGAAGAAATGGCTTGCTAAAAATAATGTAAATATCCTGGAATAGCCAAGACAGTCCCCAGATTTAAACCCATTTGAGAATCTGTGGTATTATATGAAAATTCAAATCCAATCGAGAGCTTTAAAAAACATCCTGGATCTGAAGACCATATGCAAAGAAGAATGGAACAAAATGGCAACTAAAATTTGCAAATCATAAATTGAGAACTACAAGAAGAGGTTGGTTGCTGTAGAAGTGGATAATGGGTGTTCTACAAAGTATTAAATGAAGATCATGTATTCTTTTTGGTATTGTATGAATACTCCCCCCCCCCATTAAAATGCTTAAATGGGATTTATTTCTAATAAGTTATTTTTTTCTGTTTTCTATACATATTTAGTTATTATGCATCTGTGTACAGTTAATTATAGGAAAAGTATATTTATTCATTAGTTGGAAATGCAATAAATTAAACATTTTTATGTGTACGAATAACTTTTTCCCTCCACTGTACATGCATAAGGTAAATGGGTTGCTAAGGATTTTACTGTCGAAATGTCATGAAAATGATGAAGAAAAGGATTGTCAGTGGTCAGGAATTTATTCAACGATTACACCCAGAAGAGAGTTATATGCATAAGGTAAATTGGTTTCTAAGGACACAACTTTAATCTGTAAAAGTGTAAATGAAATGTCAATCGCTATCTACAATCCGTCTGATTACTCTTTCCTCTTCCCGTTCATTACTAACGTTTCTGTTCCTAATTCGTCCATACCCTACAACTCCTGGGGCCTTCGTGGGTGTATTGTGTGTGTGTGTGTGTGTGTATGTGGCTATTGAAGTCAACGGACTGTCTCGCCTCTGGACGTTGACTTCAATGTTCACTTTTATATTTGCATACGCTCTATCCCTAATATTGAGCATTTTAACCCATAAATTTAGCATATAAAAATCTATCTTATATATATATATATATATATATATAAATATATATATATATATATATATATATATATAAAGACATTTTTACGTTTAACATTCTTTTTATAGATACAAATATTTAAGTAAATGCTCTGTTTATAATAAACAGTATTAAACAACATTTACTGGCCTGAATGCCCGTGAAACTTTCATAGAAAATATTCGTCCTCCGACAGGATTCGAACCTGTATCCTATACGGAACCGTCATTTAGCCTGACGTGCCTTAAGCGATTCGGACACAGTGGAGCGATCGGTTAGCAAGGTCGATTTTATTGTCTTTAAATTACAATCTTCCATGATTCTCTCACGTACATTCATATCTGCTGATCCAAATGTAAACAAATGACCTCACACATTATGAAATGGACAAAGTCTGACAATTATTTTAAGACATTTTTATGTTTATACATTCTTTTTTTATAGATGCAAATATTTAAGTAAATGGTCTGTTTTTATAAACAGTATTAAATAACACTTACCGGCCTGAATAAACATTTTTATAATCAGACCATTTACTTAAATATTTGTATCTATAAAAAGAATGTATAAACATAAAAATGTCTTAAAATAATTATCGGACTTTATCCATTTCATAATATATATATATATATATATATATATATATATATATATATGAAAATTTCTCAAAGTTAACTTTTAGAGAAGACAATATTTATAAATAAATGACAATACGAAAACAGTAATTGGACGAAACGCGTCAGCAATTACTGTTTTCCTATTGTCATTTATTTATAAATATATATATATATATATATATATATATATATATATATATGGACTAATGATTCTTGTCTGACGATCGCCTAGAGTAAAACTCAGAGCTTAGATCTAAGTCCTTGACAGCTATTTCGTCCGTTAGTTTTACCGCTTCGTATTAGTTTAAATTCTAGAGCCACTTAGCACTTTGAGTTTGCATAGGTAGGTTTATCTTCTATTTTTTTTCTGGATTCTTTCATTTTTTGTTGTGTGTGTGTGGTGGGGTGCTTTAATTTTTGACTGTTTTTTTTAATTTTTATTTTTTACTTTTAGTTTTCGTAAGAAATCCCAATCGCCCTGGGAGACTTGAAGGAACATTAAGCAGTTTGAAGTCAATTTTAATGCAATCACCATAACACGGTTATTCCACGTACTAATGTTTTGGAGTTCAGAGTTCTACATTTCTGAAAAAACATTCGTTTGCTAAATAAAAGATATTGTTCAATGGTAAAAAAAAAGATTTTTTTCTGTCCTCTGAAATCATTTTTTAAATCAATATTTAGCTTCATGTTTCCATTTTAAAAACAATAGACGAGATTTAAAGCAATGTACAGTGTTTTTTTTAATCATTTCATCGATTGAAAGAAAACACGACTTTTAAACTTGCTTTTTATGCGAAGGATGATTTTTCTTTTTTCATAATATATAATCGGATCAGTCACCCGAAAAATCAATTATCCAAGCAAAATATTACCCGCCCATCTTATTCGGTTAACAGACTCATCACTATATATATATATATATATATATATATATATATATATATATATATATATATATATATATATTCGTGTGCGTGTGTATATGTGTGTGTGTGTGTGTGTGTGTGTGTGTGTGTGTGTGCGCGCGCGCGTATGTGACTACTGGGCAATAGGTACAACCAAATATGTGTTTATTGGAATACATGAGAAAAAGGTTTAGAAAAAACCATTCATATTTATCTATCTATTTGGTTTCTCAGTCTATCTGTCTATCTATCTATCTATCTATCTATCTATCTATCTATCTATCTATCTATCTATCTATCTATCTATCCCAGACTGCTCATGTCTCCCTGACTTTCTAAATCAGATATCAATTACCTATCCCACTCTGTCTGTCTGTCTGTCTCTGTCTGTCTGTCTCTGTCTGTCTGTCTGTCTCTCTCTCTCTCTATATATATATATATAATCGACTCTCTCTCTCTCTCTCTCTCTCTCTCTCTCTCTCTCTCTCTATATATATATATATATATATATATATATATATATATATATATATATATATATATATATATATATATATATATATATATATATATATATATATATATATACTCGACTCTCCCGTCGAATTCGAAGAGGGTTAAGCAGATCAGTTCCTAGGAAACCGACAGCCCGACAACAGCACATGAGATTTGATTATAGTGGTGAAGGTTTCGTGCAGGACCATCCACACTTATATACATTTGCGGCCAAAATGTTCTGAACGGCATTGTTTTCGTCAGAAAAGTAGGTATAATTTTTTTATCAAAGTTGTTTTATATTCCATAATTTTCATAGAAAATAAATACGATATTATTTGTTATTGTTTGAGATTTTGGTGTAATTTGAGAGGATAATACAAAAGTTATGGATGATTTAGTGATTTACTGCAAAACCCATGGCGGCCAAAATGATCAGAACGGTTGCTTTTACTTCGTGTTTTAGTATATTTAACCGGCGAACGCTAATTTTTTAAATTTGTTTACGTGACGGTTCGTTTACTAAACATTAGTAAGAATATCTGCAGTGTACTTTGTTAATATAATGCCACTTACTCCGTTACCAATTCGTCAGCAGATTATTAAGCTTCGAAAGAAGGATAATTTAAGTATTGGGTCTATTGTAAAGATTGTTAACAATTCAAAAAGTGTTGTTCACGGTATTCTTAAGGTCTACGATGATCGTGGTTCGTGTGAAAGAAGAAAGTCTACAGGTAGGCCAAGAAAAACGACCAGGCGAGAAGATCGTGCTATGGTAAAGTTGGTTAAAAAGGACAGATTTAAAACTGCTGCTGCTGTTTCTCGGGAAATGAGCATTGTACTGAAGAAAACTTTATCTCGAAAAACTGTGTCTCGTCGTTTAGTTGAACATGACCTACAAGCAAGAGCACCTGCAGTGAAGCCACTGATCAGCTCCAAGAATAAAAAGTGTCGTCTTACCTTTGCAACCGAACATGTGTTGTGGTCTCAAGAAAAATGGCAAACGGTGCATTTCAGTGATGAATCTAAGTTTATGTTATTTGGCTCAGATGGGAAAAGGTGCGTTCGTCAAAAAGTAGGTGAAAAATTGTCGCTTAAATGCCTTAAGACTCGTGTTAAATTCGGTGGAGGAAGTGTCTTGGTTTGGGAGATGATATCTGGAGATGGTATGGGCCTTTGGTGCGATTACATGGAAAGGTAAATGCAGGAGTTTATAAGCAACTTGTAAAAGATCATGTATTGCCTGTGCTGAGAAATTCAACTAAGCGACCACCCATATTCATGCAGGACAATGCCCCATGTCTCAAGGCTAAGGTGGTCATGAACTTCCTCAAGGCTGAAAAGGTTATTGTTATGGATTGGCCTGCTCAAAGCCCAGATTTCAATCCTATTGAAAATGTGTGGAATATTCTAGGAGAACGTTCGAAAGCCAGAAATCCTAAAACAACCGAGCAATTATGGAATTCCCTTCAGGAAGAATGGAATAAGATCACCCAGCAAGAAATTGAAAATTTAATTTCCTCATGCAGTCGAAGATGTCAAAGTGTGATTGAAGCTAAAGGGCTTCACACAAAATATTAAATAATTCCAGTATTCTGTGTCATTTTTTATTATTTTGTTATTTGTTCAACCATTCTGATCATTTTGGCCGCCATGGGTTTTGCAGTAAATCACTAAATCATCCATAACTTTTGTATTATCCTCTCAAATTACACCAAAATCTCAGACAATAACAATTAATATCGTATTTATTGTTTGTGAAAATTATAGAATATAAAACAACTTTGATAAAAACTTATACCTACTTTTCTGACGAAAACAATGCCGTCCTGAACATTTTGGCCGCAATTGTGTATATATATATATATATATATATATATATATATATATATATATATATATAGAGAGAGAGAGAGAGAGGGAGAGAGAGTGCGATTAATCTTTCTGTAGCGTGTATGTGCGTTTATATATATACATATATATTAATACTAAACAAAACAATGAGCTAAAACCTGAAGAGTTTCCTTCATCACTTATAATAGTTGTTACAAAAATACATAGTAGAAAACTCAAGGAATCTACGTAAAAGATTTTATGAACACAAAAGTGACATTTTATAAAATAATATGTTAAATGCGTTGGTTGCCCACCGTAATGAGACTGGCCACAATTTTGACATAAAAAATGCTATTCTGATCGAAAGATAAACTAATTCACAACGATGCAAATGTCTAAAGAGTGCCTTGTTCGCAAGGTCATCTACAGTAAATTTTCGCCCTGACTCTTACGGTATTTCACCATTCCAGGCAGATCTATTATCACAGTTTGAAATATCTACTTGCAAAAGTGATGGAAAGAAAAAAGAAAAAGTCTCTAAATTAATTCGGCTAGATAAAAGTATATAAAATTCCTAGTATCCCTTTGTTTTGCGCATGTCTACTTCTACCAGCACAATAAATTTGGTCCGATGAAGTCCCGAAGTACGAAACGCGTCACAAGTAAAAATTTTCCAATTTGTGATACAATTTCCCCAATACTATTATTGATATATATATATATATATATATATATATATATATATATATATATATATATATATATATATATATATATAGTTAAATTCCCAGATCAATTCTGTGGAGAAGACAGATTGGTATAAAATTGACAATTGGAAAAATCTTAGACCTTGCCGACGCGTTTCGTCTTCCGACTTTTTCAAGGCAAAAATGAAATCAAAATATCTCTGTTATAGTTACATTAAAAATCCAAATTTAAAAAGATAGACGCTTCTGTCCAAGGCTTTTTTCTCCACAAACATTCTTAATAATCTATAGCAGAAGCCATTGGTTTATACCAATGGCTTCCCATACTTAATACTTCTCGTTTTCACTCTCGCGTGGTCATGTGTGACGTCACGAGTTACGACGCGTTTTTCGCTTCCTTGGCTCGTAAATAAGTGTTTGTCGTTACTTTGAGCTTATTCAAACAGCAACGGCGAGCCATTATTGTGGTTTCGTATATGTGTTGTTTGATTTATTAAAATTGTCATCTTTGATAATGGCTTATGTAAGCCGAAAGCTTAGATTGGATTCAAACATGTGTCAATATGGTGTTTTCCTTTCGTCTTTCAACGATAATGTGATTAAGCTTATCAGACAATACGAAAGGAACTTACTTAAAATAAATAGACAAAACTTGTCTATATTATTTAATTTAAGAGACAGTGAGTGATAGATAGATAGATAAGAGACAGTGAGTGAGTGAGTGAGTGATAGATAGAATAAAAAGAAGATATATATATATTTCTTAGTCATTGTCGACGCGTTTCGTCAATTTGTGTGTGTGTATGTGTGTGTGTGTGTGTGTGTGTTTCTGTCTGTGTGTGTATTTATTTTGATTTAAATGTAAAATTTAATTTTAATTCTTTTAAAAAACAAAATAAATCGAACGACGTAAAAAAGTGGGAACTATTTCAGATTTTGACAAAGAATTTTTTTTTAATTTTTCGATGCCGAATTCTAAATATTTGCCTAATTAGGTAAGGAAAGTTTTAGACTTGACAATTCTAAATCGTTAAAAAACGAAATTATCCCCGTTACTCGCTGTTTCTCC
>OZ038496.1:26806176-26971176 GCA_964036315.1 Acanthosepion esculentum
CATATCTATATCACTTCATATCTATCTATCTATCTATCTATCTATCTATCGTCTCGCAATCTATTCCTATCTATGTGTCCATTATTTTCTCCCTCCCAATAGATGTAAACGGCTTGCTTGGATCTACCGACATATTTTGTTCTTTATAAATTCTCCTAACAAACACATATCTCATCACCAGTGAAATTTTTTTGTTTCGAGATGACATCTTCATTCTAAATTGAATGAGAAAAAAGCAACAACAAAAAAAAAAAAACAGCTTTTAATCGCTGCCTGATGTCCGCTTCCACATGTTCATATGTTATCCATTTTCGGATTGCGAATACTGCACGGATATTTGGAACACCTCCCCTATTTTCATATATTTAATTTTTTAGCAAAATGTTTTCAATAACACTTTTGTTCTGCCCTTATCAAGTACAAATGCCGTGAATAAAATAAAGAGGGCGTAATGGATAAGATGATAAACTGCATCCAAGTCCGGGGTAAGACGATAAACTGCATCCACGTCCTGGGTAGGACGATAAACTACATCCGCGTCCTGGGTAAGACGATAAACTACATCAGCGTCCTGGGTAAGACAATAAACTGCATCCGTGTCCTGCGTAAGACGATAAACTACATCCGCGTCCTGGGTAAGACGATAAACTACATCCGCGTCCTGGGTAAGACGATAAACTACATCCGCGTCCTGGGTAAGACGATAAACTGCATCCGTGTCTTGGTCAAGACGATAAACTACATCCGCGTCCTGGGTAAGACGATAAACTGCATCTGCGTCCTGGTAAGACGATAAACTGCATCCGCGTCCTGGGTAAGACGGTAAACTACATCCGTGTCCTGGGTAAGACGGTAAACTACATCCGTGTCCTGGGTAAAACGATACACTGCATCTGCGTCCTGGGTAAGACGATACACTGCATCCGCGTCCTGAGTAAGACGATAAACTACATCCGCGTCCTGGGTAAGACGATAAACTGCATCCGTGTCCTGGGTAAGACGATAAACTACATCCGCGTCCTGGGTAAGACGGTAAACTACATCCGTGTCCTGGGTAAGACGATAAACTGCATCTGCGTCCTGGGTAAGACGATAAACTGCATCCGCGTCCTGGGTAAGACGATAAACTACATCCGCGTCCTGGGTAAGACGATACACTGCATCCGCGTCCTGGTCAAGACGATAAACTACATCCGCGTCCTGGGTAAGACGATAAACTACATCCGCGTCCTGGGTAAGACGATACACTGCATCCGCGTCCTGGTCAAGACGATAAACTACATCCGCGTCCTGGGTAAGACGATAAACTGCATCCGCGTCCTGGGTAAGATGATAAACTGCATCCGCGTCCTGCGTAAGACGATAAACTACATCCGCGTGTTGGGTAAGACGATAAACTACATCCGTGTCCTGGGTAAGACGATAAACTACATCCGCGTCCTGGGTAAGATGACAAAAAACGTCGAACGGCAAGGCCTCTGATCAGAAGGTTTTGAGGAGCGTGGAACCACCTCTTGATTGTTGGTGTTCCGATGTTCACCCTAACCCGGGGTATTAGCACCTGTTAGGGTCCCAGCTATGGGCACATAGTCAACACCCAAACTTGTGTAAAAATAGGTTTTAATACCAGAAATACTTTGTAAAAAAAATACTAAAAATAATTTTTGAAAGAAAAATTATTATCGGCAATACATAAAAAAATACCAGCAATACAAACATTTTTGCATTAAAAAAAAACAACAAAAATACAAAACATTACCAGCTATAGATTTCTTGAAGTAAAAAAATTCTCAGAAATAGATTTTTGAAAAAAAATATATTATTAGCAATAAAAATCTTTGTCGGCATTAAATAATCCATTGAGGTTGATATGCTGTAAAACAAAAAACAAAAAACGAAAAAACAAAACAATATATACTGGGATAGATAGATAGATAGATAGATAGATAGATAGATAGATAGATAGATAGATAGATAAAAATATTAAAAGCAATAAAAATCTTGTCGGCGGTAAATAACCCATTGAAGTTGATATGCCGTAAAACAAACCAAACCAAACCAAACCAAAATAAACTGGCCAGTCTCTTTCTTTGAGGTAATCAAACTTGCGATAGAAAATGTTGACTAACATACCGTCCCGAAGCAACCTATTTCCACATCGACAGGCATACCAAGTACCCAGAAAATTTCAAATTAGACCCCGGGTGGGGAGTTCCCTAACATCCACTTTGCTTAGCAAAGGAATGCATTCTGTGTTGAGACATGTACAACCTCGACTTAAACCCAAGTTCGACTAGCTTTTTTCAACTGAATCTGGTTTATATATTTTATTTTATTTTACGTCTTATCAACCTCAGTGGGTTATTTAATGCCGGCAAGATTTTTAGGATAGGTTCTTATTAATAGTTATTAATATCCACCTTTAAGTGCCGAATCTAGGTGCGTCGTCAGTGTTGTTGCTCCCATGTCACTAGAAGTTTCGGGTCTAAATAAACAAAAGACTTCATCGATGGGCGACCCGACCGAATATGATCAGTATTAAGCCTGCACCCAGAACAAAACTTGCCACTAGCTTTAGGACGTGCATTATATAAGTTGCCCCAGTAAACAGCAACCAATCAAGTCTTCACTTGGGCTATTCGATGTTATAGATCGGGTATGCTTGGTTGTACTGATCTTCTTACATGCGGCCAAGACGGGGTGTTTTTTTGGAAGAAGAGAAGAAATCAAACTAATATATATCAAAATACATCGGTTACACAACTACATGCTTATCCAGACGTCTTACGTTACACCTATCTGATCACAGCTCCATTAGAACCCATTTAAACACACAGACAAATATACCAGAGTCCATTAGAAACATACTAGTAGAAAACACAAATATATTAACTGCATCCACCTGTAAAAAACGATTAAAAATAATGGAAACTTTAATAATAAAAAAGAAAAAGCCAACTCTTAACAATATTAACTACGAACAAGGCCACAATGTGCTAACCGTATTCGGAAATTAAAAACATCTCTTTAACACACTGTTGTGGATTCCGGGGATGGAATCCTGCACAAATAAATAAATAACACCATTAATTGAAATAGAAAAATAAGTGTATTGAACGTAAGAATACAAACTTGAAATGAAGATTAGTAGTCCAGGAATACGGGTTAGTAGAAAGTATATGTACAAGTCTCTGTAAGTGAAGCCGTAATTATCTCTCTCTCTCTCTCTCTCTGTGAACTCTACGTATCTCAACCTTATCTTAACGTATCTCTTTCGTATCTCCAACTCTGTCAGTATAAGTATACTTTAGACGAGTCCATCTTGTGTAAAAGGGGAGAGCTCCGCAACACACACTAAAACATTCACATAATGCACACACTCAATTAAGCTGAAAAATCGAATCATCCTTGATAATGGCTAAAGGTATAGCCGAAAGCGTTCGGAAATATAAAACATTTGGACAGTTTTTACACACTCTTTATTCAGAAAAGAAAGCTCTTCTACGAACACAAGAAAAATTAAATAAAAAGCTGAAACATGCATAAGAAATATACATATATATATATATATATATATATATATATATATATATATATATATATATATATATATATATATCCCAAAAAACGGTTTATTATATTGGCTTGTCTTACGACTTACTTTTCTTCCTCCCCTTTTAATTTCTCTAAAATAACTTATTTGTTTGGTCTTTCTTTTTTAACTTTCCTTTTTATTCTTATTTTTCTTTCTTCTTCTTTTCTAAACTACTCTTAATATGTTTACAATAGACAGGTTAAAATAATTGACTATTTACGACGTTTAAAAACTAAGAGAAAAACATCTAACTTAAATCGCTTAAAATATAGAATTTTTTATAAAATCAAAGTTATTTACATGTTAAATACTAGTTAAAAAAAACATAACGTGTAAAGATGTATTCTTTGTAAGAAATCTGTCTGAAAGGGGTTAGGTTCCGGTGACGTATTTTTGTAAACAGAGTTTTTTTTTCATGTAGTCGAGGCATCAAGGAAAAATAGCTCATCTTCCAGACGACTTCCGAATCTCCTGTATCTCTTCTGGACGTTCTCCTTGTTTAAGTTTGTCGTCTGGGGTGGTAGGTGGTGACGTGAAAATATTTGTAGAAAAGACAGAGTGAAGACACATCACATCTGTGAGAGAGTGACTGAAGCCGAGATGTCAACACTGATACCAACATTTCACAAAACTATCTTGAAATACTAAAGAGTAAATTTATTCAATAAAATCGCCATTGGCTTCAACTACGGCCTCCAGACGCCTTCCGAATCTCCTGTATCTATTCTGGACGGTCTCCTTGTTTAAGTTGATGAATGCTGATATAATCCTTGCCTTCAGTTCATCTTTGGTGTTACAAGGAGTTTTGTTGGCCTCTTGTTCAACTGCGCCCCACACATAATAATCAATGGGTTTGCCGTTTGGGGAGTTAGATGGTCAGATGTAAGAGGTGATGTGGTTGCAGAAATTGTCTGACAGACATGACTAAGTTCTCCTCCTTCTGTCAAATGGTGCAGAATCCTATTGCCAGAGTCAAATGTATTGCTGGTAATTAAAAAAAATGTATTGGTGGTATTTTTTTCTATAAAAATCTATTTTTATTCTTACATAATGTTTTGACGCCAGTTTGTAGGTTCACTATTTGCCTAAAGCTAGGACCCCTAACAGGTGCTACCACACCGGGTCATAGTGGACCGGGGAACAACAGCAATTAAGAGGTGGTTCCACGCTCCTCAAAATCTCACGATCAGAGTCCTTGCTGTCGGATGTAGTTTATCGTCAGACCCAGGACTATTCAACTGAATCACTTCAGAACGCCGAGGCAGTGTGGTCACCTTGATTGTTAAACTCTTAACATACCGGTAGTTATACGCGCCGTGCCGGTTTTTTTTTTAGGTTTATGTCATCGCATTCGGTAACACCCTCCGAATACCGAACCATGACACTTTATTCAATTCACTGGCTGGAATGTCCTCATTTAGCCTTCAAAGCTTCCACGTGATTTAATCTCTGTTAATAGTCACAGGTCTGATTCTTGTAGTCTGTGTCTTCCACTGAACCAGGCAATGTGACATTTCAACAGTGCCCAACAGGGAATAAAAATATATTTCAACCAATTATTACCCGAAGAAAGGTTTAAACTGTCAATTAACTAAAGACGAACTTATGGCTAAATCACGTTGAAACGCCGGTTCCATTACGATCACCTAAATTAAGCAACGTCGAGTCTGGTCAATACCTAGCTGGGTGACCGCTTAGGAATACGAGCTGCTGTAAGCTTGGATGTGCGGGCGGTGTAATGGATAGCGACTCGGAATGAGAAATTGAAGTTAAGCAACGTCGATACTGGTCAGTACCTAGATGCGTGACCGTTTGGAAATACCAGGCGCTCTAAGCTTGGATGTGCGCGTGGTGTAATTGATAATGACTAGGAATTGTTAATTTGAAAGCCGAGTTCCAATCCTAGTTGGGTTCGTTATATTCACTTACACGCAAGTACCACTGGGAAAGGCATGAATCCACTTCTCCTTCAGCCTTCAGTTTAATTTGTAACACTTGTGTCACTAAATCATTATAATCTCACCCCAATCTCTTACAGTCTGGCTTTAAATAACCTATAAAGGGTTGATAATCTGTAAAAACGAATCATTTCGTCAATAAAATAATTTTATGAAGAAGTGTATAAATTATTTACAATTGTAATAGTGTTTCGTTATGTTCACTTTCGCGCACATGCCACTGGGAAAGTTATGAATTCGTCTATTCTCCCCTTTCTATGGGTTAGATAGTATGGCAGCCTTGGTTTACAGCCAGTCTGGGAGAAGGACAAGGCTGAATTCCAAATCGTGTGCAGCCCTCGCGAAAGACATACTCTGCAGCTAACGGAAATATCGTGGAATTCTGATCAAAACGGCAGTGGAACTGATAGATGGAACAGAACACCAAATGAAGGAAGGATAGTCGGCCAGGAAGATTGTAATGCTCCGAGCTCCCAGAAAAATATATTTCGTCTTTTTGCTGTGAAAATCAGAATTCGAAATTTTTTTTTTTTTTTTTTTTAGTTGAATTCAAATATAAGTATAGACAAAGAGAAAATGCAACCATCTTGGCCAGAAGGCTTGGTCGAAGAGTCGTAATTCCAAAGCGATCATCAGAATAATAGCTGTATTTAGGAATGTGCTTGGTACTTTAAAAGTAAATCAGACCCGGGCCATGCGTTAAGGTAAGTCGTGGAGGTTGCTCATTATAGCTAAAGGGGTCAGTGGTTTGGTAGGGTTGAGGGTTGGGACGCTGAGTAAACCAACCAACAATCATGTGTTAATCGTTATGGCCAAACGAAAGCAATTTTTTGTGGATATTTTTAGCCTCCATATGCCGTACAGACAGGAAGAACGGAATTGTTTTATTGACACGTTTGTTTGTTTTTTGTCATTCTTTTTTTTTCATTTGTCTGTAAATCCCATGCTTTATTTATTTATATTTATTTATGGCTTTCTTAATGTCGGTCAATGATTGTGTGTTCTTTTCTTTCTCTCTCTCTCTCTCTTTTCAATCGCATTTCTTCTTCCCTTTCGTTTTGGCCATCCTTCTTTCTTCCCTCCTTTCTTCCACTTCTTTCTTTCTTTCTTTCTTTCTTTCTTTCTTTCTTAATTTCTTTCTTTCATCCTTCCTTCCTGTTCTTTCTTTCTTTCTTTCTTTCTTTCTTTCTTTGATCCATGTTCTCGTCCTTCCTTCCTTCCTTCCTTCCTTCCTTCCTTCCTTCTAATTCTATCTTTCTTTCATTCTGTCTTCGATTCATTTTCTCTTCCTTCCTTCCTTCCTGTTCTTTCTTTCTTTCTTTCTTTCTTTGATTCATTTTCTCTTCCTTCCTTCCTTCCTTCCTGTTCTTTCTTTCTTTCTTTCTTTCTTTCTTTCTTTCTTTCTTTCTTTCTTTCTTTCTTTCTTTCTTTCTTTGATCCATGTTCTCGTCCTTCCTTCCTTCCTTCCTTCTAATTCTATCTTTCTTTCATTCTGTCTTCGATTCATTTTCTCTTCCGTCCTTCCTTCCTTCCTCCCTGTTCTTTCTTTCTTTCTTTCTTTGATTCATTTTCTCTTCCTTCCTTCCTTCCTTCCTTCCTTCCTTCCTTCCTTCCTTCCTTCCTTCTAATTCTATCTTTCTTTCATTCTGTCTTCGATTCATTTTGTCTCCCTTCCTTCCTTCCTGTTCTTTCTTTCTTCCTTTCTTTCTTTCTTTCTTTCTTTCTTTCTTTCTTTCTTTCTTTCTTTCTTTGATCCATGTTCTCGTCCTTCCTTCCTTCCTTCTAATTCTATCTTTCTTTCATTCTGTCTTCGATTCATTTTCTCTTCCTTCCTTCCTTCCTTCCTTCCTTCCTTCCTTCCTTCCTTCCTTCCTTCCTGTTCTTTCTTTCTTTCTTTCTTTCTTTCTTTCTTTCTTTCTTTCTTTCTTTCTTTCTTTGATCCATGTTCTCGTCCTTCCTTCCTTCCTTCCTTCTAATTCTATCTTTCTTTCATTCTGTCTTCGATTCATTTTCTCTTCCTTCCTTCCTTCCTTCCTCCCTGTTCTTTCTTTCTTTCTTTCTTTGATTCATTTTCTCTTCCTTCCTTCCTTCCTTCCTTCCTTCCTTCCTTCCTTCCTTCCTTCTAATTCTATCTTTCTTTCATTCTATCTTCGATTCATTTTGTCTCCCTTCCTTCCTTCCTGTTCTTTCTTTCTTTCTTTCTTTCTTTCTTTCTTTCTTTCTTTCTTTCTTTCTTTGATCCATGTTCTCGTCCTTCCTTCCTTCCTTCTAATTCTATATTTCTTTCATTCTGTCTTCGATTCATTTTCTCTTCCTTCCTTCCTTACTTCCTTCCTTCCTTCCTTCCTGTTCTTTCTTTCTTTCTTTCTTTCTTTCTTTCTTTCTTTCTTTCTTTCTTTGATCCATGTTCTCGTCCTTCCTTCCTTCCTTCCTTCTAATTCTATCTTTCTTTCATTCTACCTGTCTTCGATTCATTTTCTCTTCCTTCCTTCCGTCCTTCCTTCGTTCCTGTTCTTTCTTTCTTTCTTTCTTTCTTTCTTTCTTTCTTTCTTTCTTTCTTTCTTTGATTCATGTTCTCTTCCTTCCTTCCTTCCTTCCTTCCTTCCTTCCTTCCTTCCTTCCTTCCTTTCCTTGACTCTTGTTTTCTTTCCTTGGTTCTTTCTCTCTTTTATCTTTATAAAATTTATTATTATTATTTTAAAAATATTAGAATTGTAAATATATAATCGTCTACGGTTGTTTTGTTTTTTAATATACGCTTTTTGAGAGATGTTTATGTTCATGAAGGCCAGACGGTTACATTTTTATGGCCCTTTTGGCTGAATCAGTTGACCGCCAATATCTGTTGAATTTTTGCGAATTCGTTGTTCTAATTCTCGGAGAAAGGTTTCGTATATATTAGCCAATGATAGGCGATCTCTTGAAGCCCTTGTAAAAAATTTGAAATGGGCCGGCATGACGGTTCTTTATTCAATAAAAAGGACTGCTATGAGAAGAGAATGAAGGAACCGTTGAGAAAGCAGTTAGTGGTTGAGGAGGAAGCCACAGCGCTCACTCTCAAACGACGGAGGAGTGCAGCCGAGGAGTTATAAATCAACATGAGGAAAGAAAGAGCCGACATATTTAAGACAGATTCTACCCCAGAACAGAACATTCCTTTCGTTGCATTCCCGAGAGAAAAATAAGCCGAAAGAACTTTCAAGTTAACTTTACAGCAAAATATTTCAAAACGCCCACGAGAAAACAAGTTGTGAAAACATGAAATCACTTCGATCTGACCCGCGTCCAGTTTCAGTATTCGGTTAAGAACCGAGGTGAATGGGCCTTTATATTTTTCAGCCTTGTGCAATTTGTTTTTTTTTTTCAAATCATCGACGTTTTTTTCCTTTTTTCCATTTTTAAAGGGTATAATAATTTTTATCTTTGACTCCGTAGCTTTTCCTAAAAAATGTATCACGTATTCCTTATATCTGGTGGTAATCCCCTTTTTGTAACCTCAGAAAATTGTTATCCTACTGTAATAGGTAAACAAGAGGAGATTTTGATGCAACCCTTGTATCTATACCATTTATTTTGTAATATAAATGTGTTTTAGAGTTTTAAAATTTTGCGTAGTGGTCATCTTGTTTTATAATTTCGTGTCTATTATAGTCACTTGTTATTTCTATAAAATATTGCGTTTAGCACAAGAAATTGGCTTTGGTAGGATCATAAATTCTTATATCTTTCTCTTCATTCAATCTTTCTTTGAGTTTTAATTTCTTATTTACATTCATTCATTCATCCATTCATTCATTTATTCATTCATTCATTCATTCACTCTTTCTATGGGACATCCATCCGTATTTCCTTTCATTCAGCCAGTTATTTTGTCATACTTTCTTTTTGACTTTCATTCATTCATTCATTCATTCATTCATTCTATGGGACATCCTCTCTTCTTTTCCTAGATCCAATAAGTCATTCTTTGTCATACTTTCTTTTTGACTTTTATTCATTCATTTTTTCCTTCTATGGGAAACCATACCCTCTTTCCTTCCATTCAGCCAGTCATTCTTCGTCATACTTTCTTTTTGAATTTCATTCATTTATTCATTCAGTCATTCATTCAGTCATTCATTCAGTCATTCTATGGGACATCCATCCGTATTTCCTTTCATTCAGCCAGTCATTTTTATTATACGTTCTTTTTGACTTCCATTCATTCATTCATTCTATGGGACATCCTTCCTTCTTTTCTTACATGCAGCCAGTCATTCTTTGCCATACTTTCTATTTAAATTTCAATCATTCATTTATTCATTCATACTATGACACATCCTTCTTTCCTTTCATGCAGTCAGTCATTCTTTGTCATAATTACTTTTTTAATTTCATTCATTCATTCATTCATTCTATGAGACATCCTTCCCTCTTTCCTTTCATGCAGCCAGTCATTCTTTGTCATAATTTCTATTTTACTTTCTTTCATACATTTATTCATTGTATGGGATATCCCTCCTTCTTTTCTTTGATTCAGTCAGTAGATTTTTGTCATACTTTCTTTTTTTACCTTCATTCATTCATTAATTCTATTGACATTCTTCCTTCTTTTCTTCGATTCAGTCAGTCATTCTTTGTCATACTTTCTTTATTACTTTCATTCATTCACTCGTTCATTCAATGGGACATCATTCCTTCTTTTCTTCGATTCAGTCAGTCATTCTTTGTCATACTTTCTTTTTTACTTTCATTCATTCATTCATTCTATGGAACATCCTTCCCTCTTTTCTTTGATTCAGTCAGTCATTCATTGCCATACTTTCTTTTTTACTTTCATTCATTCACTCGTTCATTCAATGGGACATCATTCCTTCTTTTCTTCGATTCAGTCAGTCATTCTTTGTCATACTTTCTTTTTTACTTTCATTCATTCATTCATTCTATGGAACATCCTTCCCTTTTTTCTTTGATTCAGTCAGTCATTCATTGCCATACTTTCTTTTTTACTTTCATTCATTCACTCGTTCATTCAATGGGACATCATTCCTTCTTTTCTTCGATTCAGTCAGTCATTCTTTGTCATACTTTCTTTTTTACTTTCATTCATTCATTCATTCTATGGAACATCCTTCCCTCTTTTCTTTGATTCAGTCAGTCATTCATTGCCATACTTTCTTTTTTACTTTCATTCATTCACTCGTTCATTCAATGGGACATCATTCCTTCTTTTCTTCGATTCAGTCAGTCATTCTTCGTCATAATTTCTTTTTTACTTTCATTCATTCATTCATTCATTCATTAATTCTGTGATACATACTTTCTTCTTTCCTTTCATTCAGTCCGTCATTCTTTGTCATACTTTCTTTTTTACTTTCATTCATTCACTCGTTCATTCAATGGGACATCATTCCTTCTTTCTTCGATTCAGTCAGTCATTCTTTGTCATACTTTCTTTTTTACTTTCATTCATTCATTCATTCTATGGAACATCCTTCCCTCTTTTCTTTGATTCAGTCAGTCATTCTTTATAATACTTTCTTTTTGTCATTCATTCATTTTATGGGACATCCTTATTTCCTTTACTTCAAACAGTTAATCTTTCTCATACGTTCTTTTTTTACTTTGATTCATTCATTCTATGGTATATCCTTACCTCTTTTCTTCATTTCAGTCGGTTATTCTCTGTCATACTTTCTTTTTTGATTTCATTCATCCATTCTATGGAAAATTCTTCTTTCCTATCATTCAATCAGTCATTCTTTGCCATACTTTTTTTATACTTTCATTCATTCATTTATTCATTCATTCTATGACACATCCTTCTTTCCTTTCATTCAGTCAGCCATTCTTTGTCACACTTTCTTTTGTACTTTCATTCATTCATTCATTCATTCTGAGACATTTCCTCTTTCCTTTCATTCAGGCAGTCATTCTGTCATATTTTCTTTTTTACTTTCATTCATTCATTCATTCATTCATTCATTCTGTGAGACATCCTTCCCTTTTTCCTACCATTCAGCCAGTCATTCTTTGTCATACTTTCTTATTTACTTTTATTCATTCTGAGACATTCTTCCCTCTTTCCTTTCATTCAGGCAGTGATTCTTTGTCATACTTTCTTTTTTACTTTCATTCATTCATTCATTCTATGACACCTCCTTCCTTATTTCCTTCCATTCTGCCAGTCATTCTTTGCCATACTTTCTTTTTTACTATCATTCATTCATTCATTCATTCTGTGAGACATCCTTCCTTCTTTCCATTCATGCAGTCACTCATTCTTTGTCATACTTTCTTATTTACTTTCATTCATTCATTCATTAGATGAGACATCCTTCCCTCCTTCCTACCATTCAACCAGTCATTCTTTGTCATACTTTCTTAATTACTTTCATTCATTCATTCATTCATTCTATGAGACATCCTTCCTTCTTTCCTTCCATTCAGCCAGTCATTCTTTGCCATACTTTCTTTTTTATTTCCACTCACTCATTCATTCATTCATTCTATGAGACATCCTTCCTTCTTTCCTTTCATTCAGTCCGTCATTCTTTATCATATTTTTTTACTTTCATTCATTCATTCATTCATTCATTCATTCATTCTATGGACATCCTTCCTTCTTTTCTTCAATTCAGTCAGTCATTCTTTGTCATACTTTCTTTTTTACTTTCATTCATTCACTCGTTCATTCAATGGGACATTATTCCTTCTTTTCTTCTATACAGTCTTTCATTCTTTGTCATACTTTCTTTTTGATTTTCATTCATTCATTCATTCATTCACTCATTCTATGGAACATCCTTCCCTCTTTTCTTTGATTGAGTCAGTCATTCTTTGTGATACTTTCTTTTTATCTTTCATTCATTCATTCATTCATTCTATGGAACATTCTTCATTCTTATCCTTCAGACAGTCATTCTTTCTCATACTTTCTTTTTTACTTTCATTCATACATTCTATAGGAAATTCTTTCGCTCTTTTCTTCGTTTCAGTCGTTGATTCTTTGTCATACGTTCTTTTTTATTTCATTCATTCATTCATCCATTCTATGGAAAATTCTTCTTTCCTATCATTCAATCAGTCATTCTTTGTTACACTTTCTTTTTTACTTTCATTCATTCATTCATCCATTCTATTGAACATCCTTCTTTTATACCATTCCGTCAGTCATTCTTTCTCTTACTTTCTTTTTTACTTTCATTCATTCTATAAGACATCCTTTCTTCTTTCCTTCCATTCAGCCAGTCATTCTTTGTCATACTTTCTTTTTCACTTCCTTTCATTCATTTATTCTATGGGACATCCTTGCCACTTTCCTACCATTCAGCCAGTCATTCCTTGTTGTACCTTCTTATTTACTTTCATTCATTCTTTCATTTATTGTATGGGACATCCTTCCTATTTTTCTTCGATTCAGCCAGTCATTCTTTGTCATACTTTCTTTTTTGATTTCATTCATTCATTCATTCATTCTATGAGACATCCTTCCTTCTTTCCTTCCATTCAGCCAGTCGTTCTTTTCTATACTTTCTTTTTAATTTTTATTCATTCATTCATTCTATGGACATCCTTCCTTCTTTTCTTCCATTGAGTTAGTCATTCTTTGTCATACATTCTTTTTTACTTTCATTCATTCACTCGTTTATTCAATGGACATCATTCCTTCTTTTCTTCGATTCAGTCAGTCATTCTTTGTCATACATTCTTTTTTGATTTCATTTATTCATTCATTCATCCATTCTATGGAACTTTCTTCTTTCCGATCGTTCAATCAGTCATTCTTTGTCACACTTTCTTTTTTACTTTCATTCATTCATTCATTCATCCATTCTATTGAACATCCTTCTCTCCTACTATTCAGTCAGTCATTCTGTTTCATACTTTCTCTTTTACTTTCATTCATTCATTCACTCATTCATTATAGATAGATAGATAGATAGACAGACAGATAGATAGATTTCCGTGTGTGTGTGTGTGTGTGTGTGTGTGTATAGAAGATATGTATTAGTACAGAAAAGATGAGTCCAGACAAGAAGGGTGGTGGAGATGTACTAACCAACGAAACGAAAAGCTTGAACTTCTCAAATCAGAGACAAAATCCTTTCAACAGCAGATATTCTAATTTGTCAGTTCCAACTTTTCTCAAGAGATCATGCAGTGCAAGAAACAAAATCTGGCGCATTCAAAGAAATTCCGAGCCGTTTTGACCCACAAATTAGCCGGACAGAAAATAGGTGAAGCCGAAAGAATGCTATTGGACTAAACTTTGTTCCAATTTGCAATAAGAGGAATATCTATCTTTTCAGCTATCTCTCTCATTATCTATCTATCTATCTATCTATCTATCTATCTATCTATCTATCTATCTAATTTTGTTCATGATCTATCTATCTAATTTTGTTCATGATCTGTCTATCTAATTTTGTTCACGATCTATCTAATTTTGTTCATGATCTATCTATCTATCTAATTTTGTTCATGATCTGTCTATCTAATTTTGTTCACGATCTATCTAATTTTGTTCATGATCTATCTATCTAATTTTGTTCACGATCTATCTAATTTTGTTCATGATCTATCTATCTATCTAATTTTGTTCATGATCTGTCTATCTAATTTTGTTCATGATCTATCTATCTAATTTTGTTCATGATCTATCTATCTAATTTTGTTCACGATCTATCTAATTTTGTTCATGATCTATCTATCTATCTATGTATCTATATATCTATCTATCTATCTAATTTTGTTCATGATCTATCTATCTAATTTTGTTCATGATCTATCTATCTAATTTTGTTCACGATCTATCTAATTTTGTTCATGATCTATCTATCTATCTATCTATCTATCTATCTATCTATCTATCTATCTATCTATCTATCTATCTATCTATCTATCTATCTATTAACCTTCTTTTGTTGTCATTCCATTAATGTTTCCACCGTGCCAAGTTTTCAGTTATTGCAGAGAAGTAATCATTACTTTTCCCTGAATTATACACACATGCCTTGATTTACTTCAATACTTTTTGCCGGATCGCCCCCACCAAATTCTTGTGCCCTTAAGCCTGAATTACGCTAGGTAGATATCCATAAGTCATATAGTCACAAGTAATTTCCATCTTGTGGAACCATTTGTCATGACGAATGTGTCATCCCAACTGTTAGTCAGTTAAAAATAAATTTACAGTACAGTACCATAACAGTAATGGCAGCGTACACCGAGAATTAAAGAAAAATTATTATCCGTCTGTATGATAACACAGATAAAACTTTGAAACTCGGCTTGTCTACCTGTTCTCTTCCACTGACCATAATCACCCATTATTACATTTTTCGATGGCTATGATTCAGTCCGACTTGTCAGTACCGACCACGTGATTCTTCAGAGGTCGTGTTCGATTGGTCAATACCGATCACGTGCTTTCTTGTAGGCGGTCCTACTTTCAAACCTGGAACCTCCCAATTTCGGCACACACGCAGTTTGTGGATTCCCCGATTTCCTGCACACACAAACACACATACTCTCTTTCCCTCTTTCTCTCTCTCTCTCTCTCTCTTTCAAACACACTCTTTCTCTCTCTCCCTCTCTCTCTCACACACACACATTTACCGTGTTTTCAATGGGCTCCCAGTGATGTTATGGCTTTGACAATTATCAACTTTTGATCCTATCAGTCGCGTCGACAAAAATATCTATCATTTAAAATCTCGTTTTTTGTCCTGAACCCACAACTGGGAGTCAATACATGTGAAAAATGTATATATATATATATATATATATATATATATATATATATATATATATATATATATATATATATATAATATTGAGAAAACAACTCAAAAGTTGCAAATATGTATATACAGGGTGTCCATAAAGTTCGTGTGCACTTTAAAAAATTTATAACTTTATTTGTATTTGCGATAGAAATAATTTGCAAAAAGGATTAGAAAGAAATAAATCTATATTTTTAAAGGTTTTATTGAAATTTTATTTAAGTTTCCACATGTCCTCCATCATTTGCAATACAAAGGGTAATACGATTTTGCAGTTCACGGAAAACATTTGCCAACTGGTTTACAGTAATGCCTGAAATCACATTAGTTATTTTAGCTATACTTCAAACTAGGTACATTATAACATATTTTACAGATTATTTCTATCGCAAATACAAATAAAGTTATAAATTTTTTAAAGTGCACACGAAGTTTAGGGTCACCCTCTCTATATATTTTCCAAAATCTGCAGTATTCTCAGGTACCATATTGTTACACTAGGGCATCTACTCACTTCCCCAATTGTGGCATTCCAATGACGAGCCTTTTCCGCAAGTTATCTTATGACGGGATAGTGCGTCGGAGGGGTGGGTATACATGCTGTTTTCAAAGGTACAGTGCTGTTCGATAAAATTGACTCACCTGATTTTTTTTACTTAAACATTTTTTCACCTATTGTTTTTGGGGTCAAACTAATTTTTAATCTTACTAATATAAAGATATATAAATATATATAAATTTATTTATCATAGGTAATATAGTTCGAGATATTTAATAATCTATGGGTCCTCTTTATTTTGAATAAACTTTTCAACCCTTTTTGGCATTGACTTGATTAGGTTCTGGCAAATCTCATCTCCAAGCATTGAATTCCATGCGGATATGAAATTCACAATCAAATCCTCTTTGTTGCTCAACTGCATTCTCGAGAGCCTGTACTTTATAATGCGCCATAAGTTTTCTATGGGGTTGAGGTCAGGAGATTGGGGCGGCCATGTCATAACACTCACCTGCTTCTCATCAAAGTATTCCTTCATCAATTTTGATTTGTGACAGGGAGCATTATCCTGCATAAAAATGAGCTTGGTAGGGTCGATTTGCACCCTTTCAGCAGAAGGGAGCAGACAAGACTCTAAAATTATCTTGTACTGCTCGCTCCTGAGGGTTTTTTCAATAGGTTTTAAGAAACCAGTTCCATGAAAAGAAATGCATCCCCAGAACATTATACTGAACGGATGCTTGACAGTACTTACTGCTAAAATCAAAGAGCTTTCAAAGCTTCTTCTTCGGATTTTAGATCGCTTATCCTTTGAATTTAGCTCAACTTTCGTTTCATCGAAGAAGAGAACATTTAGTAAAGAAAATCAGGTGAGTCACTTTTATCGAACAGCACTAGTTATTTTGTGAATAGTGGGATCTCCTTTGGCAAAATTTGGACACGATTTTCTAAAACAGAAATCAATGTTTCTTCTTAAAATTCCACGGCTTTTGAGATAAGCGATCATGGTTATGTCGAGGTTATTGTTTTATTTATACGCTGTGAATTGCTATGAGTTTTTGGTGGCATGGTTTGACGTTGTCTTCTATGCACTTTTGAGGTTTTTTTTTCTAGAATGACTGACATCCACAGGCACGAGAGTCTCTGTTTTCCTTGAAGAAAGCCGTTACGTTACTAAGCAGTGCGTGGTATCATGTCACCTTAAACGCTATAAATGTCGTCTCTTCCCAAATTGCCATGCCCCTTTAGGACTTAGGTGATCATGGCTCTCCACTGGTTCAATTCCTTTAGTCGCTCTGAGTCGCCCATGATGTTTTTGGGGATATCCTTCTCAATGGTTTGGAATTCAAGGATTTCCTTCACCTAGACTGGCTACCACTCTATGAAGAAATGCAGTATTGCATATAATGTATCCTTATTCAATGTATCCTTGTTCAATGTATCCTTATTCAATGCAAATGCTGTGGCTTCATAAAATGCCATGTCTTTCCATGATTTCTAGGCGATCTACGTGACCTCTTGGGAAACTACAGTGGGTTTCGCGTTGCTATCGCAACACTTTTACTTATTATACTACTCAAAGCTTTATGACCGAGTTTACTCTCTGCTATTTTAACACACGATGGCAGGCGGTATATATTCCTGATTTTCCCAAGTCATATGTTCGTGGAGGTAGCAGTAGGGTCCCAGTTATGGGTAAATAGTGAAATAACAACACTAGGAAAGGATGAAAACATATTTTTATAGGGAAAATAACAGCAATTAATTTCTTAAAAAGAAATTATCAGCAATATATTTTCTTAGTAACATGATCAACAATCTATCTATCTATCTATCTATCTTATCTATCTCTCTCTCTCTCTCTCTCTCTCTCTATATATATATATATATATATATATATATATATATATATGTATATCATTTGTTTCAAAATCTGTCTGTCTATCTATCTATCTATCTATCTATCTATCTATCTATCTATCTATCACATTTGGTTCAAAATCTATCTATCTCTCTATCTATCTATCTATCTATGTATCTATCTATCTATCTATCTATCACATTTGGTTCAAAATCTATCTATCTATCTATCTATCTATCTTATCTATCTATCTATCTATCTATCTATATATATATATATATATATATATATATATATATATATCATTTGTTTCAAAATCTGTCTGTCTATCTATCTATCTATCTATCTATCTATCTATCTATCTATCTATCTATCTATCTATCTATCTCATTTGGTTCAAAATCTATCTATCTATCTAGCTAGCCAGCTTATTAAACTTATTTTGTTTTCATCCTATTAATGTTTCCACCGTGCCAAGTTGCTAGTTGTTGCAGAATATTAATCACTATTTTTTTCTGTGTTATACACACATTCCTCGATTCATTTCTATACTTTTTGCCCCTAAGTTGCGCTAGGTAGATATCTATTAGTTATATAGTTACAAGTAATTTCCATTAAAGTATAAAAAGCCATTTTGAGAGTAAAATTACCAGCAGAAAAAATCATATATATATATACACATCTACCTACATATACATCCATCCATATACGCATATATATATATATATATATATATATATATATATATATATATATATATATATATATATATAATGTAAAAGCTAAAAAATTTTTTTATCAAAATCAAAAAATTAATTAAAAAAAAAATTTTTTAGGGACCATATCCATCCAGATATATAGTTAACATAAAAATATACGGGTGTAATTAAATTAATTTATACTTCAAGAACATTGAGGAAGATTCTATCCTCTTGGAATTATTTTTTATGCATATATATATGTATGTGTATGTATGTATGTATATATATATACTTATATATTTTAGATATATGATTGCATATGTATATGTATATTTACCACTAATATTATCTATCTATCTATCTATCTATCTATCTATCTATCTATCTATATATATATATATATATATATATATATATATATATATATATATATATATATAAAGCATACCGTTACTCTGAAAGTATAAAAGTATGGAGAAAACCTAGCTGAAGCTCTAAAGTTACATACAAAATCCGTCCTGGGTCTGACGATAAACTACATGCAACAGAGGAGGTTTTGAGGAGCCTGGAACTATCTCTTAATTGTTGGTGTTCCCAGGCCCATCCTGACCCGGAGTGGTAACACCTATTAGAGTCCCAGCTATGAGCAAATAGTTAACCCCCACACTGGGTTCAAAACACTATGAAAGCGTAAAAACAGGTCTTAATGCCAGCAATACATGTTTGTAAAATAATATTATCAGTAAAATATTTTTGAAGGAAAAAATTATTACCAGCAAGACATTATTACCAGCAGTACATTTTTGAAGAAAAAAAAAGTACTACCAGCAATAACATTTTTGAAAGGAAAAATATTACCGGCAGTAAACCTACCTTGAGTAGCCTATTGAAGTTGATATGCCGTAAAACAAACCCAAACAGTATATATATATATATATATATATATATATATATATATATATATATATATATATATATTATAAATTAATTGATTTAAAATATTTTTTTTCGCTACACAGTGATAACCATGTTTCAAAAATGGAATCTAAAGCCCTTGAATTCAATTTTGTTATTAAATTAAAGACATTAGTTCCATTTCCTCGTCAAGCGAATTTTGGAGTAACTTTTTTTTTCTTTTAATTTACGGCTTTAAAGGCTCGGCAAAGATTCATAATTGAGGGTTTCCAAGGATACCGAGAAATCCATTCATCTAGACAAGGAGTGATAGGGTGTTCAATTTTTAATTTTCATTGTATCAGTTAATAGTTACATTCGAAAGCGGGGTTATGTTTAGGGATGGGTAGGGATGTATTTTTCAACACATTCTGACATTTGCTAAATGTATGTCGTCTGGGTTTTTTTATAAAAAAAATTATTTTTAACGGCAAAGATTCTTACGGTATTTTTTCTATTTGTATACTTAAAGATTTTGGTGGGCTATTTAAGCTAGAATATGTTTCAACTACATTTCTAAAAAACTTTTAATATTTAATATACTATATTTCTTTTTAAAACCAAGTAAATTTATTAGAATTACTTACAGTATGTAAAATTATTTTTTCTTATCGAGTATAAATATGTATATTACCAGATTATATATATATATTTTTAAGTAAACTTTATGACAATGACGGAAAAGATAGCTAAATTATTTCACTAATTCAGTAAACTTTTATTTTTATAAATTTAGTAATATAAATTTTCCCATGTATGTACAAAGGACATGGGTCATTTAATGTCCTATATATTCTAATTTATCATATTAATTTCATTTAACTTTAGGTGTTCTATTGGATTCTTTTCAGTGTTTGAATTGCTTTGAGAGAGGTGTTAAGGTTAGAGTACGTTTTATTTAATTACAATTTTAAGATGTTTAGGTTAGAATCCATTTTATTTAATTACAATTTTAAAACCAATTTTAAAACATTCTACTTTTAAATTTAACTTTTAAATTTAATCGGCTATACTTTTTTATAAAACAAGTAAATGTAATAGAATTACTTACAGTATTTAAAATTATTTAAAATTATTTATTCACATCAAATATGAGTATGCATATTATCAGGTCAGTTTTTTTTTATAATTTAATTTTTAAATATTATTTAAAGAAAATTTTTGACAATGACGGCACAAAATAGCTATTTCATTTCTCTGATTCAGTAAATTTTTATTTTTTATAAACTTAGTAATATATAGTTTCTCATGTATGCATAAAGGGCATGGGTCATTTAATGACCTTACATATTCTAGCTTTTCTTATTAACTTCTATTTTACTGTAGGTGTTTTATTGGATTGATGTTTGATTTTTATACTTATTTATCCTAAACGAACTTTGATGTTGGTTGAACTTTTTTTGAACTTATGGCTAGTGCAACCCATATATATATTTTTTATATTTTCAGAGTTTTCAATAGAAGATATATTGCATTGGTATACTAATGATTCCGTGCAACATTTATTTTGTAGGGGACAGTTTTGAGTGTTTCTACAATTACATAATTTTTGTTTACCCTCATTAGTTGTTGTTTTTATTTTTCCATTGTCTAAAATGTTTTGGTTCTGGTATTAGTGTTTATTTAAGATATTAACATTATGTTTCTTAATAATTTTTTCTAGGTTATCAGTACAGCTATAACTTAATTTTAGTGTATTTTTATTGAAAATAGTACTTAGTTTACTTTCACTGGGGAAATGCTTGGCTATTAATGCGAGGATTTTTTGTCCCAATTTGTTTTTTACCATTTGGTTGTATGGGGGTGTATACCAAATTATTTCCCTACCTCTGTTTTTTCTATGCTTACCATTTTCATTTTTAATATAAGTTAGTTTTAGGGTTTTGTAGACACTATTAATATGTTCATCAAAAATCTTGTCATTTGCTGAATTTGTACTAATTCTTTTTCGGATAGATAAAGGTATATGTTTAATTATAGATGAGGGCTGATTTGATTTAGGGTTTATATATAAAGAATTGGTATTGAGTTTTTTATAAGGTGTGTATGTATTTTTCTTTAAATCAAATGTTATATCAAGAAAGTTGACTTTTTTTAATTTAGTGTTGACGGTAATTTTTGAACCCATGCTTTTAAATTCTTTATATAATACCTTTCTAATTTTATCCATTTTGAAGTTAGTAGAGTTTCTAATAACCATAAGATCATCGTCCCTGTATAAACCAATGTCTGTTGAATCAATATCACGGTGCGCTGTAAGGTTGTATAATATAAAAAGACCTATGAGATCAGAAGACTCAGCTGAGTCTAGTGATCCCATTGTGATGTCAAAGTGGTCAAATGAATTCTTTATCCATTGCTCACCTTTATGAATCAGTACCGATTTCTTCGCATTTAAAATAATGTTCTTTTCATCTTCTGTAATATCCGTGTACTGGGTGGTAAAGTTCAACGCATTCATGAACAGTTCTTTAGATATTGATTGGTAATAATTTTCAATATCAAACTGCATTAGTGTACAGTTGTTTTTTTCTTTTATACAAGTAAACCAGTTTATCACGTCTTTGGTATCTATCCAAAGTTTCAGGGCTATTTTATCTTTAATTTGTTTATTTACCCATTCAAGGATCATTTTACTAATTTTTCCGATATCAGGTCTTGTAGGATTAATTATCCTTGTAGTCAGATTTGTCTCGAAATTTGGTTTGTGGTCCTTTAAGGTTATGTAGCATTCTTTTTCATATAATTGACCTACTCTATCACTGATTTTCAGTTTATCAGAGATTTTTTTACTGCTATTATTGATATTCTGAACCCTATTTAGGTGATTAATTAATGCTAATGCTCTATTAAACCTCTGTAAATTTACATTGAGCACTATTCTGTAAAAATAAAAATATCTATAAGAACACCGGATTTTATATCTTACTATTCTTTCTTTATATATATATATATATATATATTGTTCGGAATATCATCATCATCTTCTTTGTTGCCATATTTATCACAACGTTTCGGCCGTTGTACGCTCCGCCCTCCTTCAGGTGGTTGGAATGTTGAACTGAACACTTTATTTTGCTCGCTGGAGTAGACTGTTCTATTTCCACGTCCCATGTTTAATGGATTGCCGTTATCAGTTATCTCCTGTTAATTTCCCTCTGAAAGTTCTCCACAACCTTAACCGGGTATTGAACTCACACTCTTTGGGTCCTGTCACTGGATCTAACTAACGCCTTTATCCACTGTACCATGTTTCCTCGAGGGTAGTCCGAACAATATAAATAGTGTACATCATACCTCATCTCAGATATATATATATATATATATATATATATATATATATATATATATATATATATATATATATATATATATATATATATATATATATATATATATATATATATATATATATATATATATATATATATATATATATATATTTGCCGTGAAGAAAAGCAAACCAATCGTCCTTGGTAAGACGTTAAACTATATCCGCGTCCTGGGTAAGACGATAAACTATATCCAGCAGCAAGGCCTCCGATCAGGAGGTTTTGAGGAGGCAGGAACCACCTCTTAATTTCTGGTGTTGCCAGGTCCACCCTGACCCCTGTTGCACCTGTTAGGATCCCAGCTATGGGCAAATAGTTAACTATTACCAGCAATACATTTTTTTTTAAATTATTACCAGCATTACAATTTTGAAACAAAATATTACCAGCAATAAAAAATGTCTACATTAAATAACCCATTGAGGTTTATATGCCGTAAAACAAAATAAACCAAATCAATCTAAACCAAAGAATACATATTCTATTCATACGAATCGATCCTAAGCAAAAAACTGAGAGGGAAACACATCCGGAGCGAAAACTGACAGGGAAACACATCCAGAGCGAAAACTGGGAGGAAAACACATCTAGAGCGAAAATTGAGTTTGAAACACACCCGGAGCGAAAACTGAGAGGGAAACACATCCAGAGCGAAAACTGAGAGGGAAACACACCCAGAGCGAAAACAGAGAGGGAAACACATCCGGAGACAAAACTGAGAGGGAAACACATCCGGAGACAAAACTGAGAGGAGAAACGCACCCAGAGCGAAAACTGAGACGGAAACACACAGGGGAGACAAAACTGAGCGGGAAACACATCCGGAGACAAAACTGAGAGGGAAACGCACCCGGAGCGAAAACTGAGAAAGAAACCGCGCACTTCTTCTTTATCTGGAACTTTAACGTTAAAAAAGTAAAGTCTATTTATTTTTTTTGCCGTAAGGAAGTAGCGAAAATATATCCTGATGGAACTATTTTTCATGATGAGATATCTTTTCCTACAGGTGTAATGTTATTATTTTCCCTTTAATTTATTTTAACACCTTTATTTCTATTTAAAAGCTGCGTGTGTTTACGTCATCTCGTCTTACACGATATTAAAAAGCAACAGACACCCCACCAAAACAAAAAAAAAAGACGTGTATAATTATTTCGAAAGACTGGAAGTAAAAACAACCTGCAGGGCATTTATGGAAATAGCTCTTGACTTCGAATGCGTGACTAAGAGAAGTGAAGGTTGTCGAGAAATCGACAAGTGGTAGAAAGACATCTTAGAAATTATTCTTTCGTTCGTAGATGGAAAACTGTTCACTGTTGGCAAGTTCTTACTTAACGTATATTATCATCGGTCCTTATAATGTCTGAGTTCTTACTCATTTGTTTTTTTTTGTTTTTTTTTTTTGCTTGTATTATGGTATGACATAATATCCGTCGGTCTCGAGAGACTGTGAATCTACGCCTGAAGAGTTATGCCTTCTCAAGGGCATAGGCGTGGACAGGGTTTTTTATGAGAGATTGGCAGTTGACCATGCAACACGTACCCCCTCTGCACGCCACAGGCGTTATCCAAGGGAAAGGCAGAGGCCAATACAGTTTGGCACTGGCATCGTCACAGAAGTTGCCGGAACGAAACATGCCATCTGATTGTTTTAGCGTCTCCAGATCCGGATTTGAATTTAGAGTCGTCTTTCTTCTAGTCTGGTTGCCAGCCATGGCTACAGAGCTTAGACTGACCTATTATTTACTCATAGCTTGAGGTTTTGAATTCATTTTTCTTTTCTCGAACCGGTTACCAGCGAAAGCTATACAACCCTGTACTGCTTTTTATCCATAGTTGAAGGTTTTGAATACAGAGATTTTCCTTCTCCTAGACCGGATGCCAGCCCATTTCTGTCCTACCATAGTTGGGTGGAGAAGCAATTAACTCCCAAGAGTATTATATGTTATAAGTATATACATATAGAACACATACTTTATTTTAATCAACATCATATAATAAGTTTGTACTGTATTAAAAAATAAAAACGATTCCTCTTAAATGTTATTTGAAAACAAAAAATAGGTAACATCTTTTAATAAATTCGATGGGATGCTGAAAAGCTTTCAGCCCAACAAAAAGACGTTAAAAATCAAAAAAGAAATTCTAATAATTCCCAATGGTTAGTATTACATTCATATTTTCCTGTTAAAAATGCCAAGTGTCATACGTGGTACACGCTTGGCTGATCATGTCTGTTTCGATTCATGACGGAATAAGCAAACGACATTCCCGCAGTAGGCTGCCGTTTTTTTTTCTGAGTGTTGTGGTGTCCTCCCTCTAAAGAGTCTATGTTGGACTCTTCCGCCTACTATAAGCTTAGTAGGAGAGAAGGCCTTGGGGGGAACAGTCGAATAGATTGAACGCTGCGTCAACAGACACACACTCAATAGTCGTGTAATACTCTTCTGTTGTACTTATTGTTTAATATATGATATATCTGTAACACTTGGTTTGTTATTTCTTTATCTATTTACTTGGTTAAACTCAATTTGTAGAGATCCATGATCGCTTGAATCCTGAAAGGAAATGGCATTTATTTCAAAATCCCTAAAAATAGATAGATAGATAGATAAATAGATAGATAGATAGTGTTGTGATGTCCTCCCTCGAAAGGGTCTATGTTGGACTTCCGCCTACTATAAGATTAGTAGGAGAGAAGGCCTTGGCTGAACAGTCGAATAGATTGTTCATCTGTCGAACTCTCTGCTTCGAGTAGAGAGGAATCCGGACGAGGCTTTATGCGGGTTCTAAGGGAATATTTTAGACGAGGCTACAGGCTCAGAGAACCCACAATAAACCGGCCTTGTGCCACATACATCCTTTGTTTCTGTTAAATATTAACAGTCGCATAGATTGATCATCTGTCGAACTCTCTGCCTCAAGCAGAGAGGAACCCGGTAGACAGAGGTAGACAGACCCTGAACCCGTTTATGCGGGTTCTAAGAGAATAATTTTGGTCGAGCCTACGGGCTCGGAGAACCCACGGTAAAGTCGGCCTTGTGCCACATACATATCTCTCGTGGGGGGTCTGTTAAATATTAACAGTCGAATAGATTGAACGCTGGCCAAACGACACACACTCTCTAGTTGTGTAATTCTCTTCTGTTGTACTTACTGTTTAATATATGATATATCTGTAACACTTGTTTTGTTATTTTTTTAACTATTTACTTGGTCACAACATATTGACACTACGGTAGACTGGTTGCCAACCAAGGCTAAAGGACGCAGTCTGTCCTGCTGTTCAATCTATAACAAGGGGAGGAGAAGAGATGGTTTCATGCCTTTTCGCAAGTGTTATTTGTGCATAACTGAACGTGACGAAACGGGCGAGGATTTCGAATTCAAATACGTTTTCTAATTTAGTTGAACTGCCAGCAAAGCTGGGTTCATATGGAAAAGTCTGGAAGGCTGAGATGCTGTGAGTTTAACAGCCAATTACTAGATGAATAGCCAAGTCGTTATAACAATAGCCTTCTGAACATTAGACCCGGGTTCAAATCACTTGATTAGTGTTGAAAGTGGCTTCATGACAATATGGAAATTGATAGATTTTTCTTGCATGCCACACCATTGGGAAGTTTCTGAAAACCATACCAGGGGTTGACCTAAGCCTTGCGAGTGAAATTAGGTAGACACAATTGCTTGGAAGCGGCCAATAGTTTTTCTAGCACGAAGTCTCCGTCACTTAGGGTTTCAGCTTGACGGCCTCGTTCAAATCAGTGAACATGTCTAAGTATGCGCTCTCTCCCAGAAACTCTTCTTATTAGTACCTAGATTTTAGGAACTTATCATTTTACTGTTGAAATGACTAGATGTAACCGTAAGTTCTATGCTAACAGTTTCTTCTCGCTTGTAGAAGTCTCTTCCGGTGTTTTGCTTGCTAGTCAACTTAGATATTCAAAAAATTAGGCAATGTCAAGAGTTATCTTCTATCTTCTTAATTCCTGTTCTTTTATTGTTCTCTCTATCTTTAATAATGTTTTTCTCCATATTCTCTCACACTCAATAACCCTTTGTGTCTTAGTGGCTTTATTGCCTTACTTGGAGTGAAATGATTAAAATAAACTGTAATTAAGGTCTGCTCGGCGTAGTTGAAGTATAAACTATGGATGTTGAAGAATCACAAATGTGCCTGACTTGGAGTGTGCAACAGGGAATAGCTAGCCCACCAGGGAGACAGGTATAACCGGAAAGACATACATAACAGCAAATATGCTGGCTCAAATAACTTGGCTTATTACAGAGGTTGCCGTAAGTGAATTACTGTTGTCTGAAGAAATCTTCCAGAACCAGATTTAGAACTATTCAAAATGAGAATCTTCCAAACCACTTAAGGAATTAAAAAACAAAAATACATTGGCCACGTACTGGTAACAAATTCTAGTCTTGGAATAATGATGATAATCTATCTCAGAATTTCAGACAATATTTTTAGAAGAGTCTTTCCAATTAACATAATCTTGAAGGTTTGGTAATTTCTGTGGCATCAATTTTGTGCGGCGAGGACGAGTAAACTATATATATATATATATATATATATATATATATATATATATATATATATATATATATATATATAATTCCTGAGTAAACCCTAAATACATCTCCTTTTTCTTTACTTCCCCCTTTTTTCTTTTCTTCTTTTTTCTTTTTCTTGTTCTCTCTTCTCTTCTTCCCTTTCAACATTTCCTTTGAGTTGACCGATTTAATAGGTCAATGTCTGATCCTTACCCCCTCCTTCCTCAATATTAAATATGATAGAAAGAAATATAAAAATAAACCCTCTTTAAACCCGACCATGTCTTTCACACCACTCATCGCTACCTTCTCTGTTAAATTACATAAACTTAATACTGCCCGTCAAAAGTGTAAATTTTCATTTCATTTTTCGTTTCACCTTTTGAAAGTGATGTCTGATGATCCAGAGTACTTTAAAAGGTCTCTGGTGAAATAAAATATTATAATGAAGCCTTAAAGTGGTCTGTTTTTCTTTAAATTATTAGCTTTGAATTTTACATTGAGCTCTCAGGATTCATTCTCCTTGGGACTACCCATACGGATTACTAAGTTTTTTGTAACTTAAATATATATATATATATATATATATATATATATATATATATATATATGGGAAAATGTTATAAATGTTCCAACGAGAGAAAAAAGTATATTTTAAGAAAGAGAATCAAACCGCAAACGTTTTTGGTTATAATGTGGATTTGTTTTAGTATATATGTCATATTTTATTCTTCATATTTCTGCTACACGGGTTTTCGGTTTCGTGACCTTCCTCAGGCAATAAAAGGAATAACTCTTTAAAAGGAATAAATTTTCCTCGTGTTCTTTTAATGTCTCATTGTTCGTTTTTTTTGTATTTGTTAGTGAGCCTTGAACTCCTTTCTGAACTGTTGGCAAAAGTAAATTTCTGCCTAATAGTTAATAAAACCATTAGGTTTAGTATGAGCAGTGGTGATGATAGATGTGTTGATGATAGATGTCTTCCTATCCCTTTGTGCATGCGTGTTCCTGTTAGTCTGCATACGTATATTCTCTCCCCATATATACATACTGTCTTATAATAAGGAATCAGCCTTCACATCTATGTATATACACATACTCATATACATACATACCCCTCCAAGACACACACACATACACACTCTCGTATGTTCGTGTGTGTGTGCGTGTGTGTATGTATGTGTGCGAGCGATACAAGTGTAGACAAGGTTTACCAAGAAGAATTGAATAAACAAATTCTCTTTCTTGAACCGAAAAAAAGGGGAAAAAAACTTACCACAGCCAGTGAATTATTATACTGGTAATAAAATTTACGCCAATCTAGGGCTAACGTCGAGAAAACTCAGAGAGCTGTCGAGCGGAACTAAAACGCTAAGGTTGATGTGACCAAAACGTATAAAATAATGTAACCACATAACGGTCAGATATTACCAATATCAAAATAGAAGCGAAGTTTGTAAAAAGCCTCGGGAGAATCAGCGTTCGATCAGTCCTGATTGGATCGCCTGGTGGAAAGAATACAATGTTGAGAGACTCGACATTCTGAAAGAACTGAGGAATACCACATCGCTGACGACTCCCTATTGTATATCGAAAAGATGCATATATACGAAATATCTGTCTATATATTTGAGATGAGGTGTTGCAACTATTTACACTATCTACATCATTCTTACTGTTGTCCTCATATTTACTGGCATATGCACCTTCAACTTCAATATCTGTCTATATATCTGAGAGGAGGTGTTGCAACTATATACACTATCTACATCATTCGGACTTTAATGTTTAAAAAATAGATTCTGTTTCAGTAGGAAAAGTAAACATGGTTTATTAACTGAAATGAGTTATTTCCCTTGGCATATATGGCCGAATAAGAATAATCAACGCTCTTGGACTGATAGATCGCGACAGCTATTAAAGAGATGTGATTAAATATACTTTAATGTTTAAAAAAAAAGAGATTCTGGTTCAGTAAGAAAAGTAAACATGCTTCATGAACTGATTTGAGTTATCTCCCTCCGCATGTATAGCCCAATAAGAATGATCAACTCTCTTGGACTGATAGATCGCGACAGCTATTAAGGAGATGTGATTAAATATACGCCAATGTTTAAAAAAATTATATAGTATTATTAATTTAGGTAATAAGCATTATAACATAGCAAAAATAGCTATATTGTGGAAAAAGGAATTATTGACAATATACGCATTTTTTACGTATTTATGGTAATTTTTTAAGTTTTATCAAAAACGACATTTTGTACATGTAGCTATGGATAACGTTATACATTAATTACTAATTTTTGTTAATTAGTAACTATTTGTGCTCAGTTGTTGACATTAAAAGCTATCTGCTGGTGTGTTAAAATTTTGGAATAATGCAATAATAAAAATTTAAATTTCATCTCTCTGATAGATGTCGCGATCTGTTATTTCAATTGTTTTATTGACACTAGTAGCGTTATTATTAGTAATATTATATTAAATTTTTTTAGATGAAGCATTGTCAAACATTATTCATTCTTTACTAATATTTCATTCATTTGAATTTCAGTTGCTTTATTTTCACTAGTATTAGTGGTAGTACTAATATTATCTGGAATTTTTATTGGATGAAACACTGTCATGCATTATTCATTTTTTATTGTAGGATTTCTTCCATCTTATTTCAATTCTTTTATTTCCACTATTATTGTTATTAATAGTATTATAACCTTGATTTTTTATTAGATGAAGTATTGTCAACAATTAGTCATTGTCCATCGCAATATATGCGTTTAATAGCAGGCTAACCCGATCTCTGGAATCTAGATAAGGACTATTTTGAATTTAGAACCGTGAATAATGGAACGGCAAAACACTCTTACATTTTCCAAGTGTCATGGCAATTTCAATGGTTTTAATCAGATATAGAAACTGTAGAATGTCATATTTTCTGCTCATGTCTTAGCATGTCAGTGACGAGAGGTTTTGTAAGGATATCTAGCGACTGGACAGAACACAGGAGGTAACAGGTTTTTATGCGTTTCCCAATGGTATTTATGTGAGAATCTAATTTTGTTTTTCATACAGTTTCTTGTATTTGTAACCATCACGCCACTAAAGACCTCTCCTTCCACAATAAAAAGAAATAACCAGTTCTTATTTATTCTCGTCTAATCAATTTTTTCTTTTTTTATACCTTTCAGATGGAGCTGTAAATATTTCCAAACCGGTGTTCTTTGACTTCCAAGAATACCAATCTAAGAATGGCTTCCGGTCTGTTATTTTGGTTCTGCCTTTAACCTTTGGAATGGGACGTATCATCATGTGGGACGAATAATTTTTTTACCGCATATATTTCCCGCCAGTTTTTTTTTTTATTCCCGCCTGGTATCATCCTATCGGCCATGTCCTGGTATAGAGAAGGTGCGAGTCTTGATGCCGACGGACAGACTGCCAATATGACAATACGAGAGGCGAGCGGCGGACAGAACGAATCCGGTTACCTTAATACGAGCACAGACGCAAACTTTCCCCAGCAGGACAAATTGGAAATGTTCATCGTGCCGAGTATTTACGCCGTCGTTATTATCGGGGGCTGTGTGGCCAATAGCTTCCTGATTGTGGTACTCTACAGGAATCGTCGGATTAACAGGCATTCAACTGGCATCCTGATGCTCAACTTGGCGTTTGCAGATCTCCTCTTCCTGCTTTTCTGGGTTCCATTTCATACAATCATTTACACCATCTCCTATTGGCCCTTTGGCGATTTTATGTGCAGGTACGTCGGAGTGTTCTTAAAAAAAAATAATGGTACGTCTGTAGGTGAGGCATCCAATTTTTCCGGGGACGATAGAATATTATTTGGGGACGACTGATTAGGTTTCCGGGACGATACCAATTTTTTAATAAAAACTCTATTATATTAGGTTGGAATAAATGTCCGTAGCATTTTTCAATAGGTGACAGGATGTGCGAGTGGTATATTTGTTCGCGTCTATCGGAGGAGAAATCAGAGATCCGATTTCTAATTTCAGTTGGATTCTTTATATTCACTTTTGCGCATATCAAAGATATAAATCCGTCTCCTCCCCGCCCCCCCCACTATGAGTTAAGTAGTAGGACGTGTATCTGTAAAAATAATTTTTCATTCTTAATTGCTAATACAATGTTTACTCTAAAAAATAAAGAATTACTCTTACAATAATAAAAGTATATAAAGATTGCGATGATTAAATTGTCGCCATGTTATTTTTTTTTTTAAATTTCGCGCATGCGCATTGTTTGGTTTTGATTTTGTCAACTGCGTAGTATAGTCGGGTCAGTTGGGTACCATCTGTGAGAAAAAGAGCACCATGACGCAATTCAATCCACCAGAAATTTGGATATGCCTTACTGTACTGTTTGGCATTCGCGCCAGAAGCTCCAATACGAACATTTTAAGTGATTAGGTGTCAATCTGAGGACATTTTAGAGTCTTCGGGAAGAATTGGACGAGTCTAATGGCGATTACAAAGGTACGACAGCTTGGAAAACTCAATCTGATCGTTCTAATAAAAAATCCCGAATTTGTTGGTTAAGGCCTCAGACTCGACACGGAGGCCTACATCAAGTGCCTTGAGGAAGTAGTGCTACTCTGGGTCAAGGGAGTGGCTGCTGGAAAACCCCATGTCTGCCAACAGGACTCTGTACCATACTACACAAGCAGGACATCTCAGTCAGGGCTGTCAGACAATTTCTGCGACTACATCCCCCCTTACACCTGGCCAGTTAATGCCAACCCCCTTAATTATTGTGTGTGGGGCGCAGATGAGCAAGAGACCAACAACACTCCTTTTACCGCCAAAGATGAGCTGAAGGCAAGGATTATGGCAGCATTCACCAACTTAAACAAGGAGACCATCCAGGAGAGTTGCAGGAGATTCTGTAGACGCCTGGAGGCCGTGGTTGAAGCCAATGGCGATTTTACTGAATAAATTTACTCTTTAGGATTTCAAGGTATTTTTGTGTCATTTTGGCAAATATATCTGTTAAAATGAAATGTCAGTGATATTTTCATTTTTGCGTCAGTTGGACGACAATTTATCCATCGAAGTCTGTATATTTCACTAGTTGATAAACCGTAAAAATCAAATCAGTCAATCAATAAGTGATGTTTTAACACAGGATTTTGTTTCGCACGTAACTGAAATTTATGACATATATAGATATTTGGAACATGCGACAGTTCAACATGTGTTTTTTTTTTGTTTTTTAATACAATTCATATTTTACCCGTTTCTAAATTAAAAGTGAAAAATGAAGGAAAAGGTAGAAATGTGTTTTGGTAATTTTCGGTAGGGAGAAATTGCTGTATGAATAGCAAAACAGGTATGTGCCTTTTATGGAGATGGTGCCTTAGTTGAGATCAGTTCGCTTTGTCCAGAAATGGAAATTTTGATCTGGAAAACCAAGCACGTTGAGGCAGGTGTGTAGTCGTTGATGAAGTCCAAACGCTGATTAAAAATAATTCCGGTCACACGACACGGGACATCGCATAGACACGCCACATCTCACATATGAGCGTTGTAAAGCATTTGAAAATACTTGAATGGGTCGCTATGATGTGTGGGTAGCTTACAATTTAACGGAGGGAAAGGACTTTAATGGACTGCATTTCCATCAGCTTAAATCAACAAAAATACCTATATTTGAAAAGAAGGGTCAGAAGCGATGAAAAGTGGATTGTTTACAACAATGTAGATCGAATCTAATGGGATTCTCAGGGTATTATATATTGCGAGCTGTTTGCGCAAAATCAAACGTTGAATTGAGACAAGTACTGTTCCCAATTTGAACGGTTAAAGAGAGCAGTTAGTGGAAAGCGTCCGGAATTGGTCAATCGGAAGCGTGTCGTCTTCCATCAGGATAACAACACACCGCATGTATCTGTGTAGGCACAGCAGAAATTAGTACAGCATGGCTGAGAGGTCTTAATATATCTGGCGTACTCATGTGACCTTGCACGTCTGGATTACCAATTATTTTGATCCCTACAAATCTCCCTTAATGGGAAGCATTCTGTTGAGGTTTCAGACTCAATGAATTGCTTAATTATATGTATATAATTTTATTCCTTAAACGTTATTTTTAGTGGGACACATATTTGAGTAGACGTTCTATCTCGGTTTCTTCATTACGATCTGTGGTTTGTGTGACGTTAGTATTTTTATGTCCATTTCTGGTACCCTTTCATGTTCTGTTGATCCACCTATACTGGTTACAGTTCTTTTTTTATTTCTTTAATTTCAGCATCAGTCAATAAGTTATTTCTCAAGATGTACATAGGCGAGTTTATTTTCGTCAATTTTCTAATTGCTTGTCCAACATTTTCTCGCCCGCCAAATGTCATATGTTTGGCGAGTAATGTTTTTTCTGAGGTTTGTGCAACTCTTCATAGAATGCGGTCATAATGAGTTTGTACTCCTCACGAGAGACCATTTTTTTTCTTTAAATGAATAGGTGTGGGTCTAGTTGGAGAATTCACAAAAACATCATTGGGATTATACCGGTTGTGGGGTCCTGAAGATTCATTATTTTGTAGGAGTTTATTCCTATGGCAGATTTTTCGACCTCAGGTAGGTTCCATTTGGAGTGGCAGGACCCTTGTTTATCAACTGGAAGAGCCATACTGGACTTCTTGGTTTGACTTTTAGTTCCCCCGAGTGACACACGGTTACCAAAGTTCACCCAAATTTGCCCGACATATTAAGTAACGGTCTTTTACAGACAGGGTTTTTAAGCCTGTAGGAGATCGTTCGCGAACTCATAACGCAACAGTCAGTGACTCATGTCTCAGCTTTCATCCCAGTGCTCCTCAACCACTGATGTGTTTTCTGTTGGTCCACATCTGCATTATTATTATTATTACAACGCTTTATTTACACAATGGATACCCGTATTTGAGTAGACGCCCGTTTATTTATTAAACAGTATAATTATTTATTTTCGTCTACCGTGCTGGATATTTGCGGAATCTCATTTTTGTGATGCCAACGAACTCTCGTTGCCACTTTCGTAATGCTCGTTGTAGTAGAGACTTTGTAATCGCAGATACGACTATAGTAACGCCGTTGAACAATACTGGTATCAAACGTGTTCGGTTCGAATATCACTCGCACTAATAGTACTTGTTTGATAATACTCTTTCGACAAGTAACCCGTATAGTTATCTGAATAGAGAAAATAGTATAGTAAATAGAGTAGAGAATAGCGGTCCGTATAGTAATAGAGGATAGACTAGAAATAGCGATCCGAAATAGAGGATAGAATAGAAATAACGATCTTTATTCGTCAGCTTCTTCCTACATATATGCGTTTCCTCTATGGTCTCGTGGTCTACTCAATTCAATAATGGGATCGCCTGTGTTTGCTCACTGGCGATCTATGATCAAACTCAAGTGTCGGCAGCGACACTTTATTCCTATATAACACTCACTAAAGGGGCACATCGGCGTGGTGTAACGGTTAGCAAGCTTGTCTCGCTAGAACAATTACGACTGAGTAGTGAGTTCGATCGTCAATGGGTGCTTCATACTTTGGGCCTTGTGCCACATCTAAGCTACGCTTAGAAAATCTCTATAACACTCATTAAAGAAAAATATACGCTCTCAGACAAGATTAAAACAATGTTCTTCCTCTTGGAAGGAGCACCCATCGTTAGATCAGACGTGATTTAGACTGTCTCGGCCACAGAATGTTTCGACGATGAAACAAAGTTGAATATAGCCTTATAAACGCAAATCTTCCTCAGACTCACGAAACTTTCGTATCCTAACGAAAATGGATGTGCGAGTGGTATAATGCATAATGGCGCGCAATTGTTAACCGGCGAGCCGAGTTTTAATTTCAGTTGGGTTCGTCATATTCAGTTATGGGGAAATACCCTTAGGAAAGGTATGAATCCAATCTTCTCTTCCCCAGCTATGGATTAATTAGTATGATTTGTGTCACTAAAACATTACTATCTCCAAAAAGTATTCTTACAATCTAAAAATATTTTCTGGCTTTAAATAACCTGCAAAGGGTTGATAAGCCATGAAAAAAATGAATCCATCAACGTTTCTGCTTTTTGAAGTCTTCAAATGGTTTTGGTTACATAGTAAAGTTCTTTGTGATTCTGCAGAGCCAGCGTACTGGATCTGATGAAAGATTGTGTTCCTTAAATGGATCCATTCTCTTGAAGTTATTTTTAGTCATTGATCTCAGAAAATGGTTGTATACAGATGATAGCATAGGCATTTCTGAAGGGGTTGGGCGCCATTCAGGGTGAGAGTCAATGTCTGACGAGGCTATTTGAGAGAAGGACACAAAATGCCTATTTTGCCCTTACGCTGCAGACTGTCCTCTAAAATTTGTGCATTTGTTAACATGGACGAGGCGATAAAATATTTCCTCAATTTATTTCAGTTTTGTTTTTCCCGTACCGTTTATGACGAGAGAGTTGGTATTAGCCAAAACTGGGAGAATTTTCAGCACGCTTTATCAGACATTTTTTAATATTCACCAATGGTAAGCCTCAAGAGCCACTCAATATAGAGGGTTACTAAATGACATGTGTGAGATGAATGTAAGAATAGGAATAGAAAGTGAAGATTATGACGATATGGAAGATATATAAAAATTGACCCTTGACTTGAAGTGGTTAAGTTTGAAGCGTTCCATGAAGCACCTAGGCGTGTTGTCTGAGCGAAATTTCCTCCTTTACAGTGGCGATGAGGCTAGTTTGACTCCGTGGACGTAACATGGCGGCTCTTTACTGTAAAGGCCTGGACTGGGGGAGCTTGTCGAGCATTTGTCATTGAAATAGTGATACAGTAGCGATACGTTTGCGACGTTGAGGCTGCAGGGTGGAAAATATGTCATCATTCACAGGGGCCACGTAAACGACTTTGAGTTCTATCAAGACCGGACTGTACCCATTCTGCAGTTCCAGACCAGATATGACAGCAATATTCTATTTTCTTTTAATATAACTGGAAAAAGTCAGCGTTTGATCGGTAAAGATGACGCGTAAATAGCTTGGTTTTTGAGGTACTAAAAGTGATAAGCCAGTTTTCCCGCCATTGAGCTGTTAGAGCTAGCTCAGAGGAGAGGTCAGCTGCTAGGCTCTTGTCATTTTGATTTTGGAAGGTGCTTCCATAAATTGTGGTGGCACCATAGGGGGTTAATATTAATCTGTGTTGTCGCCAGAATACATCTTGCAAATTTATAAATCTACCATTCTTCTGTGCATCCATCTGGTTTTCCTACTCTATTTCTCGATAATCTTGACAAAATTTAAAGAAGGGTTTGCAATGTGGTCGATTCTGGCCTGTCATCTCGACTTCTACGTGACGTGGCTTCCCTCTGTCTTTTCGACGAATATTTTCATGACAATTATTCTGGTGAGCTATTCCCCTGCGTACTATTAGATTGACAATTAGGTCTTAACGTTATGCTGTTGAACTAGCTAGATGCAGCCGTATGCCCTACTCTAATAGTTTCTTTTCTAGCAGTTCTCGCCTGCGGAGCTTCCTTCCGATTTCTTGCTTCCCTGCCAACTACAATCTACAAAATTTTAAATGTCTTCATGATATCTCTACTTTTATTGTCCTTTCTCTTTTCTCTTCACTTCTCATTAAAGTCTTCTCATTCTCTTTCGCTAGCGGAATCATCGCTTTGTTTGGGGGCTCAAATGATTTAATGATGTTCAAGGGCTGGTCGTTTGGATTGGTTTGGTTTATTCTGTTTTACGGCTTATCAACCTCAATGGGTTATTTAATGCCGACAACATTTTTAGGATAGATTCCTATGAATAGAATATGTATTCTTTGGTTTAGATTTGTTTGGTTTATTTTGTTTTACGGCATATCAACCTCAATGGGTTATTTAATGCCGACAACATTTTTAGGATAGATTCCTATGAATAGAATATGTATTCTTTGGTTTAGATTGGTTTAGTTTATTTTGTTTTACGGCATATCAACCTCAATGGGTTATTTACAAAAAAATTTATTAATGGTAATATTTTGTTTTGTCAAAAATCTGTTTCTGGTAACATTTTTCCTTCAAAATTGTATTGCTGGTCATTATTCTTTTCAAAAAGTATTGCTGGTATCAATTAACTATTTGCCCATATCTGTGACCCCAACGGGTGCTACCATCCCAGCTCAAAGTGGACCTGGGAACACCAGCAATTAAGAGGTGGTTCCACGCTCCTCAAAACCTCCTGATCAGAGGCCTAGGATATGGATGTAGTTTTACGTCTTACCCAGGACGGTGGGCTGGTCGTGAGTAAAATTCAGAAAGAGAGCAGGACTGAGTAGGAAGTCTTAGGTGTATGTCTGAATAGATCTCATGGTCTTCAAAAGTGTGGCCATCCGCAGGGTCGTTCATGGACATAAAAAAAGGAAAAGACTCTCCAAGAGATACGATAGTTTGATAGTCTGTGTAATAAAACCCCTGTATCATATTTGCTTGAATTGACCTCACAACCTCATTGCTGTCGAGACTTGATATAGTCCGGTCTTAGAGTCCTGTGGGTGATGACCTATTCCCCGCCCTGCAGCTTAAACGTCGCAGTTCTCGCCTGTGGAGGTTCCTTCCGATTTATTGCTTCCCTGCCAACTACAAACTTAAAAAATTTAAATATCTTCTTGATGTCTCTTCTTTTATTGTCCTTTCTCTTTCCTCTTCTCACTAAAGTCTTCTCATTCTCTTTCGCTGGTGGAATCATCGCTTTGCTTTGGGATCAAATGATTTAACGATGTTCTAGGGCTGGTCGTGAGTAAAATGCAGAAAAAGAGCAGGACTGAGTAGGAAACCTGAGGTGTATGTCTGCATAGATCTCATGGTCTTCAAAAGCGTGGCCATTCTTAGGGTCGTTCATGGACATAAAAAAAGAGAAAAATAATTGTCTAGACTCTCCCAGGGATATCATAGTTTGATAGTCTGTGTAATAAAACTCCTGTATCATATTTGCTTGAACTGACCTCACAACCTCATTGCTGGCGAGACTTGATAGAATCCAGTCTTAGACTTCAAAGTCGTTTACGCAGCCCCCTGTGGGTGATGACATATTTTCCACCCTGCAGCTTAAACGTTGCAAGCATGAGCTAACACCTAAATTTAGACCGACCGAAAAAGGAATAGATTTAACCGCCTTCACCATTCTCGGGTGTAATTAATGTGGTTATAATTATTATTTTCTTTTGTTTCAGATTTGTCCATTATATACAGTTTTCCAGCATGTTCGCCAGCATCTTCACCCTAGCAGCCATGGCGGTTGAGCGCTACTCAGCCATTCGTTTTCCGATCTGGACCAAGTTCGTACGTAACCCTAAGACAGCCACCGTCATTAGTATGAGCATCTGGTTGGCTTCTCTCTGTCTCGGTGTACCGGCCGCCATCGTCTACACCGTCTTCGAGTATGAAGGCGTCTATTACTGTGCCGACTCGTTCGGTGAAAGCCATCACTTACGTCCGACTTTCTTCCTCGTTCTTTTTCTCATTGGTTATGTTATTCCGCTGTCTACAATCTTCATCCTCAGCACGCTGACGGTGTGCAGCTTGTGGAGCGCCACGGGACCAGAAGGTATAAACGTCGGGGTTTCGATGCGCAGCAAGAAGCGCGCCACAAAAATCGTCATCTCCCTGGTTCTGGTCTTCGCCTGCATGTGGTTTCCATACCACCTCAACTGGATCTGGGTGAATTACTTCGGCTCCAGCTTCACCAACTCCTACTTCTTCTACTACTTCCAAGTGTTCGCCTATCTGTTCGCTTTTACGAACTCTGCCCTCAATCCGCTTGTCTATGCTTTCTGTTCGGAGAACTTCCGGAAGCGACTGTGTCGTTGCTCGCAGCCGAGCATTGAGACCCGCTCGGCTACTTTCCATTCTCGCCTGGCCGAATCCAGCGAGAGAAGTTTGCCACAGTTCTCACAGGAGATACTCATGCACAGAATAGCACCTTAAATAAATAAATGAGTAAGCCAAGACCGTATATAAAACGAAAGCGTCGGCGGGGTGTGTGGAAAAAAACAAAACAAATGGAGAAAACTACAAAGGTGAAAACTTGCTAGAAATAATCCAAGAAAAAAAAGACTCTCCAAGTGGTTGTATTAACAGAGTGGGACTTAAGCTGGAAGCGGCGCAACTGTGAAGGGGTACAAATTTTACTCGGGTCTATTAATATATTTACATTGCCCTAGAGCAATTGCACTGTTAATTCATATCCTCCTGGCGTCAGTTTAAACTAACATCTGTTTATATATATATATATATATATATATAACGCCTGAATGTCCGAGAAATCTTCATAGAAAATATTCGTCCTCGACAGGATTCGAACCTGTATTCTATACGGAACCGTCATTTAGCCTGACGTGCCTTAACCGATTCAGTCACAGAGGATCGTTCGGTTGCCAAGGTCGAATTTACTGCTTATAAACTTCAATCTTCCATGAATCGCTCACGTACATTCATAATTGCTCATGGCGTATCAAATGTAAACAAATGACGTCACACATTATGACATGGCTATATGACGGTTCCGCAGAGGATACAGGTTCGAATCCTGTCGAGGACGAATATTTTCTATGAAGATTTCTCGAACATTCAGGCCGGTAAATGTTATTTAATACTGTTTATTATAAACAGAGCATTTACTTAAATACTTGTATCTATAAAAACAATGTTAAACATAAAAATGTCTTTAAATAATTGTCGGACCTTTCCATTTCATAATATATATATATATATATATATATATATATATATAGGATGTCCATAAAGTTCGTGTGAACTTTTAAAAATTTATAACTTTTTTGTATTTGCGATAGAAATAATTTGGATTAGAAAGAAGTAAATCTATATTTTTTAAGGTTTTATTGAAATTTTATTTAAGTTTCCACTTGTCCTCCATCATTAGCAATACAAAGGGTAATACGATTTTGCAGTTCACGGAAAACATTTGCCAACTGATTTACAGTAATGCCTGAAATCACATTAGTTATTTTAGTTATACTTAAAACTAGGTACATTAAACTTTATAACATTTTTTACAGATTCTTTCTATAGCAAATACAAATAAAGTTATAAATTTTTTAAAGTGCACACGAACTTTCTGGACACCATATATATATATATATATATATATATATATATATATATATATATATATATATATATATATATATATATATATATTTCGACGGTTTTATTTTAAATTCCTATTTTGTTGATTTCATATGAAAACTTGTAAAGTTTCCAACATATTTCAATGAAATATTCACTTTCCAGAACTATAGGTTACTAGTTTTAGCCCGTAAAAATTTCCCAGATTTTCTTTTTTAAATTTCTTAATTCTTCAGTTAATGATTGAGTAAGCTCATGGCAAATTCTACGACTATGAAATATCTGTAGAAGTTCCCCTATCGCATCATTAAATGTTTGAGCTTAACACCTTTAACAAAATATTGCAATAACAATCATAAATATGAATTATTATAAGAATTAAGCAGGTACAAGCGAAAAGATTTGAAACAGATAACTTTTTCCATTTCACTAAAACAGATTTTTAAACACTTCCATCTGCCCTACTTTCTTTCATTTTCTCGCTGAAACCAAGTGGCGTCGTTTGTCTTTCCACGCAATCAAAATTGAATAGTCCATTATTTATGAGGTATTGGCAGGAGATGTTAAACACTTCTTTCTTTCTTTCTTTCTTTCTTTCTTTCTTTCTATCTAACTATCTATCTTCATTTCAGCATGTTCAAATCTATCTATTTATCTATCTATCTATCTATCTATCTCAATCTGTTTATATCTTTTATAATCTGTTCCTATCTATCTATCTATCTATCTATCTATCTCTCTCTCTCTCTCTCTCTCTCTCTATATATATATATATATATATATATATATATATATATATATATATATATATATATATCTTTCTTTGACTAAAACCAAGTAACGTCTCTGACATGTCTTGTCTTTACACGTAATCAATAATCGATTATTTATGATGCATTGGCAGGACGTAACAGTCGTGCGAACTAACGAAGGGAGGGACAAGCCCAATTATTATAAGATAATTATATTTTAAATGTATGGAAAAATAAAGGTATCAGTTTAAACTGATGTCAGGTGGATATGGTTTTTTAAATGACGTCTTCGTTTTCCATGTATAGTGACGATTTTGCGTAAAAATTCCCATTTTCTTAATTTCAAATGAAAACCCTGAAATTTTCAAACATATTTTCCCTTCCAAAATTTTAGTTTATAATTATAGTTTATATATATATATATATATATATATATATATATATATATATATATATATATATATATATATGATGAAAATGTGGAAAAGACAAAGCAAAATAAAAAAACAGTAAACTTACATATTCGGATTTTGCTTTGTCTTTTCCACATTTTCATCATACCGTCGGATCTACATCCACACATTTGCTTACACATATATATATATATATATATATATATATATATATATATATATATATATATATATATATATATATATTAAATAAAAACAGATTGCTTTAAGGTTCCATATAATAAATTATTTCACCACAGCCCTTTTAAAGGACAGTGGATCATCAGATTTATTTCCAAATGTTGAAATGAAAAAATGAAAATAAATTTACACATTTATGACGGGCAATAATAAGGAAACTCACGAAGTGGGGGCAGTGTAGGGGGGTAGAGAGACAGCATTGAGTTAGATGTAACATTTCTATTGTTTCAAATTTAAATTTTCGCTGGAATCTAGACATTGACACTTTAAATCTGTTAACGGAAGTTATATCTTGATATAGGAAGTGGGATGGACAAAGAAGTATATAAAGAAAAAAGAAAATTTATTTTCATTTTTTCATTTCAACATTTGGAAATAAATCTGATGATCCACTGTCCTTTGAAAGGACTGTGGTGAAATAATTTATTATATGGAACCTTTAAGCAATCTGTTTTTATTTAAATTATTAGCTCTGATTTACATTGAGCTCTCTGGATTCTATCCTCATTGGGTCTTCCCATACGGATTACCTAGTTTTTCGTAAATATATATATATATATATATATATATATATATATATATATATATATATATATATATATAAAAATTAAGGCGTCCGTCTAAACCAGTGGTTCTCAACCTTTATAAGCAACGGCACACCTAAGAGCAAATGAAAATATCACCGCAGACCTAGGAGCAAATGGTATGATCACCGCCCACCTAGGGGTAAATGAAAACAATGGTACACTTAGCAACAATTCTAAAGGGTATACTTTTAAGTGTTATGGAATAAAAATATTTTTTTAAATACACTCACAAATATGAACTTTATTTTAATGTTTCTATAAAACATTTTGTGAAACTTACTTAATGTGAGACCTGTTCCTGGTGTTTTTTCACGATTTCCTCAATGTTTGGTCGAATGTGTGATAAGCAGACCCTCATTTCTTTTTCTGTTGAGCCATTCTCGCTTCTTATTTTTATGGTATTTATTTGTCGAGGAGCCTAATTCACGTAAATAAGAAGTAGAAAATTGCAATAAAACTTATGAAGTCTTTTTAGCTAATGTGGCATAAAAAATACACACAGAAATATAAACTTACTTTATTTCAATGTTTCTATTCAACTATTTGGGCACCTTTTTCTGTGTGATTCTGTAGCGCCACTACACAAGGTTTGAAGAAGGGTGGTTTTCATGAAGAACTATGACAGTGTTTCTCAACATTTTAAGCAACGACACACTTAGGAACACATAAAAACATCACGGCACACTTAGTAGAATATTTAAAGGGTATACATTTAAATGTTATCAAATGAAACCATAGATTTAAAAATAAACATGCAAATATGAACTTAGTTTATTCAAATGTTTCTATTCAACTATTTGGGCAGCTTATTTAGTGTGAAACCTTTGCCTGGTGATTTTTCGCGATTTCTTCAATGTTTGGTCGAATTTGCGATAAGCAGACCTTCATTTCTTTTTCATTTGAGCGTAGTTTTTCTTGATTCTTATTTTTATGTTATTTTGGGTTGAGGAGCCTAATTTCAAATCTATAAAAGGCAGGATGTCTGTGTAACGAATGCACGGCCGCAATTTTCGACGGATTTGTACCAAAATTTACATGCACATGCCCTAAGTTAGTAGAAAGGCCAAGACCGACTTTGCATTTCTCAACTCCCATCGATAGTGGAAATAATCGTTTTTTTCATTCTTCTACGGCAGTTTTCATGTAGTTTGCGGCCATTTTCTACTGGCCGGAGTGAGAGCCTATAGCTGGCTGCCACGAATAGGCAGGAAGATTCTAGTGGCCAGCGTGAGAGCCAACAGCTGAGTGACACGAATGTTAACTAGCATGCTAGCATGCAAAAAAAGTCAATAGCTGCATTCGTCACAAGTGGAAAATATTTAAATCTGCATGGCACTTTACTCCGATTGGCTCATTCGCTTGCTTAAACTCAACGTTGATTCTGATTCCGCAGAACTGGGTTGGGTATGAAAAAGTATTTGTTGTTAACATTCTTTTTTCATTCGGTTTTTCCAGTTACGAGTCCTTTTTTTAAAGCTGATCGTTTTGTGTTCATTTTGTTTAGTTCTTTTTTCCTAACAGATTTAATGTTTAGTATAGAGCTTAGAAAAAATTCGCAGTGTGAGATAGGCAAGAAGTAAGGCATGTAGCAACATCAGCACGGCAAAGGGCACTCCTTTAAAGGCAAGGAAGGGCAAAAATATTTTAAGTCAAGTGATAGCGATTGCTGTATGAGTCATACGATTTTTGAATCAAGCACGGGTAACGCCGGGTCATGCTGCTAGTTCACATAAATAAGAAGTAGAAAATCACAAAAAAACTGATAACGCCTTTTTAGCTAATGTGGGATATTCCTTTTGTATTGAAATCCAAAATGTATCAATGGGTATCGTCGAATGATTTGACTTCGATCACTAGAAATGGTGGCCATTTCTTCTTCTTCATATTACTTGTGTTTATGTGTGCATTCGTAGTTTGTTCATTTTTTATTATTTTCCACCACAAGGAAAGTTGGCTCCCTGTGCTGGGCCAGGAAATTATTCTCCCCGGAATCGATCCTTCAAATGTACAAATCAACCATTCTCCCTTGCATGGAGTATTGCTGCCATATATGGTCTGGGGCCCCTTCTGTTTGCCTCGGGGTTCTTGATAAGATCCAGAGACGGATATGCAACGTAATTGACCCTGATCTGGCATCTCGTCTGCAGTCTCTCTCTCACAGACGCGCCGTCGCCTCTTTCTTACAAATACTTTAACGGTAATTGCTCCGATGAGCTGCTTTCGCTGGTTCCCAGGTTTCATGAATTCAAGCGTCCAACGAGGCTGGCATCACGCTCCCCCTTTCACTGTTGAAACTGTTAAATGTAGCCGTCTCTTCTACTCCAATAGCTTCATATCTCGCACCTCTCGCCTGTGGAACTCACTTCCCTATTCATGTTTCCCTTAACTATAATCTCAAACTATTCAAAGATAATGTCAATCGACATCTACAGTTGACTGGATCTATCTACTATCCTTCTCCTCATCCTTTCCTCTATCACTCCTATCTGCTCTCGCCCCAAATCTTCTGTAATCCCTTGCCTTGATCTATACACTATCCTTCTCCACATCCTTTCCTCTAACACTCCTATCTGCTCTCGCTCCAAATATTCTGTAACCCCTTGCGTGCTAGTGGCTTCCAGCCTTACTTGGGGTGAAATGCTTAAAAGAATTTTTTCTTAATTTGTTCCTTTATTTATTCAAATTAATTTTTTTAAATTTTTATTTCCACTGAGGTTGGTTATTTTATTTATTTAAAGTATTGTCTCTGTCTAAAGTATGTTACATTATCTGCTTTAAATATAGTGAATATATTTGCATTTTTTTATTTCATTTATTTTTTTATTTTTCGCCCACTAAATATTCCTGACTCCTTTGTATGCTGACTAAACATTGCTGACTCCTTCGTATGCAATCGCTATTTCCATAGTCAATGTTCAGATATGCCGCGTCTCTTATTTCCACCACTTCCCACTTTTACAATTCATTCCCTTCGTATTTCATCGGTAAAGAGGAAGTTTCACTCTGGCAGCTTGATTGCCAGAACAGTTACGTTGTTGGACAGACTCTGAAATTTATGCTTTTTTCTGATTTCATCGGTAAAGAAGAAGTTCCACTCTGGCAGCTTGATTGCCAGAACAGTTATGTTGTTGGACAGACTCTGAAATTCATGCTTTTTTCTGATCAGCATAATCTTTGCTTCTAGAAAGTATCGGGTCAACAATCTCATCCAATAAACCTCTACTTTAAGTGGACATTTTTCATTGGGCATTATGTTGGATGAACAACAGTAAAAGAAAGTCCTTGTATTAATTCCTGCCTACTGAAAATTCTCTATTTGATTTTCATTTTAAAACCTACAGTTTGTTAATTTGTTTATTATTTACGTAATTTATTCATTTATTTATTCAAAGTTTTTTGTTTATTTCACAGGGTTTGGTTATTTTATTTATTTAGTTTAAGATATTGTCATTGTCTAAAGTATGTTACATTATCTGTGTTTTATAAGCAGACCCTCATTTCTTCTTCAGTTGAGCGTAGTCTTTTTTGCTTCTTATTTTTATGGTATTTGGGGTTGAGAAGTCTAATTAACATAAATAAGTAGAAAATTGGAATAAAACTGTTAAAGCCTGTTTAGCTAATGTGCGATATTCCTTTCGTATTGAAATCCAAAATGTATCAATGAGTTCCGTCGAATGTTTTATTTTGAGTCCCCGATCACTTAAAATGGTGGCCACTTCTTCTTCACATAACTGAAGTCCAATATTAGAAGAAACATTTCTGAAGGCATTTCCAATCCAATCATATTTTTGTGATACACTTAAGAGGATCGCGTGACACGGCGGCTGAGAATCACTGATTTAAACTAACGACATGAGGATATGTCTTTAAACTGACACATTTCTTCTTCTATATATAATGGCCATTTTGCTTAAAGTTCGTATTTTCCCGGCTTCAGATGAAAACTGGCACAATTGCCAACATATTTCAGCAAACTTATCACCTCCTAAAATTATATTTTAAAATTATAGATAGATATATGGAAAAAAAAGAGAATACGTCAATTTAAATTCAGAAAGATATGGAATCAGTAAATACAAGGCGATATTTTTGTTTACGAAATTAATTATAATTTTGACTGATTTTTAAAAAAATATATATCTCTGTTGAAATACTTTTAAAATTTCACCGACGTCCATCTATTTGTACATGTGATGTTTTTTTTCTAATTTTACTATATCATTAATCAATTTTAAATAAAATGTGTTATTTGTAAACTCAAGTAGTTTGTTTTTAATTCATTTTAATTTTACATTTTTATGATTCGTGTCCATAAAAAGTGACGATCTTCTCAATTAAGACGAAAGCTTCAAAATTAAAGAAAAAAAAAACGTAAATTTTATTCTTCAAGCTAGTAAATTACGAGAGTCATTCAATAAATAAGGTGAATTTTTCGGTATAAGGACTTCTAATACAGATAGAAGCTTACTCTTTTTTTTTTCTTTTTTTTTTTGTTTTACTTCTTTTTCACATGGATTTAATTTCTTTTGCAGATTAAAAAAAACTTTGAGAGTTTTGGCGATTAACAAAGATGGCCGACCAAGAAGCATGCTCCAGGATTGAACAATACGTTTTTCTTTAAATGTTCAGTTCATTTATTTCGGTCAGTTATGTGACTGATAACCCCTGCGTTTGTCCCAACAGATAAGCTCAAAGTCCTTGCAATGTAATCCACTGTCACCCTTCTGTCAGACTGAATGAGGTCATTGACTGATTCGATCACCTCAGGAGACCTCACTTCTGTAGGCCTCCCAGGCCTGTCTTCATCCTCAACACTGCTCCGTCCTTCTTTAAACAATTTAGCCCACTTGTAGACATTCTTTTGACTGAAACATGTGGCACCATACACAGTTGACATTCTCCTATGAATTTCAACTGGTTTGCACTCTTCAGCAACCAAAAACTTGATAACTGACCGCTGTTCAATCTTGGAACATGCTTCTTGGTCGGCCATCTTTGTTAATCGCCAAAACTCTCAAAGTTTTTTTTTTAATCTGCAAAAGAAATTAAATCCATGTGAAAAAGAAGTAAAAAAAAGAAAAAAAAGTAAGCTTCTATCTGTATTAGAAGTCCTTATACCGAAAAATTCACCTTATTTATTGAATGACCCTCGTATTTTTGACTATTTGACTCTGGGATGTCTGTATAACGGATATCAGCACGGAAATTAGTAAGCAGCGAGACGAGTTCTAATTCCAAGCGTTCACTTACGCGCAAATACCGTTTTTTATGTGCCGTGTCCCTTCAGGACATAGGCGATCATGGCTCTCCACTTCTCCCTATCCCTTGTAGCTCTCAATAAGTTCTGTCTCTTTGCTACATCCCACAGGCCATGTCCTGTCATCCACTTGCTTGAGTCCGCGTGTTATGCCATGCGTTATTTTCCCTTTTCTGTTTTTCCGCTATTCTCCAAGCCTTCCTTTCTCATTACGTGTTGTGGTAGGATCCACCTAATCTGCATAGGTGACTACCGACTATATAAATAATGGTTGGTACCGGAAGACAGGGGAGCGAATACAGAGATCCAGCTAGAGACTCTGACCGACTGCGACTTAGTCAACACATTCAACAGGAACGGTCTTCCCAGAAATATACAGAAATACTAGATGTAAATATTGTGTACACTTTCTTGTTATAATACATTCTTGTTCTAAGTACATTTTGTGTTGCATTATTATTCCATGCATTAGTCGAGATTCAACAATGAGTCAAGACTCAACATTACGTTTCCCAGAAATTTCAGCTGCCTCTTCTTAATGTTAAGAATAAGCTTTCTCCTTGTTTACATCCTCTCCAAAACCACATCGTCGGTCATACGTTCAGTCCATGATATCCTTAGCATTCTTCTGTAGAACCATATCTTCGTTGCCTCGAGTCTCTTTTTTATCTTTGAGGAGACCATCGGCAGGTGTATCCTCTCCAAAACCTCATCGTTCCTCCCATCTTCAACATCCTTCTGTAGAACCACATCTCCGTCGCCTCGAGTCTCTTCTTCATATTTAGGGAAATCATCCAACATTCGCTGCCGTAAAGGAGAACAGATGTCACGTAGCAGCTCGGTACTCTTTTCTTTGTTACCAAAGAAATCCTCCTGTCTCGTAATCCTCTGCCTAGGTTTTGGAATGCGTCTTTCACCATCCCAATACGTCTTCGGATCTCAGCGTTTCTTTTTCCCACTACCAGGTATGGGTTTAACAGAAAGTTAAGAGTGGTCCCTCTAGAGGTGGCTGGCAACTCGTCTAAGCGAACGAAGACCCGAAATCCCATACAGTCGAGCAGGCAACGAGAAGCAACTCAACTGTCTCTCTCAAGAAGGCATGGCAATTGACAAATAATAAAGAAAGGGAATCTGTAGAGAGCCATGATCATCTACGTTCTGATTTGAGATAGACTTATTTGACTCCAAATCTATGGAATAAGGCAACAAGAAAGTACCCCTCTTTCCAAATGAGTCATGTCAATTCACAAATAATAAAGGAACGGAATCTGTGGAGAGCCATGATCGCATATGTATCGAATAGATATGGAATTTAATTTTGAAAATTGGGTTAAAAACAGATTATTCTTCGTTCTTTAGCCTTGGCTGACAACCAGTCTATGAGGAGGAAAACTCTAAATTCCAAACCGTAGAGAACGCAACGGGAAATCACTCAACTAGACCCCCTTAAGTAATCGTAGCAATTCACAACTATTAAAGGGATAGGGAAGCTGTAAAGAGCCATGACTGGCTACGAACTGAAAGCATATTTGCTGCTCATGATGTCACTAACGAGATAATAAATTAAAAAGAATCTGTGAAGATTCTTACGTCCCGAAGTGACATGGCATTAAAAGAAGAAAAGGAAGCTGTGGAGAGTTATGATCGCCTAAGTTCTGAAGGAACATGACGTTAAAAAAAACAGGAAGCTGTGAAGAGACACGGTCGCCTACGCTCTGAAAGAACATAGCGTTAAAGGTTATGACTCTAGACAATAGTGAAAGATACAAAAGTACACCAAGTTCTTCCGGTTGCAATATTGTGACTATTGTTCACTCAATATAAGGCGCAAGAGCCAATCAAGATAGAGGGTTTCTAAATGAAGTTGTTGTAATGGCACAGAGGGGCAAGAATATTCCTATTGTAGTGAGTTCGATTATAAATTTTTTTTCTAGACTTCGAACCTTGTGCCAGACTATGATGATTTGGACAATAGAATGCTTCACCGTGGAATAATGAGCAAGTAATATGGCGAGAGAAAATAACTGGGTATTTCCTGTCGAAAATAATTTATATGAAATGAAATTAATGTTGGGTTGTCCCTTAGGAAATATTGTAATTTGATGAACGACAAAGAAAAAACAAACAAGCCAAAACCTTTCATTTAATCAAAACGCCTTTTTATTTTATAAAATAATATTCGATTTTTCCACAGCTATCAACCAACATAACACTAAGCTATTTATCCTATTAAATAAATAACTCGCCGTCTTTTGCTTTAATAAACTGTTCAAACGCTTCGATTACTGCTTCACTACAAGATGATCTTCAAGTTGGCTGTAATTGATTTATCATGTAAAAAAAATGAATGATGTCTTTAGCTGACAAACACACATTAACCATATTTGGGGGTGGCTCTAGAGATGATTTCTGGTGATGTCTTGGAGACACATATACACTGCTCTGTCTCAATTAATGATTCAATGCAAAAATGCACCACCTTCAAGTTGCAAGTGCAACATAAAGCATTTAATTGTCGTTCTTTTTATACTTGATTCATGCAAAGAAAACGTATCCACCTTCAAAAGCTTTTAAATGACGACATGTTTGAAGTTATCTATGCATTCCGATGCAAAATGTTTAGCAATATATTTACATTATAATAATCTGTCCAATACGAAATTCCGTATCTTGATAAATAATTTTATTTAATCAAAATAATATCTATTTTGTTTTACGGTTTTCATCCAATGTAACTCTAATCAGTTTATTCCATTAAAACAAATCAGCTTTTGCCTTAATAAATCGAGAACCTTCCGTTGCATGTAAAAAGCACGAAATGTTTAAATAAATGATAATCTGTGAGAGAGAATATCTGGTGAGTAAGATAGATGATGCAATATCTCAAACCCAAAGCCGTGTAACTTTTGAACTATGGACAATGAAGGCGGTGAAGGTGGAGATTGTCATGGAGCAGAATTAGTTCATCTCCATCCACTCGTTTCGGCTTTTGTCTTAATAAATCGAGAATCTTTTGTTGCATCATTCCAAGATGAAAACTAAATGTCGGGGATACCAATATCAAACAAATAATCAAATTTAAATATCTGTGGAGTCTTTTAACAGATGGTGAAAAGAGTGACACCGAAATCCGAAGCTGCATTGGATTAGCGAAAGATGCTTTCCAAAAGCTAAGCAAAGTGTTAAGAAACAGGAAAATTTCATTAGAAACAAAGGAAAGGGTGCTTAGCAGTTATGTAATAACAGTCCTCGAATATGGCAGTGAATGCTGGACAATCTCCTTACAGATGAAGAAGAGACTTAGCGCAACAGAAACAAAGAAGAAATACTGAAATATTATGTAATATCAATCCTCTTATATGATAGGGAGAACCGGACTGATGAGGAAGAGACTTGAAGAAACAGAGATGTGGTTCTACAGAAGGATGTTGAGAATAGCATGGACTGAGTAGGTTTGTAACGAGGGAAGTTTTAAGGAATATGGAAAGGAAAAGAACGTTTATAGTTAGAGGTAGTTGAAAGACATAACGAGGAAAGAGGTTTTGGCGAATTTAACACTCACAGAATATACTGAAGGGAAGAAGGGCAAATGCGAATCGTGGATAACATACCTAACAAGTTTATGTAAAGAGGTGGCAGTCCAGGAACTTGGAGTGGCGGTGAAAAGGGAAACGTTACGAAAGGCTACAAAGGACAGGAAGTTTGGCAGAGCCATGGTAACCCACATCCATGTATGGATGAACGGTAGATTTGTACATCTGAAGGATGAACTCAATCGGGAAAAACCTTCTGGCACGACACAGAGAACCAACTTTCCTTGTGGTACATAGAAGAAGAAGAATTATATGATGAAATAATTTATTACTTCTTAGTAAGTAGCCTGTAGACAGGTTAAGTGAAATAATTTAGCTTTTTTTTTCTTCCCGGAATCGATCCTTCAAATCTACAAATCAACCATTCACCCTTGCATGGAGTATTGCTGCCATATATGGTCTGGAGCCCCTTCTGTTTGTCTCGGGGTTCTTGATAGGATCCAGAGACGGATATGCAATGTAATTGGCCCTGATCTGGCATCTCGTCTGCAGTCGCCCTCTCACAGACGTGCCGTCGCCTCTCTCTGTCTTTTTTTACAAATACTTTCATGGTAACTGCTCCGATGAGCTGCTTTCGCTGGTTCCCAGACTTCATGAATTCAAGCGTCCTATGAGGCTGGCATCCCGCTCTCACCCTTTCACTGTTGAAGCTGTTAAATGTAGCCATCTCTTTTACTCCAATAGCTTCATATCTCGCACCTCTCGCCTGTGGAACTCCCTTCCCTATTCCTGTTTCCCTGATAGTTATAATCGCCAACTATTCAAATGTAATGTCAATCGACATCTCCAGTTGCCTGGATCTATCCACTATCCTTCTCCTCATCCTTTCCTCGATCACTCCTATCTGCTCTCGCTCCAAATCCTCTGTAACCCCTTGCGGGCTAGTGGCTTCCAGCCTTGCTTGTGGTGAAATGCTTACAAATTTTTTTTACTGTTCTAGAAGTTGTAGTACCAGCAATTTTCAAAATTCCACACGGGACATCCTTATTCCAAACAAAACTTTTATTAGGTATTCAGAAAATTTCCTGACGACTTTTCTTTCTCTTCCTCCCCTTTTAACTCCTGTATTATATATTATTTATTTGTTTTTTTCTCTTTTTATAGCTTTTTATTTTTATTTTTTCTTAACTACACTTAACAAAATGTTTACAATAGAGTGATTAAAATGATTTAGACTATTTACAAAAAGAAAACTTCTAAAATGCGATATGAATAATTTGGTATATTGATTGATACTCCAATAGTGACTTTCTAAACCCGGCTTAGATGTAGCACAAGGACGAAAGTATGGGGCACCCAGTGAGGATCGAACTCACTACTCAGTCGTAATTAGTCTAGCAAGACAAGCTTCCTAACCATTACACCACGTTGAGGTGCCCTTATTTTTCAAGCGTATCTCGAATGTGGCACAAAGCCGAAAGTATGGGGCGCCCAGTGAGGATTGAACTCACTACCTACCTAATCGTAATTGGTCTAGCAAGACTAGCTTTCTAACCATTGCACCACGTCGAAGTGATACTCTGATAAATTCCGTTTAAAACCTAAGAGAAAAATAACATTTAAATAAAATTGCTTAAAAATAAATTAATCAAGATATTTACATGTTAAATACTAATTAAAAAAAAGAATAGAAAAGAAAACATAATAACGTGTAAATTTTAGTTAAAATAGGTTACTCCCAAAAATTCGTTTAAAAACTAAGAGAAATAACATATAAAATTGCTTAAAATAAATTAATAAAATTTTAGACTGAAAGCATTCTAAGGACAAACCACAAAGGGTTTGATTTGAATATTTGATAAAAGGGGCGGCTGGAATAACGACATCTAGAGTGGAGAACTCGTGAAATTGAAACTAAAAAAAATGTCAAAACTATTATTTTGATTGCTAATTTTCTAGGTTAAGAGGTTCTTTTTAATAGATTTGTGAAACCTGTTTGTTTGTTATTTTACTGAAATGGTCTTCCATACTAATCTTAGAACGTATCCCGCTAATTCGTATCAGGATAAGAATCTTAACAATACGTGATAGACGCTTGGGGGATCATGTCCCTATTGAATAGGTAGAATGTTTGCCTGCATTAGGCTGCCTTTTCTTTCAGCGGTAGCCTGGTTGCCAAACAACGCTATGTGACTCTGCCTGTCCTGCTATTGAACGCATAGTTTGGAGGAGAAGAGATGGATCAAGAGACTCCCCAAGGTAAGTAAGTAAATGTAATGAACCCGAATGAAATTCGAACTCGGCTCTCCGATTTATCACTTCAAGCTGATATTCACTCACCTATAACTAATTAGCACTACTGCAATGAGTTCCATTATAGTGGGGATCTACACCCATGGCCTTGTGTCAGACTAAGCTAAGTTTAGCAAATTTTTATATATAAGGTTGAATCTTAAACAATTCCCGCTTTTTTATCATCATTTATGCTTTTAAAAAGTACGGTTCGATTATATTCAATAAAAAAGTACGGTTCGATTATATTCAATAAAAAAAAGTACGGTTCCATTTTATTCAATAAAAAATGTACGTTTCCATTGTATTCAATAAAAAAAGTACGACTCCATTATATTCAATAAAAAAATATGGTTCCATTATATTCAATAAAAAATGTACGTTTCCATTATATTCAATAAAAAAAAGTACGGCTCCATTATATTCAATAAAAAAGTACGGCTCCATTATATTCAATTACACAAATTTTACGGGACAGGAACTAAAATTCCCCTCAGCCCTCACAACTGTCGGTTGCGCTGGCCTCGGTGCGAGCACCGTTCCTTCCCTCTGGTGCCATGGGAGTGCGCGAACTCGGGCAGCTGTTCCCCAGGGGTGGGCTCTGTAAGAGTGTCTTAAAAAAGGGTACAGCCTCAATCCCTCCTACTTTCAATTAGTTTACATCTACTCCTGATAAAGCAGGATACTTTAGTCGGAAATTCTTTTTCAACTCTCCTCTCACCAGGGGTATCTTGGCTGATTTTCAGCACAAAACGGAACTGAGTGATATGCACATAAATCCCTCCATGTTTTTTTGCTATCATCTCCAAACTGAAGGAGACAACTGTATCCAGGGACATCAAATCAATGCAAAAGATCCTCCCTTTGTCTACATAATATGCGCTTAGCTAGGGCTAAATACATTTTTAAATTCAGAGTTTTCCTTCTCCTAAACCAGTTGACACCCAAGGCTATCCTGCTATTTGCCCATAGCCGGGGGAAGAAGAAGAGGATTCATAACATTTCCAAGAGTATTAGCACGTAAGTGAATGTAATGTATTTGACTGGAATTCGTCTATCCGAGCCGATAACCATTATTCCACCGTGCTATATATATATATATATATATATATATATATATATATATATATATATATATATATATATATATATGTAAGCAAATATGTGGATGTAGATCCGACGGTATGATGAAAATGTGGAAAAGACAAAGCAAAATCCGAATATGTGAGTTTACTGTTTTTTATTTTGTTTTTTGTTTTTCTGTCAACGTCAGACGTTTCGGTCTAATAGACCATCTTCAGGACATGGTTATTGGAGACATATTTATATTAAATTTAAGTTAAAATGAAGAGACGATAGATACAGGAGGCAGGCATAATATCCACTTCACGTACGGTAAACACTAGACCGGTGTTCTTTAACATATCAGCCTTCCTAGCAAGGTTAATGCTTGACAAACGTACCGATAAGCTATAGTTTTAAATAAAATTCCCCCTTTCCACTTAAGATAAAATCTCCTTCTTGGGAGCGCGTTTTCGCAGCGCCGCCCACGCGGCGCCAGCGTAACCGAATCCAAGAAAGAGAACACTGACTTTAGAATTCCAGTTTTTCTGTTTCTGACTAGATTTTGCTTTGTCTTTTCCACATTTTCATCATATATATATATATATATATATATATATATATACAGAGAGAGAGAGAGAGAGAGAGAGAGAAATTGTTAGGAGGATTTGATAATTATAATTAAGTAATTCATTGAGTCTGAAAGAAACCTCAACAGAATGCAGGAAGCACTGGACGGCCTGTAACCATAGGTCTAAACATTGGAACAGTTGATATGATGTTTGCTTGACAACCTAATTGTCAGGGTTTCAATTCTCTGTAGTGGATGCGCACTGCTGATGAGTCCCAAATATATATATATATATATATATATATATATATATATATATATATATATATATATATATATATATATATATATATATATATATATATATATATATATAGTCATCCACAGACTGTTTTGCTGTATCAGTGTCGTTAGACGCCCGGTTGTCTCTAGCGAGGATCGAAACCCGGCTGAATTGGTGTCAATCAGAGATTTTACCCCTAAGCCGTTGGCGCACGGCAGGGAAGAAGTGAATTTTAAGCTATTTATTTTTAGATAAACACACAGTGACTGAGAGAACTCGATTCGCTTTACCGAAGAGTCTTGCATTATCAGCCGTAATAGTCACTGTTTACAAACTTACATTTCCTTCCCCAGAGAGCTCAACCGAAATAAATAAATTTTTCAGGAGCACACACACACACACACACACACACACACACACACACACACACACATATATATATATATATATATATATATATATATATATATATATATATATATATATATATATGGGGTGACCCCAAAAAACGGGAACTTTTTAACAATCTAATAATACCAAGAGTGATGGAAGAAAAATATTTAATTCATAGTAATTGAAACCTTAAAACATGCCATTTAAGAAACAGTAATGGAATTTTCATTTTTTTTAAATAACGTCCTGTAGATGGCGTCCTCCTGTACGAATGCATTCTTGAAATCTGCTGTTGAGATTCCTCATTGGCTGCTGCAACATCTCAGCTGGGATACTGTGAATTTCATTCTCGTTACTAAAATGGCGAAATGTTTACTTGCTCAAGGTCACTGTCTCGCAGTGTTGCCACTTGCTCATGTCTGGCAATACGCACTTAAAAAATTCCCGTTTTTTGGGGTCACCCTGTATATATATATATATATATATATATATATATATATATATATATGTATGTATGTGTGTGTGTGTGTGTGTGTGTGTGTGTGTGTGTGTGTTAGCCATTGACTCCTATAAGAAGCTTATCCATCTTTTGTCATTATCAACTAAAAGCTTGTGGGAGAGCTGCTTTAGACACAAGCCACCTGTCCATGCATCTGGGTTACATGTTGCCAGTAGCAGGCCTAAGCCTAACCTGACTAAAGAAGAAGTAAAAGGTTTAGAGGCGCATCACACGTTGAAATACCAGTTCTCATATTTTTATCATTGAAGCTTTCTTCCTTGGTGCCAACAACTACATTTGAGTGTGCTATTAGATTAGCATCTGAGGCGCGCGGGAGTGGGGCATTTAGACCTTTCCAATGGGCATTAGCATGTAAATGAATGTAATAAACTCAAGTGGAATTCGAACTCGGCTCCCCGATTCATCAATTCGATCCTCAATCTAGCATGCCTCTTAATCTAGTATCAAATCTATGTTGCCACAAAGCATGCGAACTTAATGGTTTGTCCGCTTTTGTCCTAAGTAGATGCGCTCCTGAACTGGCTATTCTGAAACCCGTTCTGTAGTTCCTGTCTTTAAGGACTTTGGTGAACTTATAATTATCGTCCGATTATTATTTACTCCCCCTTTTTCGAAAAGTACTAGAGGCTCATATCGACGTAGAATTGGTTAGGCATCTGACTTTGCATGATATTGTACCTATAATCAATATGGCTTTCGTTTCTCCAGGGCAACCGCCGAGGTTTTATCGGTTATTACTGAATATGTATATCAAGCTTTACATAAGAACAGTGAGGCTCGGGCTGTGGCATTAAATATCTCAAAGGCGTTTGACAGGCTCTGGCATGCTGGTCTTCTTCTCAAGTTGAGGGGTTATGGTGTCTTTAGCCGATTATTAAACTTGATCCAAACTTTCTTAAAAGATAGTATACTGGAAGTCATTTAAAACGGCCACCCTTCTAGATCCTTTCATATTAATGCAAGGCTCTATACTTGGACCTACGTTGTTTCTAAATTTCATCAACCACATACCCGATACCGTCAGTTCCCAGCTCTGTATTTATGCTGGCGGTACACATTATATACTCCTGCGTTAATAGTAAGATAGATAAAGTAAAACTGATGTCAAAAATAATTTCCAATCAGTTCTTAATTGAGTCAAGAAATGGTTTTTAAATTTTAACGCCTCCAAAAACAAAACTGATATCTTTTCAGCAAAAGGAACCATTTATAGCTGATGCTAACCCCCAAGGGGGCAACGCATTGCACCATCTTTATATCCTGCTAGGAAAGTTGATTCAAATGATTCGTGTCAGACAATTCTGCACATCAAAATCCTTCTTGCACGTTTATAAATCTATCATTGAATATTGCTGCCATATTTGGTCTGGTGTTGCTGCTATATATCCCGAAATTCTCGACAAAGAAGGTCTGTAATTCTATCGGCCCTGACCTGGCATCTCGATTTCAGTCACTTTCCCACCACCGTGACCTTACCTCCTCTTGTTTTTCTATAAATATTTTAATAGTAGTTGTTATAATGAGATCCCCTTGGTACCTCAATCACAGGAAATTTAACTGTACTACATGTTGATAATCTTTTATCCGAAATTCTTGGGGCCAGAAGCGCTTGAGTTTTCAGATTTTTTCGGATTTGGGAATCCAAGTTATTTAATTTGTATATAGCATCTATAAAATGGGGCAGCTTGCGTATGGGGCCCAAGAATAAACACGATATCTCTTTACATTTCATAACACAGCTTATACATATACCCTGAAAGTAGTTTTATCAAAGTAACATATACCCTGAAAGTAGTTTTATTTAAGTAACATATACCCTGAAAGTAGTTTTATATAAGTAACATATACCCTGAAAGTAGTTTTATATAAGTAACATATACCCTGAAAGTAGTTTTATCTAAGTAACATATACCCTGAAAGTAGTTTTATATAAGTAACATATACCCTGAAAGTTGTTTTACCTGAGTAACATATACCCTGAAAATAGTTTTATTTAAGTAACATATACACTGAAAGTAGTTTTATCTAAGTAACATATACTCTGAAAGTAGTTTTATATAAGTAACATATACCCTGAAAGTAGTTTTATCTAAGTAACATATACCCTGAAAGTAGTTTTATATAAGTAACATATACCCTGAAAGTAGTTTTACCTAAGTAACATATACCCTGAAAGTAGATTTATATAAGTAACATATACCCTGAAAGTAGTTTTATCTAAGTAACGTATACCCTGAAAGTAGTTTTATCTAAGTAACATATACCCTGAAAGTAGTTTTATCTAAGTAACGTATACCCTGAAAGTAGTTTTATATAACATTTAATAAATTTTGTGCAGATTCAAATACAGGTAATGACGCTAGTCATGTAATGCTCATGCCGATTTTTAAGTGGTGAAAGGAAAAAATAATGTTTGGTACTCTCTGTACGTGTACAAAAAAACATGAACACTACTTACAAAAAAATATATGAATGCAGGACTTTTTGACAACCTGAATAATATCTTTACTGAGAACGAAACACTTGGTAAGTAATCCACGAAAGAAGGTGTTGCGGTGACGGTCGCTAACAAAAGAAATAGTGTCAACGTATGCTACGTAGCTGGACTGAATTTTTCTATTTGTTGCAATTCCTGGCAGCACATGAAAAACTTTCTGATTTTAGAGGTTTTCGGATTTTTGGATTTCGGATAAAGGATACTGCACCTATACTAGATTCGCAATTAGGTCTCCCTGTTTTATTGATGGAATAGCTAGATGTAACCGTAATTTTCTTCCCTTGCCTGTTTAAATCTCTCCCGGTTTCTTGCTTCTTTGCCAACTACAACCTTCAAAAATTTAAATTTAACGTCAATCGTTATCTTCTGTCTTCTCGTTTTCTTTTACTCTCACCTTGCGTCTTAGTGGAATTATCGCCTTGCTTAGGGTGAAACAATTAAGGGAATAGTGATATTGAATGTTTACTAACATCTTTTTGCACGGACGTGTGTGCATACGAATATTGCGAACGAGCGATGTGGTAGAGAGAAGAGGTGAAAAATGTCAGCAGATTATCTTTTTTGGTTTACTTTTCTTTATTTTTGCGAATAAAATAAAAAAAAAAAACGAGAGAGAAAATCAAATAAAATAAACATAAAATGTTTAGTCAAAGAGAATCTTTATATCACTCCATGTCGAAACGAGGCTACGGTCTCCATTGAAACTGGAAACGTAGAAAAACACTCATCAACAAAAACTGACAAACATTGCGTTGTTTTATTAGTTGAAACGTCACTCAAAAAAAGAAGGAAATAGGAAAAGAAAAATCCACTCAAGCTATTGCCAAAAGGGATAATTAAAATTGATGTCAAAACGACGCTAAGATCTCGATTAAAATTGTGTCGTGGAAAAAATACGCAAATCATATAATTGTATAGAAGCTAATAAACAATGGTTGTTGTTTTTTTTACTCTGAAAGTCAGGCTTCTGTAATTGATGCTGCATTGATCAGCGGTTATCTGATGATTTAACCTTCATCCAACGATACAGAAATTATTCATTCGTGATGAGAATCTAATTCGCACTTCTAGGGTCCATGGGTTTCCTGGGGTATTTGAATGTAAATAAAGATGGAAGAAGAATCGAAACATAATTCTCTGTCATCAAGCATACGTGATTGTTTACGTCTTCTCAACATTTTGTGGGTTATTTGAAAACCGAAAAATAATTTAGGTTGCATGAAGAATCATATAATAATTGTGCTTGTCACTCTCTTCGTTCGTCAGACGACCGTTACGCTCCGTCAGTACCTCATAAATATGGGATATCCCGTTTTAATCGCATGGAAAGAAAATAAAAAAAAATAACGACCAGCATTCAATATTTATGATTGTTATTCCAATACTTTGTTAAAGTTGTTAAGCTCAAATATTTAACAATGCGGTTGGGAAGTTTCTAAGTTTTATTGTCATAGAACTCGCATGAGATTATTCAATCATTAACTGAAGAATTAAGATTCATTAAAAAATTCAAAGAGGAAAACCGTGAAATTTTTACAGGTCTTTCCGGTTCTTGTTTAATTTGCGAGTGAATACTGCATTAACATTTTTTCTAGATACAATATTTAACCCTTAGCTGGGTATTTTCGGGTAAGTGAATTTAAAGAACGCGACTGGAATTTGAACCCCGCTCTCCAATTACTCATTCGGAACTTCTGTCCATTACACCCCCTGCATATTCTCGTACTTCTCGAAGAGTAATAGGCCAAAATTGATAATAACTTGGTGAATAGAACGCAGAATTCCATTGTCCAAAGAATTCTTTAATATTGTTAAAAATATTAAATTTAGGAAGCTAAAATTTGTTTTTCTTTTTATTCATCATTTCTATACACGAAAAGAGTTAAAATACCTTTATAACACTGTGTGTAAAGGAGAGAAGAAGAAGATACTGATTAGAAAAATATCTTCGGACTAAAAAGAAAAACGGGTTATTGAAATTTATCGTATTTCTGAAAAACGATATAATTTATAGGATCAGTTAATGGTCCCAAGTGCCGCAAGAAAAGAAGAAGGATATAGCAGTAAGTTTTCATTGGAGCGTGTATTGACGAATCCGCAACTAACGTGATTTCCTGGTAAAAAAAAAAAAAAGTTCCTCCCACCAAAATTCTCTAGGAAGTTTTTTGACTAGGTAGAAAGTCTGGAAAAATTCTTGGATACGGAAATTCTCTCGTTCACTGTACCCTCCCTGTCGCTGAAAACTAATCGCCAACATTTCCATGCTGGTGACAATAAAAGTAGCCAGTACAGACCACACTGCATTGCGCTATCCATTATTAAAAGAAAATGTTTCGGTTGGTGAAAAGACGATTTGGGGCTTTTAGTGAGAAATCGAAACAGTACGAATTAGTACATCAGTTCGAACTACATATGATGTCGTGATTATGGCCCACCGTTTTCATAGAGTTTTTTTTTATTTAAAAATGAAGAATCGTGCGAACTTTCTAACATGCCGTAATGTTACTCTGCAATTATTCTGAATGAAAGTTGTTTTTCATCATGAATAATTGTGAACATCTCTGGACTTTTCAACAATACTTCAAGACAAATTTTATTTATAAAACTTTCGCCGGTGCCTGTTGTTTTATCTATTTATTAAGGTTTCAACGTGATAGTATTAATAGTAAGTATAATCGAAAGGTTATTTTTTAAAAGCAATTCCCCCTAAGCCAAGCAGGCGTGCCACCAGCACGCAAGGAGTTACAGAGGATTGAGAACAAGAGTAAAGAGGCATGTTTAAGGAAAGGATACAGAGAAGAACGGGGAGCAAGCTCAGGGTGTCAGATGTCGATTGACATCACACTTGAATATTTGAAGATTATATTCATCGGGGAAGCAAGTAAGGGGAAGGGAGTTCCACAGACGGGAAGTGCGGGGGAAGAATCTGTTTGGGAAGAAGTGGGGGTTATATTTAACCGTTTTAACAGTGAAAGGGTGGGACCGAGATGCCAGCCTGGTAGCTTGCTTAAATTCATGTAGTCTGGGAACCAGCGAAAGTAGCTTGTCGGAACAGTTGCCGTGAAAAAACTTGTAGAAGAGACAGAGGGAGGCCACAGCACGTCTGTGGGATAGCGATTGTAGACCAAATGCCAGATCAGGACTTATAATATTGCATATCCGTTTTCTGGCTTTTGTCGAAGAGCTTGAGACGTAAAGCAGGAACACCAGACCATATATGACAGCAATGTAAAGAAACTGCTGTTAATTGGGATGAGGTATAGCGTCAAATTTAACGCCTCCAAAACGAAACTTCGGTGATACAATGGCTGAAAGAGGAAGACAATAGTTCGAATCTATATCGTATAAGTAATAGTGACTCTTTATTCCAGAAATTCAACAGGCGATTAGGTCATAATAAAAACAGACGTGAGGAGAAGAGTCCGCATGTAAATCATAGAAATAATGATAATTCCTCATCCCGAAAATTCTAACAGAAAGCAATCAGGGGATGATGACAATACAGATTAAGATATTAGACCACATGTAAATAATATGAATAATGATAACTCCGCATCCACAAAATTAAGAGGCGATAAGGTGATAATAACATAAGAAGATAAGGATATTAGTACAAATGAAAATAATATAATGATATCTCCCCATTCGAGAAATCCAGATATGAGGCGATTGGGTGATAATAACAAAAAGGATGAGGAAAATAGTCGAAATGTAAATAATATAAATGAAGATAACATCTTATCTCAGAAATTCAGACAGAAGGCGATTGGGTGATAATAACAAAAAAGATAAGGAAAATAGACGAAATGTAAATAATATAAATGAAGATAACATCTTATCTCAGAAATTCAGACAGAAGGCGATTGGGTGATAATAACAAAAAAGATAAGGAAAATAGTCGAAATGTAAATAATATAAATGAAGATAACATCTTATCTCAGAAATTCAGACAGAAGGCGATTGGGTGATAATAACAAAAAAGATAAGGAAAATAGTCGAAATGTAAATAATATAAATGAAGATAACATCTTATCTCAGAAATTCAGACAGAAGGCGATTGGGTGATAAGAACAAAAATATAAGGAAAATAGTCGAAATATAAATAATATAAATGAAGATAACATCTTATCTCAGAAATTCAGACAGAAGGCGATTGGGTGATAAGAACAAAAATATAAGGAAAATAGTCGAAATATAAATAATATAAATGAAGATAACATCTTATCTCAGAAATTCAGACAGAAGGCGATAGGGTGATAATAAAAAAAAGATAAGGAAAATAGTCGAAATGTAAATAATATAAATGAAGATAACATCTTATCTCAGAAATTCAGACAGAAGGCGATTGGGTGATAATAACAAAAAAGATAAGGAAAATAGTCGAAATGTAAATAATATAAATGAAGATAACATCTTATCTCAGAAATTCAGACAGAAGGCGATTGGGTGATAATAACAAAAAAGATAAGGAAAATAGTCGAAATGTAAATAATATAAATGAAGATAACATCTTATCTCAGAAATTCAGACAGAAGGAGATTGGGTGATAAGAACAAAAATATAAGGAAAATAGTCGAAATGTAAATAATATAAATGAAGATAACATCTTATCTCAGAAATTCAGACAGAAGGCGATTGGGTGATAATAACAAAAAAGATAAGGAAAATAGTCGAGATGTAAATAATATAAATGAAGATAACATCTTATCTCAGAAATTCAGACAGAAGGCGATTGGGTGATAATAACAAAAAAGATAAGGAAAATAGTCGAGATGTAAATAATATAAATGAAGATAACATCTTATCTCAGAAATTCAGACAGAAGGCGATTGGGTGATAATAACAAAAAAGATAAGGAAAATAGTCGAAATGTAAATAATATAAATGAAGATAACATCTTATCTCAGAAATTCAGACAGAAGGAGATTGGGTGATAAGAACAAAAATATAAGGAAAATAGTCGAAATGTAAATAATATAAATGAAGATAACATCTTATCTCAGAAATTCAGACAGAAGGCGATTGGTTGATAATAACAAAAAAGATAAGGAAAATAGTCGAGATGTAAATAATATAAATGAAGATAACATCTTATCTCAGAAATTCAGACAGAAGGCGATTGGGTGATAATAACAAAAAAGATAAGGAAAATAGTCGAAATGTAAATAATATAAATGAAGATAACATCTTATCTCAGAAATTCAGACAGAAGGCGATTGGGTGATAAGAACAAAAATATAAGGAAAATAGTCGAAATATAAATAATATAAATGAAGATAACATCTTATCTCAGAAATTCAGACAGAAGGCGATTGGGTGATAATAACAAAAAAGATAAGGAAAATAGTCGAGATGTAAATAATATAAATGAAGATAACATCTTATCTCAGAAATTCAGACAGAAGGCGATTGGGTGATAATAACAAAAAAGATAAGGAAAATAGTCGAAATGTAAATAATATAAATGAAGATAACATCTTATCTCAGAAATTCAGACAGAAGGAGATTGGGTGATAAGAACAAAAATATAAGGAAAATAGTCGAAATGTAAATAATATAAATGAAGATAACATCTTATCTCAGAAATTCAGACAGAAGGCGATTGGGTGATAATAACAAAAAAGATAAGGAAAATAGTCGAGATGTAAATAATATAAATGAAGATAACATCTTATCTCAGAAATTCAGACAGAAGGCGATTGGGTGATAATAACAAAAAAGATAAGGAAAATAGTCGAAATGTAAATAATATAAATGAAGATAACATCTTATCTCAGAAATTCAGACAGAAGGCGATTGGGTGATAATAACAAAAAAGATAAGGAAAATAGTCGAGATGTAAATAATATAAATGAAGATAACATCTTATCTCAGAAATTCAGACAGAAGGCGATTGGGTGATAATAACAAAAAAGATAAGGAAAATAGTCGAAATGTAAATAATATAAATGAAGATAACATCTTATCTCAGAAATTCAGACAGAAGGCGATTGGGTGATAATAACAAAAAAGATAAGGAAAATAGTCGAGATGTAAATAATATAAATGAAGATAACATCTTATCTCAGAAATTCAGACAGAAGGCGATTGGGTCATAATAACAAAAAAGATAAGGAAAATAGTCGAAATGTAAATAATATAAATGAAGATAACATCTTATCTCAGAAATTCAGACAGAAGGCGATTGGGTGATAATAACAAAAAAGATAAGGAAAATAGTCGAGATGTAAATAATATAAATGAAGATAACATCTTATCTCAGAAATTCAGACAGAAGGCGATTGGGTGATAATAACAAAAAAGATAAGGAAAATAGTCGAAATGTAAATAATATAAATGAAGATAACATCTTATCTCAGAAATTCAGACAGAAGGCGATTGGGTGATAATAACAAAAAAGATAAGGAAAATAGTCGAGATGTAAATAATATAAATGAAGATAACATCTTATCTCAGAAATTCAGACAGAAGGCGATTGGGTGATAATAACAAAAAAGATAAGGAAAATAGTCGAGATGTAAATAATATAAATGAAGATAACATCTTATCTCAGAAATTTAGACAGAAGGCGATTGGGTGATAAGAACAAAAATATAAGGAAAATAGTCGAAATATAAATAATATAAATGAAGATAACATCTTATCTCAGAAATTCAGACAGAAGGCGATTGGGTGATAATAACAAAAAAGATAAGGAAAATAGTCGAAATGTAAATAATATAAATGAAGATAACATCTTATCTCAGAAATTCAGACAGAAGGCGATTGGGTGATAATAACAAAAAAGATAAGGAAAATAGTCGAAATGTAAATAATATAAATGAAGATAACATCTTATCTCAGAAATTCAGACAGAAGGCGATTGGGTGATAATAACAAAAAAGATAAGGAAAATAGTCGAGATGTAAATAATATAAATGAAGATAACATCTTATCTCAGAAATTCAGACAGAAGGCGATTGGGTGATAATAACAAAAAAGATAAGGAAAATAGTCGAAATGTAAATAATATAAATGAAGATAACATCTTATCTCAGAAATTCAGACAGAAGGCGATTGGGTGATAATAAAAAAAAGATAAGGAAAATAGTCGAAATGTAAATAATATAAATGAAGATAACATCTTATCTCAGAAATTCAGACAGAAGGCGATTGGGTGATAATAACAAAAAAGATAAGGAAAATAGTCGAAATGTAAATAATATAAATGAAGATAACATCTTATCTCAGAAATTCAGACAGAAGGCGATTGGGTGATAATAACAAAAAAGATAAGGAAAATAGTCGAGATGTAAATAATATAAATGAAGATAACATCTTATCTCAGAAATTCAGACAGAAGGCGATTGGGTGATAATAACAAAAAAGATAAGGAAAATAGTCGAGATGTAAATAATATAAATGAAGATAACATCTTATCTCAGAAATTTAGACAGAAGGCGATTGGGTGATAAGAACAAAAATATAAGGAAAATAGTCGAAATATAAATGAAGATAACATCTTATCTCAGAAATTCAGACAGAAGGCGATTGGGTGATAATAACAAAAAAGATAAGGAAAATAGTCGAAATGTAAATAATATAAATGAAGATAACATCTTATCTCAGAAATTCAGACAGAAGGCGATTGGGTGATAATAACAAAAAAGATAAGGAAAATAGTCGAGATGTAAATAATATAAATGAAGATAACATCTTATCTCAGAAATTCAGACAGAAGGCGATTGGGTGATAAGAACAAAAATATAAGGAAAATAGTCGAAATATAAATGAAGATAACATCTTATCTCAGAAATTCAGACAGAAGGCGATTGGGTGATAATAACAAAAAAGATAAGGAAAATAGTCGAAATGTAAATAATATAAATGAAGATAACATCTTATCTCAGAAATTCAGACAGAAGGCGATTGGGTGATAATAACAAAAAAGATAAGGAAAATAGTCGAGATGTAAATAATATAAATGAAGATAACATCTTATCTCAGAAATTCAGACAGAAGGCGATTGGGTGATAATAACAAAAAAGATAAGGAAAATAGTCGAGATGTAAATAATATAAATGAAGATAACATCTTATCTCAGAAATTCAGACAGAAGGCGATGAAATGTTAGTAACAACAAAGATAAGGACATTTGTCCACATGTAAAAAATATAAATAATTATAAATATTCACAAATAAATTCTGACGGAAGGCAACGATGGCATAATAACAACAAAGATAAGGAGATTAGACACATGTAAATAATATAAATAATGATATCACCTTATCGCATAAATTTAGACAGAATGCGTTAAGACGATAAAACAACAAACATAAGGAAAATAGACCGCATGTAAATAATGATAATTCCTCATCGGAGAAATTCGGATAAAATTCGATTGGCTGATAATAACACACAGAAAAAGCTAAGGATAATAGTCTGAATATAAATCATATAAGTAATGATAAGTGCTGATCCCAGAAATTCGCACAGATGGCGGTCAAGTGATAATAACAACAAAGATGAAGACAATAGTCCGCATGTAAATAGTGTAAATAATGATAACTCTTCATCCCAGAAATTCAGAAAGATGGCGGTCAGGTGATAATAACAACAAAGATGAAGACAATAGTCCGCATGTAAATAGTGTAAATAATGATAACTCTTCATCCCAGAAATTCAGAAAGATGGCGGTCAGGTGATAATAACAACAAAGATGAAGACAATAGTCCGCATGTAAATAGAGTAAATAATGATAACTCTTCATCCCAGAAATTCAGAAAGATGGCGGTCATGTGATAATAACAACAAAGATGAAGACAATAGTCTGCATGTAAATAGTGTAAATAATGATAACTCTTCATCCAGGAAATTCAGAAAGATGGCGGTCAGGTGATAATAACAACAAAGATGAAGACAATAGTCCGCATGTAAATAGTGTAAATAATGATAACTCTTCATCCCAGAAATTCAGAAAGATGGCGGTCAGGTGATAATAACAACAATGACGAAGACAATAGTCCGCATGTAAATAGTGTAAATAATGATAACTTTTCATCCCAGAAATTCAGAAAGATGGCGGTCAGGTGATAATAACCACAAAGATGAGGACAATAGTCCGCATGTTAATAATATAAATAAGGATATTTCCTTGTGGCGGACTTCCACCACATTTATTTAATTTTGATTAGGAAACCAAACTGATGTGAAGAAAGGACAAGGCAAAGGTATCATTATATATAAAAATTGTATTCAACAATGCATACAATAAAGAATCTGTAAGAAAAAGCATGAGTTGTTATGTCCTTTGCGGAGGTGAGTGAACATGGCTCTCCACAACTTCCTGCCTTTTCTTGATCTAAGTAACTGTTACCCAGTTACCACAAGAGTTGTCTCTCTTTGACTATCATTGTCTATCAAAGTTCTCTGAAAAGAAAGAGTTAATAGTTTGTAATAAATGTTTTTTAACAGTTTTTCTGTGCAAGAAGAAAAATTTGTTAGTGTAAAGGAATATGCAGTGTGTGAGTGTTGAGTGAGAAGATCGGTGCATAGCTTCAACTGCCGTGGATTTCTGTGGCAGCTGAAGTCTCACTGTTGTGTCTACACTTTTTCTTTTTGCTTTTATAAGTGATAATTGGACCAGAAGTGCTGCCCGGGAAGAATCGCTCTTCATGTGCAGACAATCCGATTGGTCGAGACAGAGCAATCAGTGAATGATCTTCGCACGATTTCTGGGAGCCGGTTCTCCCAAAAGTGCACAAAATCTACTATACGAAAATATAGCGATTTCAAAATTGTCGCATAAGTCAGTAGCGTTGATTTCTATACAACAAATGATTGTTATTGAAATTTGAATTTGTATAGGTATATATATATATATATATATATATATATATATATATATGTGTGTGTGTGTGTGTGATGATCACTATATCCTCATCCCAGAAATCCAGACTTTAAGCGATTTGTTGATAATAACAACAAAGATGAGGAAAATAGTCCATATGTGAATAATATAATGTCAGCGCCTCATCCCAGAAATTCAGATAGAAATCTACCACAGACACTTTTTATTTTTGTTTTGGAAAGTTCTTCCAGATAATTCAATAAAATAAATGACATGTCACTAAAGTTTCTCTCTCTCTCTCTCTCTCTCTCTCTCTCTCTCTCTCTCTCTCTCTCTCTCTTTCTGACCCACAAGTTTAAGCACACATTCGTAGAATGTTGACACGTCTCAGCAGCTCGATAAAATTCAATCTTATTTTATCACGAGGAAAAAATGGCGTAGGCACGATATTTTAATTACTAGAACGAGGCTGTCACCAGAATAAAAAAAGAAATGACCTTCTTAATTAGTAATAGATAAATTGAAAAAGGTTGTCACCACATACAATTCTCGATAATAAAAAAAGGTTTCTGTTAATCTAAAAAAAATTCTTTGAATGGTTTTGTTGCAAGAAAATATTCGCTCAAAAACTAGTTTCATTCAAAAGAAACAAATTCCATGAACGGCGTTCTCCATTGACGCAGATTTTCTTAAGAAAGAATTCTATTAATTAAAATTAAATTCTTCACCAAATGTATTTCAAAATCATAAAAAAAATTCATTGAATACAGCAGATAAATGTAAAAGATAAAACAAACTGCAAAAAAAAAAAATTGTCTTTAAACCAAACATGCTGACTGACATTATCGTAACGGATTATAGTACCATTTCTATTATATGATTTCATGCCTGTTGTCTTCAATTCTGTACCCGGTAATTCCTTAAATTCTATAACTGTGCATAGTACTTGTTCGAATCAATCATTTCGTTTAAATTAGAGTGATTCCTTAAATTCTATAAATGTGCACAGTACTTGTTCGAATCAATCATTTGATTCAAATTAGAGTGATTCCCTAAATTCTATAAATGTGCACATTACATGTTCGAATCAATCATTTGATTCAAATTAGAGTGATTCCTGAAAATTCTATAACTGTAAACAGTACTTGTTCGAATCAATCATTTGGTTCAAATTAGAGTGATTCCGCAAATTCTATAAATGTGCACAGTACATGTTCGAATCAATCATTTGATTCAAATTAGAGTGATTCCTTAAATTCTATAAATGGGCACAGTACATGTTCGAATCAATCATTTGATTCAAATTAAAGTGATTCCTGAAAATTCTATAACTATAAACAGTACTTGTTTGAATCAATCATTTGGTTCAAATTAGAGTGATTCCGTAAATTCTATAAATGTGCACAGTACTTGTTCGAATCAATCATTTGATTCAAATTAGAGTGATTCCTTAAGTTCTATAAATGTGCACAGTACTTGTTCGAATCAGTCATTTGGTTCAAATTAGAGTCATTCTGGTATTTTGGTTATAAAGCATTCTCTTTTTGAAACATTTTTCGCCTATCGCTTATTTCAGTACTTGGTCAAATTGACCCTTTAGTTAAATTTTATAATGATCCCTTTTTCTCCAGCTGCTTTAAAAAAATAATATCATATTGTTTGAATGAAGACCGTCCTATGGTAGAGTTTGTAGATCGCCCCACGTTCCTTTTTTAATGTATCAACGTTTTGCGCAGTTGTTTGAAAAGGGAGCATTAGCTTATTATTGGGTAGAGTAACGGTAACGGGTGTAAGCAGAGCATGGCGGTGACAGGAGATCAAAATAGGATGGGAAGGTTGAGTTATCATTTACGGTCGATCTTATGTTGGCATAAAAGATAGGTTTCGAAATTAAAACCGTTTGGAGACTTACGGCTATATCACGATGAAACACAATACGATCACCAAAGTTAAGCAACGTCGAGCTTGGTCTGTAACTAGATGGGTGGCCGCTTGGAAATAGCAGTAAGATTGGATAAGTGGTGTGATTAAAATGGTCTTACGGTCATATGACGTTAAATCATCGGTTCACGTACGATCACCGAAGCTAAGCAACGCTGAGACTGGTAAGAAACCTCGATGGGTGACCACTTGCGAATACCAGGTGCTGTAAGCTTGTATGTACGGGTGGTGCAAAGGGAAAACGACTGAGAATTGAAAAACGGAGAACCGAGTTCCACTCACAGTCGGATTCGTTATATTCACTTGAGCAAAAATACCCTTGGGAAAGGTATGCATCCATCTCTTCTCCCCACAGCTGTGTGTTAATTAGTAGAATTCGTATCAGTATATCCTTATTATGATCCCAAATTCTAAAAATAATTTCTGGCTTTAAATAACATGTAAAAAGGTTGATATACGGTAAAAAAACAAATCAATCAAAACTGTTCGGAGACAGGGCTAGTAATTCCATCGTATAAAAACCCCTACTTATTGCAGAAAAACCTGGAGCAGCACATATTGTGGTGAAGTTGTGGCCTTATACCTCTCATGGGGAGTCCACAGGGTTAAGCTAGTGTTATGGACGCAATTTTCGATCACCCAGCATAGGCCGAACTTCTTGTCCAGTATCCATTGAAGATATTGCCGGTCATCGTTCTCTACAATGTCTAATCTTTTGTAACTCAGTAAATTTTGACTGTTTGCTATCTTTCCCAATCCCGTCTTGCTATCTCTCTCTCTCTCTCTCTCTCTCTCTCTCTCTTTCTCTCTCTCCCCATATATATATATATATATATCTTGTAAATTTTGTCCTGCTATCTCTCTTTATATATATATATATATATATATATATATATATATATATATATGTGTGTGTGTGTGTGTGTGTGTGTGTGTGTGTGTGTGTGTGTATTTAGGCAGCAATCCTTCTTTCATGCACATTTCATTAAAAACGACTGACAAGGTGCTTTTATTTAGTTTTTTATACAATTTCTCATACGATTTAATAATGTTTTTCTTTTCGGATGATAAATTATATAAAAACTGTCCGAATGTTCTTTTTATCCGAGCGCTTTCGGCTATACATTTAGCCATTTCAAGGATTATATTTCAACTGTTAGAATTAGAAATAGTTTGTTATATGTATGTTTTATAAAATGTTTCCTTTTTTTTGTTTCAAAACACGGTCAAGATATTATGTCCATGTTCAAAGTTAATATTATTAAGTGTTGGTTTGTTTGTTTGTTTTTATTAATAAGGCTTCAATTATTTTTAGCCTTTTTTTGCATGTAGATGATGCTATTATATTAGTGTTGTCGACAAGTATGTTCCGAATAGTGTCCGTTAGGTGTCCATGAATATTTAAATGAGATCTAACTGAGCTATTGTCAGAAAGGTGTATAGTTTGTCTTCGAGTTGAACATGTTGTAGTCTGGCCTATGTATTTATATACGAAAGTTGATTGTTGAGGAATACAATTCCTTAATGGGCATTTGAATTCGTATATAATATTTGCTCTATTTAACTTTGTTCTAGGAGGTAAATTGTTACACACACACACACACACACACACACACACACACACACACACACACACACACACACACACACACACACACACACACATATATATATATATCTTGTAAATTTTGTCTGTTTGCTATCTCTCCTAATCCCGTCTTGCCATCTATTTACACAAACACTCTATGTAGCTTATACGCTGCTCCACTTGCCTCCAACATGTCCTGTGCGTGTCAAATTTTCTAAATCCTCTTTCCTCATTATCTACCCTAGAAATTTCAAATATCTCTTTCTGATTCGAAGTGACCCATTTTTCCATTATTTTCTTACATTTCGTCGTTCATTTTATTCTGACCATCCTTCTGTAGAACCACATTTCTGTTACTTCAACTTTCTTCTTCATCTGAGAGAAGATTGCCCAGCATTTACTGTCACATAGAAGGATCGATATTACGTAATAATTCTGTACATAAGTTTTTTCCTACAACATTAACCTGTATTAACATTTAACTTAGTTGAAAATTTTGGTAATCCCCAAAAAGTCCACTGAGGGGTGAATGGCAAAAACGAAATATGTTCCTCATACAAAATGTTTATAATTTTACAGCACTTGTACAGACGAATCCATATTTGAACATTTTGCTAGTAAGTGGAGCCTGGAGAAAGACTTCAAAATAAAAGCAGAGACACCCTTATGCAAATTAATTGAAACAGCCGCTTTAGTTTCACCATACGGTTTGTTTAAGACCCACTGGAGTGACAGGGTGTAATCGATTTCTATTTTTTCCTCAGATTAGGTCATTTTCAGTGGTGCGCAGTCATATGAATTTATTTTCGAGGTGTATGATGAAATTTGTTTGGCCTTGAAAAATATTGCGTCATCCTTGATTGCATCAGATTTTCATCACGCCAAGACACCATTGTCTAGACTGTCGATTAGTTGTCTTACGGCCATTGTAGTTATATATTATGCTGGAATTACAGTTTTTTAATTTTAAAATTATATTTGGCAATTAACACACACACACACACACACACACACACACACACACACACACACACACACACACACACACACACATATATATATATATATATATATATATATATATATATATATATATATATTATGAAATGGACAAAGTCCAACAATTAATTTAAGACATTTTTAAAACAGGAAAATCAACCTTGCTAACCGAAACGCTCATCTGTGGCTCAATCGATAAAAGCACCTCAGATTCCGTAAAGGATACAGGTTCGATTCCTGTCGTGGGACGCATATTTTCTATGAAAATGTCTCGGAAATTGAGGCCGGTAAATATTGTTAATAATGTTTATTATAAACAGAGCATTTACTTAAATATTTGTATCTATGTAAAGAACGTATAAACATAAAAATTGTATTAAAAATATATATATATATATATTGATAATATTAGTGGTCAATATATATATATATATATATATATATATATATATATATATATATATATATATAAATTCACAAGAGGATAGAATCCAGGTAGAACTCAATGTCCAGGACAGAGTGAATTTTTAGGTCTTATGATTTTGATCGTGATTACGATTCCAATTTAACAAATTATAACCATGGAATATTAGTGTTTGAGCCTTTTATATTATTTTACATACACACACACACACACACACATATATATATATATGTAATTGCCCAATATAATATTTTTAATTGCCGAATATAATTTTTAAATTAAAAAACTGTAATCCCAGCCTGAAATAAAGCTACGCCAACATTGCTATAACCAGTTATATTAGGATGGATATATATATATATATAATTAAGCAATTCATTGAGCCTGAAAGAAAGCTCAACAGAATGCAGAAAGCAATGGACGGCCGTTTCGTCCTATATTTGGGACTCATCAGCAGTGCGCATCCACTACCGAGAATTGAAACCCTGACAGTTAGGTTGTCAAGCAAACACCATACCAACTGTTCCAACGGACCTCGGTGACGAAGAGATAGCAAATCAGACTCAATATAGCGCCGCTCGCTCACATATTCCGTGGTGGAACTCATCTGAAGTTCTCTGTAACCATAGGACTGTGCCACCCCCTCCCCCCCCGGAGCCACGACTACTATCACCAAGCCGCTCAAACTGAAGCATTAGTGTTGGAAAATGATGAGTCCCAAATATAGGACGAAACGGCCGTCAAGTGCTTTCTGCATTCTGTTGAGGTTTCTTTCAGACTCAATGAATTACTTAATTATAATTATCAAATCCTCCTTACAATTTCTATCATATATATATATATATGAAGATAGAGCGTGAGAGATATTGGGCATGTAGCATACGGATATGTTCACCTACGGTCAAACACGAACTCAGTGTTTCAGTCGAATAAAAGATACTGTTTGTCGCTCATCATAAGAAACTGTAAACAAAAATCCACTTCTGGCTATATGAGCTACTGATAATATCCTTGCCAATTCTAAGTGAATGCAGGTGACAAAAATAAATCGGCTTTCAAAATACTAACGGGCGTTTGTGGGACTGTATGCGAAGAAAATTTACAGAGAAATAGGCAAACAAAAAATTGAAGTGACAACCCCACCACCAATTGAAGAAGTTATACAGTTCTGGGAAAAATATGGGCTTGCCCTAAAGAACAAAACAAAGAAGCAGATTGGATTACGAAAAAGGTAGGACTGAGGAAAAATAAACCATAACAAACATGGGTGGGAATCACAGAAGAGGATGTTGAATGTTCACTGAGAAAAAAATTGGAAATCTTCAGGAATAGATAAAATTCGTAATTTTTGGCTCCATTATCTAAATACAGCACGCAAACATAGGCCAAAGAACTTCAAGAAATGGTCAATTATCCTACTAACATTTTGGTATGAGTAACCAAATGTATTATCTTCCTTCTATCCAAGAATAGTGACACAAACGTCCCCAAAAAACTACAGACAAGTCGCATGTTTTCCCACTACTTACAAACTGTTGACATCTTTTCTGACAGAACAGACATATTCCTTCTTAGAAAAAATGTCATACTGCCTCTTGAACAATGTGGCTATTACGGGTTTAAAGACCAATTACTTATTAATAGGATGATCTTGAAAAACTGCTTCAATACAAGGAAAAATCTCAGTACTGCCTGGATAGATTGCTGTAAGACATTCTATAATGTATCCCATTCATGGATCTTAAAGTCTTTAAATATATACAAGGTATCACCATCGTCATCAATTTCGTCAAAGTATATCGTTATAGAAACAACACTTCACCTCAATCGTATGAATAGAGTCTATAAGTCTGGTGAAATAAGCATCAACAGAGGAATATTTCAATGTGATTCTTTGTCTCCATTACTATTTGGTATATATCCCTAATAGCATTAACCAGCGAACAAGACGAAATATGTCTACAAGATATCTCAAAAGAAAATAAAACATCTATTTTACATGGATGACTTAAAGTTGTATTGTAGAAATGACAGTGAGCTAAAATGTCTCCTCAATACAGTAAAATGTTTCAGTGATAACATTGGAATGGAATTCGGTTTAGATAAATGTGCTAAATCCACAATTTGACAAGGATCATTACTATAAATCTTTTCTATTATCTTAGACCCTGGGGTAACAATCAAAGCTTTAGAGCAAGAAGAAGCTTATAAGTACCTCGGTGTAAATAAGGGCGAAAGAATTCACCAAAAAAATGAAAATAATAGTGCAAAAAGTGTACAATAAAAGGGTTTGACTGATATTAAGAACTGAATTGAATTCTCAGAAGAGAATTATGGCCATTAATAGCCTTGCCATTCCAGTGGTTCAATATAGTTTCACCATTTTGAACTGAACTCTAAACGACATCAGACGAATGGATTCTAAAACAATAAAGCTTCTTTCTAAGTATAGGATGCATCATCCAAAGGCTGATGCTGACCGTCTATACACACCCAGTAAAGAAGTTGGAAGAGGTCATATTCAGCTAGAATTTTCATACAAGACAACAACTATTGGCTTACTAACATACATGGAAACAACAAAGGACTGGATGATACAAATGGCCAACCAATACGAAAACAGAAAGAAAGAATATTCCGTCATGAAAGAAGGTTGTAAATACAAACGAGATTTACATTTAATAGATTCTGTAGAAAACCAAAACAGAACCCAAGAATCAACTGTTACAGGAAAAAAAATATGAAAAAGAAAGCCAAGCATAAAGATCTTGAACGTATGGCCAATATCCAGAAAGTTCAAAGAAAACCAATGATGACAAAGTTAACATCCATCAATGGTTACAAGCATTTGGATTAAAAGCTGAAACGGAAGTTTTTATTCTTGTAGAGCAAGACCAGATGTTTTCACTTGGAACATACAGGGAAATATCATACGTAATAGTGTGGATCCAAAATGAAAGTTCCGTGACAAATATCAGGAAACCATAGGCCATCTGATCTCAGGATATTCTGTAGTTGCGCCAAATGAACATAAAAATCCTCACGATAGAGTGGGACAATACTTACACTGCAAAATGTACAAACACTTTGGAAAAGATGTTAATAAACATTGGTATGAACATCACCTAGCACCGGTTAAAGAAATAGAAGACATCGCAATGGAAGGTAGAAGCAAATAAGCCGGACATAATTATCAAAAACCGATATGGCTTGTCCAGCGGACTGTAACATACCAACTAAGGTATTTGAAAAACTAACGAAGTATGAAGACCTGGAAATCGAAATGTAAAATATGTGGAAATAGAAAACAAGAATAGTACCCGTCATAGTAAGTGCGCTTGGAATGATAAAAAAGGAACACAACAACAGATTGAAAACTCTCTGGAATTTTCAGCTTAAGAGAAATACAAAAAATGAGAATTACAGACCACGTAATGACAAGAACTTTGTCCATGTGAGGCTATTGATGTTATGGTAATTAGAAAAACAAATCCTGAAATGTCGCCATAACAACACACAACTACCTGTCTTAGATCTTCCCGCTGACTTGATAGGTAGTTTAACAATGGCAGAAATCAAAATAATAATAATAATAATAATAATAATAATAATAACTGGTTTTAATCCGTGAAAATTTCCCGGTTTACAAATTGAAATTTCTGATGAAACTTAATTCTTAATTAATGATTAAAGAAACAGATGGCGTGATCTACGAAAATAAAATATCCGGAGAAATACCCCCATCGAATTCCAACTTTAACGAAATATTGCAATAACAATCATAAATATGAACGCTGTTTGTTATTTCAAGAAGTAAGGGGGTACAAATGATAAGATTTGAAATTGATTTTTTTTTATTTCAGTTAAACAGCCGTTAAACACTACTATTGTTCGTTCGTTCGTTCGTTCGTTCGTTCGTTCGTTTCTTCCTCCCTTCGTTCCTTCCTTAATTCCTTTCCACATTGAAACCAAGAAGGGTCTTTCCTCCTCTTTCCATGCGATCAAAACGGTATATTCCAGTATTTATGAGGTATTGGCAGGATATGTTAAACACATCTATCTATCTATCTATCTATCTATCTATCTATCTATCTATCTATCTATCTTTCATTCATTCATTTTCACAGTAAAACCAAGTAGTGTCTTTTCCCCTCTTTTCATGTGATCAGAACAGAATAGTCCATTATTTATTAGGTATTGGCAGGATATGTTAAACACATCTATCTATCTATCTATCTATCTATCTATCTATCTATCTATCTATCTCAGTCTGTATATATCTTTTATAATCTGTTCCTATCTATCTATCTATCTATCTATCTATCTTTTTGTTTCTTTCTTTTATTTTCACATTGAAACTAAGTAGTGCCTTTCCCCCTCTTTCTACGCGATCAAAATGGAATAGTCCATTACTTATGAGGCATTGGCAGGAGACTTTAAACACTTCTATCTATCTATCTATCTATCTATCTATCTATCTATCTATCTATCTATCTTTAATTTTCTAACTGAAAACATGTAGCGTCATTTCCCCTCAATCCACTCGATCAAAACGGAATAGTCCATTATTCGTGAGGTATTGTCAGCGCATAACGTTCACGCGAACTAACGAAGGAATGGACAAGCACAATATATGTTTAAAATTATGTTATTTTTGATGTCATGTGTAAACTAGATTTAACTGGAAATACTCTACTTTTGTCGGAATGCTGGTATTTTAAAAATATTTTTATGGTAGTTTTTATTTTTATTCAACGAGTTTTAAAAAGGAAATCCTTTTCCGTGAAACTCTTAAACCGTGCTGCTTGAAATGACAGGAACAGTAAGCGATGGCTTAGAATTACGTCAGCTGAAAGTACTGTGACGCAAACGACAATGGTGAGAATGCTAGTTCGAATAAACCATTTGCTAATAACAATATCTCCACTCAAAATTAGGCCGCAAGGAAAATAGCGTCTGAAGAGGGCAAAAAATCCCACCTCGAATTTCATAACAGATGATGTTCTTCATTCTTTTCTTTTCTTTTTTAAATCCTTTCACGCCAAGAAAGGCGATAATGCCACTAAGACACAAGGAGTTGCTGAGGGTGGACGAAAATGCGAAAACGTTAATGAAGAGAAAGGGCAATAAAAGAACAAATTTCAGGAAAAAGAAAATGGCGATTGGGGCTGCACTTAAATTTTTGAAGGTAGGTGACAGTAAAGTAAGAAACCGGAAGAGAGTTACACAGGTGGGAAGTGCCAGAGAAGACACTATTAAAACAGAACTTGCGGTTAGATCTAGCTATTTCGACAGTCAAACGGTGAGACCTATTCTAGAAGATCAGAGTTTATTTTTGACCATCTACTCAAAATGCTGTTGTTTGTTTTTAAAACATTTTTCCGTGAAACTCTTAAACTGTGCCACAAATGACAGAAACAGACGATGCCTTGGAATCGACTGAAAATATTGTGAAGCAAAAAACAATGATGAGAATGTTTATTCTCTTCTCTTTTCCTCTATATAGTTATCTCCCTTGCAGTAACGGCGGGGTTGGCAATGTTTTTTTTTTGGGGGGGGGGTATTAAAATAGAAAACTCAAATATTTACGGACCCAGGAAAAGAAAGAAAAAAAACGAAATTGGAAAAATAATTGAGAAAAATGAAAAAATTAAAATTATGTTATTTTTTTTTTACCGCATGTGTAAATTAGACTTAACAAGACGTGTACTTTTTTATTTAGTTAGTTGGTGTATTTGTTTATACCTTTATGGTGGTATAATAACCCTATTATGATAACAACGCTTGGATTAAGTGTTACTCACTAACAATCTCTTTCTTCGTGATTTTCAGTGCGTTTCTATCATCGCCAGTTAATTTAACTTGCATATATATATATATATATAGGAATCGGAGAGCTGAGTTCGAATTTCAGTCGAATCTATTACATTGGTTTGGGAAAGGTATTAATCCTCCTCCTCTTCCTCCAGGTATGGGTAAATAGGTTAGTGTGCTAACTGGTGTCATTGTGGAAGACGTACAGCTCCGTGGTTAACATTTGTTTTGAAGTGCTTCACGCTTTTTTGTCTATTTTTACCATAGCTGAAAGGATGCCTGTCGTAAACTGAAAGAACAGTTAGAAGTTGATCCAGACCTTTTTTTCGAAGGTCATCACTGGTGACAAAAGCCGGTGCTTTGGCTACGACCCGAAAACGATACAGCAATGAAATCAGTGGAAGCTAGAACGCTTGGATTAAGTGTTACTCACGATAACCTTTTCCTTTATTATTTTCAACGCGTTTCTGTCATCACCAGTTAATTTAACTTATATATATATATATATATATATATATATATAGGAATCGGAGTGCCGAGTTCGAATTCCAGTCGAATTCATTACCTTCACTTGGGAAAGGTATTAATCCTGTTCTTCTTCCTCCAGCTATGGGTAAGTAGCAGGGCTGACTGGGTTCTATAGCCTTAGATGGCAACTGGTCTAGGAGAAGGACAACTCTGAATTCAAAACCTGCGGAGGCCCGTTTGGGGACCTTGTGTCGCGTAGTACATCAGGTTCCTGTATTTAGCCCTTCAGAAAGTGGGGTTGGTTCTGCACAAAGCCTTCACCACTATAATCAAATCATATGTGATATTTGCTGGTGTCTGGCTGTCGGTTCCTAGGAACTGAATTGCTTGGCCCTCATACGTCGAATACAACGGGAGAGTCCACTCGGCTTCTTTAACATCTCCCCTTACCTGGCAAGATTAATGCTTGACAAACGTACTGATAAGCTTTAGATTCAAATAGAATTCCTCTTTTTCACTTAAGATAAAGTCTCTTTCTTGGGAGTTTACGCAGCCACGCCCGCACGACGCCAACGTGACGCCAACGTGACGCCAACGTGACGCCAACGTGACGCCAACGTGACCGAATCCCCAAAAGGGAACGCTGACTTTAGAATTTCAGTCGTTCTGTTTCTGATTAGTCTTGTGTCTATCGTCTCTTCATGTTGACTTAAATAACGTCTAATCCTAAGTATGTTTCTAATAACCATGTCCTGAAGATGGTCTACTAGACCGAAACGTCTGATATCGACAGTAAAACAACATTAAAACAGTAAACTTGCATATTCGGATTTTGTTTTGTCTTTTCCATATTTTTCATCATACCGTCGGATCTACATCCACATATTTGCTTACATATATATATATATATATATATATATATATATATATATATATATATATATATATATATATATATAATAACGCTATTATCTCAGCAAACCTTTCATCAATGCCTGACCAGTGATAAATTCTCCCTTATTTTAAAATCCTTTTCTGATTTTCTGATATTATGGAATTATTTTTCTTTAATTTTCAACCATAACAATTCTTGAAGATCAGAGTTTATTTTTGATGATCTACTCAAAATGCTGTTGTTTTTTAGAAAACCTTTTTCCGTGAAACCTTTTAAAAACCTTTTCCGTGCCACTTGAAATGACAGGAACAGGAAGTGGTGCTTTGGAATTACGCCGGCTGAAAGTAGTGTGAAGCAAACAACAATGGTGAGAATACTACTTTGAATAAACCATTCACTAATAACAATATCTCCTCTCAGAATTAGACCGCAAGGAAAATAACATTTGAAGAGAAAGAAACTCCAGCTTTGAGGCATTTTCACGCAAGCTTGTGTTGCTTTTTATATCATCACTTTGTCACCTTTAAAATACGGGCGGTTTGCGCAGGTATTACGTTACTGGAAATCAGTTACACTCAGAGAATGCTTCATAGAATTCTTTATCGTACATATCGAAATTCCAAGACCAAATTTTAAAAGAAGCAATTGAGGTTCGAACTATACAAGTGTATAATTTTTTGTTAGGTTTGGTTTGATTTGTTTTACGGCATATCAGCCTCAATGGGTTATTCAATACCGACAAGATATTTATTGGTCGTAATAACTTTTCCAAAAATGTATGGTTGGTAATTTTTTTTTCTAAAAATGTAGTGATGTTAATATTATTTCCTTCAAAAATGTATTACTGGTAATATTTTTTAATTCCAAAATGTATTGATGGTAATAATTTTTCCTTCAAAATATTGTTGGTAATATTAAGTTGGTGCATAATTATCAGGCGTTTTTGTAGGCAAGATATTTGTTAATAAAAATTGCTGTTTTTTTCCTTTTTTTAATAAAAATATTTTATTTCCAGGTTATAAAAATGCGTGTCGATTATCATACGCATTTAAAAATGTTATTGCTTAATTATTATGTTTCTTTTTTTTCATATAAATATTGTTTAAAAAACGCCTGATAATTATGCACCAACCCAATATTTTTTTTCAAAAATGTATTGCTGGTAATAATTTTTTCCTTCATTGCTAGTAATAAATTTTTTCAAAAATGTATTGCTGGTATTAAAACCTGTTTTTACACTTTCATAGTATTTTGACACAAGTTGGGGGGAGTCAACAATTTGCCCATATCTGGTTCCACGCTCCTCAAAATCTCCTGATCAGATGTCTTTTTGTCGGATGTAGTTTATCGTCATTCCCAGGACGTAGATGTAGCTTATCGCCTTACCTAGGACGCGGATGCAGTTTATCGTCATACCCAGGACGCATAATTTTTAGATGGTTAAAATCTGTGCATACTAGAAAATCCCATGTATTTATCTTCAAGGTTATTCTCTACTGGTTAAAAATCTAAAGGAGAATGATTTTTAAATACCGCAATTTTGAGTAGACAGTAGAAAGCTTGAGAAAACGCCATTAAAATATTTAAAACATGAAATAATTAAAACAGTAGACTTCGTTTTAAAACTCTTGGAATTCTTAACCGTGGAGACCATTACGTCAGTGTAAATTATATTCAGTTGAATCATAAATAATTTCCATTTTTGTTAATTAACTTTATTTTTCAGGAATACACTTACAGAAAGAAAACTACAAAAGCTCCTACAGAATATATCGAAGGAAAGTGAGAAGAAAGGACTAAGTATAAACTACAAGAAGATAGAATTCATTGTTATCAGCAAAAGGGTGAGCCCAAAATGCAAATTTCAAATCAGGGATACTAAAATCAATCAAGTACAAAAATTTAAATATCTGGGAAGTGTTCTAGCGGAGGACAGAAAGTGTGACACTGAAATCCGAAGACGTATTGGAATGGGATGGTCAAAGATGCCTTCCAAAAGCTAAGCAGAGTATTAAGAGACAGGAAAAGTATCTGTTACGTGATAGTGATTTTCCAAGCGTAGCTTAGATGTGGCCGAAAGTTTGGGGAACCCAGTGACGATCGAACTCACTACTCAGTTGTAATTGTTCTAGCGAGACAAGCTTGCTAACCATTACACCGCCTCGGGGTGCCCCATCTGTTACGTGATATCTGTCATTCTATATGGCAATGAATACTGGGCAATCTCCCCAAAGATGAAGAAGCAACAGAAATGTGGTTCTACAGAAGGATACTGAGGATACCATGGACCGAACATGTGAGTAACAACGAGATCTTAGAGAAAATGGAAACAAAAAGTTATACTTAAGATCAGGAAGAGGCAGTTGAAATTTCTGGGACACGTAATGAGGAAGGAGGGCTTGGAAAATCTGATACTCACATGACAGATTGGGTGAAAGAGGAACAGAGAAAAGCAACGCATAAGAAACTTGATTAGTTTTAGCAAATGGATGGTAGAACAGGGTCCGGCAGAAATAACAAAAAGACAAAACTTATTAAGAGCTACAAGGGACAGGAAGATGTCGAGGGCCATGATCGCCTAGGCACATAAAAGAAGAAGAAGAGCATTCCGATTGCTTGTGGATGACGAATTATTTTCCACCCTCCCACCTCTTTCTCACAGGCGGAATGTGGAAAACCTTACGCTGCTCTGTCGTTACATTCACGGAAAGTACTCGGACGAACAATATTCCTTGGTTTCCTCAGGTCTAACCTTTAGGGTTAGGACGCGCCATGCCACTTATAATTTGGCAAACCACTCGCATTCCTTCCGTATTCCATCGGTGAGAAATAAGTTTCACTCAAACAGCTTCTTCTCGCGAATCACTGGCGTGTGGAACCGACTCCCAAGAGGATGTTTCACAGATCACTACAATGTTAACCTGTTCAAATCTGGGGTTAACTGTTACCTTCCTCTCTTATCCGTACAAATTGCCTCCTAACGTAACCCTCTATTTCGAGTGCTCTCCGGGTCTTGTATAGAGTGAACCTTACTGTAAATATAAAAATTATCCATGGATAAGTGTAATTGGCAAAAATACCTAACAAACGGAATTGATAAAATTAAAAAAAAAAAACAATAGCAAAAAAGATAAAGAATAAAGCAAAATAATACGAAGCAAACACTATATATGCAAGTCAAAACTAGACAAAGCAATATCAATAAGGCAAAAAAGTTCCAAAAGTAAGAATATTTTTAACACACAAAAGAGATACAGACCATTAATTGTAGCGTTCTGAATAAGGATCCCCCTGACTTTAAATCTAGCTTGAAGCTGCCTTAAAAATAGATATCTGTTTACTCTTAAACAACCCGTACGATCATCGAAGTTAAGAAACGTCGAGCTTGATCAGTACCTAGATGGGTGACCGCTTGGGAATACCAGGTGCTGTAAGCTTGGATGTGCGAGTAGTGTAACGGATAATAGCTCCGAATTATTAATTAGAGAGCCGAGTTCTAATTCCCGTTAGCTTTGTCACCATCACTTACGCGCAAATACCATTGTGAACGGTATGAATCCATCTATTCTCCCCCATCTATGTGTTAATTTGTAAGGCTTCTATTACTAAACGAATCAATCAATCAGTTACCGTTCGGACATACCATGCTACTTCCATCGAGTTGAATCAGCGTCATTTCCCCCGTACTCCAAATGTAAATCGAAAGTTCCATTTTTCTAATTATTATTTAACGGTACAGACTCCGGCGTGTTTGCTTCCTTGAACACTAGATTCTTAACTATTTCAAGTTAAGGATCAATTGTCAGCTCCTTAAAAATCTTCACGTCCTATCAACTCCGCTTTCATTCAGATCATATACCACAGTCATCAAAACCATTTTAATTTATTATTTACAATTATTTACACGTCCTCATTTGTGTTGTTGCCATTAGGACGTCTCGGCCGTTGCGCCCTCCGGTCTGAATCAGGTGCATGTCGACCCGAGTAATCTACAGGGAGTTCTGAACTGGACTATTTATTTAATCTACGGGGTTAAACTGTATTCATTCCAATGTCCATGTGTAGGCATATGTCATCGGGTTCTTTTATTTTTAGTACTACTCAGTTACACCTTCGTCCAGGTATTGAACCAATCAATTGTTATGTCACCAAATTCCCCAAACAACATTTAAATTCACTAAGTCCATATTCTCAACCCTTTTTTTAATCTCACGTGACATTGGACATATAGTTAAGCTTCTGTGGCACACTTGTACCTATAGCTAAACTCCCGTGGCACACTTGTACCTATAGATAAACCTCCGCGAAATACTTGTATCTATAGCTAAACTCCTGTAGCACACTTGTACCTATAGCTAAACACCCGTGGCAAAATTGTCCCTATAGCTAAAGTACCGTGGCACACTTGTACCTATAGCTAAAGTCCCGTGGTACACTTGTACCTATTGCTAAACACCCGTGGCACACTTGTACCTATAGCTAAACTCCCGTGGCACACTTGTACCTATAGCTAAACTCCCGTGGCACACTTGTACCTATAGATAAACCTCCGCGGCACACTTGTACCTATAATTAAACTTCCGCGGCACACTTGAACCAAAAGTTAATCTTCCGTGGCACAATTTAACCTATAATTAAACTTAGGCACACTTGTACCTATAGTAAACCTTCCGCGGCACACTTGAACATATAGATAAACTTCCGCAGCACACTTAAGCATATAAATCTCCATGACACGTTTGAACCTAGAATTAAACTCCCGCGGCACATTTAAATTATGATGATAAAAAATAGTGTAAGGCAAAAGAGTACACTTTTATGGTTTATTTATTAACACAAACAAAACAATTTATTATAATTTGTAACAAAACAGAATCATTCAAATTCTTAAAAAAATTATATGTATTTATTTTCTCTGTTTATCATAATTTAACATTTAATGAAATGCCTGACCTTATTTGCAAAGTCGAATTTTGGACAGCCATACTATTAAATGTTCCAAGGATTGTGATCGATTTTTGTTTTTACTATTGTTTACAGAAAAGCTTGCTTTGCACAAATATGGCGTTGAGAACGACGCAAGTATTTCTGTTGGTTTTTATTTTTGTAATATATTTAATTTCCCCCTTAAGTTACAGCGAAAATGATGTAATATCTGATGCTGAATATTTTATTTTCAATCCTCTGACATGTAATATTTCAGTTAACACTTCGTTTTCTGCAATATTTCAATTTTCTGATGTAGAATCACTCGAAACAAAGGGATTTTTCGCCCAATCTAGAGATCTTATGTCAAGCGTAGGTGAAGCAAAATATTTTTTTAAAATTTATATACAAAATCTGAAGTTTGCAAAAGATTTTAAATAAGAGTTTTATCCATCTTAAACATCCTCAATAGCTGAAACATTTCTACGGTCTATGGACGTGTTGCGTGACCAAATGCGTCCTGGGTATGACGATAAACTACATCCGCGTCCTGGGTAAGACGATAAACTTCATCCGGCAGCAAAGCCTCTGATCAGGAGGTTTTGAGGTGCGTGGAACCACCTCTTGATTGCTGGTGTTCCCACGTCCACCCTGACCCGGGTTGGTAGCACCTGTTAGGGACCTAGCTATGGGAAAATAGTTAACCCCGAAACTGGGGTCAAAACACTATGAAAATGTAAAATTAGGTTTTAATACCGGAAATACTTTGTAAAATAATTATTAACAGCGATACATTTCCAACAATACATTTTTGAAAAAAAAGATATTACCAGCGATACATTTTTGAAGAAAAAAATGTTACCAGAAATATATTTTTGAAAGAAAAAAATATTACCTGCAATACATTATTGGAAAAAAATATTACCAGCAATAAAAATTTTATCGGCATTAAATAACTCATTGAGGTTGATATGCCGTAAACCAAACCAAACCAGCAATAGATTTTTGAAGGAAAAAATATTAATAGCAATACATTTTTGAAAAAAAATTTTTTACCAGCAATAAAAATTATATGGGCATTAAATAACCCATTGAGGTTGATATGCCGTAAACCAAACCAAACCAGCAATAGATTTTTGAAGGAAAACTATATTAACAGCAATACGTTTTTGAAAACAAAAATATTACCAGCAATAAAAATTATATGGGCATTAAAAAATCCATTGAGGTTGATATGCCGTAAACCAAACCAAACCAGCAATAGATTTTTGAAGGAAAACTATATTAACAGCAATACATTTTTTAAAACAAAAATATTACCAGCAATAAAAATTATATGGGCATTAAATAACCCATTGAGGTTGATATGCCGTAAACCAAACCAAACCAAACCTTGATCAAATTTCCCACACCTCACCCAGTTTATATATTATTCATACGTTTATTTATTATAACAATGACAGGCTCATATAATTAATTGAAAGGTGTTTTAATTTGGATATGCAAGAATATTGTACTTTTGACTTCTTTTGAAAATAATTTAATTAATAACTTTTAAAATATTTTGCGGTACAACTACGACCCTCTAACGCTAACATCGGTGTGCCAAGTGTAATAAATAATGCTTGTACTTTCTGGTTAATAAGATTGTTAGGAAAACACTAGAACAAAACATTAGTGAAGAAAAGACTTAATTACAATCATAGCGAATACTGTGGTTCCGTGTGGCAATGCGTACAACTCAACGCTACGCCACGTGACCGGATTTATGTTCAAAAATGAATGTGGAGAAGGTCGGTCGTCTTTCTACACAATATCGCCGCACCCCAGTTCAAAAAATCACTGAACTAAGGTTATTGTTGGTGGTATTGTTTATCACAGACGCCTGCAAAATGCCTAAAAGCAAATACTATTCTTATCTTATGTTCCGGGTACATCAGGACCTAGGTGATCATGGGCCTTCACATCTTCTTATCTCTTGTAGCTCTTAATAAGTTTTGTCTTTTTCGTTATTTCTCCCAAACCCTATTCTACCATCTATTTGCTCAAAGCTCATCAAGTAGATCACGCACTGCTTTCCGCTGTCCCTCTTTCCTTCAATCTGTCCTGTGAGTAACAAATTTTCCCATCCCTCCATCCTCATTACATGCCCCAAGAATTTCTACTTCCCCTTCCTGATGTTTATTATAAGTTTATTTTCCTTTCTATTTTCTCTAAGACCGCGTCGTTGTTCACATGTTAGAACCATGGCATCCTCAGCATCTTTCTGTAGAACCACATTTCTGTTGCTTCAAGTCTCTTCTTCATCTTTGGAGAGATTACTCAGCATTTGCTGTCATATAGGCGGACAGATATCAAGTAACAGTTCAATACTCATTTCTATGTTTCTAACGAAGTTTTTCTGTCTCTTAATACTCTGCTTAGCTTTTGGAAAGCATTTTTGATCACCCAATACATCTTCGGATTTCAATGTCACACTTTCCGTCCACTGTTAGATCAATTGCCAGATATTTAAATTTCTGTACTTGTTTGATTTTAGTATCCCCAATTTGCAATTTGCTCTTCGGGGCCATCCTTTTGCTGATAAGCATGAATTCTATTTTTATACATAGTCCTTTCTTCTCGTTTTCCTTCACTAGCTTCTGTAGGAGTTTTTCTAGTTTCTTTTCCGAGTCTACTATCAATACTATGTCATCAGCATATTTTATATTGTGAAGATGGTGGCCGCCAGTAATGAATCTTGGTAGGGATTCTAATTATCTCAAAATTGCATGCTGTATAGGGTGAATAGTAGAAATTTCTGATTGTTGTCCAAAGTTCACATAATAAGGAATAATAATGGTAATAATAATAAAAATGATATTATAATATTATAATAATATTAACTGTTCCCTTATGAGGAAATATTTGACATTCATTGACCGAACAACCTGAGTTATTGTCGAAATTGAATATTGAAATTTATAAAATCTTTTCCTTCAGAAAAATAGGTTTCTCAAGTCCGCTAACTGTTACTGCTCTTTCCAGTCGGCATTCATTAACCGAGCAGCCAGTGATACTTTCAGTTGAAATTTATAAAATCTTTCTCTTAAAACAATTCTTCAGGAAAATAGGATTCTCAAGTCCACTAACTGTTATTGCTCTTTCCAGTTGGCATTCATTGACTGAGCAGCCAGTGCTACTTTTGGTTGAAATTTATAAAATCTTTCTCTTAAAACAATTCTTCAGGAAAATAGGTTTCTCAAGTCCACTAACTGTTATTGCTCTTTCCAGTTGGCATTCATTGACCAAGCAGCCAGTGCTACTTTTGGTTGAAATTTATAAAATCTTTCTCTTAAAACAATTCTTCAGGAAAATAGGTTTCTCAAGTCCACTAACTGTTATTGCTCTTTCCAGTTGGCATTCATTGACTGAGCAGTCAGTGCTACTTTTGGTTGAAATTTATAAAATCTTTCTCTTAAAGCAATTCTTAAGGAAAATAGGTTTCTCAAGTCCACTAACTGTTATTGCTCTTTCCAGTCGGCATTCATTGACTGAGCAGCCAGTGCTACTTTTGGTTGAAATTTATAAAAACTTTCTCTTAAAACAATTCTTCAGGAAAATATGTTTCTCAAGTCCACTAACTGTTATAGCTCTTTCCAGTTGGCATTCATTGACCAAGCAGCCAGTGCTACTTTTGTTTGAAATTTATAAAATCTTTCTCTTAAAACAATTCTTCAGGAAAATAGGTTTCTCGAGTCCACTAAAAGTTATTGCTTTTTCCAGTTGGCATTCATTAACCGAGCAGCCATTGCTACTTTTGGTTGAAATTTATAAAATCTTTCTCTTAAAACAAATTCTTCAGGAAAATAGGTTTCTCAAGTCCACTAACTGTTATTGCTCTTTCCAGTTGGCATTCATTGACTGAGCAGCCAGTGCTACTTTTGGTTGAAATTTATAAAATCTTTCTCTTAAAACAATTCTTCAGGAAAAAAGGTTTCTCAAGTCCACTAACTTTTATTGCTCTTTCCAGTCGGCATTCATTGACTGAGCAGCCAGTGTTACTTTCGGTTGAAATTTATAAAATCTTTCTTTTAAAACAATTTGTCAGGAAAATAGATTTCTTAAGTCAACTAACTGTTATTGCTCTATCCAGTCGGCATTCATTGACCGAGCAGCCAGTGCTACTTTTGGTTGAAATTTATAAAATCTTTCTCTTAAAACAATTCTTCAGGAAAATAGGTTTCTCAAGTCCACTTACTGTTATTGCTCTTTCCAGTTGGCATTCATTGACCAAGCAGCCAGTGCTACTTTTGGTTGAAATTTATAAAATCTTTCTCTTAAAACAATTCTTAAGGAAAATAGGTTTCTCAAGTCCACTAACTGTTATTGCTCTTTCCAGTTGGCATTCATTGACTGAGCAGCCAGTGCTACTTTTGGTTGAAATTTATAAAATCTTTCTCTTAAAACAATTCTTCAGGAAAATATGTTTCTCAAGTCCACTAACTGTTATTGCTCTTTACAGTTGGCATTCATTGACCAAGCAGCCAGTGCTACTTTTGGTTGAAATTTATAAAATCTTTCTCTTAAAACAATTCTTCAGGAAAATAGGTTTCTCAAGTCCACTAACTGTTAATACTCTTTCCAGTCAGCATTCATTGATCGAGCAGCCAGTGCTACTTTTTGTTGAAATTTATAAAATCTTTCTCTTCAAACGATTCTTCAGGAAAATTGGTTTCCCAAGTACACTAACTGTTATTGCTCTTTCCAGTCGGCATTCATTGACCGAGCAGCCAGTGCTACTTTTGGTTGAAATTTATAAAATCTTTCTCTTAAAACGATTCTTCAGGAAAATTGGTTTCCCAACTACACTAACTATTATTGCTCTTTCTAGTCGGCATTCATTGACCGAGCAGCCAGTGCTACTTTTGGTTGAAATTTATAAAATCTTTCTCTTAAAACGATTCTTCATGAAAATTGGTTTCCCAAGTACACTAACTGTTATTGCTCTTTCCAGTTGGCATTCATTGACCAAGCAGCCAGTGCTACTTTTGGTTGAAATTTATAAAATCTTTCTCTTAAAACGATTCTTCAGGAAAATAGGTTTCTCAAATCCACTAACTGTTATTGCTCTTTCCAGTTGGCATTCATTGACTGAGCAGCCAGTGCTACTTTTGGTTGAAATTTATAAAATCTTTCTCTTAAAACAATTCTTCAGGACAATAGTTTTCTCAAGTCCACTAACTGTTATTGCTCTTTCCAGTTGGAGTTCATTGACTGAGCAGCCAGTGCTACTTTTGGATGAAATTTATAAAATCTTTCTCTTAAAACAATTTTTCAGGAAAATAGGTTTCTCAAGTCCACTAACTGTTAATACTCTTTCCAGTCAGCATTCATTGATCGAGCAGCCAGTGCTACTTTTTGTTGAAATTTATAAAATCTTTCTCTTAAAACGATTCTTCAGGAAAATTGGTTTCCCAAGTACACTAACTGTTATTGCTCTTTCCAGTCGGCATTCATTGACCGAGCAGCCAGTGCTACTTTTGGTTGAAATTTATAAAATCTTTCTCTTAAAACTATTTTTCAGGAAAATTGGTTTCCCAAGTACACTAACTGTTATTGCTCTTTCTAGTCGGCATTCATTGACCGAGCAGCCAGTGCTACTTTTGGTTGAAATTTATAAAATCTTTCTCTTAAAACGATTCTTCATGAAAATTGGTTTCCCAAGTACACTAACTGTTATTGCTCTTTCCACTCGGCCTTCATTGACCGAGCAGCCAGTGCTACTTTTGGTTGAAATTTATAAAATCTTTCTCTTAAAACGATTCTTCATGAAAATTGGTTTCCCAAGTACACTAACTGTTATTGCTCTTTCCACTCGGCCTTCATTGACCGAGCAGCCATTGTTACTTTTGGTTGAAATTTATAAAATCTTTCTCTTCAAACAATCTTTTAGGTAAATAGGTTTCTCATGTCCACTAACTTTTATTGCTCTTTCTACTCAGCATCCATTGACCGAGCAGATTTAGATTAATGTTTTGGTTTTTCTCATTCTATATTCAGTTTTCTATATCACGACTTCTTTAAATGTGCTAGAAATGAATGATATTCAATATTTCTCGAGGTTTTTAGAACCTTATTTTCCCGTGACTCCGTTCGAAATTGCCAACTCTGCGTAAACCACCGTACTGTATTTTGTTCATGCTTTGAAGGTTGTCAGAGAAACCAAAGTTATCGAAAAAACAAATAGTCATATTTCGGCTTATCACGGAGTGAATAAGTGTATTCTTGCTATTCCATTGTTGATAAGGCATCGAATTGAGTGGGAGAAATTAGCTTCTTGGAGAAAATGACTTATCTGACCAGATTACTGTAATTTGCAATGTCTCGCTAATGGATGCTTAACTGAGCGTCGAGATAATGATTATTGAATCTACTCCCGCGATAAAGTTAGAAATTTTCTTAGATTAGTAAATATAAACCATGGATATTGACGGAAAGGTCTCCAGCGTTATATATACTCGCTGAAGTAATTCGGAGAGTGAGATATTCAGCTACCACTCCACGCAATTTGATGCGGCACATGGCCAAATTTATTGTAGGGTATCCAAACCCGTAGTCTCGGTCAAAATTTCCCCATACATCCCGTAAAAAACAGGGTCAGGTAGCAGTCTACCACCCCAGACGAGACACTGGCACAGCCTCGCCTGGGTTCCTCTCTGTCCAGAGGCAGAAAGTTTGGCAAGCAAACTTCTGAAGTATTTCAGAGAGTGTAATATTTACCTATCGCCCCACGCAGTCGGATACCAAACAGAGCCAAATTTATTTGGGGATATACGATCACGTAGGTTCGGCCAAAATTTCAGCATAGAACCTATAAAAACGGGGTCGGGTTGCTGTCTTCACCCCAGACGATACACTATCCTTCGGCACAGCCTCGTCTGTCTTCCTCTCTCCCCGGAGGCAGAGAGTTTGACCAGCACACTTCCGAAGGTCAAATTTATTGTGGTGTATCCGAGCCCGTAGTCTCGGTCAAAAATTACCCGTAGACATAGCTTCGTCTGAGTTCCTCTCAGCCCGGAGATAACGAGTTTTGACAAGCACACTTCCGAAGTAATTCGGAGAGTGATGATATTCAGTAACCACCCCACGCGGTCGGATGTGGCACAAGGCTGAGTTTATTGTGGGGTATCCGAACCCGTAGGCTCGGCCAAAAATTACAAACGGTGGTCGAGTAGCTGTCTCCCGAGACGAGACTGCCCTTCGACATAGCCTCGTCTGGGGATCCTCTCTGTTTGGAGGCAGGAGAGTTTGAATAGCAAACTTCCGAAGTAATTCGGAGAATGATCACTTAGACACCACGCTAATTCCCATATATACATTTCCTTTACCAACACGTGATCGACTTATTCAAAATCGGATCGCTCCTGTTTGCTCTCTGGTGATCTGTGTTCAAATTCCAGTGTCAGCAGCGACTCTTTATTTTATATAACAGCTTTCCAAGTTCCCCTTCCATATTCTAAGGAATTTAAACATTGTCTTTCTGATTCTCAGTATAGGTATTACCATTTACTTTAAGACTTACTCGTTGTTTATTCTCTCCGACCACGAAACTCCCAGTTTCCTTCTGTAGAAGCAGGTTTCTATTTGGCTTCAGTCTCTTCTTCATCTGTGATAAGATTGCCCAGCATTCACTGTCGTACAAGAGCTATATTCTTAATTATCCGAGCTGAGCGAATATATGAAATGGCTTGAGAGAGCAAGGTGATAAAGCAACTAAGACGCAAGTGGTTACTCAGAATGACACAAAATATGAGAAGACGTTATTGAGGAGAAAAAGACAATAAGGGAATGGTATTCAACAAGACGAAAGATGGCCATTGATATTTTTCAAATAAGAAACCGGAAGAGAGTTCCACAGGTGAGAAACGAGAGAGAAGAAACTATTAGAATAGGACTTACGGTTGCATCTATCTATTTCAACAGCAAAGCGATGAGATCTTATTACCAATCTAGTAGTACGCTTAAGTCCACGTGGTCGAAGTACCAAAGAAGAAAGCTCATCAAAACAATTACGATGCAAATATTTATTAGAAAAAAACACAAAGAATCCATTTGACAGCGGTGGGAAAGAGATTGGATCCGAGAAGTATGGTCAGAATTTTACAGATTTTCTTTGAATTTCGACGTATTTTTGGGGCAGTGAATTCACTAAGACACAAGGGGTTTCAGAGAGTAAAAGAGTAAGGAAAAATATGAACATTATTAAGGAGTAAGTACAAGAGAAGAGTAATCAGGTGTACAGTAGATAACGATTGATACTGCAATTTAAATCTTTGAAGATCAAAGTTGGCTGGAAAGCATTTAGACGGAAGAGAGTTTCACAAGCGAGAAGTGCTAGAAAGAAACTGTTAGCATAGAACTTACGGTTACATCTAGCCAATTCCATTTAGTACTATTTGCTATTATTTATTTTAGCCATTCAATCTAGTACTTCGCTTAAATTCACAGAGTTTCGGTACCATAGCGAAGAGCTCATCCGAGTAACTACGATGAAAGTATTTATAGTAAAAGCACATGGGAACTACATTACGGCGGTGGGAAAAGTGACTGAAGCCGAGATGTTAGGTTAGTACAAATAATATTGCTGATTTTAGGATTTTATCAAGAATTTGGATTTTATCAAGAATTTGGATTTTATTAAGAATCTTTAGATAAACAGCAAGAGCACCGAACCAGAAGTGACAGCAATATTCGAAGAATGGACGAATGGTTGATTTACAAATAAGATAGATTCAGAGAGGAAAAAAATGTCTAGCACGACACAGGGAACTAACATTCTTAGCAGAAAACCTAAGAATGGTGTCAGTATAATCTTTCCACTTAATGTCAGCCCGAGAAGGCTCAACGAGGAGGTTAGCATCAGTCACGGTGACGGAAGAGAAGATGGGATGTTTATAGTGAGATTTTAAGCGAAAGTCCAGTTATAATGTGTATTACATTATTCCGAAAACGCTTCCAGAAATTCTTCAGATTTCAGGGATACCAGACAAGGTTTTACAGAGAGCAAAGCAAGAAAATATTCTGTCTGCATGCAGACCATCCCATGGCACTTCAGTTTGATGCGTCACTTTTGTAACATGAGGACAGATGCTTTCAGACAACAATATCTAAGCTCCACTTTCATCCTAAGAGAATTTTTTTTCTGTTCTAGAGCGTTATTCAGATGAGTTGGCAGATAATTCTGTTTTTGCTGTAATTTCTCCGCCATATTTGTGCTTTCAAATCTTTTTCTAAAATATCAGATTTCAAGTTCTTAAGTTTTTTTTTCGCACAGCGTTCTAATTTTTATGTTTTTTTTTAGCTAAACATCCACTTTATTTAAAACTTAGCGAACCTTCTGGAAACGTGATTGCAGCATCAGCAGTATCAGCAGCATCAGCAGTATCAGCAGCATCAGCAGTATCAGCAGCATCAGCAGTATCAGCAGCATCAGCATCAGATTGAAGGGTCTATTCCCTGTCATCCGCTCCACTTTACATTTGATTAAACATAAACAGTGTTATGGCAATTTAGCCACGCACGCATGGACTCTCCCAGCTATAAATAGGAGCAGGTACTGCCTTTTGGAGAAGGAAGTTTCTAGTAGTCAGCATTATTGCTGTAACACTCTCGTTTGTCTATGTTTGTATTACTGTTTCTGTTAATATTTTTGTTAAACTCAATTCCTCTCAACAATTCCCTAACAAGGCCACAACAAAACAGTAAACACTATAAAAGGTGCCTTTTATAAAACGGATAACTTCCATCAAAATAGACTAAGAATTATCAGATTCCTGTAAATAATTCTTTAAAAAGACACACGGAAGTAATGAAAAATTGAATAAACTTTAACGACACTTCTATAATTTTTTTAACATTGTTGACGCTTTCAGCCCAGTTACTGGGAACCTTGCCTCTGATGAAGCTTCTGTTCGTTATGCAATGGCATCATCAGAATTTTCTATAAGAAACAGACAAATGATTATAGAAGTAAATCAAATAGTTTCGGATATTTAGCAACTTTTTCATTTATTCAGTCATGACCTAGGTTATCGGGTGCAAAAAAGGGAAATCGACGAGAGCCGTGTTCAATTCCTAGCCTAGTCTGTTATGATCACTTTCGTGCAAACAATGCTCTTGGGAAAGCATAACGCAAACTCATCGAACCACTACCGACAAGGGAAATAGCAGGGTAGACTGATACTTTAGCTTCAGGCGGGTGATAGCCAATCCAGAAGGTGAACAAGTCTTAATTCAGAAACATGGAAAAGACGATGGGAAACCGCTTCAAAGAATGGATATTCGCAGATAATAAAGAAACGGACTCTGTGGAGAGCCATGATCGCTTACGTCATAAACTGACATGGGATTTAGCAAAAAATAAAATAAAATAGAATAAAATGTTCATGTGATCAGATGACTGGAATATTGTTTTGCAGCCAAAAATAAAGCTTGAGGTGTGAGAAGAACCTGAGGTTTGGGAACAGCTTGAGGTCTGGGGAGAGCTTGAGATTTGGGAAGAGATTGAGGTCTGGGGAGAGCTTGAGACCTAGGAAGAGATTGAGGTCTAAGGAGAGCTTGTGATCTGGGAAGAGCTTGAAGTCTGGGGAGAGCTTGAGATCTGGGAAGGGCTTGAGATCTGGGAAGAGATTGAGGTCTGAGGAGAGCTTGAGATCTGGGGAGAGCTTGTGATCTGGGAAGAGCTTGAGGTCTGGGGAGAGCTTGTGATCTGGGATGAGTTTGAGATCTGGGAAGAGATTGAGGTCTGGGGAGAGCTTGTGATCTGGGAAGAGCTTGAGGTCTGGGGAGACCTTGAGATCTGGGAAGAGATTGAGATTTGGGGAGAGCTTGAAATCTGGGGAGAGCTTGAGGTCTGGAGAAAGCTTGAGATCTGGAAAGAGATTGAGGTCTGGGGACAGCTCGGGATCTGGGACGAGCTTGAGGTATGGGGAGAGCTTGAGACCTGGGAAAAGATTGAGTTCTGGGGAGAGCTTAAGATCTGGGGAGAGCTTCTGATCTGGGAAGAGATTGAGGTCTGGGGGGAGCTTGAGATCTGGCAAGGGCCTGGGATCTGGGAAGAGACTGAGGTCTGAGTAGAGTTTGTGATCTGGGAAGAGATTGAGGTCTGGGGAGAGCTTGAGATTTGGGAAGAGCTTGAGATCTGGGAAGAGCTTGAGGTCTGGGGAGAGCTTGAGGTCTGGGGAGAGCTTGAGATCTGGAAAGGTCTTGAGATCTGGGAAGAGACTGAAGTCTGAGGAGAGCTTGACATCTGAGGAGAGCTTGTGATCTGGGAAGAGATTTATGTCTGGGAAGAGCTTGAGGCCTGGGAAGATCTTGAGATCTGGGAAGAGCTTGAGGTCTGGGGAGAGCTTGAAATCTGGGAAGAGCTTGAAATCTGGGAAGAGGTTGGGGTCTGGGGAGAGCTTGAGATCTGGGGAGAGCTTGAGTCGCAATGTCTGTTCAAGGATGTAATCAGTAATAAAAAAAAGAGTAACCCCAATTCTACGCGCTCTGATTTAATTGAAATTCGAATACAACGCAATGAGTTTTCTTTTCGTATTCGCTAGTATTAATACCATTAAATGAAAAAAAATTATCCTCATCTTTGTTGCTATATTTATCACAGCCTTTCGGCCGTTGTACGCTCCGGCCTCCTTCAGGTGTTTGGAGCCCGGAGAGTACAACGGCCGAAATGTTGTGATAAATATGGCAACAAAGATGAACACAATAGTCCGAATAATGTAAACAGTGTACATAATACCTCATCTCAGGGATATAGACAGATACTGAAAAATCTACCCACATTGATTGAATTAAGATATTTGATCGAAATTCCTTGAAAGGTGCTAACTACGAGATACACATACTGAAGTCCGGAGAGTACAGCGGCCGAAACGTTGTGATGATAACTACCAAAATTAAAACCCTAGTCACAATAAACAATGATAATACTTCAACTCAAAAACTCAGCTTAAGTTTGTGGACTACACACACATATTCATGTAGAACAACTGATCAATGGTTGGAGAAAAGAAAATTAACTTCGCTTGACCCAGTTTGGTTTGGGTGGACATTGTAGTAAATACATCACGAGTTCATTCAGCTGATATAAAAAATAACTTTTGTTAATTTGTTCAAGAAACCGCTTGTTAACTATGAACTAATATGGGATAACGCAACATTAAAATAAAATAGAATTTCAATTTGGTCAAATGACTGGAATATTTTTTTGCAGGAAAAAAAACTTTAATATCAGGAAGAAATCAGTTTAGTGCAACCCGAATTATTTGGCTCCAGAATTCTACTTCTTTCGACAAGGAACAAAAAAACGAGTTTCATAATTCTTTTAGGAAATGGATCGAAAATCGATTTAGATATAACAAATATTTAATATAATTGCCAACAGTATCTGTCTTTCATTTCTGAGATGAGGTATTATGTACACTATTTACATTATTCGGACTATTGTCCTCATCTTTGTCGCCATATTTATTACCACGTTTCGGCCTTTCAGTATCTGTCTATATTTCTGAGATGAGGTATTATATACACTATTTACATTATTCGGACTATTGTCCTCATCTTTGTCGCCATATTTATTACAACGTTTCGGCCGTTGTACGCTCCGGCCTTCTTCAGTATCTGTCTATATTTCAGAGATGAAGGATTATGTACACCTTTGAACTGTGTCAAGACTGAAAAGTGAGGACTGGGCAGCTCCCGGCGAAATATGGCAACAGTACTCCATTTTTGGACGGTAGGTTTCTGTTGGGGCGCACCCACCTTCACAACCATAATAGACTGATCCTATTATTATAAATAGAACAGTAGTTCTAGTAGCAGTGCAGTGCAGAGTGAGACTTCTGTAGTGATCAGTTACAGAAGTCTCACTCTGCACGGCACTGCTACTAGAACTACTGTTCTATTTATAATAATAGGATCAGTCTATTATGGTTGTGAAGGTGGGTGCGCCCCAACAGTTTCGTCTATTATTAACTCTCCAATAAGCCAATACAATCACAGCAGATTTTACTGTTTAGAATGAAGAAAGAGCGAAGATTGATATAAAAATTTCTTCCGCTGAATATCCCATTAAAATGCACGTATTTTCCATTTGGTAGTCTTTTTAGAATTTGCTCGCATGGAATCGAATTCCTGTAAAATGGTTTCACAGATGAATATTTCCATTTCGCACATGCGCACGCATACGTTGAAATGTCGCCTGCTTTTTCATTTTGTTTTCCACTTACTGAAAAGGAATTTAATTCAAATTCGCTGCTCATTAAGACTCGCTCCTCAAAATCAATTTTTTACATTCAAGAAAGTAATAAGATATTTACCTCCATATTCAACAATGTCACCTGGGACAATGCACTTCATTGTTCGCTGAGGAGGCGATATCATTACGCCTTACGGTCCTGAGGTTTTCTCTCTCAAGACTTAAGAAAAAAAAGCAGAAGTGGTTAATAATTATTCATTTTCGATTAGTATTTCTTTAAGTTTAGTTTTATTTTATTTACACTAGTAATATTAGTAATAATATTTTTGAATTTTCCAACAAGTATTTATTTCATTTTAATTTCAATGGCTTTATATCCATATTAGCAGTAGTAATTGTAATGACAAAAGTATGCAAGTGTAGGCTTTAAGAAAGCTTTATTCAACTAAGAATAAAAGGTTCGCGTTTAATGTCCGTTTATAGTCCCAGTAAACAGAAATAGTTCTCTCAAAGAGAGTAACAAAACAAGGGGAGACCACTCTTGATTATTCATAAGAGTAATATTATTAAATTTTAACTCTTATTTTTTTACTCTTAATTTTAATGACTTTATTTCCACTAGTAGTATTAGCCGTAGTAATATTTTATTAGGTGAAGCATTGTCAACATGTATTCATTATTGATTAATATGGAAAATTAGAGAAAAAAGATTTAAGTAAGATTTTGTCAATTCTAAGGATCCCATTCCCTTTGTTTTTAATGATATTTTACAATCAACAATTTTTTTTCAGTTTTTGAAAAGTAAACTTCGCCCTTCCTATACATCTTAGGAATCACATTATCTGTTGCCTGCTCGTGTGCGATCTAATTAGTTAAACCACTACATACACTTGATGTTGACGTCGCACATTACGTAGCTCAAACTTTGGAATGTCTCTTGAGACCTTACTTATAAGTGAACACTCGTCATTTTCAAGAGAAATGAATTTACTACATTTTGATACCAGTTTCATTATTCTATCTGGTCTGAAACTTGTATGATAGGATTCCAGACCTTACTTAGCAGTGAACACGCGTCATGTTGAAGCGAATTAATTTTACTTCGTTTTGATACCAGTTTCATTATTCTATCTGGTCTGAAACTTGTTTTATAGGATTCCAGACCTTACTTACCAGTGAAAAGTCGAGATTTATAAGCGAATTAATTTTACTACATTTTGCTACCAGTTTCATTATTCTATCTGGACTGAAAACTGTTTTATAGGATGGGAGATCTTATATAACAATAAAAATAATCGTAATTGTGAAGAGAAATAAATTGACGTCATTTTGATACCACTTTCATTAATCTATCTGGTCTGAAACTTGTTTCATAGGATTCCAGACCTTACTTATTAATGAACACATGTAATTTTGAAGAGAAAAAATTGTCTTCATTTTGATACCAGTTTCATTATTCTATCTGGTCTGAAACTTGATTCATAGGATTGAAGACCTTACTTATCAGTGAACCCTCGTCATTTTGAAGAGAAATAAATTGACTTAACTTTGATACCAGTTTCATTATTCTATCTGGTCTGAAACTTGTTTTATAGGATTCGAGACATTATTTATCTGTGAACACTCGTAATTTTGAAGAGAAATAAATGTACTTCATTTTGATACCAGTTCATTATTCTATCTGGTCTGAACCCTGTTTTTACAAATGGATATCTTATATAACAATCAAAATAATCGTATTTTTGAAGAGAAATAAATTGACGTCATTTTGATATCAGTTACATTATTTTATCTGGTTTGAAACATATTTTATATGATTGGAGACCTTAGTTATCAGTGAACACAGGTAATTGTGAAGCAAAAATAAACTGACTTCATTTTGATACCAGTTTCATTATTCTATCTGGTCCGAAACTTGTTTTATAGGATTGGAGACCTTACTTATCTGTGAATACTCGTAATTTTGAAGAGGAATAAACTGACTTCATTTTGATACCAGTTTCATTATTCTATCTGGTCTGAAACTTGTTTCATAGGATTGGAGACCTTACTTATCAGTGAACACTAGTAATTTTGAAAAAAAAATAAATTTACTTCATTTTGATACCATTTTCAGTATTGTACCTTGTCAAAAACTTTTTTTATAGGATTTGAGACCTTACCCATCGAAGAACTATCGTAGGTTCGAAGACAAATAAATTTGATTCATTTTGATACCAATTTCTTTATTCTATCTAGTCGAAAATTTGTTTTTATAAGATTGGAGACCATAATCATCTGTAAACCCTTGTAATTCTGGCGAGAAATACATATGTTTCATCTTGATACCAATTTATTATTCTATTTGGTCGAAAAATTGTTCATAGTTTTGTAGACCTTAAGACCTTACTCATCGAGCAATCATCGTAATTTTGAAAATAAATACATTTCCTTCATTTTGATACCAGTTTCATTAATCTATATCGTTGAAGTCTTGTTTTATATGAATGGAGTTCTTACTTATCAATGAACCCTCATAATTTTGAAGGGAAAAAAAATTATTATTCTACGAGTTCTCGCTTCTCAGTATAAACTGAAACAGGACTCTAATCCTATAAAACAAATCTAAAACTTTCTTTTTAGTAGAAGAATTCTCCAAATGGGATAAAGATTTACCGGTCATTATTTGGTAACTTACCGACAGACTGAAATCTTTTGGCCGAGATTGAGGCAATAGCAAATATGAGGCTAAAATCAAAATACAGTGGAACCGCGGTTCATGAATTTCATTCGTTCCTGAAGCCCATTCGTAACCCGAAATGTTCGTAAACCGAAACTGTTTTTCCAATAGGAATCAATGTAAAATGGATTGATCCGTTCCTGATCCTAAGATGATTGCTTATTCAAACATTAACAGTATTTTGTGCACAAGTTTATACACAAAACTAATGAAAACCACTAAATCTAAGAAAAAATAAATCCAATACTAAAGAGATAAAATATAGACAAACTCTTTAATTTTACCGTACCTGTAAGTAGGAGAGCTGATGGCGTGAATGGAACGAGAAGGAAAGAGATGTTATTGTTTGGAAAAGGGAAGGAAAGTCATGATTGTCTATTTATAAGAATATTATAGATCGTTGATTTTGCCATATGAACCTCAATAGGAAGAGACAATTTCATTATCATAGAGACAATATCATCAATAATTTTTTTTTCTTTTTCCTTTACCAGTATCACTGCTAGCTTTCTTTGGGGCCATGGCTGAGGACTAATAAAGAGGAAAAAAGGAACAGTACAATAAATTTGGGAAAGAAAAGCACAAGACACGAATGTATACAACATGGCGGTCGACTCAGAAATGATTCCGTTCGGGTTAATTCGGCTCGGCTCGGTTCGGCTCGGTTCGGATCGGTTCGGATCGGTTCGGCAATGTTGTTCGAGGACCGAAATTTTGTTCGATAACCGAAGCATTTTCATTTCGAATTTTCTGTTCAAAAAACCGATTTGTTCGACATATGAGACGTTTGAGAACCGAAGTTACTCTTTATTTAGTTTATTGCTTCCATTGCCTCCGACTCAATGTTTCTAGTACTAGATCGTGACACACAATTGGCTTCTATAATCAGCTAAAATTATTCAGTATTTCGGAAAATAATGTCTGATTTTAGAAAAAACCTTTTGTTTTTAAATATATTATTATAATACTTGCACAAAAATATATTACTCATTCCTAATGATTAAAGGATCCTCTTTGTTAATTTTATATCAATCTCTTTCCCTTAAAACATTATATATCTCTCACGAAAAATCACGAAAAAGACAAGAGATACATTTACTTTTTTACATGATTTCAAGCTTGGTCATAATGTTTCTTAAACTGCTGCCATTTAACAGAGCATGGGATGAAGGATCCATTTGTGATATGACAGTACGTCGCTGGTTTCTGAAGTGCCACAATGGGGATACGAGTCTTGAAAATGATGGTGTGGTAGAGGACGTCAGTCTGCAGTTGACGACTAACATGTGGAAACACTAGTCGAACATTTAAAACGTCAGAGAAATGTCTCAGAAAATGGGTGTCAGCATTCCAATAACATCGAATCATCTCAAGGAAATTGGCAAAGCGAGGAAACTCGATATATGGGTTCCACATTAAAGGCGAAGAGTTCGACGTTTGTTTGCGAAATTCGACTGATCCATTCCTTAATTGAATAGTGACTTGTGACGAGAAATTAATTTCTTTATGGCAATTTTAAACGATCGGCTTGATTATGACAAAGGACCCAAACTCTTTCCAAAACCGAAATTGCACCAACAGAAGATTATGGTGACTGTTTGATTGTCCGCCATTGGCGCTATCCATTACTGTTTTCTGGAATCTAACCAGAGCATCGCCCCCGAAGTTTGCTATCAGCAAATGCATAAAATGCCCATTCAGTCCAGTAAAATGCGACTGAAATTGTTAATCAGCAAGGTCCAATTTTGCTTCATGGTAATATTCTGCCACACGCTATCAGGATGAGACTGCAGAAGCTCACCGACTTGGGATACGAAACTTTACCACATCCACCATGTTCCCCTGATCTTTCACTCACTGTCTACCAAATTTTAAAGTATATTCTGAATCATTTTAGGCTAAAAGACATTCAATTGCAAAGATGCAGAAACTGCATTCAAAGATTTCTTGGTGACCAAACCTTTAGAGTTTTATCATAAAGGCATAAATAATATCAAACCATTCTTTACACTTCTTTACACAATCTCTGAATCCGCCATGTTCTTTTATTTGGAAACTTCTTCTAGCAGGAATAGACACACGTGTTCCTAATTTAACAACACGTAAACCAACGGTCCGCTACAAATCTCTTTTAGATTTTAAATCAGAATATCTCATCTTGAGTATGAAAAAAGAAGAAATACGTTTACTTTTTTGCATGAGTTCAAGCTTGGTTATAATAATTCTCAAACTGCTGCGAGCTTTCACAGAATATGGGGAGGGGGGATACGCTTATGATCGGATAGAATTGCACTGTCTTTCGCAGAGGGGATACAAGTCTTGAAGATCAAGGTGGTAGAAGACGTCGTTTTGCAATTGATAATCAACATCTGAAAACACTAGTCAAACGAAACCTACGTGAATGTATCAGAGAAATGTCTCGGATAACAGAATTTCAACAATATCAAACCATCTTAAGAAAACTGGCAAGATGAAGCAACTCGTTGGATGTTTTCCACATGAACTCAGAAAGTTAAAGTGTTCGATGTTCTGAAGTGTGTTCGATGCTGCATCTGCAAAATTTGAACGTTCCATTTCTTGTTCGAATAGTGACTTGTGTTGAGAAATGGATTCTTTCTGGAAATTGTAAATGATCGGCTTAATGGCTTGATCACGACGAAGGACCCAAACACTTTCCAAAATTGTACCAACACAAGATTATAATGACTGACTGGTGGTCAGCCATTGGTATTATCCATAACAGCTTTTTGGAATCAAATCAATGCTTCACTGCCGAAATGCACACCTAGTTAAACCAAATGCATCCGACACTGATTAATCGAAAAGGTTCAATTCTGCTTCATGACAATGCTCGGCCACTGGTTGACAGAATGACACTACAGAAGCACACCGACTTGGGATACGATACTTTGCCATATCCACCATATACCCCTGGTGTTTCACTCACTGTCTACCAAATTTTAAAGTATATTTTGAATCCCTTTAGGCTAAAAGACATTCCATTGCAAAGAAGATACTGAAACTGCATTCAAAGAATTCTTGGTGTCAAAAACGTTAGAGTTTTATCATAAAGGCATAAATAATTTTGTAACTAGATGACAGAAATGTTAGACGTTAAGGATTCCTATTTTGATAGCTAACTCTTTTTAAAAATCTAATTAATCTGAATCAAGGCAGTAAAGACACTAAAACACACGCGGTTACTGGGGGCGGAATAATTAGAAAACAGAAATATTACTAAGGAGTGAGAACAATATTCAGAAACTTATAAACATTTACTAAATTATTAAAATATATAAACCAACTATAAGGACATCCTTATTATTTACCATTTTATAAAGTTTGAATCAATTGGAAATTAGCCAATATTTTGCCAACCATTCCAATGAACAATCTAATAAAACCTACACATATGATGGCAGTGAATTTATATTTTTTTGTTCTTGAGAATTTACAATAAAAATATTAAACACTATTTATATATTAGATTGTTTATTGACAAGAATAATTTTATATTTACAACATTCTAAAAACTAATTAGAACTGATGCAATGTAATATTTATTATTTACTAATTTATAAAAATCAAAACAATTTTTTATTCAGAAATTTGTAAACGTTTACTAAATTATTAAAATATGTGAACCAACTGTACGGAAATACTTATTATTTACGATTTTATAAAGTTCGAATCAATTGGCAATTAGTCGATGCTTTGCCAACCATTCCAATAAATAATATAATAAATAGTGCGAACAAATAAATAGTCAAAATGTTGCGATTAAAACAACAAAGATGAAGACAATAGTCCGCGTGTAAATCATGTAAATAATGATAACTCTTTATCTTTGAAATTTAAACAAAAACATCAATGGAGTCTTTTTTAATTGAAATAAGAATATTATCGTAATCAGGCCATAAATCAATGGATTGAAAGAATGTAATTCTGAATTTGGAGTATATTCTAATGCCCATTTCATATGAGATCAAAATGTCTCTGTAATTGAACAATTTTCTTGAAGGCTTCCAGAAGCCAAACCCTCCTTAGATGTATGGGCTTTGTTGAACGAGAAAGAAATTATTCATAGCCTCGAATCCTTCACGGCTTAATAGTTCCAGCGTTTAGCCCTGAGGCTAGATTCAATCAGGACCATTAAAAGGATATCTGGATTTTCAATTCAGTCTGCACTTTTCTTGCAGATATTAACACACACAAATCGGGTCGTTATCTTTTTACGATAACGAAGCGATTCTCATGGCCTTTAGCAATTCTTTTTTACTCCCACATACTGATATTGGACAGAATGATGCCCCTCCTTTCAAAGTTTTCGATTATAACGGTTTCTTCGATGCTAAGGATGTAGACATCAATGTATACACTTATGTTTCGTCCATAGCACGCGTATAATACACGAGAATGGGCTGAAAAGTTCATAGTTCTATTAAAGAATTATCTTAAAGCTGTGTCTCTTCAAGACGTTGACTCTTCATCATTTTCCCTGTTCTTTTCTAAACTGTCATCGGCGTTATCCATTACTGCTTTCTGGGATCGAACCAGAGAATCACCCGCGAAGTTAACTGTCAGCAAATGGATGAAATGCTCATTCAGTCCAGTAAAATGCGACTGGAATGGTTAATCAGTAAAGGTTCAATTCTCCTTCCTTGTAACACTCGGCCGCGCGTTTTCAGGGTGAAACAGCGGATCTCACCGACTTGGGATACGAAACTTTACCACGTCCACCATGTTCCACTGATCTTTCATCCACTGTCTACCAAATTTTAAAGTACATTCTGAATTTTTTTTTTTGAGGCCAAAAGACATTCCATTTCAAAGAAGAAACAAAAACTGCATTCAAAGAATTCTTGGCGTCCAAACCTTTAGAGTTTTATGATAAAGATATAAATAATGTTGTAACTTGATGGCAGAAATTTATAGATGTTCAAGGTTTCTATTTTGATTGTAAACTTTTTTAATCTAATTCATCGCAAGCAAGGTAGTAAAGCCACTAAGATACATGTAATTACTAGGTGTGGAATAATTAGAAAACAGATATATTACTAAGGAGCGAGAACAATAGAAGAGTCATCAGGAAGAATATACATAACGATTGGCATTGCCCTGCTTCATAACAATGTTTGGTCAGGATGTTGCCAGGATGATAACAATGAAGAATGGGATTAAAGACTTTGCTATATCCACCATTTTCCACTGATCTCCCATCCACTGACTACCACTTTTCAAACACCTTGACAATTTTTAAAACCGAAAGACATTCCATTGCATAGAAGATGCGAAAACTGCATTCAAAGATCTCTTGGCATTCCAAACTTTTGAGTTTTATCGTAAAGGCATAAATAACCTTGTAAGTCGATGGTAGAATTGTATAGATGTTCAGGGTTCCTATTTTGACTGATATAAACACTATTTAATTACATTAATTCAGGAATAAAAGTTAATTCTGAAATATTGTAAAGGCATAAATAACCTTGTAATTCGATGTCAGAAATGTATAGATGTTCAGGGTTCTTATTTTGACTGATTAAAACACTGTTTAAAAACATTAATTCAGGAATAACAGTTGATTTTAAAATTGGACATTATTTTCCGAAGTTCGTGACAGATACGGAACCACAAAATCTAAATAATAAAATATAACGTTAGGGGTGGCTAAATCAGATGTTAAAAAGTGTCTGTGTGTGTGGGGGGTGTATGTCTGGTTCAGATGTTAAATTTTAAAGAGTTCTGATTCTATATGTTATATCTGATCCTCTCATAGACAACGCTTGGCCTTTGGTTGACAGGATGACACTGCAGATGCTCACCGACTTAGGATACGATACCTTGCCACATCCACCATTTTCCCCTGATCTCTCGTCCACTGACTGACTAGCACTTTTTGACTATTTTTAAGCCAAAAATCATTCCGTTGCAAAGAATCTGCATTCAAAGATTTCTTGGCATCCAAACCTTCTGAATTCTATCGTAAAGGTATAAATAACCTTGTAACTCGATGGCAGAAATTTATAGATGTTCAGGGTTCTTATTTTGACTGATTTAAAAACTGTTTAAAAACATTAATTCAGGAATAAAAGTTGATTCTAAAATTGGACATTATTTTCCGAACAACCTGGTAAAATACACGTTCTTCAGCTTATTTGAGAGTTACGCCTAATTGAAATCTACTTCCATATTCCCAATTCTCTTAAGGGGAACTCGATACTAGTTTTCACGAAGTGTGAAGCAGTGATTCCTCAAGTTTATCCTTTATGAAGAACAAATTTCAGTCTACCATGACAGACCAGCACTTAAATTCTTTTCATAATGTCTCTAGAGAAGAGTATTCTAAAATAGCTTTCATATGACAAAACTGTATGCAAATTAGGTCAGCTCTTAGAGTTTAGGTCAGCTGCTATAAAATATGGTTCACTCTGACGTGCAAGACAATTTCTCTCTCCAGAATCTATCTTACATACCTATAAGTCTTCCATTCGTCCATCCTTAGAATATGGTCCGGTTCCCCTGCTATTTACCTTGTGCTCCTTGATAAAATCCAAAGAAGAATCAGCAATATTATCGGTCCTGATTTGGCGGTTCGGCTTCAGTCACTGAAGGCCGGAATTATTTTTCCTCCCACTATTGCTCAGCTGGGGAGACAGTGAGGCTGACACGAAACGATTTTAATCTGTTCTCTTTCTAGCTAAATAACTCAACGGGTTTTTCAGTGAGTTTTACGAAAATTGGAGTCAAGATGGCTAAACGTCTTATCTGAAAACCTGGAAAATAGAAAAGTTATTTCAGTGTTTTTGTTTTAGATATTAAACATTTTGTGGGATAGACAATTTTGCTGTTACATAATTTGGACAATTTTGCTGTTACACAATTTGGACAATTTTGCTGTTGCACAATTTGGACAATTTTGCTGTCGCACAATTTGGACAATTTTGCTGTCGCACAATTTGGACAATTTTGCTGTTGCACAATTTGGACAATTTTGCTGTTACTCAATTTAGACAATTTTGCTGTTACGCAATTTGGACAATTTTGCTGTTACACCCTGTATAAAAAACTATTTCCTATTAACTTTTATAAAAATGTTTTTTTTAGTATTTGTGGTCTGTCGTGTTTAATTTCTAGCAATATGAAAAAGAAATGAAAAGCAGTATTATTTCTAGCTGAAGTGCCTATGGTACATCAACCGCCGTAAAGTTGCCTCTCTGTGCCTTTTCTTATAAATACTTTCATGGTAATTGTTCGGATGAGATCTTCGCTATGGTACCTAGACTGGTAGGACACTATACGTAAGTATTGTATTCTCAATTGAATAAAGCCTTCTTAAAGCATACACCTGCGTACTTTTGTCATTACAGTAAATTTTTCAGTATTTTGAACCATTGGCGATTTTCACAAAGGAAGATCATAAGTCATTTTGCTTCAGAAATAGGAAACATCTATGTATAAATATAATTCTTTTACCAATATTTTCCGTAAAGTCAAATGAATAAATAAATTACTCTACCGTGCTTCCGTAGATATTAATAATAAATATATATTTTTGTCTCACAAGCAAAATTCAATCGTCGAATGCTGATTGAAAACTGACATTTGCATAATTTAAATATGGATAATTATGGGGAATTGTAATGATAGTTGCGCGGCCCGTTTTATTTACGGGGGTAGGTATAAAATAAAATAATAAGATATACACATATACATATGCAAACACTTACATCAAAATACAAATATATAGCAATAATTTAAAAACAAATATATACATCTAATATGTATGTTCAAATATAAAAGTAATGTACACATATCAAGAGATATCCACATATACAGACAGATATATATATATACATCTACATAGATATATAAAGTCTAAATACAATTATTTATTTATAATATCTATCTGCATATCATCACGTTGCCTATTTTATTCATACAAATAGAAAAATATATGCACATAATTGTACATTTATACAAACACACACACACACACACACACACACACACACACACACACACACACATATATATATATATATATATATATATATATATATAGAGAGAGAGAGAGAGATAAGGTCTAAATACAACAATTTATTTAAAATAAAATAATATATACACATATACACAGACTTACATACATCAAAATACAAATATATAGCTATAATTTAAAACCAATTATATGCATCTAATATGTATGTTCAAATATAAAAGTAATTTATACATATCAAGAGATATCCACATATACAAATGTATATATATACATCTACGTAGATATATAAGGGCTAAATACAATTATTTCTATCTATAAAAGGCAGGATGTGTGTGTGTGTGTGTGTGTGTGTGTAAAGAATGCACGGCCGCAATTTTCGACGGATTTGCACCAAAATTTACATGCACATGCTCCAAGTTAGCAAAAAGGTCAAGACCGACTTTGCATTTCCCAACTCCCATCGATAGTCGAAATAATCGATTTTCTCATGCTTCTACGGTCGTTTTCATGTAGTTTGCGGCCATTTTCTACTGGCCAGAGTGAGAGCCTATAGCTGGCTGTCACGAATAGTCAGGAAGATTCTATTGGCCAGCGTGAGAGCCAACAGCTGACTGACACGAATGTTAACTAGCATGCTAGCATGCAAAAAAATCGATAGTTGCATTCGTCACAAGTGGGAAAAATTTAAATCTGCATGGCACTTTACTGTAATTGGCTCATTCGCTTGCTTAAACTCAACGTTGATTCTGATACGGCAGAACTGGGTTGGGTGTGAAAAAATATTTGTTGTTAACATTCTTTTTTCATTCAGTTTTTCCAGTTACGAGTCCTTTTTTAAAGCTGATCGATTTGTGTTTATTTTGTTTAGTTCTTTTTTCGTAACAGATTTAATGTTTAGTATAGAGATTAGAAAAAAATTCGGAGCGTGAGATAGGCAAGAAGTAAGGCATGTAGCAACATCAGCACGGCAAAGGGCACTCCTTTAAAGGCAAGGAAGGGCAAAAATATTTTAAGTCAAGTGATAGCGATTGCTGTATGAGTCGTACGAATTTTGAATCAGGCACGGGAAACGCCGGGCCATGCTACTAGTTTATTTATAATATCTATCTGCATATCAACATATTGCCTATTTTATTCATACAAATAGGAAAATATATGCACACAAATAAACAAATAAATGTACATTCATACAAACATATATATACATCTACATAGATATATAAGGTCTAAGTATAACTATATATTTATAATATCTATCTCCATATCAACACGTTGCCTATTTTCTTCATACAAATAGGAAAATATATGCACACAAATAAATGTACATTCATACAAACATATATATATATATATATATATATATATATATATATATGTATATTTTTGAATTGGACATAGTCCGACAATTTATTTAAAGACATTTATATATATTATGTTTAACGTTCTTTTTATAGATGCAAGTATTTAAGCAAATGCTCTGTTTTATAATAAACAGTATTAAATTAAGTATTTTAATACTGTTTATTATTATTATTATTTTCTTAAATACTTGTATCTATAAAAAGAACGTTAAACATAATATATATAAACATCTTTATATATATATATATATATATATATATATATATATATATATATATATATATATACATCTACATAGATATATAAGGTCTAAGTATAACTATTTATTTATAATATCTATCTACATATCAACACGTTGCCTATTTTCTTCATACAAATAGGAAAATATATGCACACAAATAAATGTACATTCATACAAACGTATATACAGAGCAACTTCAGTTGTCAAACGCCTCACATGTCGAACAAATCGGTTTTCGAACAGAAAATTCGAAATGAAAATGCCTCGGTTATCGAACAAAAGTTCGGTTCTCGAACAACATTGCCGAACCGAATTAACCGGAACGGAATCATTTCTTAGCCGACCGCCATGTTGTATACATTCGTGTGTTGTGCACTGCTTTTCTTTTCCGATTTTATTGTACTGTGCCTTTTTTTCTCTTCATTAATCCTCAGTCACGGCTCCAAAGAAAGCCAGCAGTCATAAAGTGGTAAAGGAGAAAGAAAAAATTAAATTGTTGATGATATTGTCTCTTCATACTCAGTTTCATATGGCAAAATCAACGATTTATTCTTATGAACAAAGAGACGATCATGTCTTTTCAAACAATAACATCTCTTCCCCCTCCTTCCATACCACCTTCCTCTTACGTCATCAACCCTCCTACTTACAGGTACGGTAAAATTAAACTGTGCGTCTATATTTTATCTGTTTAGTATTGGGTTTATTTATTTTTTTCTTAAATTTAATGATTTTCATTAGTTTTGTGTATAAACCTGTTCACTGTTGTAAAAAGTTTAAATAAGCAATCACCTTGGGATCAGGAACGGATTAATCCATTTTACATTGATTCCTATTGGAAAAACATTTTCGGTTTACGAACATTTCGGGTTACGAACGGACTTCAGGAACGAATTAAATTCGTGAACCGAGGTTCCACTGTATACATCTACATAGATATATAAGGTCTAAATACAACTATTTATTTATAATATCTATCTACATATCAACACGTTGCCTATAGGAAAATATATGCACACAAATAAACATACATATATTCATATATTTAGTTAAATGATTTAGATACAGTCTAACATTTTTTTTTTTAATTTTTTGAATTTACGAATTAGGTGTTTTGTGTTACCGGTAAATTTGCCAAAGTTCATATTTATTTTATATTATTTTCTTCCCGAGTACATTTGAATGTTGGTACATTAGTTTTCAAGAATTTTGTTCTTGTGTATATTTGCACAACTGTTTTTGTTTAATTTCGCAGTTCTCACGTTTGACAGAACCAATTTCAAGTCATTCAATGTGACGTCTAATAAACGATCGAGCTCTTTTGTGGTTAAATTATTAATTTATTTTATTTTATTTTATTATTTATTTATTTATTTTGCTATCGTCTGCCAGCAGCAATTATGGAGAAAACATTACGCCGCATAATTCTTTTACAAATATTTTCCGTATAGTCAAATGAATAAAAGTAACAAATGACATACCGGAGAAGCGGGTGTTAATCACTCTGTTAATCACTGTAATCTGGGATAATATTAGCACAAGACTTCAGTATTTTTTAAATTATAGAAGGAATCTTTTCTCCAAGATAAAAAATCGAATTTCTTCCATTTTTAAGGCAGATCCTTACGCGCATGCTCTTTTGCTGGGAAAATGTCTGCAACATCTTTAATGAAAAATGACTTCGATATTTTTTAGCAGTGCGGCCCGCCTTGTGATATATTGCAGCCAATGTTCGAAAAAGGCTGCCTGGTTTAAAAAAGAGTGCTGAACTGCTATGTAATATAAACCCTCGTGTACGGCTGCTAATGCTGGACAATTTCCTCAGAGATGAAGAGGAGAAGGAGGCAACAGAGATGTAGTTTTGCAAAAGGATGCTGAGAATACCATAGACGGAACATATGAGCAACGAGGAACTTTTAATGAAAAATCCTTCAAATCTATAAATCAACCATCAGTCCTTGCATGGAATATTGCTATCATATATAATCTGGTGATGCCGCTGTACGTCTCGAAGTCCTCGATAAAATCCAGAAACGAATATGCAAGATAATAGGTCCTGATCTGGCATCTAGTCTACAATCGCTATCCCACAGACGTGCCGTGGCCTCCCTCTGTCTCAAGTATTTTCACTGCAACTGTTTCGACGAGCTACTTTCGCTGGTTCCCGGACTACATGAATTTAAGCAAGCTACCAGACTGACATCTCTCTCCCACCCTTTCACTGTCAAAACGGTTAAATATAACCCCCACTTCTTCCCAAACAGCTTCTTCTCCCGCACTTACCGCCTGTGGAACTCTCTTCCCCTTACTTGCTTCCCCGATGACTATAATCTTCAAATATTCAAGTGTAATGTCAATCAACATCTGACACCCTGAGCTTGTTCCTCGTTCTTCTCTGTATCCTTTGCTTAAACACGCCTCTTTACTTTTGTTCTCAATGCTCTGTTACCCCTTACGTGCTAGTGGCACTCCCGCCATGCTTGGGATGAATTACCTTTAAAAAATATCCTCATAATATACACTTTCTGCTTCCTACTTTCTCCTCTCTCACAACGACCCCTCTGATCTTGAGTGGCTCTTGGGTCTTGTATTATGTGAATATCAGATTGTTATTTAGTTTTGCTAGAAGGTAGAGAGAATGAGGCAGCCAATCAGCAGATCCAAGAATACTTACAAAGTCGTGAATATTAATATTGAATCCGTCCGAAAAACGCCTTTTTACTCTTGTTCTCAATCCTCTGTCACCCCTTACGTGCTAGTGACACTCCCGCTTTTTTTGGGGTGAATTGCCTAAAAAAAAAATGGGAAGAAAAAGAGACACTTAGAATCAGAAAGGTGACATTTTTGGCGACACAAAGATAGCATATTGAAGACAAGGTGATCTGACGGATCAGGGGCCGCGACATAAATCCCCCAAAACACTGACATTTAAATTTGCTCAAAGATAGACTGGAGACAAAATTTCTACGAAACTTAGAGAACTAAGTGGATTTAAAAGGAAGGAATTTATATCCTTATCTTCTAAAGATGTGTGAGAAATATTGTTACAGCTGGGAAAAGAGTAGTTAATATCCTTTTTAAAGGGTACTGCAGAAGTTCACACGAAGTTGTGAATGTTCTCACCTGCCATGGTATGACTGATGCTAACCACCAATAGAGTAACTTCTCAGTTTAACTGACATGAAAGGGAATGGTTATATTGAAACAACTGCTGGATCTACTACTCGGAAGGTTGGTTCACTGTGTCGTTCTAGACAATTTTTCTCACCCAAATCCGAACTTTTATAAGTTTACCATTTGCCCGTGTATTGAATACTGTTGCCACATCTGGTCTGGTGATGTTGCTATGTATCTACAGATTCTTGACACAACCCCAAAAAGAATCTGCAATGTTATCGGTCCTAACCTGACATCTCTGCTTCAGTCACTTACCCACCGCTGTAACGCATTTTTATTGCTGGTAATATTTTTTTATCTATCTAAGTATATATTGGTTTGTTTTGTTTCACGGCATATCAACACCTCAATGGGTTATTGAATGCCGACAAGATTTTTATTGTTGGTAATATTTTTTATCTATCTATCTATCTCAGTATATATTGGTTTGTTTTATGTTGTTTTACGGCATATCAACACCTCAATGGGTTATTTAATGCCAACAAAATTTTTATTGCTGGTAATATGTTTTTCTTCAAAAATCTATTTCTGGGAATGTTTTTTCTTGAAGAAATCTATAGCTGGTCATATTTTTTCCAAAGAATGTATAGCTGTTTGTATTGATGGAATTTTTTAAAAAAGTACTGCTGATAATTTTTCCTTCAAAGATTATTGCTGGTAATATTTTTTTTTTATTAAAAAGTATTTCTGGTATTAAAACCTAGTTTTACACAAGTTTGGGTGTTAACTATTTGCCCATAGCTGGGACCCCAACAGGTGCTACCACCCCAGGTCAGCGTGGACCTGGGAACACCAGCAATTAAGAGGTGGTTCCACGCTCCTCAAAACCTCCTGATCAGAGGCCTTGCTGTCGAACATAGTTTATCGCCTTACCCAGGACGCGGATGTGGTTTATCGTCAGACCCAGGACAACCCTCTTTCGTACCTAGACTTTATGAATTTAAGTGTAATACTAGATTGGTAGAAAGATCTCATCATCTTACCGTTGAAATTGCTAGATTTTACCCTAATAAAATGAATGATTTGGAAATCTGATCAACCAGACAACCTCCAAGTGGTGATTCTTTCAAGCCATTGTAGAGGCGGTGTTAATGTATGGTGCCACTGTCTGGACATTAACTAAAACCTAAGAGTCTAAGCTTGATGGAACCTACACTCGGATGCTGAAAGCTATACTTAACATCTCTTGGAGACAACATCCAACTAAATCACAGATCTATAGACCCATCCCTCATATTTCTACTTCCTTACTCAAACGCTGAATGCGCTTTGCAGGACACTGCTGGCGAACAACACAAGAACCTGCGAGTGATTTACTGTTCTGGACACCTAACCAGGAAGGAAGTCTGGTTGGTCGCCTAGAAACCACCTACATCGGCCAGCTATGCTATGAGACAGAATGCCACACTTAATGACTATCTATCTATCTTTTGGTATATATTTGTTTGTTTTATGTTGTCTTACGGCATATCAACACCTCAAGATCGTGGTGGTTGGCGTGATAAACCCATGAATGTCCAAGCGAGCCTTAACTGATAATAAATATTAAACTTCAATAAAGCGGAGAATTCACAACTAAAATACAAGCCAGGAATCGTTTAGGTCAGAATTACATCCATTTTATTGAACAAAAAACGATCAGCTTTAAAAAAGGACTGGAAAAACCGAATGAAAAAAGAATGTTAACAACAAATACTTTTTTACACCCAACCCAGTTCTGCGGAATCAAAATCAACGTTGAGTTTAAGCAAGCGAATGAGCCAATTGGAGTAAAGTGCCATGCAGATTTAAATTTTTCCCACTTGTGACGAATGCAGCTATTGATTTTTTTTGCATGCTAGTTAACATTCGTGTCATTCAGCTGTTGGCTCTCACTCTGGCCAACAGAATCTTCCTGCCTATTCGTGGCAGCCAGCTATAGGCTCTCACTCTGGCCAGTAGAAAATGGTCGCAAACTACATGAAAACTGCCGTAGAAGCTTGAAAAAATCGATTATTTCCACTATCGATGGGAGTTGGGAAATGCAAAGTCGGTCTTGGCCTTTTTGCTAACTTGGAGCATGTGCATGTAAATTTTGGCGCAAATCCGTCGAAAATTGCGGCCGTGCATTCGTTACACACACACATCCTGCCTTTTAAAGATGGAGATTTTATGGAGAAAAAAAGTAGTTATTATCCTAAATATATATAATCATATTATAAGGTGTAATTTTTAAATGATATTCGATGTACCACGCCCCTTTCGAACATAAGTGATCATGACTCTCTACAACTTAATATCCCTTGTGTTCCTTACAAGTTTTTCTCCCTTTCCTAAGGTCTCCACTCAGTGTTCTACAATCAATTAGCACAATCTTGTCAGCTAAGTGGTTCCCTACCTTCCCCTATCTTTCTAGCTCTGTGAGGATTAAGTTTTCCCAGCCCTTCTTCCTCACGTCTTTCTCTGATTCTGAGTACAAGTGTTCATTTTGTTATCATTTTCTTTAAGACAACCTTGTTGCAGACGCACTCCATCTTTGGAAATTTCAATATCCTTCTCGAGAATCGCATTTCTGCTACCTCACGTTTTCTCGTCATCTGTGGCGAGATTGTCCAGCATTCACTGCCACATAGGGGATGGCTATCACATAGCAATCCAGCACTCTTTGTTTCTAACAAAATCTCTCTGTTTCTAAGCACCTGGCTTAGTTTTTGGAATGTTGCTTTCAGTAGTCCAATGTGTATTTGGATATCGGTGCCACATGATAAAGTTATTTAAAAGCTCACTATTCAGATATAAAAGTTATCTGCCCTTAATATTCTTAGTCTTGATTTTTGCAGGAAGTGAACAATTTGACAAAGGGAAGATTCAATTTAATTAATTTGGTGAAGCCAGTTTTCAGTTGAACGATGGCTGCATTCCACATTCTTATAAAAGACGATATTAACTACGATTTTTGCTGCATTTTATTTAACCATTCTATGATGAAGCAACCCCTCCCTGGTTGACATCCACCACTTCCTATCTCTGGCCATTTTGCCTCTGGTTTCCATCTATAGTTCTTTTCCATAGACTTGATGTCAACTATCACTATAATAATCCACCACTTGTCTCCAAGACGAGAGACATGGCCACCTCATCTACATTTGCCCTTTTTGATGGTCTCAATTATATCCTTTACTCCTGTCTGCTGTCGAATCCAGGTATTGCTCTTCCTCTCACATAAGGTAATGCTGAGCATGATTCGCTCCATTTTATGTTGGGCCAATGCAAAGTGGTGTTGAGCGCCCATGTCTCACTTCAGTAAGTTATCACCTGCAGTACATATTCATTAAACAGCTTTCTCTTGGTTTCAATTGTTGACTTAGTACGTCTCATGATGTCAGGGACTTTTCCAAAATCCGCCCAGCAAAGCACGATAACTTCTTTTGACCTCCAGTTTCAGGGCACCATCTCTTGCAACCTTCTCTCTGAAGTACACATAACTGCCTCCTTCCAGGTCGCCTCGACGTGGTGTAATGGTTAGCAAGCTTGTCTTGCTAGATCAGTTACGACTGAAAAAGTGAGTTCAATCCTCACTAGGTACCCCATACTTTCGGCCTTGTGCCACATCTAAGCTATGCTTAGAAAAAAAAACCATAACTGCCTAATTCCTCGCTGGTCTTTCCATCTAGAATAATTGGTGATTGTTTAGTATGACTCTTAAACACGACATTGGTTTGCCCCAAGATGCATGTTAAGGTTGGTCCAGAGATAAACAAAAATAAACATGTAAAAATTTATTAAAATACTTATCATTGGTCGTTATAAATTACAATGTACAGAGTGCCAATGAATTCGGATTTAAAATCAACAGTCAGTGTCCGAGAAGCAACAGATTCTTAAGTTTAACTGGAATATCAAGCTGTTGCACCCGCGGGAAAAGTCTTTTCTTCAGGAGATCACGTATGTAAGCCAGACAAATGACTTGCAGGTTTGTGGGGGTATTGGTCAGGCATTTCAGGTTGTTGGTCACATCGTGCAGGTCTTCATCGACGATATTTTGCACATGTAGCGAATATTTGAGCAACCTGACCAACACGGAGTGGCGGAGGGCCAACACGAGGATGTCCACAATGGCATACAACAGATGCTTGTTACCCTGCATGGCATTCTGAAGCCAAAGCCGGATACGTTGGTTATGGAAGTTCAGGGTGGCCCCACCGTAGATTAACTGTGTCATCAGGGAAAGGTCGTAGGTGCCGTTTGGTTGATTAGTTGTGCTGCTGTGTTTGGCCAAAACACCTTCAAGTTCTCGGCAAAGAGGGGTGTAGTCTTAAAGAAAACAGAAAATAAAGAATTAAATTAATAATTTGAGAACAAATAATTGAAGCTGTTTGGAGAGAAAATATTTTTTTTTTAATTTTATTAATTTTTTTTCTGTTGTTTTTTTAATCTTTTTATATTTACAGACTTTTTTGTGCCACAGTTACAAAAAAAACATTTGTGAAAACAATACTTTCAGACCAATTTTCTTGATTAGATTTTTTAAAAGAATTTCCGAGATGTTGTTGACTTATTTGGATATATTTGTATTGTTTCTCAAATGTTTCAGTAGCTGTATACAAGCCTTCTTCAGGGTTCTGATGCCCTCATCAACCTTTTGGGAATGCTAAAGTGTTCAGCATAAAGATGACAAACTGTCCTAATAGGAACAAAAGTTCCTCTCCCAGAAATAAGATATGAAATCTGGAGTTGTGTATAGAATGGTTCTTGTCTTGGAGAAAGAAAGTAAAAAGAAGGTTGCAGTCTTGATGAGATTAGGACAAAAAAAGAAAAGTAAAATTAATATTTAGGGAACAAACTGTTTGAAGAGAAAATATTTCTCATGATTTTTTTTTTTCTCAAATTTTTTTCTAGTGTCTTGACTTTTTTTTTTTTTCTTTTTACATTTACAGACTCCTTTTTGTGTCATGGCCACAAAAAAAAAAAAAAATCCTACAAAACAAAGAAGACATTTGTGAAAAAAAAAAAAAAAAAAAAATTTTAGACAGATATCCTGGATAAGATTAAAAAAATAAAAATATTATGAAACATGTTGATTTACACATCTACTATGTTGAGCAGACCTCAGTTACAGTTTAGGGGAGAAAGCACACAATCTAGCATGATCAACATTTTCAGCAAGACCAGTATGCCTAAGGTGTTGGTTTGGTTTGTTTTACGGCATATCAACCTAAATGGGTTATTAAATGCTGACAAGATTTTTATATATATATATATATATATAATATATATATATATATATATATATATATATATCTAACTATCGCTGGTAATTTTTTATTTTCCTTCAAAAATAACAAAACCTGTTTTTACACTTTCATAGTGTTTTGACCCCACTTTGGGGGTTAACTATTTTCCCATAGCTGGGACCCTAACAGGTGCTACCACTCCAGATTGGGGTGGATCTAGGAACACCAGCAATTAAGAGTTGGTTTCCCGCTCCTCAAAACCTTCTGATAAGAAGCCTTGCTGTTGGACATTGTTTATCGTCTTAGTCAGGATGCGGATGTAGTTTATTGTCATACCTAGTATCCCCAAGCTGTTGGTCATGATGTGTTTCAACTTTGAGCTAAGCACAATCATCAGTGGCTTTCGCCACACCAGCAGGCATATATAATCATAGTGAGATTAAAAAAAAAAAAAACATTTTAATTACTTGGCTACACGCTCATTATATACAAGTTCTGTTCTGATTGCTAACTGAAAAATTCATCCATATCTATTTGCCATGCATATATCAACAGAAGTATGTGCAGAAGATAGCCAAAAACATTTGGTAGGTGCCAGATGGCTAATGTTTTTAGGAGACAATCATTGGCAATAATAAATTTGTGTTGTTTCTAGCATGTTTCAGTAGCTGTATACAAGCTTCCTTCAGGGTGCTGTGCTCTCATTAACCCTTTGGGAATACTAAATTGTTCAGCATAAAGCCAGCAAAGATGAGGAAATGTCCGAAGAGGAACAAGAGTTCCTCTCCCCAAAAATAAGACATGAAATCTGGAGTTGTGTACAGAATGGTTCTAGTCTTGGAAAAAAAGTAAAAACAAGAAAAGAAAGCTGAAAGAATTACATTGAATGTAGAAATGACTAAGTCTGGTAAAGAAAAGAACAGGAAAAGAAAAAGAAAAAAGAAACAAATGAATAGCAAAAGAAGAGAATAGGAAAAGGGAAAAGAAAACAAGAAAGAAAAGGAAGAGAAAGAAGAAAACAAGAGAGAGAGAGAGAAGGAAGAAAACAAGAGAGAGAGAAGGAAGAAAACAAGAGAGAGAGAGAGAAGAAGAAAACAAGAGAGAGAGAGAGAAGAAGAAAACAAGAGAGAGAGAGAGAGAAGAAAACAAGAAAGAAAGAAAGAAAACGAAGAAAACAAGAAAGAAAGAAAGAGAAAGAGGATAAGAAAGAGAAAGAGGATAACAAGAAAGAAAGGATAACAAGAAAGAAGAAAACAAGAAAAAGAAAGAGAAAGAAGAAAACAAGAAAGAAAGAAAGAGAAAGAAGAAAACAAGAAAGAAAGAAAGAGAAAGAAGAAAACAAGAAAGAAAAAGAAGAAAACAAGAAAGAAAGGAAGAGAAAGAAGAAAACAAGAAAGAAAGAAAAGGAAGAGAAAGAAGAAAACAAGAAAGAAAGAAAAGGAAGAGAAAGAAGAAAACAAGAAAGAAAGAAAAGGAAGAGAAAGAAGAAAACAAGAAAGAAAGAAAAGGAAGAGAAAGAAGAAAACACGAAAGAAAGAAAAGGAAGAGAAAGAAATAAATGAAAAACTGGTAAAGAAATCACAGGAAAGGAGTAAAAGGCAAAAGTTATTTAGAGCCTCTCGCATTTTGCCAAAAAGTGGGTAAAAGACTAAAAGAGAAGAATAATTAGAGGGATTGAATGTTTCAACCAAAGTCCTTAAAGACAGGAACTACAGAAGAGGATTTCCTAAAAGCTGGAAAGTGAGAAGCAGCAGAATTTAGAAACAACAGGAGACGGCTCAGCATATTTCCTTAGGTTTGACCGATTTGTGTTTTACAGATTATCAACCTTCTGCAGGTTATTTAAAGTCAGAAAATATTTTTCGATTGTAATAATTTTTGGAGGTAATAATGATTTACTGAGATAAATCCTCCTAATTAATCCATTGTTGATTCATACCTTTCCCAAGAGTATTTGCATGTAAGTGAATATAAAGACCACGACTGGAATTGGAACTCGGCTCTCCGATTTCCAATTCTGAGCCATTATCCATTACACCCCATGCACGTCAAAGCTTACAGTACCTTGTATTCCCAAATGGTAACACAGGCTTGGTGTTACTTAACTTCAGTGATCTTGCAAGAACCGGTATTTCAACATGATATGGCCATAAGTCACATTTCCTTAGGAGAATTGCATGGATACCATCAAGTCTGCAAGCCTCGTTAGTTTGTTTTGTTTTGGTTTTCTATCAGTCTTAATGGGTTATTTAATTGGATCTGGGACTAAAAGCAATTAAGAGGTGGTTCCACGTTCCTCAAAACCTCCTCATCAGAGGCCTTGCTTTCGGATGAAGTTTATCGTCAAATCCAAAACCAAACCTTGTTGGGAAGCTAGTTTAGAGATGATGGGAGAAAACCATGGAAGGAGTCATTTGCATATCACTCAGTAGAGATTATGTTCAAGGGGGTAAATCAGGCAAAGATACTCCTGAAGAGAGTGTAGTTGGAAGAGAATTTTTGAGAAAAACAATCTGCTTTATCTGCCGGAGATGACACTACTTGAATCTGATTGAAGAGAGGAGGATGCACTCTTGTTTCGGACACTCAGAGCTGACAGTCATCTCTAGAACCAAACCTGTGAAAGGTCTCATTCAATTTCTTTATAAATTTGACTGGAATGTACAATTACTTGGATAGAGGAAAAATTTGAATAAAGTGACCTTGTCAGTCAGATTCAATAAAACATCTTTAAATATTTTTATTTTTTTTAAGCTTATCAACCCAAGCAAGGCTGGAAGCCACTAGCACGCAAGGGGTTACAGAAGGTTTGGAGGAAGAGCAGGTAGGAGTGGTAAAGGAGGGGATGTGGAGAAAGATAGTGGATTGATCAAGGCAAGAGGGTTACAGAAGATTTGGAGCGAGAGCAGATAGGAATGAAAGGTGAAAGGATGTGGAGAAGGGAAGTGGATAGATCAAGGCAACTGGAGATGTCGATTGACGTTACACTTAAAGAGTTGGAGATTGTATTTGTCAGGGAAACAGGAATAAGGAAGGGAGTTCCACAGGTGAGATGTGCGAGACATATACGAGGTCTGATCAAAAAGCATTGAGACTGTTGCTATGGTAATGAGCTCTTGAAAATTATAACGTTCTTGTTCACTTTTGTTGTTTTTTACAATACTAGGAAGGAAAGTGCGTAGAGTGTGGTTGTCTCACCACACCACAGAGGTTCCATCAATAACCATGGTTTGTTCAGCAGTTTTTGGCTAAGCACAATCTTCAAGTCTGACAGCTACCATATTCCTCAGTTTGTGTCCCTTACGACTTCCTCTTTCCAAAAATCAAATCCCGCCTGAAAGGAACAAGATTTCAAAATGTCATGGGAATCTAAGCGAATGCAACAAGGTAGCTGCTCACTATCCCAGAACAGGAGTTCCAGGAATGCTTCCTTTCAATGGAAATGATGCTGGATAAAGTGTGTGGCTTCAGAAGTTTGTTAAGCTACCGCAAAGGAGATTAAATGCCAAATTCATATGTGTTGTAGTTTTCTTTTTGTAGCACCAGTTCCGATATTTTTTGATATGACCTTGTATATTTTTGAAAATCTTATATTTTCATAGGGGAACTCTGCTTAAGAGCAGAGATAATCTATTTATAGATAGTGCGTGAACACAAGAATCAACACTGAAGGGTTTTAGTCAGTTTTATACCATCAGTAAATCTCCAATGTATTACTACTTCTTCAGTGGGCTCTGTCTTTTATATATATATTTATATATGCAGCATATCTTCATTCAAGTTTGGTTGAATAATCAAGATATATCTATTTTAATTTTTATCCTCTCAAATTCACGGATCAAGTTCTTAGTGTTGTTACAAAACTGATTAAGAAAGATACTGTAGTTTATACACACATATGAGATAATGATAGACAAATGTTTTTTTTTATATGCCAAGAATAATTTTAGTGGAAACAAGTGTCACAGAGTGGAAAAAGGTAGGTTTTGTGATTCATTGGATTATGTTGATGTGACTCCACATGTGCATGTATGAAAGAGACAAATTGAGAATTTTAAATATTTCTTTTTTTTTTTTAAATATGTGTTTTGCGTAGATAATCTAGCCAATTTCATTCAAATCCATTTTGCGTTTCCATCACTTTTGTTATTAAATTATTATACTGTGATAACAGAAGATCTGCCAAAGATGAAACATTGTAAGATTTGGTTTGGTTTATTTTACGGCATATCAACCTCAATGGGTTATTTAATGCCGACAACATTTTTAGGATAGATTCGTATGAATAGAATATGTATTCTTTGGTTTAGATTGGTTTGGTTTATTTTGTTTTACGGCATATTGACCTCAATGGGTTATTTAATGCTGACAAAAATCTTTTATTGGTGGTAATATTTTGTTTTGTCAAAAATCTGTTTCTGGTAATATTTTTCCTTCAAAATTGTATTGCTGGTAATAGTTAACTATTTTCACATAGCTGGGACCCCAACAGGTGCTACCACCCCGGGTCAAGATGTACCTGGGAACACCAGCAATTAAGATGCGGTTCCACACTCATCAAAACCTAAACGTAGTTTATCATCTTACCCAAGACGCGGATGTTGTTTAATGTCTTATCCAGGATGCAAAACATTGTAAGAACCTTGATGCAAATTTGATGAAGTCCTAAAGGACAAAACACATCACATAAAAACTTTCCACAGAATTCTCTGTAGGTCACCCAAATTGATATATACCTGATGAAGGCTGGAGGGTCCAAGGGCCGAAACATTGTGATAACAAAGATGAGGGCAATATTTTGAATATAAATAGTGTAAATAATGTTTTATTTTAATTTTCATTTATGTTTTAAGAGGGATGTGCTGTTTGCATATTTTTTCTTGCTAAAGGATATTTTAAATAACTTACCCATTTTGGGGGACCTTTTTTTATTCCTGTATATATTTTTTCTGGGTTTCATTTGCATCTTACCTGTGACGATAAATAGTCGCACTTACTGGAGTCAAAGCGCCCAAGATGTTTTGCTTGTCGGGCTGCTGTTTTGTAAAAGAAAAGTACATTCTCCGACATTTATTATTTTATGCTGCTTGGCACGATTTGTCTAGTGGCGGTCTGCATACTGATTGGACGAGCTGGGGACTCTGATTGAGAGCAAGGCCAATGGCAATGATTGGTGCGTTGGCTGTATTTTCGATCAATAAAAACGGTCTGGGACATTGGCTGGCACGCTAGGACCGTGGTGACGTGCACTATTATAGAGTTTCATATTAAGTTACGACTGTTTATTTTTGTCTGGAAGCTGGACGCTAGCTTCAACCTACCGATAGAGTGAGCTGTGTATTTACCAGTGTCTACTGAAACGTCGGACGAACATGCGTTTTTGCTGGTGAGAAGTGAACATTGGACGTGTGACACCAATTTTTTCGTTTCTATGTTGTTTGGTGGACTGTTACGACGGGCTATCGTTTGAACTGTGATTTGGCTACAAATGTTGCGGTCGAGAGACATTGCAGATGTTTGTTGCTACTTCAAGTTGACTTGCTTTTTACTACAACTACATTACCATAGCTTGGTATTGTACTTTCATTTGTACTTTCTTTTACACTTACAGGTGAGGGGTGTGGAGGTTTTGCGTGTTCTGAAGATTTTTCTGTTGTATTGTTTTTTATGATTTGTAGTATGTTCCCCGTAAGTTTTAGAATATTTCTGGTGAAAATTTAATGAAGTTTGTTTTTTTTTTTGTTTTTTGGAGGATGAATGTTTTACTGTGATTTGCCCTCAGAACTTTTCTTGGTCTTCGGTGATTGAGTAAAGGCTAACATTCTTTTCACCTAATACATGACACCAAAGCTCACAAGTGCATTGGAATGGTGAAAGATGGATCCAAACATTTGAGCAAAGTACTAAGAAACAAGAAAGAAACAAGAAAAGAATGTGGAACTGCTGCATAATATCAATCCTCTTGAATGGCAGTGAATGCTGGACAATCACCTCACAGATGGAGAGAAAACTGGAGGCAACAGAAACGTGGTTCTACTGAAGGATGCTGAGAATTCTAGTAATGGAGCACGTAACCAACGAATAAATATTTGGGAAAATGAGAATAAAAAGAACGCATACTCAGAATCAGGAAAAGACATGAGGATGAGGGGGGGGGGTCTTGGAAAACTTGACCTTCATGGGGGGGCATATTGAGTGCTAGAAAGATAGGGGGAAAGTAGTGAACCATATATCCATTGAAATTGTGTAAATGAATTGTAGAAGAGTGGGTGGGAGCTTTAGGAAAAGTGAGAAAAATTTCTAAGGGCCACAACAGATAGCAAAAATGTGGCGATCCATGATTGCCTGTGCTCTGAAGGGGCAGGGCACCTGGAAGAAGATCATTTAAAAATTGCACCTGTTAATTTGATTGTTTATATATAGGGTGACCCCCGCCAACAAACGGGAATTTTTTTAAGTGTGTATTGCCAGACATGAGCAAGTGGCAACACTGCGAGACAGTGACCTTGAGCAAGTAAACATTTCGCCATTTTAGTAACGAGAATGAAATTCACAGTATCCCAGCTGAGATGTTGCAGCAGTCAATGAGGAATCTCAACAGCAGATTTCAAGAATGCATTCGTACAGGAGGACGCCATCTACAGGACGTAATTTTAAAAAAATGAAAATTCCATCATTGTTTCTTAAATGGCATGTTTTAAGGTTTCAATTACTATGAATTAAATATTTTTCTTTCGTCACTCTTGGTTTTATTGGATTGTTAAAAAGTTCCCGTTTTTTGGGGTCACCCTGTATTAATGATAATGAATAAATCTTTTTTCTCCCGAAAGTCATTGCTAAAATCTCCATTTGCCTAATATCTTTATTCTATTAATATCTAAAAAAAAAAAAAAAAAAAATACTTTATAAAAAGGAAGGAGAGCTTGAGAAATTTGACACTCACAGGGCATATCAAGGGTAAGACGGATAAGAAAAGGTAGCAGACCACCTACTGGACGAGCTTCTCAGAAAGAATGGTGAGTGGGCATGGGAGATTTTGGCACAAGGACAAACATACAAAGTATAGTAGGTTGTGGCACACCATGATAGGGCAATTAATCCCTAACCTCTGAGGCATCATACAACAAAATACTGAAGGAGTTCTGTAACGTTTATTCCCAAAATCTCCCATAAAAAAGGCCTTGTACCATATCTCACACACATGGATGGTGAGTAAAAGACATTTCAGTCAATAAATCGTTCTGGAATAATGATTGACACAACGTCAGAGAATTGAGGATACGTTTTTTTCTAAAACTGGAACAAACGTGAACACAGCAATGTGATCTGAAATATTTGGCTGTCAAATGAGAACATTCACATGATGAAGGCCAGAGAATAAACAAGACAAAACATAATTAAGTGCAAAGTTATTTAAAAAACAGAAAAAAAAAAAAAAAAAAAAAAGTGAAAAATTTGGAGCCGAACAGGTGTGACGACGTGTTTTCTCACCTGTATGGTCTTTGACGTTTAATGAAGCACCGGCACTGAGGAAGACCAGCAGAAGCTGGACACGGATCCGACTATCACATTTCTGATCCATACAAATGTAATGAAGGGCTGAAAAATAAATAAAATAATACAATTCAAGTGAAATGAACAGGGATTTCAGATATCTATATAATAAATGTGAATGTCAGTGTATCACGCATTTTCAACTTTACTCCTAGAAACCGTAGCCCAACATGTCATATCATTTTGGAATCAGGCTAATTGTGTGTGCAAATTAAAAACATTCTGAGCTGGATCTGGACCCACAATTCTGAAATTTTGCGTTTCCAAGTTTTCATTAATGTGATTGTTTTTGGTGATTTTTTTTTTTTTTTTTTACAATATTTTTTACATGATTTTTTTTTTTTTTTTTACAATATTTTTTTACATGATTTTTTTTTTTTATACAATATTTTTTTACATGATTTTTTTTTTTTTTACAATATTTTTTTACATGATTTTTTTTTTTTTTACAATATTTTTTTACATGATTTTTTTTTTTTTTACAATATTTTTTTACATGATTTTTTTTTTTTTTACAATATTTTTTTACATGATTTTTTTTTTTTTTACATGATTTTTTGTGACAAAGTTTTGTTTTTATAAAATTTTGTGAAGAATTGAAATTAATTGCAAAATCCAGTGAAAGTCACCCATGAAATAAAAATAACTGTTTGTATAGAAAGTAAGTACCTACGTACATCAAACTGTCTTTAAATGGCGGCAGAAGAATTATCATTGAATGGCAAGCTTAAATATTAATGCAATACTTAAGTGCAGCAATCAATTTTGACTTCTGTAGTTTATTGTTGCTTATTACATCTACTCCCCACAGCCTATTGTGATGAAGGCTCAATTAAGAGCCCTCCGCAGGAGCTAGCTTTAAGCTAGTAATATAATAATAGCCATTTGTTTCTGAGAACACCTTAGTGTCAGGGTGGCTAGCCAATCCCTGCTGCAAGCACATGCTCAGGCACATTTGTGTTAGTTCAACACCTACAGAACATCCTGGATAAGATGATAAATTATGTCCAAGGTCTCTGATCAGGAGATGGTGTTCCCAGGTCCACTCTAACCTCGGGTGGTAGCACCTGTTAGGGTCCCAGTTATGGGCAAATAGTTAACCCCGAAACTGGGGTAAAAACACTACGAAAGTGTAAAAATAGGTTTTTATACCAGAAATACTTTGTAAAAAAAATTATTTCCAGCAATAAATTTTTGAAGAAAAAAAACTATTACCAGCAATATATTTAAAAAAAAAAAAGAAATATTGCCAAGAATGTTTTTAAAAAATAAATATTACTAGCAATACATTTTTGAAGGAAAAATATTACCAGCAATACATTTTTGACAAAACAAAATATTACTAGCAATAAAAATTTTGTTGCCATTAAATAACCCATTGATGCCGTAAACCAAAAACAAACCAAACCAATATATACTGAGATAGATAGATAGATAAAAAATAATACCAGCAATAAAAATGTTGTCGGCATTAAATAACCCATTGATGTTGATAGGCCATAAAACAAACCAAACCAAAAATAGGAGTAATTAAAAAATGGTTCAAATATATAGGTATACATACACACCTTGTATTTTTTGTTTGTTTTTTAAAACCAAACTATTGCTATGAATCTATTTCAAAATTTTGTTGGCATTAAATGACCCACTAAGGTTTGATATGCCATAAAACAAAACAACCAATCAACCACAGAACCCATCTGTAGTTTATACTGCAATTATGCTGAGTGGACTTTAGTTTCTATGAGAGAGCACATAATTAGCCGTGATCAACAATTTTGAACAAGGCCATTACACTCAAACTCTCGGTCATGATGACTTGTGACTTAGTGCTAGACAAATAATTCCGTCTACCCAATTTCACTCACAAGGCCAGAGTTAAACCAGGGTTTTGTTTTCAGGCAATTTCCAGCAGTGACACATGCTTGGATCACCGCCTCCAGGCTGACAGCATCAGAGTCATCTTCCTGACAAATCGATCATGTCGAAATTTGAATCTGGGTCTCATATTTGGAAAGGATACATTTTAACCGTTTGGCCAGATATCCAAATATCTCGCAGAACTCTCTTACAAGAGAGCCAAGTGGACATTTGTAGGGTTTGCATCCCCTGAATGTTTTTCAGCTGAATTAGAGTCTTATTAATCTTGAGTTTAAGGAGAAGTTGTTACATATTTCCAATTAGGCTTTGGGTCTAGAAAATGCAGTGAAGAACCAAAATTCCTGAAAGGAGCTTAAATTTAAAGTTCTTGGGGTGGGGAGGTCAGTGCCAAAAAGGGATTCAGCACCTTCAAAAAATATAAGAATAGATGTCTTGATCATGAATTTTTGATAAATACAAGCAAAGTTATATGAAAAAAAGTTATAAAAACTGATATTTGGTACCAAAAGTAGGTAACAATTAATTTAACGCATGAAAGGAACTGTGTAAATCTTAAATATCTTCTCCCCCAAGAACATTTTTCTTATATTTTTGCTGATTTAAATTGTTTTAATATTTGGTAACTTACAGCAAAAAGGATAAAAAAAATATGGATAGGGGTAAAAAAGGTAGACACAGGCTCTGCTTACACTTAGTCAGTTATGTGCCATGCATGATACATGCTTAGGTAATCATGTCTCGTTCAATACATGACTGATGAGGCAGATTTTTTTCCCCCGGAGTAAGTTGCCATCCAAGGCTATAGAACCCAATTTGTCCTGCTATTTACCCATACCTGGAGGGAGAAGAAGAGGATTCATACCTTTCCCAAGGGTATTAGTACGTAAGTGAAAGTAATGGATTCGACTGGAATTTGAACTCGGCACTCCGATTCCTCAATCTGAGCTGATATCCGTTTCTCCACTGTGCCTCCCCCGCCCACATTAGTGACCAAAAAAGATATCCATAGGAACTGCTTATACTAATCTACATAATAGGTAGACATAGGGACCAAAAAAGGTAGACATACTGCTTACACTAGAGACCTGTCTACTCTAGGGATGCAAAAAGTAGACATAGGTTCTGTTTACACTAGGCTATGAAAATGATAGACCAGGTCCTGCTTACACTAGGGGCAATAGAAGGAAGGTACGATTCCTGTTTACAGTAGAAACAAAAAAGTTTAGTTTATACTTGAAGCTGCAATTATTCAACTGCAAGGATGGAATCCTATCTCTTGGAAGGAAATGCAATCAGAGTTTTCTAAGCCCTGTTGAAGAGCAAGTTAAAAAATAAGGCAACGACAATCACAGTAGATTTTTATTGGCAAACCCAAATGAAGATTTATATCTTAAAAAAGAAAGAAAAGAAAACCTTGTTTCGGCAGACATAATGGGTGATTTGGAAGAATGACAACACAAAACTCATACCCAGTCAGTTGACTGAAAATGATGGAAATTTCCGCCACAGTGAATCTGTTGGCATCAAATCTTGATGCTGTAAGAGAATAGAAAACTTTCAACGACAAATTACACTTTGTTGGTTATTGTAGCCACCTTCTGTCAACTATTGTATTAGGTTGACTCATAAAATTTTCCAGTTTTGTTTAACAACTTTACAGTCCTATTATAATTGTGCTTGGACCTAGCCTTTGTTAGTTCGCACGACCGTTACACCTTGCCAATACCTCATAAATATTGGACTATACAGTTTTGATAGCGTGGGAAAAGGAGAAAAGACATTATTTGGTTTCAGTGAGAAAACAAATGAAAGGGAAGATAGAAGTGGGGGGGGAGAGAGCATCAGATTAAGCTGATAAGAACAGATACTTCACTTTAATCCCAGGCAAAAATCTGAAATGACATGGTGACCATGATAAAAGCAGCATTTTTCAGATGCACACTATTAAACACCAGAAATTGAGTAAGGACTTGCCAAACATCCAATTAACATAATTAAATAAAATAACATCATCTGCTGAATTACTTTTAAATCATTATTAAGAGAAAAATTCGTAAGAAAGGGATTTGGTGAGAAAGAAATAAGGGAAGACAAGTGTTTAGCACAAATACCTCACAAATAATGGATTATTCTATTTTTATCATATGGAAAGAGGGGAAAAGACACTACTTGGTTTCAGTGAGGGAATGAATAAAAGAAAGGGAAGATAGGAGAGAGAGAGAGAATCAGATTAAGCTGATAAGAACAGATACAGACACTACACTGTGTTCTTAGCCAGAAGGCCAAGAAGCACCATTTTTCAGATGCACGGTATCGAATGAGAGAAACCATGTAAAGCAATTGCCAAAAATCCAGTTGCCATGAATAACATCTGCTGAATTATCTTTAAATTATTATTAAGAGAAATGTTTGTAAGATTGGGGTTTTGAACTACTTGGTTTCAGTGAGAAAGAAAAGAAAGAAAGAAAAGAAAAGAAAGTAAAGAAAGAAAAGAAAAAAAGAAAGTAAAGAAAAGAAAGTAAAGAAAGTAAAGAAAAGAAAGTAAAGAAAAGAAAAGAAAAGAAAAGAAAGAAAGAAAAGAAAGAAAGAAAAGAAAGAAAGAAAAGAAAGAAAGAAAAGAAAGAAAGAAAAGAAAGAAAGAAAAGAAAGAAAGAAAAGAAAGAAAGAAAAGAAAGAAAGAAAAGAAAGAAAGAAAAGAAAGAAAGAAAAGAAAGAAAGAAAAGAAAGAAAGAAAAGAAAGAAAGAAAAGAAAGAAAGAAAAGAAAGAAAGAAAAGAAAGAAAGAAAAGAAAGAAAGAAAGAAAAGAAAGAAAGAAAAGAAAGAAAGAAAAGAAAGAAAGAAAAGAAAGAAAGAAAAGAAAAGAAAGAAAAGAAAGAAAGAAAAGAAAGAAAGAAAAGAAAGAAAGAAAAGAAAGAAAGAAAAGAAAGAAAGAAAAGAGAGAAAGAAAAGAGAGAAAGAAAAGAGAGAAAGAAAAGAGAGAAAGAAAAGAGAGAAAGAAAAGAAAGAATTTGCATGGTTATTTTATTTTAGATCTTGCCATAAGCTTATTCAATCATTGAATTAAGAGCCATGAAAAAAAATTAAAACAAGAAAACCATGAAATTTTCACGGGTCTTTCTAGTTATATTTATTCAATTATGTATTCACCATCATTTGCAATGACTTGCTGCCAATTATCAGCCAGCTCTTTCAGTAATAAAATCTACCGGATTTGATGGGAAAAAGTTCTTGACACTTGCTTGAATCTGGTTTTCCTTACAGAAAGTTTTCTCTTTCAAAGCATTTCACAGGTGATCATAAAGGTTAATAATTGGTCAGTGCAAAGTTAGACGAATACAGCGGTTGGGATAGGATAGACGAACAGAGTTTCAAAATTTGTTCCTGTTATTCTTGCTCTATGCGGCTGGTTTGGTTTATTTTGTTTTACAGCATATCAACCTCAATGGTTCATTTAATGCCGACAACATTTTTAGGATAGATTCGTATGAATAGAATATGTATTCTTTGGTTTAGATTGGTTTGGTTTATTCTGTTTTACGGCATATCAACCTCAATGGGCTATTTAATGCTGACAAAGTTTTTATTGCTGGTAATATTTGGTTTTGTCAAAAATCTATTTCTGGTAATAATTTTTTTTCAAAAAAAGTATTACTGGTAATATTTTTTTTTCCTCAAAAATGTATTGCTGGTAATATTTTTTCAAAAACGTATTGTTGGTAATATTTTTTTTTTAAATTTATTGCTGCTAATAATTTTTTTTTTTTTTTTTAACAAAGTATTCCTGGTATTAAAAGCCATTTTCACCCCAATTTCAGGGGTTAACTATTTGCCCATAGCTAGGACGCTAACAGGTACTACCACCCCAAGTCAGGGTGAACCTGGGAACACCAGCAATTAAGAGGTGGTTCCACGCCCCTCAAAATCTCCTGATCAGAGGCCTTGCTGCTGGACGTAGTTTATCATCTTACCCAGGACGCAGATGTAGTTTATCATCATACCCAGGACGAGCTTTATGCGGCTTTGCATTTCATGGAAGAGAACAACATTACTCTAACTGACGAGCACAGGGTGCTTTTTGTACAAACAACTATGGCCACATTGCAGTTGCTGGATGTATAAAATGCATTTTAAGACATCTAAATAAAGAGTACCCTGATGATTACACCAGATGCACAACATTGCATTTACTCTATAGAACTGAGCTATTGAGTACAGTTGTGGGGATTTGCATTGAACGTCCTCATAGGTAACCCATTTTTCATCATCTTTTAAGGAACGATTAGTTAGGATGATACACTCATCATTACATTTACGACTCAGACTAATGATATACCAGTGATAAGACCTTTTTCAAGATATCTGGTAATTACACAGTACACAGGGATGAGTGAATTCATGCCTTTTCCATAGTGAACAGTCTGAGCTGGAAAATTCCAACTGTTTACATAGACCAATAATCAGTACACAACTTCCTGAATTTAGAGAAATTTAATGATTGGCCCCTGTCATGGTTGACAATGAGGGTAACAGTTTTTTTAAGTTATTCTCTGTTAAGTCATTTGCTGAAGTGTGCACATTCCACCAGTGCTGACCATCACAGCTAAGACCTAGCATGCCACATACACTGGGATAAATCATTCCCTTCATATTCCATTAGTAAGGAGGAAGTGCTATTCTATTTCCCAAAAAACACTACTTTGCAGAACAGACTCCTGAGAGGGTGCTTCCTTAATCACTACAATCTTAACCATTAGGTTTAACCATTAATTTTCATACATATTCTCATAAAGTGCATTCTTACTCCCTATTATGCTAATTCAACAAATTCAATCAGTAACACTAGACCTCAAGTGGCTTGTATTGGGTGAACAATTAGTTAAAAAAAATTCATTTTAGCAGACCAGTAGCGATATTTTATCAAGAAATCCAGCACTGAGACAGGGAGAAGTGGTGTCATGCCTTTCACAATGGCATTAAAAATAAATGAATGTAAGCAGCTTGGCAGCAATTTAGACTTGATTTGTTGATTCCATTTTTGCCTGTGCTAATTTTGTCACCCACCACTCGTTCAGGAGGAAGGGTTCGGTGTAATTATTTGCGTTTTTGACCATTACCTGTACAACCATTTTGATCTCTCAGATTCAAATTGCAATTATATTTCATCAGGTGAGATAAAACATTTGACGTGTCTGGACCACAAACCATACAAGCTTCCATCAGCGGGGTGCAACCTGCAAATAGAAAATCTCCGTTAGAATTGTTTCAAGATTTGGTTTGGAAAGGAAGAAAATGAGTAGACAGAAAAGGGTAAGTGCAATAGGGCAGGTTGATTTGGGAACCGTTGTATTGCACTCGATTTGAAAGTTGTGGTTTGACTTGATAAATAATGACACAATGTTTTTTTCAAATTATTGCTATTTTTTGAGAAATGAATTTAAAGATTAAGTTTAGGTTCAAAATTGGAGTGTTGGAATTTCATTCCAGTGATCACCGAAAGACTTAATGCTGCCAAAATATTCTGTACCATTATGGAAAACAAATGTGTAAATCTTATTTAACAAATGTTTTCCAATTGCAACATTTGCCCTGTTGTCAATAAAAGCATTACACAATAGTCAAGTAGACATTATTGGGTTTTGAGTACATCCCCAGCACCTGATTCATTTTCAGCTTAATTGTGGAACTGTGTTATTGTTATTTGTACTTAAGAGGAAGATTACAAAACTTTCACATTTCTAATTTTAAAAAAAGAATGATTTAAGTCTAGAAACCTTGGTCTGCAGTGAAAAGCCCAAATTTCTGAAAAGGGCTTAAATTTTGCATTTAGTTTATTTAGATTTCTTTTGTGAAACTTTCAGTGCCAAAAATGGATTCAGCACCACCCCCTCAAAAACAAAACCAAAACCAAAAACAAAACAAAAAAAAAAACAAGAAAAAAAAAGAAAAAAAAAAGAAAAACAAAAAAACCCTAGGAATATACACTACAGTTCAAAAATTTGAAGCCAACCCCAGAATTAGCATGGGATGAACTTGACAGAAGAGTGAAAATAAAATGAAAAAAAAAAAAAGGTTTTCAAGTCATTGAAAAAAGAATGGAATCAATTATCAAAATCTGAGAAACTTTTGTGATGACGGACAAAGATTTGTGCTGCTGCAGTTATCAAGACTAAAGGAGGATATTTTGACAAGAGCAAAACTTAATCACAAAATTTCTTTTTGTCATAAGAAAATTTCTAATAAAAAACCATGTCTCACTTTTTTTTAACCATGTATAATAATTTCTGTTATATCTCATCACAGAAGGCTTGGACAATAGGGTCAAGTGGGCAGTTGTGGCTTTTGAGGCCCTTGAGTCTCCAGCTCAATTATAAAACTGTTATTATTATCTGTATTTAAGAGGAAGATTGCAACAAAACTTTCACATTTCTAATTTAAAAAAATAATGGTTTGTTTAGAAACCCTGGTCTGCAGTAAAAAGCCCAAATTCCTGAAAAGCAGTCATATTTTGTATTTAGTCCATTTCGACTTCTTTTGGAGGAAATTTCAGTACCAAAAATGGATTCAGCTCACCACTCCACAAAAAAAAAGAAAAAGAAAAAGAAAGAAAAAAGGAAAAGAAAGAAAAAAGGAAATTTCAGTACCAAAAATGGATTCAGCACACCACTCGAAAAAAAGAAAAAGAAAAAAAAGAAAAAAGGAAAAAAGAAAAAAGAAAAAAAGAAAAAAAAGGAAAAAAAAAAGGAAAAAAGAAAAAAAGGAAATTTCAGTAACAAAAATGGATTCAGAACACCACTCCACAAAAAAAAGAAAAAAAAGAAAAAGAAAAAAGAAAAAGAAAGAGAAAAGAAAAAGAAAGAGAAAAGAAAAAGAAAGAGAAAAGAAAAAGAAAGAGAAAGAAAGAGAAAGAGAAAGAAAGAGAAAGAGAAAGAAAGAGAAAGAGAAAGAGAAAGAAAGAGAAAGAGAAAGAAAGAGAAAGAAAGAAAGAGAAAGAAAGAGAAAGAAAGAAAGAGAAAGAAAGAAAGAGAAAGAAAGAAAGAGAGAAAGAAAGAGAAAGAAAGAAAGAGAAAGAAAGAAAGAGAAAGAAAGAAAGAGAAAGAAAGAAAGAGAAAGAAAGAAAGAGAAAGAAAGAAAGAGAAAGAAAGAAAGAGAAAGAAAGAAAGAGAAAGAAAGAAAGAGAAAGAAAGAAAGAAAGAGAAAGAAAGAGAAAGAAAGAAAGAGAAAGAAAGAGAAAGAAAGAAAGAGAAAGAAAGAGAGAGAAAGAAAGAGAGAGAAAGAAAGAGAGAGAAAGAAAGAGAAAGAAAGAGAGAGAAAGAAAGAGAGAGAAAGAAAGAGAGAGAAAGAAAGAGAGAGAAAGAAAGAGAGAGAAAGAAAGAGAGAGAAAGAAAGAAAAAGAAAGAGAAAGAAAGAAAGAGAAAGAAAGAAAGAGAAAGAAAGAAAGAGAAAGAAAGAAAGAGAAAGAAAGAAAGAGAAAGAAAAAAAGAGAAAGAAAAAAAGAGAAAGAAAGAAAGAGAAAGAAAGAGAAAGAAAAAGAAAGAAAGAGAAAGAAAGCAAGAGAAAGAAAGAAAGAGAAAGAAAGAAAGAGAAAGAAAGAAAGAGAAAAGAAAGAAAGAAAGAGAAAGAAAGAAAGAGAAAGAAAAAGAAAGAAAGAAAAAGTAAAGAAAAAGAAAAAAGAAAAAAGAAAAAGTAAAGAAAAAGAAAAAAGAAAAAGTAAAGAAAAAGAAAAATAAAGAAAAAAAGAAAAAATATAAGAGAAACATAGGTCTAGATCCTTGTTCTCTGATAAATACAGGTAATGTTATATTGAAAGCTAATATATGGTGCCCAGCATGTTGTTGTTAAAAAGCCTTTACGAGATTGCTAAACTAGTCAGTAATGACTAACGTGAATGGATTCTCAGGACAAACCTGCATTGTCTTGCGTGTCCACAATGCTGCCAAGATTCAGCAAAATTTCTGTCATTTCTGAGGAACATCTTACGGCGAGGTGGAGTGGAATCCGACCAAAACGATCACGGGCATTCACCGGGGCATCGAATGATAGCAACTTGTTAAAAATGTCTTTCATATCTGCATGGAGAGAGAGAAACCAAGGAATTCAGTTACAACATAAAACATTTTCTTTCAGACAATATAGTACTTCTTCAATTATCCATACATTGATTTCATTGAATTTAATTATTCCAATGTGAAATGAAGAGAAAATTCGAAATCTTTCAAACATTTTTACAATTAAATGAATTAAACCTATTCTGATATTTAATGTCAGAAAAGCGTTTTGAGAATTTTATCAAACTGTACTTAACATTTGATAAAGATGCTAATAAAATCAGTTCAATTCATTCTTGTTAATTTCCTTGTTTTCATACAAAGAAAATTGAATTATCACGATGACCAGGATTGTTGAACTTATAACAACAGCAGAAAATGTTGAGGAGGATGATAATGATATAGGCTGTGTTAAAGTTTAACAGCCGCAGTGCCCAATTTCAAAGGTTTATGTCTCACAAATGTTTAAGTTGGTTGTTCATCAACCAGAACCTATCCTTACGAACAGGTCTACTTTAAATCAGCTTTGGCAATTCGTGGCAGAAAAATGCAAAGCTAGCCTGAAACAAACAAAATTTAACAAATTTTTTTGTTAAAAATAGCGTTTGAAAATATTTTACTAGCCTAGAAGCCGACCTTTGGGTGGACTTTAGGTTAGCTCCTGTAGTGGGCTTTTGAGCATTTGGCCTTTTACTTTCAGTGTTCTATGTACGTAAAAGTTATAAGAATTTAAAAATAATAAAATTACTTTATCTTTATACGACACCTGAATTCGGCATAATCTTTGTTCATATACGCAATCAATCTCTACAGTTTGTTTGCATTGATTTTGTGGACAATTTTTATTTTCTTTTAAAATCACCATTATTTATGAGCCCTTCACATAAAATCACTCTTAAAAGGCATCAGTGAATCTGTACTATGTAAAATTTCGAATACATCACTATATGAATGTTAGACAAAAAATTGAGCAATGTACTGTACCCTACTTCAGTTTTAATTACGGTTTTAAAATAAGATTATCAATTGCAATTCCACTGAGAAGTGAAATTAAAGTTAAATCTTTAAAGAAAGAATTGCTTTTTAAACCTTTTACGGTTCGATATTTAAATTTCACTTTAAATGAGTTATTTAATTTTGAATCGTGTGTAACTAGAGTAGTTACTGTTACTTCAGGTTATATCTGATTTGCTGAGATCGTAAAATGTACAGACGCTGGACAAACAAACACCGTTTTATTTATATATAGATAATGTAGGTGTTACTTTCTTTCAGAATTTTTTTCAATCTTTTTCAGTAGCTTAGGTATTCAATTGTGCATAATTCTGAATCATCTGAACATATTTTTTTCAACCACTGAGCCATGATGTCTGGATAATAGAGGAAGTATTGTAGGAAGACGAAAATGGTGACAATGCCTAAAAAGAAAAACTTGGTCTCATTTACTATTTTTGGAAGGATTTTCTAACAAAGACAGTATATTCAACAGAGGCAGCAAAATCTGAAGGACAATTATTTTATTACTTATTATTATGTCTTGTATCTTTGATTTTACACAGGATTTTGTTGTTGCATACTTATTAACGCTGGCATTGTTGTGGTCATCGTAATTCACATTTAATTTTTCAATTTCTCAAGATTTATATGTTGTGAAATATTTTGTAAAATTGTTTATAAGTCTTATAAATATTTAAGTAACTTGTTTATAAAGTTTGTAATTAAGAAGGAACTTGTTTGCAAGGTTTACAATTGAGAAGAAACTTATAAATTTTGTAAATATAACACAAAAGGAACTTGTTTATTTTATATTAATTAAGGAACTTGTATGAATGAAAGACTGCTCCCTAAATACTTCTGATAGATAAATAGATGGATATAAGCCCGTAAAGTCATTGAATCATGTGAGCAGAGCTATCTTGTAATGGTTTAACTTACCGTCACTGATTGTCTTTTTTTTCTGAATCACTTCAAGAATCAAATGAACGACGGAATTGCCATATTTTGTCTCAAAATCCAGCACGCATCCATGATCCAATATTCGATTTACTCTCTTCACATCCACAGACAGAATTGCTTGTTCAAGATTATTTTCCGAAGAGCGAGCAGAATACTGGTATTCAAATTCTATTGCCTAAGGAATTTAAAGAATAAAAAAAGAAGACATATACAAATTGAGAAAACATAACACTCATCAGTACAAAAAATGAAATCAACAAAGTTCAAGTCTTGCATGGTGCTGCCTTGAAAATCAGCATTTTAAATCCTAGGTTTTAACAAATTAATGCTCACCATTAAATCTGCTTTTAACTATAAAAATCAACTCTGGGGGCTTACAGCCACATACCATTGAAACACAGGTCCTTGTATGATCACCGAAGTTAAGCAATGTCAAGCCTGGTCAGTACCTACACAGGTGACTGTTTGGGAATAACAGGTATTGAATGTGACATTGGTGTAATGGATAACAGCTAGGAATGTGAAATTGGATAGGCGAGTTCAAATTCCAGTCAAGTTCATTATATTCATTTTCGTGTAAATACCCTTGGGAAAGGCATGAATCCACGTCTCCCTAAATAGGGGTCAATTAGTAGGACTTGTAAAAAAAAGTATTATTATCTTCAAAAAATTCTTACAATCTAAAAATATTTTCTGACTTTAAATAACCTTCAAAAGGTCGATAAGTCATAAAAAAAATAATCTGGTATTAAATATAGATTGATCATATAATCTGGTATTAATCATAGATTTCTACCAATAACCCTTTAATACCCACTGAGTTCAAGTACACATTGCCCATCCCAGGGATTGAACTCACAATTATTGATTGTGTTGTCAAATTCATGAACCAATGCTTTAATGCACTTGACCAGTGGTTCCCAAATGGTGCAGCACACCCCATAGGTGCAGCAGAAGAGGACGACAGATGAGGTGGAATGATTGAAAGATAATCAAATATTTAGAAATTCATATGCAGAAAATAAATAGTTTCAAAATTTAAAATATTGTCATACATTACTTGTAATTGTATGCATGCGTCTCAATATAAATAGTTCTAAATAATTGTTGACCGATTTTATCATTGTGATATTTTTGCATTATATCAAGTATTAAGAATATAGTAACTAGGGTCTGCAAATTGGAGGAGAGAGTTATCAATGATAATCTTTTGACTTCAAATTCGCAGTTATCTCCTTTTAACCATCAGTTTTTTATTTTTAAATGTACTTTTTATTATATAAGACTTAGTGAGGCACAAGCAAATTTTCATTCTGAAAATACATCCCAGAGGAATAAAAGTTTGGGAACTACGGCATTAGATTATTGTCCTGTGGGACAAATGTTATTGTTTCATTTTTAATCATTTCACCCTTTCATGACTTGAAATTGGTTGCAGCAAACTAGGGAAATCAGGAATTAATTAAACATGCAATTCAAATAACATGCAAGTCGTAAGTACTTGGTTGGATACAAAAGAATTAATTTTTGAAAATTAATTCTGACATTAAACAACTTAGTCATCAGTTAGAAAAACTAAATAAAAATTGGATAGACATACCTTATTGGTATTAATAAAACTTGTTCAATTCATTTTTTTATGCTCTATCAACATTTTGCAGGTTATTTAAAGCCAGAAAATATTTTCATATTGTAAGAATTTGGGGGGAGGGATATAATTCTTTTAGTGATAAAAGTCCCACTAATTAACGCTCATAACTGAGATAGTGGGATGGAGAGGTGCTTTCATAGCTTTCTGAAGGGTATTTGTGTGTAAGTGAATATAATGAACTTGACTGGAATTGGAACACAGTTCTCCAAATAAAACTTGTTTAAAAAAAAAAAAATATATATATATATATATATATATATATATAAAATTTTGTATTTAGGCAGTAAATTCTCTTTTAGGCATGTCTGATTGAATAAATTACAGACATTATGTCTGCTAATTTTTAACAAAATCTGTTCATGCTCATGAATAACCTTAAAGGATGAGAGAAATGTGCTATAGCTGTTTAAATTTCTTTTATTCCCAAGTAATGAAAAAAATTATGGTAATGGATAGCAACGCAAAGCTTTGTATAAATACTTGTACTCCTGAACAACATATAGTTTTGTACTACTTGCACCCCTGAAGATACACTTCAAAGAAGATCGAAAGTAACTGAGAAATGAAAATAGAAGAAATTTATCTCATTCTTTATCAATACATGGAAGGTTATTTGTGAGTATGAATGGATTTTGTTAAAAATTAGCAGGCATAATGTCTAATTTATTCAATCAGACACACACATACACAAGCACACATGCATACATATGCGCGCACACACACACACATACATATGCACACATACAACAATATATAAATTTTTATATATCAAGAACAGTTTTGAGGGAAAGATGTATGACAAAATGGAAAAGTTTTCATGTGATGTGTTTTGTCACACATACTAAGGAACCTAGAAAAAAAAAGAAAATCTATATTACATCCGAGGACAATAGAAGTCATAATGAATAAGAACTTGTATGATGAAAAAATTAATTCACTACTAAATGATACCAACTTATATGAAAAATAAACAAACAGAAAATAAGTACTGAAACAGAAAAAAATTAACAAAATGATTATGAAACTAATTAAAAAAGAAAACACATCATGATATAGACTAATAGAATATCACCCTAGAATACCCAAGCTTTATGGTCCCTCTAAAATGCACAAAAGAGGCATCCTAATGCATCCCATTTTTTCAAGACAGTTAAAACCATAACAAAATTTTAACCCCTCTACTTTGGAACAATCAGTCCTCTCATAAAAAAATCAGGTAACCTAATTGAAAAACTAACGGAAACAAATATGACTGACAAACTAATGGTCAGTCTAGATATAAAATCACTTTATACTAACGTCCTGTTTAAAAAAAATGCTTAAGTTTCTTAGAAAAGCATCCAAAACAAAGATAAACCTCTCCCTACCAATAATTAAAATTGCTGATTCATCACCAACCAATACTATTTCAAATTTAATGAGTTTTGTAAACAAAAATTTGGATTACCAAAGGGATCACCTCTTAGTGGAATGATGGCATGTATTTTCTTAGAATTTCTCGAATCTGGTTCTTTAAAAATATTTTACCGAAACAATCAACATACTTGTGATATAATGATGCTACTCTATTAATATATCCCTGTGATACTGATTTACCTGTTCTTTTAGATAAACTAAACAAAGTTCAACATAGAATAGAATTTACACACAAAAATGGAAGAAAACAATACTTTACCTTACCTAGATACCATGCTACACTGCACTGACAGTAGCTTAAAACTTAATGTCCATCAAAAATCAACATAAAAATGATCTCATAAAATTCCATTCCCATCATAACAAAATAAAATCTTGAATGATCACTGGATTCTACTTAAGAGCATTCAGAATTTGCAGCCCGCAATAATTACACAAAGAGAAATACATTGAAAATATTTTCAAGACTCTCCAATACTCTATTTCATATACAATGTGAAACAAAAGGCTCATAAAATATTCCAAAATAAAAAAAGCAGCCTTTCCTGACAAATACAATTAACCAAAAAATATTATTCTACCCACTATCACAACTACAACCGAAAAGAATGTATCTAAACTGAATATAAAATTTGTTACAACTACATTTAAAAGAATAAGAGTTAATCAATATAAAACAAAACAACCAGCCAAAACTTGAAGGAAGAATTTATTCTATCAACAGCAAAGATTGCCAGAAAGAATGTATTGGAGAAACCTTAAGAATTTTAAATAAAAGATTATATAAACACAAAAGAGACATTTTAAAAACCAACACATTAATTGCTAACCATAATTAGATTGACCACAATTTTGACATAAAAAAAATACTACCTTAATTAAAGGAGAGAACAATTCACTAAGACGAAAAGGTTTCAAAAGTGCTTTAATTGGTAGTTCATCCCCAGTAAATTCATGTACAGGTTCTTACAATGTTTTACCATTCTTGGTAGAGCTTCTGTTGTTGCAATGTAGGATATTTAATAACAAAGATGGTGGAAATAAAAAAAAAAGAAAAAAAAAGAATCTAAATGAAATTGACTAGATTATGTACCAAAGAAATATGAAAAAAAAATTTAAATTTAAAAGTTCCTAGCATCTCTTTGTGTGCCTATATAGCTGCATCAATGTAAACAAACCTAGCCCCATTAAGTCATAAGTGATGAAAAGGATCACACAAAAACTTTTTATACTTTATATATATATATATATATATATATATATATATATATATATATATATATATATTATTCTCTGTAGGTAGTAGATTCTATAAATACTAAACTGACTTGATAATACTCAACTTACACATAACGTCCTATGTAAAATCACAAATTATTCTTAGGGCACCCAGACTGTTACAACAAAACACTATATCTTTAAAAAAAATATATATCAAATTTTAAATATTTCAAATATTTTTTTTATATCAAATGTTTATATATATGTACCTTCAAATAAAAGTGATACCAAAGGCTTAAAATTAATTTTAAAAATTAAAAATTTTTCTTGAAGATTTTATTTTAGTTTTAATTTCAAGCTAATAGATTAAATTTAATATTTCCAATAAGCTAATACTTTGCGGCATTTCAAACCAAATTTAAATTTATTGGAATGAGTATTTTTTAAAATTGTTAAATATTCCTGATTTTAGCAATATTTACTATTCTTTCAGCACAATTTTCTTTATATATTTTAAGAATACAATATACTTTTCTGAAAATTTATTTGAAGAATATTACTCGATATAAAGTTTAATCAATCTGATTTGAAACAAACATTACTTACTTTTAGTCTAAAAACACAGAGGTGGGTGCTTTTATGAGGTGCTGACAGCTCTATTGACAGCCTGATGTTTGGGAAATTTAACTAATTTTTTATACAGGTGGACATATCCATAAACATTACTTGAATATAATGTGAACACCTTTTTTCTATATATATTTTTACCTACCCAGTAATCTTAAAAATTTAGGAAAATATTCTTTATAATCTAATGTTTTATTGAATTTTAGGTACTTTGACTTTAAATTTACTTTAGTTATCACTCTTATTTTCTGATAATGTCATGTATGGACATCCATATTTACAAAAATACATTCATAAACATAAAAAGAAAATTCTTTTTAAAATACTGTCGGGGGGTCACTGAATTGTAGTAAGCTTCTCCATTTATGATTAGTAAATATAGTTTTAAATTAATAACAATATGATCTAACTGGTACAAATTAATACAGAATTTTAAAGATTTAAAACTTTATAAATTATTCTTGTAAAAATTAATTATTCATTAAAAACTTTTTTCTGAGACATGTTGAAAATTCCTTTCGACTCTAAGGGTAGCAAGAAGCAAGTCTGGTACAGTAAGTGCCTCTCACAAAGGAAAAGGTGAGAAGAGAGAGAAGGCAGGCTTTAAAAAAAACAAGATGGTAGAACTGTGCATCCCACCCCTTCTGATTACAAAAACCAGAGCTGGGAGCAGCTTCACTTTATAAAACCGGCATGGAAAACACACTGCCTCCTACGTCTGACCGCAACCCACATGCACTCAGGTAATTTCACTTACTTTTCCACAGAAAATAGTGTCCATAATTTATCTTATTGATAAAAGCAATTAAATCTTTTCTAATTAAATAATGTCTTTGCTTTATTTCATTTTTTATTTTACAATTCAGAGCAGATTTTCTGTAACTGGGGGTCCTGTTTTTCAAAAAAAAAAATAAATAAAATGGTGGCTTAAATTTTCCAAGGACTTGTGTTTATAGCATAAAGTACTGCAAAAATGAATTTCTCAAAATTTCATAAAATTGAATAAGTGGGGTAACAGATGCCAACAAATATTTTCATTAAGATTTTCAAAAAATTTACTAAGATTTTCTAAAATAATTTAATTCATTTGTGAATAAGCCATGATTTTGGCACAGGAGAAAGTGAATTACCTCCCTTACGTTGAATTCACGCGGAGTCTAATCGCAATATAAGGGAGGTAATTAAGTATTTGTTATAGCAAAAATAAAAAAAGGAAAACACCAGAAAACAAAACATTTCTGAGGATAAAATGGAATATACGATGCAAAGACAGCTGTTCCAAAACTAAGGATGCTCCCGATTAGAAACACACCTTTTAAAATTAATGATTACTTATTTTAACACTTGTGCCTACATGACAACCACCAACATGATTTGGTATGCTAAACTACAAATAGAACTCACTGAATTTGAAGGTACTGTAAAAGAAAAATTGCAGCCCAACACACTTTCCAAAATCTGACCAAATATAATCTGAGGTTGGGTTGAGTACAGAGTACTTTCTTTGCTGGGCCAAAAACTTTTCTGCACTCCAGAATTCAAGTAGCTCTGATCTTACACTTGAATTTCAAATAAAACAGGTGGATGATTTCTTTTTATAATAATTTTTATTTATGAAATGCTTTGTATACATGCAACCTGTAGTAAGGAGTGGAAGGTAATTTTCTGAATACCTAATAAATGGGTTATTTAATGCCGACAAGATTCTTATTGATAGTACTATTTTTTTTTTCAAAAATGTACTGCTGGTAATATTTTTCTTTTTAAAATATGTACTGCTGGTAATAATGTTTTGTTCAAAAAAGTATTGCTGGTATTGAAACCTATTTTTACACTTTCATAGTGTTTTGACCCCAGTTTGGGGAGTTAACTATTTGCCCATAGCTGGGATCCTGACTGGTGCTACCATCCCGGTTCAGGGTGAACCTGGGAACACCAACAATTAAGAGGGGGTTCCATGCTCCTCAAAACCTCTTGATCAAAAGCCTTGCAGTCAGATGTAGTTTATCATTGTACCCAGGACGTGGATGTAGTTTATAGTCATACCCAGGACGGTATTAGATATTTTGCTTAAAGTGATTACAAGATTGAATTTATTTCATCTCTACTCTTTATTTTTAACCATATTTCAAAAGCAGGAATCAAACTCAGACAGTGATTTATTTACCTGTGCTTTAAATCTGGGTGTAATTTTAGAACAGCCATTGTAACCAGAAACATGTTATAGACATTTCATTTTTTCTGTCTGAATTTCTGGGATGAGGAGTTATTATTTACACTATTTATATTCATACTACTATCCCCATCTTTGTTGTTGCTAACATGTTTTGGCAATTGTGCCCTCCATTCTTCATCTGGATGAAGTGATAAGAACAACAAAGATAAGGACAATAGTCTGAATTTACATAATGTAAATTAGGTACCTCCAAAGATTTGCAATGCCTAATACCTAAAATAAACATTTTAAAATGAAAAATCTTTCTTGAAGTGTTTTTTTTTTTATTATTTTTATTTTAGTTTTAATTTTAAGCTAATAGATTAAATTTAATGTTTCCAATAAGCAAAATATATTGCTGTATTTGAAAACTAATTTAAATTGACTGGAAGAAGTTTTTGTTTTGAAAATGTCGATTTTTAGCATCATTTTTAACCACCAGTCATCAGAATGTAATTCTCTATTTAAAAATTTTCCAAAAATAAAGTATACTTTCCTAAAACTTTGAGGAATATTAGCTGATTTAAAATTTAATTAATCTGATTTTAAACAAATATTACTCATTTAAGTTTAAAATATTGCAGAAATCCATTTTTAACATGGCGTTAACTATTCAAGGTTGACAGCTCGAATGACAGATGGTAGTTTAACTAATGTTTTACTATGGTGGATATATCTGTAAGAATATAATGCGAGTACCTTTTTTATATAATTTTTAAGTACCCAGTAATCTTAAAAATTTAGGAATATGTTCTCTATATTCTAATGTTTTACTGAATTTAAGATACTTTGACTTTAAATTTAATATAGTTATTGCTCTTATTTTCTGACAATGTGTATGAATATCTATATCTACAAAAATTGGCCCATTTATAGACACATACAAAAAACTTTGAAATTCTTTTTGAAATACTGGGGATCACTAAATTGTAATAAGCTTTTGATTTATATTTAGTAAATATAGTTTTACTTAATAGCAATATCACATAACTTTTACAAATTAATACAGAATTTTAAAGACTTAAAACTTTATAAATTATTCTAATAAAAATTTAAAAAACAATGGAAACAATTATTGGAAAAATTCATTATCCATTGCAATTTTTTTTTCTTAAGACAATAGTGTTCTTAATATCTTATTCATAAAAGCAATTAAAAACTTTTTTTAATTAAATAATATCTTAGTTTTTTTATTGCATATTGATTCAGAGCCGATTTTCACTAAATGGGGGTCCTGTTTTACAAAGAGAAATTGCCGATTTAAATTCTCCAAGGAGCTTTCTATTTAATTAATATAAACATTAAGCTTTAAAATGTTATTTATCAAAATTTCATGAAATTAAATCAGTGGGAGGATATAATAGATGCTTAAAAAAAAAAAATTTATCAAGATTTTTCTAAGAACTTTTCTAAAACAATTCCATTCATTTGTGAATAAGTTCTGCAATTTTAATTAAAATCCCACGATTATTTGATTTTTGCAAGAATTTCCAAATCAATGTATTTTTCATCTAAAAATGACGCTAAAATTTCTTATCTTTGTTCCTCCAGCTGACGTCAGAAAAACAAGATTTGTAACCAAAATTTGGAACGTTCTAAAATGGATTAAGAAATATAATTAATAAATAATCAAAAATACTTTGGTCTTTCTCTTTTAATAATATTATTTATCCGGATGAAAGCCTGAGGGCACAACGGCCGAAAAGTATGGATGACGACAACAAAGATGGAGACAAAATTCCGAATGTAAAAAAATGTAAATACTGTAATTATTTAATTTTTTTTTAACATATCATATTATGCACTCCAGATGACGAATTAAAAATCAGTAAATTTTATAAATGCCAAGGGGATGTCAGTTTGCTATGCAAATTGATCCTCCTACGGAAACCAAAACAAAATCTGTTCAGATTTTTTTCTTAAAATGTAAAAAAAAAAAAAAAGAAAAAAAAAAGGAAGATATCTGTAATTTGGAGTTCTTTCTTTATTACTATCGATTATGCATTATTCCAATAAGATGAAATTAAACGTAAATCATAACGCATATTTGTTTTTAGGTTTGCGTTGGAGTATCAGGACCTCACCTAGTATTAATTTTTTTGTTAATTTTTTTTTTTTTTAATATTCGGGAGTATTTACTTAATCTCTAAAAAAAAAAAAAAGGAAAAAAAAAGAAAAAAAATGATTATTTAATGTCATTTACAATTTTATCAAAATCTGTTTTCATTACTTATGTTTACGTCATGCAAAAATTAAGCATCGTTTACAAAAAAAATCAAACACAAAACGTAAACAGAATATGAAAATAAAGATCTTTTCTTTGTAAACATTACACAAATCTTCTACAATATTCGCTTATCGAAAAATCTTAAAATTTAATATCAACGAAGAATTGAGACAAATATTTTCATTTTTTTTTTTTTTACCTCAATTTCTTCTTGAATTTCTCTTAGCGACACCATATTTTGATTTTCCTCTTCCAGTAATCTTTAGGTCTCCTTGTTAACTGGAGAGTTCCAATCCAAGGGAGACTATTTAAGATATAGTTTTTTAGAGTTACCTCCCTTACATAAAAAACTAGCAAATTATTCAAATAGGATTATTAAGATTTTGAAATTAATTAGAACAATAAGAAATTTAAACATAAATTAGAAAAAAAAAACAAAAAGCAGAAACGAGATTTTCCATCATTATTGAATAAAATTGCTGAAATATTCTTATGTGGAATATATATTTTACATAGATTGAATAAATGAAATGGCTTGAATGCCTTATGAAAGAACCGATTAAGATTTGATAATTATATCATAGAACATATATCTGAAAGAAATTAATGTGAAGAAGTGGACAATTATTTCTATCTAACCCCAAAGAAATAATCTTCCATCAAGAAAAATGAAGACTTTTCAAAGTGGAATTAAAACAAAAATTAAATTCAAACCATCAAGAATTTGTAGTGTTGTGGACCCAATAGCGGTGCAGATCTGGCTTACGTAATAAGGCCTTGTGCCAGACGCTACACACTACTACCGAATCCACAAACAAAGTAAAAAAAAAGGAAAATATAAAGACGTGCTCTTTCCACCGTACAAACGTACAAAGTGAAAAGAAGTAGACAGGCAAAACAACAAAAGGTTAAGAACAAACGTAAATTTTATTAGAGTTTAACAAGTAAATTCGTCTTCTGTGAAGACCTTCAGTAAATGTACTGGAAATATTGTAGAGAATGAAATTTAATTGTCTTGAGTGAAGACCTTCAGTAAGATACTGGAAATATGGTAGTTGACAAATAGGTAGATAAAATTCCGCGCCAAAATTTAAATCCAAGATGGCTATGGCGGGAAAAAGGTTCTTCAGGAAGAAGGTCAGAAAGTCAGTTATAATGCATGATAAACATACGGCAAGGAAAAATACTCACTGTGATAGTTTATAATTGTGAGTGTATGTAATTCTTTTTAAAGTAACAGGTTCAGAAAGTACAGTTCGAAGAATATGAAAAATGCCTTGTTCATCAGGTTGGAAGTTTTCGAAAGTTCCTGGAAGTTGGCGACTCGATAAAGATGTTCGCTTCTGTCATGAAGGTGACGACCGTGTCGTATGTATTAAGATACAGCGACGAGCCATGAGGTCTAGGCAAGGTTTTGCCGAATAAAATGTCTCTATCTGTATATATGGGGTTACCGGCGAGAGACAAGTGAGCCAGCCCAGCCGATGGTCAGACGACCACGGGGGCGACTGATTTTTGAAAAGCCAAATTGCCGTGACATCAGCGCAAAAAAGAACTACGGTTTACTACTATCACCGGCCGAAAGTGAGAGGAAGGGGTGAAAAGTCGCGCGTGCGTCAAAATGAAGGTGGGGGTAGTGTGAATCCCACAGTAGATAGGAACCGATAGGCTAGCGTTCGGTATCACACTCTTATGAGTTGACAATTCCTAATAACTAGATTTTAATGTCTTTTCCCTTCTCGGCTATTTTTCTACGTATACAAGTATATTTTTCTGGTGAACTACCGCAGAGGGCAAAGAGGCCCAAACTTGCATGTATTTTTTGCAACGTTAAAATAAAAATCAAGAATAAAATAACTTACCTCCAGCGCAAGCAAAGATTCGAACGTGCCTTGCGATGTAAAAAGTGTCCAAAGGAGAAAGAGATTATTTATTCCTGTGTATAACAGAAAACGTGGCACAAGGCCGAAGTGGGGAATGGGGAAAAGGTAGGTCTTCTGTCTTAACTTCTAAACTTAGCTAGCCACAAACGCTGACCCAATCATACTAACAATATTTCTTGCACCAAAACAACACATTCTTACTTACCTTTCTTACCACACCCACCATAATACCTCAATGACTCTATGAAAATACTAACTAGACCCCATATGTACAATTTATCGTTTGTGGGGTGGGGGATAAAATAACAATTTAATTTTTAAAAAAAATAGCCCCAATGACTAATTACAATACGAGACAAATAACTATTTACAAGAAACTAAACAAAATCGTGTTAGTAATAAAACCCCCACAATTACTAAATGTGGCAGAAATATCAGTTAACCGGACGAAATTAATGCGGGACTATAAAAAATTAAAACATTCATTCATCCCAAGCACTCACACAGACATGCACTCATTCAGACACAACAGATACGAAAAATCACACCCGAAACGAAAAAACACCCCGCATCCACCAGACGAGGAGGGGATGGGGAATTAAATTTAAAGAAAAATAGGGACAGAAATAAAAGGGGCCAATGTGCATACATACCCTAGCTAAGTTTACTGGAAAATGAAACTAAAGAATCAAAAACAAAACCTAAGCTAACCTAATTTTGGGATGGGTTGCCAAAGGAGAAAGAAATTACATCTTCGCGGGTTACATATTTGATATAGCTCCATCCCGGAGTAAGATACTCTCTCGCGAGATTATCTTTACGCATATGCAAATTTTGGCTGTCAATAATACATGAAAACGAGGTGACAAAAAAAGAAGAAAAAGAAAAAAAAGAAAGGAAAGAAAGAAAGAAAGAAAGAAAGAAAGAAAGAAAGAAAGAAAGAAAGAGAAAGAGAGATTGTTGAACGGGCGCAACGTCTCTGTGTTACACACGTAGCGATTACTACTATGTTTGACACGCCTACATTTTTCTCAACTGTGATTGGTCAAATAATAAATACTAACTATCACAGGACAATTTACTGATCGCATTCACCACACTGAATTCTTCCTACTGTTAATTCACAAACATGCTTTTGTTACAAAATCACCGATTGGGTAATTTTTCATCCAATCAGATATTTTTTGTGTGCTCTCGAAATTTATCCGGCAATTGTCCTGGGAGCCCACCCATGGTTATATAAACCGGAATTCATTCCAAAAGTAGACAGTAGAAGCAGAAGTCAGTAGAACTCAGCAACTCACACGCGTCTACACAGACTATTCATTCTACTCACTGCACGCACACAGAACTTAAATATCATTTACCATCAGTTCTATGTAACAAGCCAAGTTGCAACAGCTCTGTTAGTTATATCTAATCCACAAACTGATTTATTACATGTTCTTCTGAAAACATCATTCTATCTAATACAGAACTTTGACCGTTCTTTCAGAAAACTTGTTTATTTACATTTAATCTTTCAGCTAACAGATAAAGGGAAACTACTTCTCCTATCTTATTGTTTCACACATTACAAGAAAAAAAATGTTTTGTATTTGTTGATTTTAATATATATTTTATCGTTGAAACAAAAATCGGTTTTCCATTGTTTTTCCTTGATACAAAAATGTATAATTGTTAAATGCTATTCAACACGCAGCCACATCAACCTTTTCAACACAACCAGCATTTACACACGCAAGCGAGGATTGAAAACTTCCCCCCCCCCACACACACACTTAATCTGATGGAGGAATGCACTTAGTGATAGATTAGTGCAGACTCGTCCGGTGAACCGTAAGTTCTGTTCCACGTCTGCCATTGTTTTTTTATCACTGTTTTTGTGCATCGCTTTTATTGTTGTTTGTCTGTTTCTTGGGGAGAATCACCCTCCGCTATGACGCCCCCCCCGCCATCAAAAAGATCCTATGACCACCCAACCATCGACTCCTGCATGAGTAGCAGAAAGACCCCCAAAAGGCCCGAATACTATAGTGGCCTGAGAGAAGAATACAACTCCTTCATGTCATTGCGGTGCCCTCAGTAATTGAGACTATCAACACGAGGACCATCTCCCTGTTGACAACGGATGTCAAGATAAAAAAAAAATTATTGCTATCACCAGGGAGATGATGGAAGAGGGCATGAAGGCCTTGAACATCGCGGCCAAAGTGTTGGCTTGGAGATCTAATGCTATGTGGAGCATCCTACTGGCAATAGGAGAAGCTGCCAAGGCGTTGGCAGGCAACGTCCTTACTACCAAATCCCTTCGACTCCTCTCCGTGTACATAGGCACCAGGAAAACTCGGTGCCCACGTGCATCACTGAGGACCATTGGGGGGGGGGGCTTCTTTTTCGAGTATGGACCGGCGGAAGAGATATCCACGGTAAGAAGCAAATCTGGCATTGCTACCAGGGACGTGGAACTGATGGTGACGTTAACCCGAAATAGGTTTAACGAGGTCCCGAAGGTTATCACTTGCGGCGGGCAGAACATCTGTGTGGTAGTGGGGGGCGCCATGCCCTCTTTTGTTTTTGCGGTGCCGCGGGTCACATTGCGAAATTGTGCCCGGAAAAAATCCGGCACCGCAGTCTCAACCATCGACAACGGAGCAGCCCATGGAAGAAGTGCCTAAGAATGCCCTCTGTGGTCCCAGTGAGTGGACTGAAGTTGTCAGGAAGGGAGTCAAAGCGGCGACTCCGCCTCTCCAACAGGGTGTCAAAGACAAAGTTGCTGCTAAGTTGACTGAAAAGCAGCCGAAGCAACAGCAGCAGAAACAGTGACAACAGCTAAATCAGCAGAAACTACCCAAGCAGCAGCAACAGTGGAAGCCGGACAACAGCGGCCGAAGCAGAAGGAGAAGCAGTAGCAGCAGCAGCAGCAGCAACAGATGGGGTAGCAGCAGCCGGTACGGCAGCAACAGCAGCTGGAGCAGCAACCGAAAAAGCAGGAGCTCCTATATATATATATATATATATATATATATATATATATATATATATATATATATATATATATATATAAGATGAGGAGCCTAGGGTCCATCATGACTCGCCACCGACTTCGAGGGGCCGGACATCTAGCCCGAATTCCAGATATCTGTCTACCCAAACCAATCCTCTTCTCGGAGCTCGATTTAAGGATCAGCTGAAAAACACCTTGCTGATCCCTCCTGACCTAGTATGCGGTGTGGCTGAAGGGTCTCTTCAGATCCAATATAAAACTTATTTTACACAGACAGAAATGTCGATGAGCACACCAATGCTCGGAAACGAGTTCCGCATATATATATATATATATAGTAAAGGCAATAAATCCGTTGGTATGTAATCCAAGTGGATACGAGTAATAGCGCCGGTGTGACCATTCTGGTTCATTCAATCCAGCTTTTGTACTGCCTCCAACTACATCTAGCCCATTCCAAGGTAACTTGAAGCACCGTCTTGGGTAGAGTATTGTGGTGATGACATGTCCACGTTACAACACCTATCTCCTCTTTACTGTTTCCAAGACGGGCTCCTGGGAGCCTGCCAATTGTGTTACATTGACCTTTACAAAGTCATTTATCTTGTATACTCTCCGGGACATCCTGAGAGTTCGTCTGAAGCATTTCGTTTCAAATTAAATTAAAACTGAACCACAAATTAAATTAAAACTGATCCGCTAATTATTATTACAGAGCAGAAATTAATACACAATAAAATCCCAAATCACCTCGTATAGGTGATATCATATATATATATATATATATATATATATATATATATATATATATAAAACAGACCACTTTAAGCTTCCATCGTTATGATTTAATTCACCAGAGATTTTATTTTTCTCTGGATCTTCAGACTTCACTTTTAAGGGTGAAAAAATGAATTTCAAATTTACACTTTTGAAGGGCAGTATTAAGCTTATATAAGGTGACATAGACGGTGGTTAGGGATAGTGTAAAAACATGGTCGAAATTAGAGGGAGAGTTTTAAAAATTATTTTTATTACAATATTTAATATTGCGGAGGAGTGGGTAAGGATTAGACATTGACCTATTTAATCGGTCAACTCACCGGAAATGATATGGGGAAAAAAGGAAAAAAGAAAAAGTAGGGAGGTAAAGAGATAAGAAATAAGAGATGGACGTAGGGTTTTGAAGGAAGGAGAAGGGTGGTATAGCTTGATGCTTGGGCAATTAAGAAAAACACAGATTTTAACTTTTTTTTGTTTTTTATTTAAATTAAATTATTCGCTCTGACTTAACATTGAGCTCTTCGGATTTCATCCTCCTTGGGATTATCCATACGGATTAACAATATTTTCGTTATATATATATATATATATATATATATATATATATATATATATATATATCAATTATGTGGTGCGGGTTCAATTTATATTACGCGAATCATTCATACGAAAAGCAGATAATGAAGTTAATGATATGGCAAGAATCACTCTCGCAAACAATTTTTAATAACAAAATACATTAACCTCGAATCCGTTAATGAATGGTATGATCCTTGTTTATAAATTCCGGTTTTATCGGGTCTTTTTTTTTTACTACAGTAATTACAGTAAAAAAAGACCTGATAAAACCGGAATTTATAAACAAGGATCATTTTTTAGTGATTAAAAGAAAAATATTTGTATTTTTCAATGCAGTTTTAATCATTTTTAATGTTCAACCTTTGAATGTTGAATAATCAATCAACATTTTCCCAGCATCCAAAAGTCTGGCACTTGAAAGTCTGACGCCGCATCAGCTGACGCACAAACGACACTGGCAAAAGACCAACGCCCAACGGCGACTCCCAATTGTCTCATTTAGAGGATTTTACTCTATCACCAGTAATAATTGTCATAAAGAATATATAGGAGAAACCTCAAGGAATTCAAATAAAATAGTATATGAACACAAAAGGGATCTTTTACAAAACAACAGATTAAATGCATTAGTTACACATTGTAATGTATCTGATCACAATTTCAATTTAACAAAAAATGTCATTTGAATTGAAAGAGAAAGCAATTTACTAAGACGAAGATGTACAAAAAGTGGTTTAATCGCTATATTTGTATATATACGAATATATATATTTGTATATTTGTATATATATATATATATATATATATTTGTACATATAGGTATATATATATATTTGTATATATACGTATATATATATTTCTATATATACGTATATATATATATTTGTATATATACTTATATATATATATTTGAATATATACGTATATATATATATTTGAATATATACGTATATATATATTTGTATATATACGTGTATATATATATATTAATATATATATACGTGTATATATATATATTTATATATATATACGTGTATATATACATATTTATATATATATACGTGTATATATATATATTTATATATATATACGTGTATATTCATATATTTATATATATATACGTGTATATTCATATATTTATATATATATACGTGTATATTCATATATTTGTATATATGTGTATATTCATATATTTGTATATATACGTATATATATATTTGTATATATACGTATATATTTGTATATATACGGATATATATATATATTTGTATATATATACGTATATATATATATGTATATATATGCATATATATATATGTATATATATACGTATATATATATATATATATGTATTTAAAGACATTTATATATATTATGTTTAACGTTCTTTTTATAGATACAAGTATTTAAGCAAATGCTCTGTTTTTATAATAAACAGTATTAAATAACATTTAACGTGATGTGCCTTAACCTTTCGGCCACAGAGCAGCGAAATGATGGTTCCGTATAGGATACAGGTTCGATTCCTGTCGGAGAGCGAAAAATTTTCTATGAAAATTTCTCGGACATTCAGGCCGGTAAATGTTATTTAATACTGTTTATTATAAAACAGAGCATTTGCTTAAATACTTGTATCTATAAAAAGAACGTTAAACATAATATATATAAATGTCTTTAAATAAATTGTCGGACTATGTCCAATTCTAAAATATATATATGTATATATATATATACGTATATATATATATATGTATATATATACGTATATATATATATATGTATATATATACATATATATATATATATTTGTATATATACGTATATATATATATATGTATATATATACGTATATATATATGTGTATATATATACATATATATATATATATATTTGTATATATACGTATATATATATATATTTGTACATATACGTATATATATATATCTTTGTATATATATATATCTTTGTATATATATATATATATCTTTGTATATATATATATATATATATATATATATATATATATATATATATATATATATATATATATATATATATATGTGTGTGTGTATGTGTGTGTGTTTGTATATATATATATTTGTGTGTGTGTGTGTCTCTTTGTATACGTATATATACAGGGGTCCATAAAGTTCGTGTGCTCTTTAAAAAATTATAACTTTAAAGTGCACACGAACTTTATGGAGACCCTCTATATATATCTTTGTATATATATATATATATATATATATATATATATATATATATATATATATATATATATATATATATCTTTATATAAATACGTATATATATATATATATTTTTGTATATAGACGTATGTATATATTTTTTATATATACGTATATATATACATATATATATCTTTATATATATATACGTATATATATATATACATATATATATATATATCTTTATATATATATATACGTATATATATACATATATATATATATCTTTATATATATATACGTATATATATACATATATATATAAATATCTTTGTATATATACGTATATATATATCTTTGTATATATACGTATATATATATATCTTTGTATATATACGTGTATATATACGTATATATATATATCTTTGTATATATACGTATATATATACATATATATATCTTTGTATATATACGTATATATAGATATACATATATATATACGTATATATATACATATATATATCTTTGCTTGTATATATATATATACATATATCTTTGTACATATATATATATATACGTATCTTTGCATATATGTACATATATATCTTTGTATCTCTCTCTCTCTCTCTCACTATATATATATATATATATATATATATATATATATATACAGTAGCGGCCATAATATAAGGAACGGAAACAACAAAGACATAAATATGTGTATTACTTAAAAACTAATGCATAATTAGCAATGAAACTTTTACCGAATAAACATTAGGGTGTAATGCATAAATATTATACAAAGTTACAAAAATTTTCATAATAGTTTTTTTTTAAATAAAGATTAAATGGAACAAAGGAAATAAGCTACTGGACAAAAGTTAAGGAACGATGTGCTAATTAACAAAACAAAACAATTGAGGATTATCCACAACAGCAACAACTAAAAGGAATAACATATGCAAATCGTAGGGAGATTAATGACTTAATCATGAAGTTGACATTCCACATGACTTCAAATAAAAGGTTAGGAAGGAAACTGGCTTTTCATTGTGAACTGGCACTACAGAATCACAAAGAACTGTACCAAATAACAGAAGCCACATCACTTGAAGAATATCAACAGCAGCAACAACTAAAATGGATAGCACATGTAACACAGAGTGAAAATAATGACATAATCAAGAAGTTGACATTCCACATTATTTCAAATAAAGGAAACTCCCATGAATGCTGGAAAGAGCGATAACAGCTACATTCTGTTCAGATAAAGATTTTATAAATTTCACCTGATTGTAGCACTGACTGCTCAGTCAATGAATGTCAAATGTTTCCTTATAGGGAAACGGCTAATATTACTATTACCATCTTAGTAAATATTTTAATTTTAATGCCTTTCCAATACCACCAAACACACGACATTACATTATTTTGATGCCGACCAGCTTGAAAAGTTGTTAATCGTGATTCATTTCGTTTAATCCAAGACCTATTCCGATTCACATCATTGTAAACTATCCACTATGCTCTCATCTTGGCTGTTAAATTCAGTGTCTCTTAGATCAGTGATTAATTGTAACTTTTTCTCTTTTGCAAAGATATGCAACCTGTACAAAGCTCAAGGGCCACTTGAGGTAGAGCGTCACAGATTAAAAGGCACCATTCCAAGCAAGGTAATAATGCCACCAAGACGCAAGGGGCCACCGGAAGTGAGATAGACGGAAAAGGCTTTAGAAGGAAACAGAAACCCAATGATAAACATGAAACTCTACAGCTGCTCAAAACACTGGGGAGGAGTGTAAACTGGGCGATAGGCAAATCTATCTACAACTATTGAAGAAAAAACAGCAGAAAATAAAAAATGATTTAAATAGTAGATAAATATTCAGTCCTGAGGAGCTTAAATGCACCTGCAAGCATTCAGTGCTGTGTTTCAATACACAGTTTAACACTCGTCACATGATCAACTAGAAACGCAGAAAATGTACAATTTTGTCAAATTGTAGGCCCCCAAAACCATATCTGATAGCCAGTAGTACCAAGGAGGCTAAATTTAGTATAATTAGTATTTTTTGTTTTAATCAATTCATCCCAAGGAAGGCGAAAATGCCACTAAGATGCAAGGGGCGAGTGAAAATAAGACAGAGGGAAAGATTTTAGAAGGAAGCGGAAAACCAATCCAAAACCTGAAACAAGAGGTAATACTCTATTGTTGTTCAAAAGACCGAAGGAGGTGTGTGAATCTCACAATAGGCAAACCTATCGACTCACATAGAGAGAAAAAAAATGAATAAATAGTAAATAAAACTTTAACGTTTAGGCAGAGATGTTAGAAATATAGAGTTGAAATAGAATTTAGAAGGAAATAGTAGCCCAATCCTAAACAGGAAACAAGAGACAAAGCTCTACTCCTGTTCAAAAGACCGGGGAGGAGTGTGAACTGGATGATAAGCGAAAGAGAATGAAAAGACATTAGAAGGAAATGGAAACCCAATCCTAAACAGGAAACAAGAGATAAAGCTCTACTCCTGATCAAAAGACCGGGGAGGAGTGTGAACTGGATGATAAGCGAAAGAGAATGAAAAGACATTAAAAGGAAATGGAAACCCAATCCTAAACAGGAAACAAGAGATAAAGCTCTACTCCTGTTCAAAAGACCAGGGAGGAGTGTGAACTGGATGATAAGCGAAAGAGAATAAAAAGACACTAGAAGGAAATGGAAACCCAATCCTAAACAGGAAAGAAGGGATAAAGCTCTACTCCTTTTCAAAAGACCGCGGAGGAGTGTGAACTGGATGATAAGCGAAAGAGAATGAAAAGACATTAGAAGGAAATGGAAACCCAATCCTAAACAGGAAACAAGAGATAAACCTCTAACCCTGTTCAAAAGACCGGGGAGGAGTGTGAACTGGATGACAAGCGAAAGAGAATGAAAGGACATTAGAAGGAGATGGAAACCCAATCCTAAACAGGAAACAAATGATAAAGCTCTCCTCCTGTTCAAAAGACCGGGGATGAGTGTGAACTGGATGATCCGCGAAAGAGAATGAAAAGACACTAGAAGGAAATGGAAACCCAATCCTAAACAGGAAACAAGAGATAAATCTCTACTCCTGTTCAAAAGACCGGGGAGGAGTGTGAACTGGATGATAAGCGAAAGAGAATAAAAAGACACTAGAAGGAAATGGAAACCCAATTCAAAACAGGAAACAAGGGAGAGACCTCTATTCATGTCCAAAAAGTATCGGAGGATGATGAGGATAACACGGACCGAACGTGTGAGCAACGATGGGGTCTTAGAGTGCATGATGTAAACAAGGAGTAGGCTTATACTTAACATCTGAAAAAGACAGCTGAAGTTTCTGGGACGCATAATGAGGAAGGAGGGCCTGGAGAATCTGATACTCAACGGTCGAATAGAAGGAAAAAAAACACAAGAGAAAACAACTCATGACATACCTAGCGGGCTTAAGCAAGTGGATAAACGGAACGTAGTCTGGGGGAGGTGGCAGAGGGGAGGAACTTGTTGAGAGCTGCAAGCGAAAGATGGAGGTGGAGAGCCATGATCGCCTACATCCTGAATGTACATGGCACATAAAAAGAAAAAAACTCATCAAGATATTTAGAGGTGCACTCATGCCTGCAGCTAAATTTCTTAAGGCACCATTCATATGAAATTTTTCTTTTGTTTTGTACGGCTTATCAACTCTTTGCGGGTTATTTAAAACCATATATATATATATATATATATATATATATATATATATATATATATATATATTGTAAGAAGTTTTTAAATCGGAGGGACAAGTTCCAATTCCTGTTGGCTTCGTTATATTCACATACGCGCAAATACTATTGCGAAATGTATGGATCAACCTCTTCCCCTCAGCTATGGGTTAATTAGTAAGACTTATACCCCCCTTCCTCTAAATCAATGTTATGTAAAAAAAAAAAAAATCTTAAATTCTAAAAAAATATATGGCTTTAAATAAACTGCAAATGGTTGATAAATCGTAATATATAAATCAATCAGTATGTCTGTACGGGACAATAACGTACTGGATTAAATCATTGGTTTATGAATTTAGTAATTGTGAGTTCAATCCCAGGATCGAGTAGCACACAACTGCCAAAAGGTTCTAATAATAACAACAAAGATGAGGACAATAGCGTAAATTGATGTAAATAGTCATTGTTATGACCTAGTCGCCATGTTTTTTCCGGAAGCCCCGAGGAACTCTCCGATTGTCGAGATTCCAAAATTCCTAAGGGACTTAACTCCCTTTTAATTGTATATTTTTTGTTAACCCTAACAGCCATGATTGCTATCATATATTTTCAAGTAAATCAGGTGTTTGTATTAAATAACCCATAAAGGTATTGATATGCCGCTAAACAAACCCCAAATACCTTGCAATATCACCCGTTCCCATCTTGCTTTTTATATACAGTAATGTGTTAGTGTAACGGTTATTTTATTTTTTTAATCGTTTCACCCCAAGTAAGGCAAAAAAGTCACTAAGACGCAAGGTTTATTGGTGCAAAAAGTGGAATCAGTGAACGATTTCAAATTCCGAGCAAGACTTTTGCGTTGACTTTAACACCTTTTTAAAACCTATGAATCTGTCTCTTGCCTCCTCGGCTATTGGTTAAATAGCAGAGTAGACCGGGTGTTTTCGCATTGGAAGGCAAATAATCAAAGATAATGAAATCTGAATTGTGGAGAGGGTAACGGGAAACTCTTCTGCTAACTTTCCCAAGAACGCATGGCAATACAGGATGATAAAGAAGTTGTAAAAGTGCTATAACTCCTACGTCGTCACAATGAGATATGGAATCTTTTCATAATTGTTATTCCTTGCTTTATATCCAACCATATTGCTAGCTTGCTTTTTATATACAGTGAGGTTTTGTGGTAGCTTAATTTAAACATCACGTATTTAAATACATTTAAAACACTTTTCCTGAATATAACAGCTCACGGCCGTATTACGTTGAAACACCGTTTCTGGTACGATTAACGAAGTTAAACAACGTCGAGCCTAGATCGGTGGCCGCTTGGGAATACGAGGTGCTGTAAGACTAGTAGTGTAATGGATAACGGCTCGGAATTGGAAATCAGAGGACCCAACTTCAGTTGGGTTCGTTATATTCACTTACGCGCAAATACCCTTGGGAAAGAGATGAATCCACCTCTTCTCCTCCCCCAGCTATGGGTTAATTAGTAGGACTTGTATCAGTGAATATTATTATCGCCAAAAGATTCTTACAATCTCTAAAATGTTTTCTGACTTTAAATAACCCGCAAAAGATAGATAAACCGTAAAAAAACAAACAAATAAATCAAGCAATCCTGAATATATCCCGTTGAAATAGAGATGCGTTTAAGATGTTAGAATAATCCAGAATCTATACGGGGAACAAACCTCCAGTATACGAATAGAGAATAAATTTAGTAGGTATACAAAAATAGAAAAGGGCGACATCTTCTCCCCAGATTTATTCAAAATTCTACATCGCCATCACTCTAAGGAAATTGGAGATCCTATCAAGATTTATTATCGGTGGGCGTAATCTTAACAGTATTAGACACGTAGACGACACTATGTTGATGGCCGACTCACAAAGGAAATTACAGGAACCCCCCAGACAGGATAGTAGAAAAAGATTAACCATCAACTGCAAGAAGACGAAAAGTCTGGTCATCAGCAAGAGAAAAAAAGCCCAAGATGGGAAGCGTTTTAAAAGAGGATGGAAAATGTGACACCGAGAGCCAAAGTACGCGTTGGACGAGCGAAAGATGCCTTCCAAAACCTAAGCAAAGTGCGGAGAAACGGAAATAATTTGTTAGAAACAAAGAAAAGAGTGCTGGATTGCTATGTGGTATCCATCCTCTTGGCAGTAAATGTTGGACAATATCCCCACGGACGAGATAAAACAAAACCCCAAACTAGAGGCAGCAGAAATGTGGTTCTACAGAAGGATAATGAGAATTCCATGGACGGACGCGAGTAAGAAACAAGGAAGTCTTAAAGAAAATGACAACAGAAAGAATACTTATATTCAGAAACAGAAAAAGACAAGTGAAACTTATTGGGCACATAATCAAGAAGGAGGGCATTGGAAACGTAACCCTCACGAACATATTAAGGGCAAAAGAGATACAGGTAGCGAAGACCGAAAGTATGGAGCACCCAGTGAGGAGCGATCTCACTACTCAGTCTAGTGCGACAAGCTTGCCAAAACCTTTACACCACCTCGAGGTGCCCTTATTTTCAAAGCGTAGCCCGGATGTGGCTAAGACCGAAAGTATGGAGCACCCAGTGACGAGCGATCTCACTACTCAGTCCTAATTAGTCTAGCAAGACAAGCTTGCTAACCATTACACCACCTTGAAGTGCACTTATTTTCCAAGCGTAGCCCGGATGTGGCACAAGGCCGATAGTATGTGGCACCCAGTGAGGATCGATCTCACTACTCAGTCGTAAGTTTTCTAGCGAGACAAGCTTGCTAACCTCTACACCACTTCAAGATGTTCCATTTGCAGCGTTGTGTTTGTGCTGTTTTACATTATTTAATCTGGAATATAAATATTTAGTAGTTATTTTTTTTTTAGCAATGAACGTTTTCCTAATTAGCATGTGTGAAATTCTAGATATTTTAAAAGAAATGTCACCAACAGAAGAAGCAATTTTTAATTTTTTTTTATATTTACGAAACGGAAAGGGGTAAAAAACAGAATTAAAAATGAAAAAAATGGTCACTCAGGCAACGAGGCCCGACAACAAAATCCAGTCGTCCCCTAAACAATGTCTCACAATAGACAACGAAAGTGCTATACCATTTCTCGTCCACGTTCTGTGCGAAAACCTTGAGTTACCGATAAGTCACCAAATTGATCCTGGAGATCATTTCAAGTTCCCTTCTCACATCAAATGCGAAATCGCAGTTGAATGGTCTGACATTCCTTCGATGTATGTCTCCGATATAGTCTTCCTCTGTTGTTGTGCGACCTTCGTCCTGACGTTGCCTTCCGCGATTATTACGGAAGGGGTCAACAACATCTCTTTTCTGTTTTTTGTCGTATGGAGCATGGTTATAAGTGTCGTAGTCTTCCTGTTCTGCAGGCCGCGTATCAGTCGACCGATCTTGGTAACTCGAACTGTACCCAAACACACTGCATTTCGATTCTACCAAAAACGATCGTTTATCGAAGGAATGTTGATGAACCAGATGTTTTATGACATTGCTTACAAGTCGAGGTGATTAAATATTTATCTTTTTAAAAAGATCGTGTGCTTGACTTGAGCCGTTGTCGATTATACATTCGAAATTGAATACGTTATGACTTGAACTAAGTTCTGGATGTTGTCAACAAAATACAAGTGGAAGTCTAAAACTGCTGGAGATCGTCTGTTTTAAATATGAAATTATTTTCTTCAGGGTTTAAAATATATGCAATACCTCCAGGGACGCTCTTTTGGGGTATTTTTTCCCCTTCAAGACTGAGAGACTATATTAAGAATTTTTTAACCCCACGTGTATTTATATATATATATATATAATTTTTTTTAACCAGAATAACTGTCTGCCTTTTAACTTGAGCATATTCGTCTGCTAAATTGGTATGCAATTACCTGCTCAGGTAACGAAACTGGTTTTTGCTTCAGGATTTTCGCATCAAAACGAAGTTTCAACACGGCTAATTATTATTGGAAGAATGTTGTCATTTTAACTTACGTGACGTTATTCTTAATCAAAACGGTTCTGGCATTTAAATTCACTCAATTCGTAAACTTTCTCAGCCTCCTCGAAGGAAAAAAAAAACTGTATTTTTATCTAAATTTGTTTAACTAAAACTAATTAAATATTCGGACGGTGAATTTATTTATTTTTTAACCCTCTCTTAGCAACCAACTGGAAACCTTTAAGTCTCAGTAGTCCGGTTGAAAGATTATTTATAGACGTTAAGATCTTAATGCTAAGTTTTAATATCAACTTGTTATTCCACACCCCCACTCCGCTATCGGTGGAAACCATTTTAAGGATTAAAACCTGAAGCCTTTCTCTGAAAATTGAACATGCTGATGAGATACTTAAAGATGACCGCTGTCGATTTATCCAACTGAAGAGGGAAAAGCGGGAGGGATTTACTATCGAAAT
>OZ038496.1:26976176-26983676 GCA_964036315.1 Acanthosepion esculentum
GAGAAGAATAACAGAACACATGGTCGATAATGACACATTCGACAAGGAAACTCTGGAAGACTTCCCAAGGGAAGAAACAAATATGTCTACTGCACAGATTGAGCTGGAAGGGGCTAGAATTTTGGCAAGAGCCGAAATAGAAAAAAGCAAGGATCGAGCACGAAACGAGGATAAGAGAAATGGGTATCAGACAGACTAGCGATGAAAATAGGTTTGAAATAACAAAGCAAGTACACCTCCTACCTAAATTCGTAGAGAAAGAAATAGAAGAATACCTGGAACACTTCGAAAGAACATCCATAAATATGGGATGGCCAAAAAAACATTGTTCAATGTTATTGCAAACAGTGCTGACGGGAAAGGCACAGAAAGTCTATACGACCTCATCAACAGAGGAATGCGCCAATTACGAGACAGTTAAAGCGGCAGTATTAAAAGCATACGAACTGGTACCTGAGACTTATCGATAAAAGATCAGAGGCTACCGAAAATACGAAAGCCAAGCATATGCCGAATACAATAAGCAGAAAGAAATATACTTATATAGATGGTGCCAAGCGAAAAAAGTAACAGCCGATTACGATGGGCTGAAACAGTTAATACTAATGGAGGAATTCCAAAACTGCATGCCTGAAGAGTTGAAAACCTATTTAAACGAAAGGAAGATCGAATCTAGTCACGACATGGCAACATTGGCAGACGAATATTACATAACGTAGAAAACCCAAACCTAGGACAACAGCGCTTATACCGCGCCAATCACAAAATGTATGCCCTAGCGAAGACGCGAGACGCCTAGGACCACATCCGGTCTTAAACAATCGAACGTTATTTGGGCGGTAACCTCAACAAGCAGCATGTTTTCACTGTAAGAAACCAGGACACATCGAGGCAAATTGCAGAAATAGAACGGATGTAACCGATAACGTAAAACTACAAGGGGCAGTACTCACGGGAATGGTAGACGAAAGTTATCGACCTTTGATCGCAAATGGACAGATATTCGACGAGAGTGGAAGATGTTCCGAAATACTAAAAATTTTGAGAGACACGGGTGCACCTCAATCACTAGCGAGAAGAAGAGATGTGCCAGTGAAAATGAAACACATGACCGGAAAAATAAAGAAATTCTTGGAATCAGCGGGAAGCCGATACGAACTGAAATATGTAAAATCAGACTGAAATCAAAATGGAAGAACGGCGAGATAGAAGTAGGGTTACTCGAATCGCTACCCATGGATGGAATCTCAATATTACTGGGAAATGACGTGAGGGGGAAGACCACGGACGCCGAATCTTTCAAAAATGTATCGCTGGTCAGATTTTTTCCTTCAAAAATTCATTGCAGATAATAATGTGTTGCTGGTAATAACCTTTTCTTCAAAATTCATTGCTAGTAATAATATTTTCTTCAAAATTCATTGCTGGTAATAATTTTTCTCTTTAAAATTCATTGCTGGAAGGGATTATTTTTCTTCAAAATTCCTTGCGGGTAATAATTTTTTTTCTTCAAAATCCATTGCTGGGAATAACTTTCGCTTCAAAATTCATTGCTGGTAACAATTTTTTACTTGAAAATCCATCGTTGGCAACAATTTTTTCTTCAAAATTCATTGTTGGTAATGTTTTTTTCTTCAAAATTCTTTTCTGGTAATGATTTTTTTTCTTCTAAATTCCTTGCTGTAATAATTTCTAACTTCAAAATTCATTGCTGGTAATAATTTTTCTTCAAAATTAATTCCTGGTAATGATATTCTTTGTTCAAATTTCCGTGGTAGTAAGAATTATTTACTTCAAAATTCATTGCTGGTAATAGTTTTTTCTTCAAAATTCATTGCTGGTAATGATTTTTTTCCTCAAAATTCCTTACTGGTAATAATTTCTTTCTTCAAAATTCATTGCTGTTAATAATTTTTTCTTCAAAATTCCTTGCTGGCAACAATTTTTTTCTTCAAAATTCATTGCTGGTAATAATTATTTTCTTCAAAATTCATTGCTGGTAATAATTTATTTCTTCCAAATTCATTGCTGGTAAATTATTTTTTTCGTCAAAATTCATTGCTGGGAATAACTTTCTCATCAAAATTCCTTGCTGTTAATAATTTTTTTACTTCAAAATTCAATGTTGGTAATGATTTTTTTCTTCAAAATTCTTTGCTGGTAATGATTTTTTTTTCTTTAAAATTCCTTGCTGGTAATAATTTTTCACTTCAAAATTCATTGCTGGTAATAATTTTTCTTCAAAATTCCTTGCTGGTAATGATATTCTTTGTTCAAAATTCCTTGCTGGTAAGAATTATTTACTTCAAAATTCATTGCTGGTAATACTTTTTTCTTCAAAATCAATTGCTGGTAATAATTTTTTTCTTCAAAATTCATTGCTGGTAATGATATTTTACTTCAAAATTCCTTGCTGGTAATAAATTTTTCTCCAAAATTCATTGCTAGTCATATTTTTTTTACTTCAAAATTCCTTGCTGGTAATAATTTTTCTTCAAAATTCATTGCTGTTAATAATTTTTTTCTTAAAAATTCCTTGCTGGTAATAATTTTTTTCTTCAAAATTCAATTCTGGTAATGATTTTTTTTCTTAAAAATTCATTGCCGGGAATAACTTTATCTGCAAAATTCATTGTTGGGAATAAGTTTTTTCTTCAGAATTTCTTGCCGGTAATAATTTTTTCTTGAAAATTCATTGCTGGGAATAACTTTCTCTTCAAAATTCATTGCTGGAAATAATTTTTTACTTAAAAATACATTGTTGGTAATGATTTAATTCTTCAAAATTCCTTGCTGGTAATAATTTTATACATCAAAATTCCCATTGCTGTTAATGATTTTTTTTCTTCAAAATTCTTTGCTGGTAACAATTATTTCTTCAAAATTCGTTGCTGGTAATAATTTCTTTTTCAAATTTCATTGCTGGTAATGATTATTTTTTTCAAAATTCCTTGTTGGTAATAATTTTTTTCAAAATTCATTGCTGGTCATAATTTTTTTCTTCAAAATTTCTTGCTGGTAATATTTTTCTCCTTCAAAATTCATTGCTGGGAATAACTTTCTCTTCAAAATAATTGCTTGTAATAATTTTTCCTTCACTATTTATTGCTGGTAATGATTTTTGTTTTTCAAAAATTCCTTGCTTGGATAACTTTCTCTTTACAATTCATTGCTGTTAATAATTCTTTACTTCAAAATTCATTGCTGTTAATAATTTTTTCTTCAAAATTCTTTGCTGGTAATAATTTTTTTCTTCAGAATTCTTGCTGATAATAATTTTTTTCAAAATTCATTGCTGGGAATAAATTTCTGTTCAAAATTAATCGCTGGCAATAATTTTTTTCTTCAAAATTCTCTGTTGGTAATAATTTTTTCTTCAAAATCCATTGCTGGAAATGATAATTTTCTTCAAATTTCTTTGCTGGTAATAATTTTTTTCTTCAATATTCTTTGCTGGGAATAACTTTCTCTTTAAAATTCATTGCCGGTAATAATTTTTTCTCCAAAATTCATTGTTGGTAATAATTTTTTCTTAAAAATTCATTGCTGGTAATGATTTTTTTCCTTACAATTCCTTGCTGGTAATAATTTTTTTCTTCAAAATTCTTTGCTGGTGATGATTTTTTTCTTCAAAATTCATTGCTGGTAATAACTTCTTTCTTCAAATTAATTACTTTGATAACTTCCCCTTCAAAATTCATTGCTGGTAATAATTGTTTACTTCAAAATTATTTGCTGGTAATAATGTATTTCTTTAAAATTCATTGCTGGGAATAACTTTCTCTTTAAAATTCATTGCTGGTAATAATTATTTATTCAAAATTCATTGTTGGTAATGATTTTTATTCAAATTTCCTTGCTGGTCATAATTTTTTTCTTCAAAATTCATTTCTGGTAACGATTTTTTTCTTCAATATTCATTGCTGGGAATAACTTTCTCTTCAAAATTCATTGCTGGTTATAATTTTTACTTCAAATTTCATTGTTGGTATTTTTTTTCTTCAGAATTCATTGCAGGTAATGATTTTTTTTCTTCGAAATTCATTGCTGGTATTAATTTTTTTCTTCATATTTCTATGCTTGGATAACTTTCACTCTAAAATTCATTACTGGTAATAATTCTTTTCTTCAAATTTCATTGCTGGTAATGATGTTTTTCTTCAAAATTCATTGCTGGGAATAACTTTCTCTTCAAAATAATTGCTGGTAATAATTTTTCCTTCACTATTCATTGCTGGTAATGATTTTTGTTCTTCAAAATTCCTTGCTGGTAATAATTTTTTCTTCAAATTTCATTGCTTGGATAACTTTCTCTTCACAATTCATTGCTGTTAATAATTCTTTACTTCAAAATTCATTGCTGGTAATAATGTTTTTCTTCAAAATTCATTGCTGGGAATAACTTTCTCTTTAAATTTCATTGCTGTTAATACTTTTTTCTTCAAAATTCTTTGCTGGTGATGATTTTTTTCTTCAAAATTCATTGCTGGTAATAATTTCTTTCTTCAAATTAATTGCATTGATAACTTCCCCTTCAAAATTCATTGCTGGTAATAATTGTTTACTTCAAAATTCTTTGCTGGTAATAATGTATTTCTTCAAAATTCATTGCTGGGAATAACTTTCTCTTTAAAATTCATTGCTGGTAATAATTATTTATTCAAAATTCATTGTTGGTAATGATTTTTTATTCAAAATTCATTGCTGGTAATAATTTTTTTATTCAAATTTCCTTGCTGGTATTATTTTTTTCTTCACAATTCATTGCTGGTAATGATTTTTTTCTTCAAAATTCCTTGTTGGTAATAATTTTTTCTTCTAAAATTCATTGCTGGTAATGATTTTTCTTCTTCTAAATTCTTTGTTGGTAATGATTTTTTTCTTCAAAATTCATTGCTGGGAATAATTTTCTCTTTAAAATTCATTGCTGGTAACATTTTTTTTACTTCAAAAGTCATTGCTTGTAATAAGCTTTTCATCAAAAATATATTGCCGGTAATAATTTTTTACAAAGTGGTATTGCTGGTATTAAAACCTATTTCTACACTCTCATGGCGTTTTGATCCCAGTTATGCTTAACTATTAGCTGGGACCCTAACAGGTGTTACCACCCATCGTCAGAGTGGGCCTGGGAACACCAGCAATTAAGAGGTGGTTTCACACTGCTAAAAACCTCCTGATCAGAGGCCTTGCTGCCGGATTTATTTTATCATCTTACCCAGGACGTCTCATTTTTGTGCGTGTGTTGTATATGTGTGAGGGTCTTACCTCTCTGCAGTGTTTCAGTCGGCATATTCTGAAGCTCCATCCGACAGAGCGGAAGACACAGGCAGGGTCGTCAATATCAGAATTGTCATGAAGATTTGACTTATGAAGTCAATTATATATAATATAAGCTGCATGGCTATCGGTATCGATATTGGATGTCGACAGTCTTTCATGCTTAAACGCAATTATCAAGCCATCTGACGATTGCGTTTAATCATGAAACAGACTGTCGGCATCCAGTGTTGATGCGCTATGCTAATACTACTTAGGTAAGTAATGCGCTGTTTTCCTGTGTCCCTCTTGCCTTCAATATGTCCTGTGAGTGTCAAATTTTCCAAGCTCTCTTTCCTCAATTTGTGCCCTAGCAATTTCAACTCCTCTTTCTGATATAAATAAAAGTATTATTTTTGTTTTCGTTTTCTCTAAAACTTGATTCAGTCCATGGTATTCTCAGCATCCTTCTGTAGAACTCGTACTTTTCTGACAATAATTCATGGCGGTCTATTGATTTAACAAGTTTTATTCCAGAAATTTATAAAACGTCTAGCGACAATTCTTAAAAAAAACTATCAAAAATTTACGATAATGAACACGAGATAAATATTGATTGGAATCATGTTAAAGAATAATTAAATAAAATTTTAAAACCCTGCTTTTCATTGACGCTTATCCATGATAGTATTAACCGGCAAATGAAAACATTTAATACTGTGAATTAATTAAAACAAATGTGACAAGCAGGCGCCATAATTTCTGAGAATTTTATATTTGGGAAAATATGAAAAATATGTTGAATTTAAAAATAATTATTTCGTTAAAACATTTTGCAGGGTTGTGTTTTGTTTGTACACATCAGAAAATTGTTTTGTTTTTTTTCGTTTTCAGATAAAGATAATTTATTCATTTGAGGTTATAATGTCCGATTTTTGTTTATCAACTTTACTCTTTCAAAAAATAAAATACAGTTCCTTTTTTATTCAATTGTATATTCACCATTGTTTGCAATACCACCGTGCCACTGATTAAGCAGGGCTACGATAATCTTTTTATAAAATTCCGCAGGTTTTGATCTGAATAAAGCTTTCGAAGAACTCTTTAATCTGGTTTTAATGACCTGAATCCTGAATTGATTGTCCTTTCTCCCAACGAAAGTCTCTTCTCATTCTCTTACATTTCCAAGATATTGAGTCTTGGTGGGATGCGTCTTGCTTGGGATGCAATAATTTAAAAAAAAAAACAACAACAAACAAACTTCCTATCAAAGCGATCAAAAAATATAACAATCAATTTATGGAAAGGTGGATATGGCGGATGGAGTAGAAGAGATCACTCGAGTTCCAAAATCTTTTTTCCTGTGTTATTTACGCCCTGTCGGCTGGGGCTTCACAATATACCGACTGTACCTCTGCAGAGGGGTAAGGCCCCACCAGATGAGTCGTCCTGGGTAATACGATAAACTACATTTGCATACTGAGTAAGACGATAAACTACATTCAACAGCAAGGACACTGGTCAGGTGGTTTTGAGGAGCGTGGAACCACCTCTTAATTGCTGGTGTGTACAGCTCCACCCTGACCCTGGGTGGTAGCACCTGTTAAGGTCACAGATACAGGAAAACAGTTAACACCGAAACTGGGGTGGAAACACTATGAAAGTATAAAAATAGGTTTCAGTACTAGCAATATATTTCTTGTAAAATATTATTACCAGCAATGAATTTTTGAAGAACAAATTATTAAAATTATCATCAGGGTTTTGCATTTTTCTAAGACAAACTTATTGTGTTCATCTGAAAGTTAAAATCATTTTACAAGTGAAGTGAAAAACGCCGAGGTTATGTGCTGCACGATATAGCTTGGTGTAAAGCATAGGGAGGTAATTAAAGTTATGAGGGTCTAGGTGTTATTAAAAAGTATTAAAACTTATTAGTACAAATTATGTATGTATGTATGTATCTATCTATCTGTCTATCTATCTATCTAGTTAAATTCCCAAATCAATTGTGGACAAGACAAATTGGTATAAGGTGACAAATAGAAAAAAAAATGTTAGTTTTTTTGCAGACGCGTTTCGTCTTCCGACATATTAAAGGCAAAAATGAAATGGAAATTGTTACGCAGAAGAGTCTCTCTGTTTTTTAAATTTGGATTTTTTACTGTAACTATATCAACAAAAACATTTCGATTTCATTTTTGCCTTGGAAAAGTCGGAAGACGAAAAGAGTCGGCAAAA
>OZ038496.1:26988676-27056176 GCA_964036315.1 Acanthosepion esculentum
AGTCCTTATACCGAAAAATTCACCTTATTTATTGAATGACTCTCGTATGAAGCACCCAATGAGGCTCAAACTCGCTATTCAGAAGTATTAATCGGCGAAACCACACTTGCAGTACTGTTCCTTAAACTGTAAAGAAATAACCAGAAAAGACATCCTCTTGAACCCAGCAGAAAGAAACGACTGAAATTTCTGGGATGCATAAACGAAGGGTTTGGAGAATATATATATATAGCATAATGAGAAGCCACGTATACTTTCTTAATATGTATATATTATAGAAAAAACAAATGAAGAGTTGCAAATTAAAAAAAATTAAATGTTTCTTTGTGAAAGTATTTATTTATATTATTTTATATATATATATTTGATATTTCAGATCGGCCCCGATCTTTCTTCACAAATGGCTGTTTTCAGAAGTTTGTTTACATTAAGTAGCGTCCGTCGCGAGACGCGGACGTCACGTGATATGGAATGCAACTGTGTTTGAATATTTCTAACGTAAAACTAACTGTAGTAATATTTTAGATGTTGTTTAAAAAATTTTTTAACTTTATCTAACAAAAATGTTTTGTTTAACTATTGAACGGACGCTACTTAATGTAAACAAACTTCTGAAAACAGCCATTTCTGAAGAAAGATCGGGGCCGATCTGAAATATCAAATATATATATATATAAAAATATAAATAAATACTTTCACAAAAAACATTCAATTTTTTTTAATTTGCAACTTTTCATTTGTTTTTTCTATATTATATATATATATATATATATATATATATATATATATATATATATATATATATATATATATATATATACAGGGTTTCCATAAAGTTCGTGTGCACTTTAAAAATTTATAACTTTATTTGTATTTGCGATATAATAATTTGTAAAAAGGATTAGAAAGAAGTAAATCTATATTTTTTAAGGTTTTATTGAAATTTTATTTAAGTTTCCACATGTCCTCCATCATTAGCAATACAAAGAGTAATACGATTTTGCAGTTCACGGAAAACATTTGCCAACTGATTTACAGTAATGCCTGAAATCACATTAGTTATTTTAGCTATACTTAAAACTAGGTACATTAAACTTTATAACATTTTTTACAGATTATTTCTATCGCAAATATAAATAAAGTTATAAATTTTTTAAAGTGCACACGAACTTTATGGACACCCTGTATATACGTTATAATATTAACGTAATCTTAACGTAAACAATGACAACATGTAATGAAATGTATTAAGTCCGACAATTATTTAATATCTTTTCATTTATTTAATATATCATTTATTTAATATATTCTCTCAATTATTTAATATAATTAATTATTTAATATATTTTAATATGTTGTCATTGTTTACGTTAAGATACGTTTCGTGAGCAGAAACGATCGATCGGGAAAAATCGTCGAAGTTTGTGTGTTTATAAACAGTAATTCGATTTTTTGCTAATCCAGTCGCTTTTCTGTAGCTGAGAGGTACAGCACGTCAGGCCAAATGACGATTTTCATATACGAATAGAAGTTCGATTCTTCTCGGAGATCGCATACTTTCGACGAAATTTCTCGAACATTCAGGCCGGTAAATGTAGTTTGTACTGTTTAATTAAAAACAGAGCATTTACTTATATATATTGTACCTATAAAAATAACGTATAGACATAAAATATATTAAATACTTTGGACTGTAAGAGAAATTCGTTTTTGGCAAGTGAATATTGCATTCAGAATTTTCTAGAAATACTATTTAACCCACAGCGGGGGAAGCAGATGGATTGATAACTTTCTCAAATGTATTTGTCTGTAAGGGAATGCAATGAACGCGATTGAAATTCGAACTTGGATTTTTGATATCTCATTCCGAGCCGACATCTCTTACACAATCCGCACATCCCCGAGAAGGACGAAAGACAGAAAGAAAAAAGTGCACAAAGTGGAAAGAAAGAGAAGTGATAAATAAAGGCATAGAAAAAAAAAAGTAGATAGTAAAAATAAGAAGAAAAGAAATGATCTCTGTCTATAAAAGGCAGGATGTGTGTGTGTGTGTGTGTGTGTGTGTGTGTGTGTGTGTGTGTGTGTGTGTGTAACGAATGCACGGCCGCAATTTTCGACGGATTTGCACCAAAATTTACATGCACATACACCAAGTTAGCAAAAAGGCCAAGACCGACGTTGCATTTCCCAACTCCCATCGATAGTGGAAATAATCGATTTTTTCATGCTTCTACGGCAGTTTTCATCTAGTTTGCGGCCATTTTCTACTGGCCAGAGTAAGAGCCTATAGCTGGCTGCCATGGATAGTCAGGAAGATTCTATTGGCCAGCGTGAGAGCCAACAGCTGACTGACACGAATGTTAACTAGCATCTAGCATGCAAAAAAAAAATCGATAGCTGCATTCGTCACAAGTGGGAAAAATTTAAATCTGCATGGCACTTTACTCCAATTGGCTCATTCGCTTGCTTAAACTCAACGTTGATTCTGATTCCGCAGAACTGGGTTGTTGTGAAAAAGTATTTGTTGTTAACATTCTTTTTTCATTCGGTTTTTCCAGTTACGAGTCCTTTTTTTAAAGCTGATCGTTTTGTGTTCATTTTGTTTAGTTCTTTTTTCGTAACAGATTTAATGTTTAGTATAGAGCTTAAAAAATTCGCAGTGTGAGATAGGCAAGAAGTAAGGCATGTAGCAACATCAGCACGGCAAAGGGCACTCCTTTAAAGGCAAGGAAGGGCAAAAATATTTTAAGTCAAGTGATAGCGATTGCTGTATGAGTCGTACGATTTTTGAATCAAGCACGGGCAACGCCGGGTCATGCTGCTAGTAAAAAAATAAAGAAAAAGAAAAGGAAAGAAGAAAATAGAAAGAAAAAGAAACAGATAAGGAAGAATAGAGGGAAACAAAGGGAATAAACAGTGAGAGTTCATTTTAAAAAAATAAAGATAGAGATAGAAAAAAGATACTTTTTTGTTTGTTTGTTCAGCGGCTCATCAACACCTTATGGGTCATTTAATGCCGAAATTTAATTTTCTTGTGAGCATTAGTAATTTCTTTTATAATAATCTATTGCTGGTAAATTTTTTTATGAAAATGTATTGCTGGTATTTTTACTATAAAAATGTATTTTTATATTTACATAGTGTTTTGGCCCCAGGTTGGAGGGGGGTTAACTTTTTGCCCATAGTCGAGAACTTAACAAGTGCTACCACCCCGGGTCACGGTAGACCTGGGAACCATAGCAATTAAGATGTGATTCCAAGATCCGCAAAACCTTCCGATCAGAGACCTTGCTGCTGGATGAACTTTATCGTCATACCCAGGACGGTGTTTGCTTTTACATTTTTTTTTGTTTATTAATTGTTCAGCTAATACAAGTCCCTTGAGCCGCTTAAGATAGAGGGTTACTAATTAAAAGATATATAAGAAAGATAACGGTTAACTCTAGACTTAAATTCATTAAGATTGTAGGGAGCCGGGAAGCATCCCCTTGGGAGTTTGGTCTATGCTTTGGGGATATTTCGTTTCAGTGAATTCTCATCTGTCTCATTCACCTTTGTGCCACTTGGTTGTTTCTGTCACCGAATAACATGAGGTTATTGTCGAATTTTGCAAGCGATTTCACACGATATGAGGTCGTACAAAACATTCTAGACCTAAGCCGGTTGATATAAAAATCGAGGCTCGATAAGCCATCAGCATCCAGTCAGGATCGAACTCGCTACTAAAGGACAAGAAGACTAGGATCACTAAACGTTACTGAATCACATAAATAAAGAAATGAAGAAGACAGCATGAGAGAGAGCGAGAGAGAGAGAGAGAGAGCGAGAGAGAGAGAGAGAGCGCTAACAAGAAATAAATAGAAAAGAAAAACAACAAAAAAAAACAGGAAAAAATGTGAGTGAAGAAAGAAAGATGACCAAAAAAGAGAAAAGACCAAAGAAAGGGAGCGGGGAGGTTAATACGAAAGAAAGAGGAAAAAGAAATAGAAAGAGACAGAAAAAATAGGTTGACGAGAAAAAGGAAAATTATAAAAAAAGATCGACCAAAAAAAAATAAGAGCAAAATGCGCGCGCGCGCGTGTGTGTTTGTGTGTGAGAGATAGATAGATAGAGAGAGAGATAGTGAGAGTGAGAGAAAGAAAGAGAGCGTGAGAAAAAAATGGAGGGAGAAAGAGATGGTAATAGAGAGAAAGAAAGAGTGATAGTGAGACGGAGAGAGTGAAAGAGAAAGTGCGATAGTGAGAGACAAAGAGAGAGATAGTGAAACGGAGAGAAAGAAAGAGAATTTGCGAGAGAGATAATGAGAATGAGAAAGAGAGATAGTGAGAGGGTGAGAGAAAGAGAGATCGAGAGATTGATAGTGAGAGAGAAAGATAGAGATAGTGAGTAGAAGAGAGAGTAAGAGTGAGAGAAAAGAGAGAGAAAGAGAGAGAACAAGGATGCTAATAATGAGAGAGAGAAAGAGATAGTGATAGAGAGAAAGAATGAGGGATGGTGAGACGGAGAGATTGAAGGAGAAAGTGCGATAGTGAGAGACAAAGAGAGAGTGAAACGGAGAGAAAGAAAGAGAATTTGCGAGAGAGATAATGAGAGTGAGATAGAGAGATAGTGAGAGGGTGAGAGATCGAGAGATTGATAGTGGGAGAGAAAGATAGAGTGAGAGGAAGAGAGAGAAAGAGTGAGAGAAAAGAGAGAGAGAGAGTGAGAGAGAAAAAGGATGTTAATAAGGAAGAAAGAGAAAAGAAAAATAGAAAGAGACAGAAAAAAGAAAATGAAGAGAAAAAGAAACAGGATGAAAAAGATCAAAGGAGAAAAAAATAAGGAGTGCCTCTCTCTCTCTCTCTCTCTCTCTCTCTGTGTGTGGGTGAGAGAGAGAGAGAGAGAGAAAGAGAGAAAAGCTAACAAAGAAAGGGAAAAAAACCTAGAAAGACATAAAAAGAAAGAGGATGAAGAGAAAAAGAAAGATGGTGAAAACAAGGAGTGAATGAGAAACCGAGCGAGCGAACGAGAGAGAGAAAGAGATAGAGAGAAATACTGGTTTCATGCCTCATGCGATTCTGATATCATGCAGCATATTTTATAATAGCTGACTTGTTTTTCTTTGCTAGAACTCAAATCAACGGTGAAAAAAAGACCAACACTTGACTGGGCAATAATCTCTTTATCCCGGATTGGAGAGTTTAATTAAAAACCGATTTTTAAAAAGCTTCTCTCTGTGTGTCGTTTTAGCGTGTTCATTACGGAGTATTTATTTCCATTGAAGCCAATTCAGTTTGAATAATGTAGAATGATTTAAAAGCGTTCAATCATTTGAATTTGTACACGTCCAAATTGCTCGGAAAGAAATGCTGATGGTTTATCGTGCCTCGTGTTTTAGATAAACCCACTGAGGACGAGAAGTTTTTGTACAGCGTCATATCGTGTGAAATAGCTTGTCAGTCACCCCAAGACAATTGTTGCTTTCACTGACTTCATAAAACTCTTTGGCTTGTTTATCATGGTGTTCTATGCTAAAGGCTTACTCATGGTGCAACTAAAGGACAGAAAGAGAGGCCTATTTCAAAGGCTCCTCCTTCTACTGGGAATGTCGTATGTTAGTTTCGGTTGCGTTTGTGGTAGTTCACTGCTGTAATGAGCCTAAAAAATCAAATAAATCTTTGTCTTTACATTTACTTTAGCTGATAAGAATTATTTATTGTATTTCTTTTGGACTAGCTATATTATTTTTTGTTTATCACAAAAACAAGCATTTTTGTGCGAAATTCACTAAGATAAATGTAATTTACGAATCAAAATAGAGTCTAGTTTATTTTTTAATTAAAATTTTGATTTATACTGAGTAAAAACGAAATCCCTGGTCAAGTTATATTCTTGCGTCAAAAGTGAAGTTTATAATCATTGGTCCAGTTTACACTTGGGCCAATAGGCAAACATTTGATAGATTCATCCTTGAGTCAAGAGTTCATTTTATACCCGAGTCAAAGTGCAGTCATTGGCCTGGTTTATACATGGGCAACAGGCAAACATTTGACAGGTTGATACTTGAATCAAGAGTGCATTTTATACTTGAGTCAAAGGGCAATCATTGGTCCGGTTTATACTTGGGCCAAAAGGCAAACATTCGACAAGTTGATCCATGAGTCAGGAGTGCATTTTATACTAGAATCAAAATGCAACCATTCGTCCGGTTTATACTTGGGTAAAAAAGCAAACATTTGACAGATTCATTCTTGAGTCAAGAGTGCATTTTATACTAGAATCAAAATGCAACCATTCGTCCGGTTTATACTTGGGTCAAAAAGCAAACATTTGACAGGTTCATTCTTGAGTCAAGAGTGCATTTTATACTTGACTCAAAAGCAATCATTGGTCCGGTTTAAACTTGCGTCAAAAGGCAAACATTTGACAGGTTTATACTTGAGTCAAATGGGCAGTCAATAGCCCAGTTTATACTTAGGCTCAAAGGCAAACATTTGCCAGGTTTATACTTGAGATAAATGTGCAGATTATGAATGAGTCAAAAGGCAATAATTAACCTGGTTTATACTGGAGGCGAAAGTTAAACATAACTACCGTTTATACTTGAAATTTACTCTCCGGAGAAAAATGTTTATTTCAGCTGTACTAAAACAGTTTGTATACACCTAATGTTTATATTTGTTATAAGGACAAGTCTTTAGAGGATTTAAATCATTAATCTTTTTTGGTCATACAGTCCTCCCAGTTACAGAAAATCTGCTCTGCATCGTAAAATAAAATTGCTATAAAAATAATACATTATTTAATTAGAACATATCTTTTAATTCCTTTTATTAGTAAAATGACACAGCTACTCGAATCCAAGTATGCCATTCAACTAGAAGTGCTAGCTAATTCCCATTGCTGGCGTCTGCTCAGGCACATTTGTGCTTGTTCAATATACACAGAGCCCCCCTGTGGTTTATACTGCAACTATGCTGAACGGACTTTAATAGCAGTTTCTGCGAGAGAACGCTTTATCTAGCGTGACCAATAATCTGAACAACAGTCTGCCTATAGTAAATTTAAAACTTATAGAAAATTTTCTAACATATCCTTGGGAAGCGTCTTCGGAAGTAAGGCTATAATGCCAAAGTAAAGGGTGTTCCAATAACTTGGACCGATTTTAAAGTGTCTAATGAATTTTTCTTTTTCTTTCCGATTTAACAACTTAAGTATTTGGCAATTTCAACCACGGAAAGATTAACAATCAAACGTGTTAAAGTCATCGAAGCCTATTACGAAAATGGACGTTCAAATAGAATTTGAATGAGAAGTTCCCAGGTCGCATCATCCCTGGAAACAGCGAAGTCAATTGGCCACCGCGATCGTGCGACTTGACGCCTTTAGATTTCTTTCTTCGGCGTCATCTCAAAAGGAATGTCTATGCCAACAAGCCAACAACAATTCAACAGCTGAAGGATGAGATAATAAGGCATAATGGTGAGATCGAGGAGCAACTATGCAGAGACAGTATCAAAAAATTTCGACCATCGAGTGAAGGTGTGCCACCGAAGCCTTGGCGGACATTTGGGCGATATTATTTTTCACACATAATTGCCATGATTTAAATAACATGATCCAATAGAGAAATAAATAAATTTTCAACAATAACACTGATTTATTTACTGCTGACTTTGATCCGTCTTAATGAAACACCCTTTACTTAAAATTCTTTAAAATGTTAGAATGCTTAAAATATTAATTTTTAAAAATATTACTGGGTAGTCAAATGATTATATAAAAAAGGTGTTCATGTTCTATTCGTCATGCAATTTTTCTTTCATTTCTGTCCCCCTTACTTAAATCTCCCAAGCCCCAGGTTGTCAATAAATCACTCAAAACGTCAAAAAAACCCGCCTTCGTCTTGAAAAAAGATACTTTTTCAGCGATATTTTAAACTAAAAGTAAGCACTATTTGTTTAAATTCAAATTAATTGTGGTAGTATGGACACCCATGTAGAAAGGGAAAAGATAGTTTTATCTCGCTCTGTTTCTGTTTGATAGACAAACGAGTGTTTCCTTTTGAAGTTCCTTTTTCTAAGCGGCATCTGCTTTAACCGAAAGGAAATAGGAAGTAACTAGGTGGATGGGGGATTTTCGGAGATCAAGTGGCAACAAAACCGGAAATACGATATATCCGGGTGCTAGTCTACGTATATTAAGAGTCATGCTTGGGATCGAAGAGAGTTCTACTTGACGGGAAAGTGACGTGTCCGTCGAGCGGTTCCGATGCTTCCAAGTCGTATTGCCAGTCGGGGTGAGTAGATGGGCGAGAAGTTGGTAGGGGGAAGAGCTGACATAACAGACATTATCCCAAGTATCTGCTACCCATCCACCCGGATAATCAGGTGAAACCCTGAATAAAACACCTATATATAATAAGGAAAACAGAGTTAGCGTTCTTATTTCTCGACGTGGCGTTTGTTTCATCGTGTTACGAGGCAGCTGACGTTTCTGGGACACATAATGAGGAAGGAGGGCCTGGAGAATCTGATACTCATAGGTCGAATAGAGGGAAAGAGAGACAAGGGATGTTTAAATATACGGGAAGAGTCTTGACAGAGGACGGTAATTGCGACACTGAGATCCATAGACGTTAATCGGATGGCCAAGGACACATTCCAAAAGCTGCGCAAAGTATTGCGAGACAGGAGGATCTCTTTGGTAACAAAGAGAAGAATACTGATCTGTTACGTGACATCTGTCCTTCTTTACGGCAGCGAATGTTGGACGATTTCTTCAAAGATGAAGAAAAGACTCGAGGCGACGGAGATGTGGTTCTACAGAAGGATGTTGAGGATTTAGTGAACCGAGCGTGTGAGCAGCGATGAGGTCTTGGAGAGGATGCAGACAAAGAGGAGGCTTAAACTAACAAAGAGGCAGCTGAAGGGATCTGGGACACATAATGAGGAAGGAGGGCCTGGAGAATCTGATACTCACGGGTCGAATAGAGGGAAAGAGAGACAAGTGAAAACAACGCATGACATACCTGGCAGGCTTAAACAAGTGAATGGCAGAACGCTGTCTGGGGGAGGAAGCGGGAGGGAAGGAACTTGTTGAGAGCTGCAAGGAATAGAAAGAGGTGGAGAGCCATGATCGCCGACGCCCTGAAAGGACATGACACATAAAAAGAAAGAAAAAAATACTGATTATATTAGTTTATTTTTTTAAAACATTTAACTTGAGTGGAAGGAAGGTCTGGAGAATCTGATACTCACGGGTCAAACAGACGGAAAGAGAGACAATGGAAAGTAGCGAGTGACATTCCTAGCGGGCTTGAGCAGGTGGACGACAGGACGTGGTCTGGAGGAGAAAACAGAGGGAAAGAACTTGTGAGCTGCAAGGGATAGATGGAGGTGGAGAGCCATGATCGCCGACGGCCTGAAAGGACATGGCACATAAAAAGGGAAAAAAAACATGCAGGACGCCCTTCCCTAGCGTTCGATGCACAAGGACGAGCCCGATAATCAGAATCTTACATGAGGTAATCATTGACTGGTCGGTGGAAAGCTTTAGTGAGGGTCGCGTTGCATGTTTACAAATTAAACTTTAAGTCACTTAATTTTTCTCAAGTAACGTTTCAGAAAAGTACATTTTATTTTTGAAAGTTTATTTTTTAAAAATAAGAAATGTGTTGCCTTGGCAGATCTTTCAATTTTGAGAAATTTATGGGCACTATTTACATTATTCGGACTATTATCCTCATCTTTTTCGCCATATTTATTACAACGTTTCGGCCGTTGTACGCTCCGGCCTTCTTCACGTGGATGGAATGTCGAACTGAACCTTTTATTTCGCTCACTGGGGTAGACTGTTCTAGGTCCACGTGCCATATTTAATGGATGTCAGTTATCAGTTATCTCCTGTTAATTCCCCTCTCCGAGTTCTCCACTGCCTTAACCGGGCATTGAACTCAAACTCTTTGGGTCCTGGCTCAGTGGATAAATACGTTAGTTAGATCAAGTGACAAGACCCAAAGAGTGTGAGTTCAATACCTGTTTAAGGTGGTGGAGAACTTGGAGAGGGGAATTAACAGGAGATAACTGATAAGTGACATCCATTAAACATGGCACGTGGAACTAGATCCCAGTGAGCGAAATAAAGGGTTCAGTTCGACATTCTAACCACCTGAAGAAGGCTGGAGCGTACAACGGCCGAAACGTTGTAATAAATATGGCGATAAAGATGAGGATGATAGTCCGAATAATGTAAATAGTGTACATAATACCTCATCTCAGAAATATCGACAGATATTGAAGAAGGCTACAGCATACAACGACCGAAAAGTAATAATAAATATGGCGACAAAGATGAGGATGATAGTCCGAATTATGTAAATAGTGTACATAATACCTCATCTCAGAAATATAGACAGATACTAAAGAATGCCACAGCGTACTACGGCCGAAAAGTGGTAATAAATATGGCGACAAAGATGAGGATGATAGTCCGAATAATGTAAATAGTGTACATAATACCTCATCTCAGAAATATAGACAGATACTGAAGAAGGCCGGAGCGTACAACGGCCGAAACGTTCTAATAAATATGGCGACAAAGATGAGGATAATAGTTCGAATAATGTAAATAGTGTACATAATACCTCATCTCAGAAATATAGACAGATACTGAAGAAGGCCGGAGCGTACAACGACTGAAACGTTGTATTAAATATGGCGACAAAGATGAGGATAATAGTTCGAACAATGTAAATAGTGTACATAATACCTCATCTCAGAAATATAGACAGATACTGAAGAAGGCCGGAGCGCCCAACGGCTAAAACGTTGTAATTAATATGGCGACAAAGATGAGGATAATAGTTCGAATAATGTAAATAGTGTACATAATACCTCATCTCAGAAATATAGACAGATACGAATTTATGGGACGAAGAAACAAATTCTAATAAGATTTAATTCGGTTTGAAATACACCAATATATTTTATTTATTAGAATTATTAAATTTCATCAATTGGCTTGAAATTAAAAGTAAAGTATAAGCTTCAAGAAAGACTTTTCATTTTTCAAAATGCATTTTAAACTTAAGGTATTGCTGTTTTAGAGGTATCAATTTTAAAGTCTCCGAGTTCTATGTAGTATTTTCATTATTCATTTTTCGTGAGTCTGTCCATCTTATTTTTGTCGTGGTAAGAAGATTGACGACGTATTTTTATAGGTAAAAATATATAGGGTGTGAAAAAAGTAGCAAGAGCCAACGACCGTATCTAATGGTGATAAGATCCACAGGCATATATACAAGCCCATTTCATCAAAGAATATTTAGAAATAAAATAACTAGACGATACACTGAATGCTATTCCAACTCCACCCATGCTTCCTATTCGACTCAGTTAATTTTTTATTCATGTATTGCAAATATACAAAATTCTAAAATTTAGGGAAAAATTCTTTTTATATTCAGTCATTTGCTAGGACATTATGCAATGGCCCTAAATGATAAAACTATAGCTTCAGTGGTTATTACTGTAAAAAAAAAATCAATATTATTTTGATATATACGCAGACGGTAACTCAGACATCATGGCGTCACTATTAGCCGCCATTTTAAAACTATGTTGGTTTCCCATGAGTTCTCCCCGAGGGCTTGTGAAATTAAACAGACGTTAAATTAATAGCAGGGAACTACACGTGCTTTCGTTTTGGAAAGGCGAAGCAACAATATAGTTTACAAAACAAGTAGAAACTTCCGTTTCTTAAAAGTAAGGGATTTCTTAGTATCTTCATCTTCTATGTACTGTGTCCCTTCAGGACGTTGGCGATCATGGATTTCCACGATTTCTTCTCCTTTGTAGCTCTTAATAAATTGTCTCTTTTTTTTTATTTCTCCTAAGCCTTTTTCTGCCATCCATTCACTCAAGCTCGCCATATAGGTTATGTATTGTTTTCTTTGTCTCTCTTGTCTTCAGTCTGTCCTATGGCTATCAAATTTTCCAAGCCATCTTTCCTCATTGTGTGCTAGAAAAATTTCAACTCTCTCTTCCCGATTATAAGTATAAGTTTCCTTTTTGTTTCCATTTTCACCAAAACTTCTGCATTGCTAAAATGTTTAGTTCATGGTACCCTCAGCATACTTCTGTAGAATCGCATTTATGTTTTTTAATATTTTGCTATACTTTTGGAAGGAAAATTTGGCCATTTCAGTCCGTTATCGGATTTTAATGTCACACTTCCCAGATAATTAAATTGTAATTATTTGATTTTGATAACCAATTTGTAATTTGGATGTTGAGCTCTTCATTTTGCTAACAACGACGCATTCTTACTTTTTGCAATTGATGTTTAGTCCTTTCTTTTAGCTTTCCTTCACTACTTTTTGAAGGATTTCATGTAGTTTCCAGTCTGCATCTGCTATTAGCATGCATGTCGTAGGTTGTTGAAATTGTGACCGCCACCAATGAATCATGGTCGTAATATTAATTCTCTCAGAATCTTTTCACTGTCAGGTTGAATAAATCCGTCGAGAAGATAATCCTTGTCTTAAAACCGTTTCAATTTTGCAATATTTGCTGAAATCATTTTCTATAGTTTGAACTGTAAAATGATGAGACCTTGCCTTGGTATATGGATCAGTTATAACAAATTTAGTATAGAAGATAAGTAAATTGAAAAGAGAAGAGGCTGCACTAGAGGCAGTTTGAACTGTAAAATGATGAGACCTTGCCTTGGTGTATGGATCAATCATAACAAATTTAGTATAGAAGATAAGGAAATTGAATATAGAATAGGCTGCACTAGAGGTAGTTTGAACTGTAAAATGATGAGACCTTGCCTTGGTGTATGGATCAGTTGTAACAAATTTAGTATAGAAGATTAGGAAATTGAATATAGAATAGGCTGCACTAGAGGTAGTTTGAACTGTAAAATGATGAGACCTTGCCTTGGTGTATGGATCAGTTGTAACAAATTTAGTATAGAAGATAAGGAAATTGACCATAGAATAGGCTGCACTAGAGGCAGTTTGAACTGTAAAATGATGAGACCTTGCCTTGGTGTATGGATCAGTTATAATAAATTTAGTATAGAAGATAAGGAAATTGAACATAGAATAGGCTGCACTAGAGGTAGTTTGAACTGTAAAATGATGAGACCTTGCCTTGGTGTATGGATCAGTTATAACAAATTTAGTATAGAAGATAAGGAAATTGAACATAGAATAGGCTGCACTAGAGGTAGTTTGAACTGTAAAATGATGAGACCTTGCCTTGGTGTATGGATCAGTTATAACAAATTTAGTATAGAAGATAAGGAAATTGAACATAGAATAGGCTGCACTAGAGGTAGTTTGAACTGTAAAATGATGAGACCTTGCCTTGGTGTATGGATCAGTTGTAACAAATTTAGTATAGAAGATTAGGAAATTGAATATAGAATAGGCTGCACTAGAGGTAGTTTGAACTGTAAAATGATGAGACCTTGCCTTGGTGTATGGATCAGTTGTAACAAATTTAGTATAGAAGATAAGGAAATTGACCATAGAATAGGCTGCACTAGAGGCAGTTTGAACTGTAAAATGATGAGACCTTGCCTTGGTGTATGGATCAGTTATAATAAATTTAGTATAGAAGATAAGGAAATTGAACATAGAATAGGCTGCACTAGAGGTAGTTTGAACTGTAAAATGATGAGACCTTGCCTTGGTGTATGGATCAGTTATAACAAATTTAGTATAGAAGATAAGGAAATTGAACATAGAATAGGCTGCACTAGAGGTAGTTTGAACTGTAAAATGATGAGACCTTGCCTTGGTGTATGGATCAGTTATAACAAATTTAGTATAGAAGATAAGGAAATTGAACATAGAATAGGCTGCACTAGAGGTAGTTTGAACTGTAAAATGATGAGACCTTGCCTTGGTGTATGGATCAGTTATAATAAATTTAGTATAGAAGATAAGGAAATTGAACATAGAATAGGCTGCACTAGAGGTAGTTTGAACTGTAAAATGATGAGACCTTGCCTTGGTGTATGGATCAGTTATAACAAATTTAGTATAGAAGATAAGGAAATTGAACATAGAATAGGCTGCACTAGAGGTAGTTTGAACTGTTAAATGATGAGACCTTGCCTTGGTGTATGGATCAGTTATAACAAATTTAGTATAGAAGATAAGGAAATTGAACATAGAATAGGCTGCACTAGAGGTAGTTTGAACTGTAAAATGATGAGACCTTGCCTTGGTGTATGGATCAGTTATAATAAATTTAGTATAGAAGATAAGGAAATTGAACATAGAATAGGCTGCACTAGAGGTAGTTTGAACTGTAAAATGATGAGACCTTGCCTTGGTGTATGGATCAGTTATAACAAATTTAGTATAGAAGATAAGGAAATTGAACATAGAATAGGCTGCACTAGAGGTAGTTTGAACTGTAAAATGATGAGACCTTGCCTTAGTGTATGGATCAGTTATAAGAAATTTAGTATAGAAGATAGGGAAATTGACCATAGAATAGGCTGCACTAGAGGTAGTTTGAACTGTAAAATGATGAGACCTTGCCTTAGTGTATGGATCAGTTATAAGAAATTTAGTATAGAAGATAAGGAAATTGAACAAAGAATAGGCTGCACTAGAGGTAGTTTGAACTGTAAAATGATGAGACCTTGCCTTGGCGTATGGATCATTTATAACAAATTTATTATAGGAGATAAGGAAATTGAATATAGAATAGGCTGCACTAGAGGTAGTTTGAACTGTAAAATGATGAGACCTTGCCTTAGTGTATGGATCAGTTATAAGAAATTTAGTATAGAAGATAGGGAAATTGACCATAGAATAGGCTGCACTAGAGGTAGTTTGAACTGTAAAATGATGAGACCTTGCCTTAGTGTATGGATCAGTTATAAGAAATTTAGTATAGAAGATAAGGAAATTGAACGAAGAATAGGCTGCACTAGAGGTAGTTTGAACTGTAAAATGATGAGACCTTGCCTTGGCGTATGGATCATTTATAACAAATTTATTATAGGAGATAAGGAAATTGAATATAGAATAGGCTGCACTAGAGGTAGTTTGAACTGTAAAATGATGAGACCTTGCCTTGGTGTATGGATCAGTTATAACAAATTTATTATAGAAGATAAGGAAATTGAATATAGAATAGGCTGCACTAGAGGTAGTTTGAACTGTAAAATGATGAGACCTTGCCTTGGTGTATGGATCAGTTATAACAAATTTATTATAGAAGATAAGGAAATTGAATATAGAATAGGCTGCACTAGAGGTAGTTTGAACTGTAAAATGATGTTGCCTTGTCTTGGTGTATGGATCAGTTATAACAAATTTAGTATAGAGGATAAGGAAATTGAACATAGAGTAGACTGTACTAGAGTTAGTTTGAACTGTAAAATGATGAGACCTTGCCTTGGTGTATGGATCAGTTATAACAAATTTAGTATAGAAGATTAGGAAATTGAATATAGAATAGGCTGCACTAGAGGTAGTTTGAACTGTAAAATGATGAGACCTTGCCTTGGTGTATGGATCAGTTATAACAAATTTAATATAGAAGATTAGGAAATTGAATATAGAATAGGCTGCACTAGAGGTAGTTTGAACTGTAAAATGATGAGACCTTGCCTTGGTGTATGGATCAGTTATAACAAATTTAGTATAGAAGATTAGGAAATTGAACATAGAATAGGCTGCACTAGAGGTAGTTTGAACTGTAAAATGATGACACCTTGCCTTGGTGTATGGATCAGTTATAACAAATTTAGTATAGAAGATAAGGAAATTGACCATAGAATAGGCTGCACTAGAGGTAGTTTGAACTGTAAAATGATGACACCTTGCCTTGGTGTATGGATCAGTTATAACAAATTTAGTATAGAAGATAAGGAAATTGAATATAGAATAGGCTGCACTAGAGGTAATTTGAACTGTAAAATGATGAGACCTTGCCTTGGTGTATGGATCAGTTATAACAAATTATTATTATTTTTTTAAATAAGAAATCATTTATTGAACAAAGTAACTAATAATAAAACAAAAGTCATTGAAACAAAGCAAGTTCAGTCGACCATTGATGACAATTGCAGAACAACGTAACTATAAACAATTTTTTCCATCCTCTGTCAGCCACAATGATGAAGAAAGCGTTACCTCGAACCATCGCAAGTGAGACACCCTGCAAGAGCCACTCCGTTTCGCGAGGCTCGTTCCTTAATCGAGACGCAATCGCGCCAATCCTCCGAAGGAACGCCATCGAACGAGGGTCAATAACTCCTGAAGTCTCCACTGCCACAGGAGTAAAATAAAATCTATCAGCAAGAGAAGAATATTTAACTATTTTTTTCATCTCTGCGTCTCGGGCGACGGATCCCGGCTCAACCGCGGACCTGATCAAATTACCGGCCGAAAATGTATCCGCACTGGTCGCATTCCAAATCAACGACTTACCCATTTTAGAAGGGAAGATGGTAATGACATCCGGCCGCTTTCCATCATCACGGTCGAGGCCTACGGGTTCGATTTTGGAAGGGAACCCAGCTGCATCCAAACCTCTTTTGATGATGTCGTTAATTGCTGCATGCCGTGGAAAGCGGATTGCACTACGACAGGAGAGAGGATGCAGACCAAACTCATCGATGGAGGCTCCACGTCTGCATCTGTGACGCTCACATAATTTGAGTCCAAGACGGATCGCGACTCCGATCCGAGTGCACTCATCATCTAAAAGGGTACCGGTAGATGAAGAGGGCACTGCGTTGAGCCAGGCTCCACTACTCGGTTGTGAAGCAGATAGTAGACAGGCGAGGTGATGCTGATCCAGAGAGAGCCTCAAATTAGTAAAATTGGCCTCGCATTTTATTTTATTCCAGATTTTTTGTTTTGGTGTGTCTAGTGGGCTAGAAAGTAATTCTTGTGTCCAGACGCTGCATGCTTGTTCGAAAGAACTACCCGAGAAACACTGAGACGACCCACCGGGTATCTCATCAATTAAATCATGACAAATTTAGTATAGAAGATAAGGAAATTGAACATAGAATAGGCTGCACTAGAGGTAGTTTGAACTGTAAAATGATAAGACCTTGCCTTGGTGTATGGATCAGTTGTAACAAATTTAGTATAGAAGATTAGGAAATTGAACATAGAATAGGCTGCACTAGAGGTAGTTTGAACTGTAAAATGATGAGACCTTGCCTTGGTGTATGGATCAGTTGTAACAAATTTAGTATAGAAGATAAGGAAATTGAATATAGAATAGGCTGCACTAGAGGTAGTTAAAACTGTAAAATGATGAGACCTTGCCTTGGTGTATGGATCAGTTGTAACAAATTTATTATAGAAGATAAGGAAATTGAACACAGAATAGGCTGCACTAGAGGTAGTTTGAACTGTAAAATGATGAGACCTTGCCTTGGTGTATGGATCAGTTATAACAAATTTAGTATAGAAGATTAGGAAATTGAACATAGAATAGGCTGCACTAGAGGTAGTTTGAACTGTAAAATGATGAGACCTTGCCTTGGTGTATGGATCAGTTGTAACAAATTTAGTATAGAAGATAAGGAAATTGAATATAGAATAGGCTGCACTAGAGGTAGTTTGAACTGTAAAATGATGAGACCTTGCCTTGGTGTATGGATCAGTTGTAACAAATTTAGTATAGAAGATAAGGAAATTGAATATAGAATAGGCTGCACTAGAGGTAGTTAAAACTGTAAAATGATGAGACCTTGCCTTGGTGTATGGATCAGTTATATTAAATAACAAAGCGAAAACAACCTAAAATCTCAAGTAATCTATTTATATTTCGTCTTCCGATCGAAACATTCATATGGCTGTTCTGCATTGCGTCAAATACATTAGAAATATCTAAACTGTCACTTGCTTTCTCTGACCAGTGATAAAAAATGGCTTTGAATGAATGAAGCCTGTAGGTATTAGAGTGGGCCACTTTTCTTTCTACCGGCATTAAAGAATCAGCGAAAAAGAACTGGACTATATAACGGAAGCCACATCACTTGGGGGACAGTAACTAAAATGGATATCACATGTAACTCAAAGAGAAAATAATGGTATAATCAATAACTGTTAATAATTGTTGTATACGCCATGACAGTTCTGAGCATGGAGGAAAAAAATTGGTAACATTTACAGCTGAATGGACAACCTCAAAGCTCAAAATGAATTACAGATGATCACTATCATCACGGGAGACATGAATGCCAACTTCGTAAAAGGATAAAATAACGGAATGGTCGGTAATTTCGATCTAGGAATCCGAAACCAGCGGTGAAAGATGTGTCCAGCTGTATCTTAAGCAGACAACCATCAAAATAAATTAACACCGCTTAACAACAAACCCTTTGTAAATTGTTAAAGAAGTAACCGACAGCACTTGCGACAATATTACAATCCCTTATTCCTCCCCAAACGGGAAAAATGTAAGAATATTACAAAAACCAATAAAAAAAGATCAAATTTTCCTTGTCTGTGATATTCAGTGAAATATATTTGTAGGAAAGGTTGCAGCTAAAATATGCATTATATATATATAGTAATTCATCGTGCCTAGAATAATCCACAACAGAATGCAGAATGCAATGGCCGGCCGTTTCGTCCCATTTGGGACTCATCAGCCTTCCGCATCCACTACCGATAATCGAATCCGGACCGTTTCGATACAAGGCGTATAAAGTTTTGCGTTGTATCGAAACAGTCCGTGTTCGATTCTCACTAGTGGTTGCGCACTCATGATGAGTCCCAAATAGGGCGAAACGGCCGTATAGTGCATTCTGCATAGGATTATTCTAGGCTCGATGATTTACTATATATGATTACTCTAAATCCCCCAAATTTGTTCACTTATATATATATATATATATATATATATACATAGATACAGACACACACACACACATATATATATAATAAAAAAGGCTCAAATACTAATATTCCATGGTTATAATTTATTATAATTAATCGTAATCACGATCCAATTAGGTCTGATGAATTGGATCGTGATTACGATTCCAATGTAATAAATTATAACCATGGAATATTAGTGTTTGAGCTTTTTTTAATTATATTCTTACTCTGTCCTGAACATTGAGTTCTACCTGGATTATATCCTCTTGGAAATTTATATAAATACATATATATATGTATTTATATAAATAGTTCTGTTGAGGTTTCACACTCGATGAATTAGCCAATTGAGGTTTCACACTCGATGAATTACTTATATATATATATATATATATATATATATATATATATATATATATATATATATATATATATATATATATATGTAATTCATCGAGTGTGAAACCTCAACAGAACGTTTCGTCCTATATTTGGGACTCATCAGCAGTGCGCATCCACTACCGAGAATTGAAACCCTGACGGTTATGTAGTCAAGCAAACATCATACCAACTGTTCCAACGGGCGTCGGTGACGAAGAGATAGCAAATTAGACTCAATATAACGCCGCTAGCTCACATGAGCGGCTTGGTGATAGTAGTCGTGGCTCCAGGGGGCACAGTCCTATGATTAGAGAGAATCTCAGTAGAGTTCCACTACGGAATATGTGAGCGAGCGGCGCTATGTTGAGTCTGATTTGCCCGTTGGAACAGTTGGTATGATGTTTGCTTGGTAACCTAACTGTCAGGGTTTCAATTCTCGGTAGTGGATGCGCACTGCTGATGAGTCCCAAATATAGGAGGAATCGGCCGTCCAGTGCTTTCTGCATTCTGTTGAGGTTTCACACTCGACGAATTACATAATATAATTAGCAAATCCTCCTAATAATTTCTATTATATATATATATATATATATATATATAAATATATATATATTGACCACTAATATTATCTTTATATATATGTGTGTGTTTAAAATAGGATATAGCATCCCGACAAAATCTTTAAGAAATTTGACAGATGGAAACTGTTTCATTGGAACAACATTTGATAACGCGTTTCGCCTTTCTAGGCTTCATCAGATCCAAAAACGAAAGAAAGAAATGTGTGTATGTATTTTTGTGCGTATGCTTAAACAACGAATCCTAGTATTTTTTTCCTAAGATGGTATTTCTAGAGATTAAAGAAGAAAGAAAATGAGTGAGTTTTAAAAAAAATGATATATATATATATATATATATAATTCTTTTCGTACCAATCTCTCTTATAAAGAACATGGTTAATTAGGCGACTACAGAAAAACAGAAGTTAGCCAATTAAATCGCTCAAATGTTTACACAACGATCCAGTCTTGTAGAATGAAGAATGCTATGTCATCTTAATGGAAACTAAGTCAACAATGTGTTTTTTTTCTTGTTGTTCGGCGCTGTCATTTATGAAAATACGTAATGTGCTTCAGAGTCGCCTTCTTTGACGTGCATGTCAAATTCGTTAAACGAATAAAAAAGAAAAGAAAAAAAGCAACAAATAAAAAAAGAAGGAACAAGTATAGTTTGATCTGGTGTACTCATCTACCCAGATTCCTGCACTCCATAAACCTAGCTCCCTGTTTTTTTTTATCGCACCATAAATTACGGATATACAAATGATCTAATACTGGGTGGAGGCTATGATATACCTTAAAATATATCCTTTGATCAAGAGATGGATTTTCAAATATAATCAGTTTTATTTTCCTTCTCAGTACCATTAGACTCCCTCTGGAGAATACAGCCACGGTTTCACCACTCTATGGTGATTTACGAAGCGTAGCTTAGATGCGGCAGAAGGCGGAAGATATGGGGCACCCAGTGAGGATCGAACTCATTTTTCACTCGGAATTGATCTATCGAGACAACAATGTAAAAAAAATAAAAATAAGGCGCTTAATATCAAGAAATAAAAGGAATAGAAATATGACACGATGCTTGTTATGATTTTAATCATTTCACCCCAAGCAAGGCAATAAAGCCACTAGGACGCAAGAAGTTACTGAGTGTGAGTGAATATGAGAAAAAAAACTACTATTTAGGAGAGAGGACAATAAAAGAATAAGTAAGAAGACGGAAGATAACAATTGACATTCAAATTTTTGAAGATTAAAGTTGACTGGGAAGCAAGAAGCCAGAAGGGAGTTCCACAAGTGAGAAGTGCAATAGAAGATACTCTTAGCATAGAACTTACGGTTACATCTAGCCATTTCTACTGTAAAATAAAGAGATCATCCCACCAATCTAGTCAGTTAGGCGATCATGTATCTTTCGATACATGACTGACGAGGCAGATTTTTTTTCCCGCAGTACGTTGCCATTTCTTTCTGCAGTAGTCCAGTTACCATTCAAAGCTATATAACCCGGTCTGGCCTACTATTTACCCATAACTGGGAAGAAGAAGAGGATTCATACCTTTCCCAAGGGTATTAGCACATAAGTGAATGTAATGGATTCGACTGGAATTCGAACTCGGCTCTCCGATTCCTCAATCCGAGCCACTATCCATTACTTCATCACGCCTCTCTATATAATACTGCACTTAAATTCATAAACATGACAAATACTTGGGGTTAGGGTAAAGACCAGTTCTGAAAAATATAGATACAAGATATATTGTTTAAGGAAATATTCCCTAATGTCTATTTGGGAACTCACTGTAGGCTCACCCTGTGCCAGACAAAATAAATATCAAGTTATACCTGTGGTGATATGATTAGCAAGTTCATCATACAAACTATGGCTGGTGTTGTCGGTTTAAGCATCACCAGATGTTAATCATTTCACCCCAAGCAAAGTAAGAAAGCCTCTAGGATGCAAGAGGTTACTGAGTATGAAAGAGTATGAGAAACACTACTATTAAAGAGAGAGGACAATAAAATAATAAGAATTAAGAAGACGGAAGATAACAATTCACATTGCATTTAGATTTTTGAAGCCTTGGACGCCTATTAGGACTTCAACTCAATCCGGATCTCAAGAACATACGACCCATCGCTAAAGATGCTGGAAAAATGGGCGGTTCCCTCTACCGCTCCTGTTATCCTCTTCATTTATAAAAATTACATCAGGATTAAAATTCTGTTAAAGTACTGCTGCTCTATCTGGGCAGGAGCTGCTCAGTATCCACTTTCCCCTCTCTATGGACCCGAAAAGCGTCTCCGCGTCCTTGTAGGCGACGAATTATTTTCTACTCTGCAACCCCTTTTCTCATGGGACGAGACGACGCAAGCCTCTCGCTTCTCTATTGCTATTTTCATGGTGAGTGTTCCGATGCACTTCACTCTTTACTTTCATCTGTCTTACCCTTCATGGCCAAGGACCGCCGCCTGCCACACGGACATCTTCTTCCTACGAACCACTGCCTTGTGGAACCGACTCCAAAGAAGCTGCTTCTTCGATCACTACCATCTTAACCTGTCCATATCAAGCATTAACCGTTGCCTTACGCTCATATCCGCATAAGCTGTACTTCTCTACCTTGAGTGGCCCCAGGGCCTTGTACAGGGTGAACAACGACCCCCCCCCCCAAAAAAAAACCGCGCCTGCATACAGGCAGAATATGAATTGAGTAAGTGTTGTAACCTAGAAAGGGTTACTGATTGGGGAAAAACCAACAAAATACAATACTCGCCAGCGGCGTGAAGTACGTAAACCACTGCTAGTGTTGGACTACTTAGACAGCATATTACCCCGACTTAGAATAGTATCCAACGTATTTATGAGGATTGGGACATACCCATTATAGTTCATAGGTACAGTATATAACAGTAAGTACGCAAAAATTGAAAGGGGCATAAGACAAGTATGTGCCTTCTCACCGGACTTATTAAACCTCTCCCGCGTGAGATCTGGAGACCTACCAGGATTTATTATTGGTAAGCGCAATCTTAAAAAGATAACGCGGTGTTGATGGCAGACAGAACGAAAACTCCGTGACCCACTAGACAAAGTAGTAAAGGAAAGCGTGAAGCAAGGACTGACAATAAGAAGACAGAATGCGTGGATGTCAGTAAAGCAATGGCCGAAGATGCGAAGTACGAGATGACAAAATCAAAGAAATAAAATGTACGGAAGTTTCAATATCTGGGAAGTGTTTTAACAGAGGATGAAAAATGTGGATAGCGAAAGATGCCTTCCAAAAGCTAAGCAAAGTACTAAGGAACATGAAAGTTTTGTTAGAAACGAAGTAAAAAGTGCCGAACTTCTATGTAATATCAATCATCCAGTGAATGCTGAACAATTACCTTAAAGATAAAGAAAAGACTTGAGGCAACAGAAATCTAGCTCTACAGGAGGATACTGAGAATACCATGGATTTACTTTGGTTTGTTTTACGGCATATCAACCCATTCATGCCGAAATTTAATTGGAATACAGTTCGATTTAAGAAATTGTACGATATTATATGGATGATGATGTTAATATAATGAAAGAGTTAATTCAGAATGCTTGATTTTGATTAGTGGCATATAAACATCTCTATGGGTTATTTAACGCTGAGATTTAAATATTTTGAACCCAACTGTACGCCTTCAACGACAGATAAAATGTATTGTTGGTCATTTTACAATAAATAGGTATTGTTGGTCGTTTCTTTATGCAAATAAGTATTGCTGGCAGTTTTACTATAAAAATGTAGTTTTATACTTTCATGGTGTGCCTTTATTTGGTTGTTCACTATTTGCCTGTAGCTCGGACTCTAACAGGTGCTATCACCCCGGGTCAAGGTGGACCTGGAAACAACAGCAATTAAGAGGTGGTTCCACGCACCTCAAAACCTCCAGTCTCCCGATCAGAGACCTTGCTGCCGGATGTAGTTTATCGTCGTACACAGGACAAGAATACTGTGGACGGAGTACGCCCAAAGGAAAATGAAAGTCAAAGGAACCTTTCTGCTCAAAATCAGAAAGCAACCACAGCTGGAACTTCTAGGTCACGTAATGAGAAATGAGGGCTTGGAGAATTTGGCAAACACGTCGTGTCGAAGGTAAAAGAGATAGAGGAATCCAGCGTGTTAATTACTTGAACTTGCTTGCGGAACGGGGATAGAAAGAACGGTAAGGCGACAAACGCTACCACGAGCGACAAAGGATAGGAAGTTGTGGAGAGTCGTGATCGCCGACTATCTGATGGGACAAGGTTCATAGATGAATAAGAAGGGCATACTGGATGTCAGAGAAGCAGATGGGAAACGAGAGTAATTTTTTGAGGTTGCGGGAATTAATTTAATTATTTCACCCAACGCAAGGCCAGTAAAATACAAGGGGCTACTGAGGGTGAAAGAATAAGAGAAAACATTATTAAGGAGTGAGAACAATAGAAGAGTAATCAAGAAGACAGGAGATGGCGATTGACATTGCATTTAAATTTTTGAAGATCAGAATTGGATGGAAAGCATAGAACCAGAAGTGAATTCCACAAGCACGAAGTGTGAGAAAAGAAACTATCTTCTGTATTTCTGTTTTTTTTTTGTTTTCTCTCCTTAATAGTAAACCCATATATCTTAGTGGCTTTATTATCTTGCTTGGGCGTGAAAAAAAGGTTTCAAGCGTATTACTCATAAGTCATAATGAACTCAGTCCTACATCAGAGATTGAAGAATGGCGCTACACAATCGCAAATACGAAAAAAACAAACACATCGCTTGAAGATTTCTAACAGATGCGACAAAAGAAATGGAACTAGAAGAGAAAATAATGATATAATGAAACTGTTAGCTTTCTACACGACCCAGAACAAACAGATTCGAAGGAAACTGCTTTTTTAAAATCAAATTCACTCCATGCAAGGCAGTAAAGCCACTAAGACGCAAAGAGTTACTGAGTATGAAAAATTAGTAAACAGAAAAATTATTAAAGAGCGAGGACAATCGAAAGGTAATCAAGAAGACAGGAGATAGCAATTGACATTGCATTTAAATTTTTGACGATCAAAATTGGCTGGCAAGTATGAATCCGCAAGAGAGTTCCACAAGCGAGAAGTGCGTGAAAAAGAAACTGTTTGCATAGAACTTACAGATACATTTAATCAATTCAAATGTCAATTGATGAGACCATGCTGCCAATCTAGTACACTGCGTAAATTCATGAAGTCTAAGTAAAATAGCGAAGAGCAATATTTATTCTGCTAAATACACAGAAATGTGGCACAAGACCGAAGGGGGGATTGGTGAAAGGAGGGTCTTCTTCTGTTTTAGCTATAACTTAGCTAGCCGCAAACACTGGCCCAAACGTACGAACAATATTCCTTACACCAAAACACCACATTCATACGTACCGTTCTTACTACAGCCACCATAATTCCTCACTGTCTCTATGAAAATACTAACTAGTCCCCATATTTACAATTCAGTGTCTGTGGGGGGGGATCAAATAACAATTCTAAAAACTAACCCCGATGAGTATTTACAATATGAATACAAAACTATTTACAAGAAACTAAAGAAAATAATATTAGTAATACCCCCCCCCCCCCATCACTAAATGTGGCAGAAATATCAGTTCACAGGCCGAAATCAATGCGGGACTAAAATAGTATAAAACATTCATTCATCCCAAGCACACACACTGACACGCACTCATTCAAACACAACCACAAATACGAAAACACTGACACGAAACGAAAAGCGCCCCGCATCCACCAGAGAACTGATATCACTGACCACCTAACGAGGGGGCGGATGGGGAATTAAATATAGTAACATAGCGAAGAGCTCGTTCTAACAATTACCATGAAAGTGTTTATAGAAAAGGCAGAGGGAGGCAAATTTACAGTGGCGGGAAACTGACTGAAGCCGAGACGCCAAATCAGGACAAATAATATTGCTAGTTCTCCTTTAGGTTTTATCAAGCATATCTAAATATATAGCAGGATCACCGGACCATTATGTGGCAGCAATATTCAATGCATGGACATATAGTAGACTTATAAATCTGTAAGATAGATTCTGGAGATAAAAAAAAATCTAGCCCGATACAGGGAACCAACTTTCTCAGCAGCTGACCTAGCAATGGATTCAATACAATCTTTTCTCTTCATATCAGAAGAGAACGTTATCCTGAAAAGGCGCAACGAGTTATTTTCATGGTGGTTAGTATCAGACATGTTGATGGTAGGCAGGTAGGGGCATTTCAGGTGATTAATCGAGAGAAGTTGTGTTTTAAATTGATATTTTGAAACTCTGTTGAGAGAGTTAAATTCAAAGGTAAAAAGGAAGAAGGAAAAAGAGTAAGTTCGCTCACTTCCGCTTCCGGATGAATTGACATGGATTTAAAAAATAAAACCCATTGTGAGTGTGTTCGATGTTTGGATTCATCAAGAGTGAAATCGTGGAGATTGCATTATTATATATATTTTTTTGAATAAATTTTATGTTATATTCCTAATCTTAATTTGTTAGTTAGGTAGAAAATATTAAAATTAATGTCTTTTGATCTTAAATTTGTGACGGTTTTGGCTGACTTACACGACCATCATCAAACGAAGATGGACCGGTTCCGGGATTATAAAATCATCTTAATTCAAGATTTAGCCTGAGAAACGAAGTAGGAAAGAACGGATAATCTTTTAATCCGAATAGCCAGATTAAAGTTCACCTTTATTCATTGACCGTGTCAAAAAAAAAAAAAAAAAAAAAAAAAAAAAAAAAGGGAAAAAAAGTCAAATCGGATTTAAAAAATATTTAATACTACGATTTATCTTTTCTTTAAGGGCTTTTATAATTTTTTAATTAGTTTTGTGTTTGTGTGTATGTGTATATGTCTACGTGAGTGTGTAGTTATGTCAAAGTGCGTGGATGAGGGTGTAAGCGTATATATGTGTGTATATATGTGTTTGCGTATGTGGATGTGTACGGATATGTGTACGTGTATATAATGATTTTAAAAGCGTAGCTTAGTTGTGGCACAAGGCCGAAATTGCCGAGCATTCAGTGAGGATCGAACTCACTATTCAGCCGTAACTGATCTAGCTAGACGTGCTTGTTAACTATTACACCACGTCGAATTGCTCAAATGATTTCTAAGCGTAGCTTAGATGTGGCACAAGGCCGAAAACATGGGGCACCCAGTAAGGATCGAACTCACTATATAGTCTTAATTGATCTAGCGAGGCAAGTTTGCTAACCATTCTAACTTCGAAGTGCCCAAATGATTTTCTAAGCATAGCTTAGAGTTGGCATAAGGCCGAAAATATGGGGCACCCAGTGAGGATTGAATTCACTACACAGTCGTAATTGATCTGGCGAAGCACAGCTTGCTAACTGTTACACGAGGTCGGAGTGCCCCAGGATGATTTTCTCAGCGTAGCTTAGATGTGGCACAAGGCCGAAAGTGTGGTGTTCCCAGTAAGAATGTACGTGTATATGCACATGTGTGTTTAGGCACCTCGACGTAGTGTAATTTTTAGCAAGATTGTCTCACTAGATTGATTGCGATCCTCAGTGCTCCATATTTTCGGCCTTGTGCCACATCTAAGCTACGGTTAGTAAATTGCCATGTGTGTGTGTGCGAATGTGGATATTCATATAGATATTTACAAATGTGCGCATATGTCTATCCGTGCATATATGTGTGCGTGGATATGTTTGCGAATGAGGATATATGCATGTGTGTATTTGTGGATATGAATGCGTGTGTGTATGGTTATATGTGCAGATATGTATGTGTGTGCAGATATTTGGGTGTTCTGATATATGTATTTGTGTGTGGCTATATATGTATACGAAGATATATGTGTGTATTCGTGCATATATGTGTGTGAGTAGATGTGTGTATGTAGTTATGTATTTCGATATATGCGCGTAGATATGTGTGAGTATAGATATGTGTGCGCGCCTGAGGATATGGGTGTGGTTATGTATGTGTAGATATGTGTGTGGATATTTGCGTGTCTGTACAATAATGTGTGGGTAAAAATTCAGGTATAACTAAAAATATATCTGTAAAAGGACAATAAGAATAAAGACGAACGGAAAACGTTTCTTTACCAACGCGTTTCGTCCTCTGATGGACTTCACTGAGGCAAAAGTAAGAGGTTATCGTCACATAGCAATCTTCTATGTCAACATAACAGAATATTATCTTTGATGGTGAATATCTTTGTTTAAATATCCGTATAACCACTCTGAAGATGGCTCATATGAGCCGAAAGCTTAGATCAAGGAACAGCATAATAAAAAAAATCCAAATGTTGGACAATTTTTTCTTTATTTTCTCCCGAAATTAAAGCAAATATACAGAGTTTAGAATGGCTCATGATCAAACATAATAGATATTCCTTGTCTGTTGTACTTAACAATATATATATATATATATATATATATATATATATATATATATCAATTATGTAGTGCGTATTCAATTTATGTAACGTAAATCATTCAAACGAAAAACAAATACTGCGACTGCACGCTCCAAAATTATTATTTATTATTGCTGGTTAATGTAAGTTACCTTTATAGTAAGAGATTTTTTTCCCATGTCGACAATACAGTTCAATTTCCAGATCAATTCTGTGGACATGACAGATTGGTATAAAATGACAATTGGAAAAAGAAATCTCTTACTATAAAGGTAATTTACATTAACCATAAAAAAGGCTTAGAAAGAAGCGTCTATCTTTTTAAATTTGGATTTTTAATGTAACTATAACAACAGAGATATTTCGATTTCATTTTTGCCTTGAAAATATCGGAAGACGAAACGCGGTGGCAAAATATAAGAAGATTTTTCCAATTGTCATTCTATAGCACACACACACACACACATATATATATATATATATATATATATATATATATACAACTGCCCTATTTTATCAGTAATAATTAAATTAATTCCTAACTAGTGACAATTCATTTATTCTTGATTTTCATTGTTTTCCTTTAGTGAAATAATTTATTACCCTTTTTTCATGTTCTATGTTCTTTCATGACGTTGACGATGATGGCTCTCCACAACTTCCTGTCCCTTTTAGCTCTAAACAACATTTGACTCATCATATTTCTCTACGCCCTACTATCTATTCCCACAATATCTTTAAGGGATAACTCTTTTAAATGAGAACACGCTGTTACTCCTTGCCTTTTTCGCTTTCAGTATGCCAACTACAAATCGGCGATAGCAAAATGAAGTAAGAACAAAAAATAAAAAATAAAAAAAAATAAAATAAAAATAAAATAAAATAAATAAATATTTTGGAAGTGTTTTAAGAGACAACGAAAAATGCGACATCGAAATTCGTAAACGCATTGATTCCAATCTCGAGTATGAATGACTGCAAAACACTTTCCCGTCCCCAATTTACAAACAGAAGCGCACAAATGCATGCTGGGATTTTTTTATTATCCAACAAAATAGGCCGGTTCTCGGTTTCATCTGACTAAGTCCCTGTTTGTCTTGTTTTGAAGTCAGAACACTATGTTCGCTTGTCTGAACTTGCTCTTGTGTGTCCACCCCAATTCTTAGTTTCTGAACTATTTGCCATATTATTATTGTTGCATTGCATTATAACTGTTAATTTGCCTTGCATGTATTGTTTACTTGTTTTCTATTATTTTTGCCCTGTTCTTTTCTTTTTCTTGTTATTGAAAAATGTGTCAACTTTGTTGGACAGTTCTGACATTTATTGTACATGTAACACTCGACTGGTTATTAGCCCAACACGCCTCCACTGCGAAAATAGCAAAAAATTGCCTTCCAAAAGCTTTGTATTTTTCGTGAACTCCTGTGAACTCGTGAACTTTCAGATGCCAAAATTATGATCAGACCTATGACGATGAACGACTAACGCATTAAGTATATTACCTTATTGTTGAAACTTGATGGAATAATAATGCAACACAAAATGTACTTAGAACAAAATATATTGAAACATGAAAGTGTACACAATATCTACATATAGTCTTTTGTATATTCCTGGGAAGACCGTTCCTGGAGAATGTGTTGACTATGTCGCAGTCGGGCAGAGTCTCTAGTGAATCTCTTGATTCGCTTCCCTGTCTTCCCGGTACCAACCATATTTATATAGTTGGTACTCCACTATGCAAATTAGGTGGATCCTACCACAACACTTATAAAAGATCCCATTTTTTTCTACACAATATTTTATTTTGCTGGATGTTTCACCTATATATTTTATGTGACAATTTTTACAGTCTTTTCGGTAATATCCTGCATTCGGTTCAAAGTTTAATTTTGTTTGGTGTTGATTAAATCACCTATCGTATTTAAAGTAGTTATAACGACTATTATATTAAGTTTAGATGTTTTTTTCAATGGTAGTCATTATAGACATTATCATGTGTCATTGAAATCCGAAGCAAATCAAAGTGTTAAAAAAACAAACAGGGAAATTTCATTAGAAACAAAGAGAAGAGTACTGAACTGTTATGCAATATTGGTCATCATATATGGTAGTGAATGCCGGACAATCACCTCACAGATGAAGAATAGACTTGAGGCAACAGAGATGTAGTTCTACTGAAGGATGCTGAGAATACAATACTGAATATGTGAGGAACGACGAAATTTTATGGAAAATGGGAACCAAAAGGCTAATTTTATTTAGAATCAGAAAGTGAAAGTTGAAATTTTTAGGACACATAATGAGGAAAAAAGGCTTGGAGAATTTGACACTGACAGGACATAGTTAAGGCAGGAGAGACATAGAAAAGCAATGGATAACCTACCTAGCAAGATTGAGGAAATCGTTGGCAGAATTGGGATTAGGAGAGATAGCAAGAAGACAAAACTGGCTAAGAGCTACAAAGGAGAGTAAATTGTGGAGTGTCATGATAGTACACGTTCTGAAGGGACACGGCACATGGAAGAAGATGTCATACGAGTGGTGGCTTCTCCAGACTTTATTCGTCGTGATGTATCCCAGAAATATGAACTGGCTCTTTTTTGTTTGTTAGTTTTGTTTCCTTTTAGTTACTGAAATTCATTCGTTGTTCCTATGTACTGTCCATAATTTTCCTGTTCAGTATTTTTCGCTAGAACCCCGGATCTGTCGTTTGAAATCTCTTTTTCATCTGTGAAAATATTGACCATCATTTGCTGCTCTATTTGAGATTCGATATTACATTAAGCATACTACATTTAAGCGGATTTCTTTTCTTTATTTCTAATGATATTTTCCTTTTTCTTAACACTTAATTCCTGGAAGACATCCATTACTTCTCCTTGGCCTCTTGGGATTTATTTACCCCATTTTCCGTCATTTGTTACCATATCCAGAGAGTCGAGTTTTCTATACCTTTGTTTTTGTCTGTCTTACGGTTTTTCAGTCTGTATTAACCATTTCTTTCTTTTTTTCTTTCTATTTATGTCTCTTTCTATCTTTCTTTGTTCCTTTCTTTTATGTTTGCTTAATCCTTTCTTTCTTTCTTTCTTTCTTTCTTTCTTTCTCTCTATTTATGTCTCTTTCTATCTTTCTTTGTTCCTTTCTTTCATGTTTGCTTTAATCCTTTTTCACTCCACTCACTCACTCCACTCACTTACTCTATTCTTTGTATTTGTCTCTTCGTCTTTCTTTATTTCGTCTGTATTTTTTTTATCTTTCTTTCCTGCTTTCTTTCTTTCTTTTATATATGTAATTTAACCGTTTTTCTTTCTCTCTCTCTCTCTCTATTTCATTCATTCTGCCTTTATTTATGTGCCTTTCTTTATTTTGTATGATTGCTTTATTTTTTATTTTTTTCATTCTTTCTTTTTGTCAGTTTTATTTTATCTGCGCTCAAGCTTTCTTTCTTTCTTTCTTTCTTTCTTTCTTTCTTTCTTTCTTTCTTTCTTTCTTTCTTTCTTTCTTTCTTTCTTTCTTTCTTTCTTTCTTTCTTTCTTTCTTTCTTTCTTTCTTTCTTTCTTTCTTTCTTTCTTTCTTTCTTTCTTTCTTTCTTTCTTTCTTTCTTTCTTTCTTTCTTTCTTTCTTTCTTTCTTTCTCGTTCAGACCTGGCGTGAAATCAATCTTTTCCCCTCTGATTGTAACGCGGCAGACACGAGCAGCCCTCCAACACGGATCAGACAGAAGAATGCGTTATTTTCTTCATAAGAGAAGATGTACTCACAGTAAGGACGTTAGTATGATGAACCACCGAGAGTGAGTTCGGTTCTCCCGGAGGGTTTTGACATTCGAGGTCACTGCCAAAGTTGATCCAATCCAATAAATACGTAAACCCATCCCGAGGCTGATATAATTACGGAATTCCCAGCGCTGTCCCCGGATTGCGGGGCGATGGTCAGTGATAAGGCGAAAGAAGACATGTGGATTAACAAAAACCGGCTTTTCTACATGGAATGTCCGGAGTACCATCCAATCTTCTCACCTTAATTTAACCTTACTTGGTCCTATATTGTAAATATCAAATTAGCTGGCACCCCAAGAAATAAGTCAATCGGTAAAAATTCCTTTTCTTATTGCAAACCTTCCTCGAGGGTTCTGCAAAGAAATAATGGTTGCACTTATCAGCGGTTTCAGTTATCCACGGATAGTCACTGAAATGATTTATTGGTTTTACTTAACCCTCAGTCAGTGCTGTAGGGTATTGTCATGGGATTAATTGTGCGGGGGTTTGAAACAACCTCATTTAAATGATTATAGATGTTATTTTTAGATATATTATAGATACATTTATTTTATTATAGATATATTATTTATTTTTTCACTTTTTTGTTATATATCTTGAGAGTTCTTTCTTGTCCTTATAATAAAAAGAAAAAAAATATTTTAAAATATCGAAAGAAAATGCTAATATTTATTTTATATGTTTAAGCAATTTAAATATGAAAAAAATAGATTTTCTTTTCTTAAATTAAACTACTTATAAGTCCGACAAATATAATTAAAACTAGAATCTCCGTGTATCTACTTGATAGATATCCACTTCCGAACGATTTGTGGGATTTTGCTTTTACCTTTAAATATTTTTCAGCTATATCTTTAAATTAACATATTTTCTGTTAATATTGCAGGGCCTTATCACAGCATTAGTACCGTGGGATTTTCAAACAACCCATTTAAAATATACATAGATCATTTACACCTTCGGGGTGGTAGAATCTCTTATGGTCCCAGCTATGGTCAAATAGTGACCCCCACCAAAATAAAAAATCAAAACACAAGGAAACTAAAAATACATTTTTGCAGAAAAAAACCCAACTACAATACATTTTTATAAAAAAATACAAACAATAGCACAATGAAAGTTGGTTTTCTGCGTCACGCCAGAAGGTTTTTCTCGACTTAGTCCATCCTTCAAATCTACAAATCTACCATTCGTCCTTGCATTGAATACTGTTACCATATATAGTCTGGTGCCCCCGCTGTTCATCTCGAGATCATAGACAAAATCCGGAGACGGATATGCAATGTGATAGGTCCTGATCTGGCATCTCGTCTACAGTAACTTTCTTACAGGCGTGATGTGGCTTCCTTTTGTCTTTTCTACAAATATTTTCATGGCAGATGTTTTGACGAGCTACTTTCTCCGGTGCCCCCATCTGCATGAATTTGAGCGTGCTGCTAGATTGGCATCTCGGTCCCATCCTTTCATTGTCAAAACGGTTAAATGTAACCGTCTTTTCTACCCCAACAGCTTCTTCTCGCGTACTTCCCGTCTGTGGAACTCCCTTCCCCTTACTTGCCTCCCCGATGACGAAAATCTTCAAATATTCAAGTTTAATGTCAATCGACATCTGACACCCTGAACGTGTTCCCCGTACTTCTCTTTATCCTTTTCTCAAACACTCCTCTTTACTCTTGCCCTCACTCTCTGAAGCCCTGGCGTGCTAGTTTCACTCCCGCCTTGCTGGTGGTGAAATGGTTAAAAATATACATTTTTGTAGTGAAAAAAACAAACAAACAAAAAACAGTTAAAATATATTTAAAAAAAAATGACCATTACATCGTTATCGTAAAATTGAAAACATACATTGCCAAAAAAAAAAACAAACAAAAAAAAACAAAAAAAAATAGATAAAAATAAAAAATAAATAAATAAAAATAAGTGATTAGCTATGATTAATATCATTTTTTGTACAAGTTTTCACTGTCTGATTTTGAAATACTATTTGGTTTTTAAAAAATTCAGATAATTAATTAAAATTTAATCATGAAATAATGTCATTCTTTTGAATTAATTACAAAATTTGAATTTACATATTTAGATTTCAGCATTAAATAACCCATGAGGGTGTTGATATGCCGCTAAACAAAAACAACCAACCAACAATTACATCTTAAATTTCTTGTTATATATTGTCTTGAATCTTTCTGAATTTTAAGGGATAAATAAAAATGAATAACGAAGTTTTTATATATAAAAAAAATGGGATTAAAAACCAAGATTAAAGTACTTTATTGTAAAAGACGGATCATGAAACACAGTTGCACTAAAGCGCTCGAGGCGGTGTAGTGGTTGGCAATCTTGTCTTGCTAGAACAATTACGACTGAGTAGTGAGTTTGATCCTTACTGGGTGTCCTATACTTTTGGACTTTTTTTAAAGCGTTTTAAGCTTTGGTTTGCATTTGATTTTGTAGAGGCCCTATCCCAGGTATTTAACACTTCAGACAAAACCTATGATCTATTTACTTTTACATTGAAAATATGAATTATATAATAATAATAATAATAATGATGATAAATTTAAGAGAATTTTACGCGTTTTTTCAGCTTATCAGAACTTACGCCCAAAAGCGATTAACAGATAACAAGGGCTACAATATTGGATGAAGAAAATTTCGAAGTAACTTATCGAGTTTGCCGATACGAGGGTCTCGTATCGAAAGGATCATCTGGGTCAGAAATTAGTTAAATCTATTGAACTTTTTAACAATTTAATATTTACACTCTTTTTGAACAAGTAAACACTAATTCTAACTTTCAAGTTTTAATTTTAAAATGCTTAATAAATTTTCCTTAGAAATGTACCAAGATTCAAATTTTGAACAAGTTAATTATATATATATATATATATATAAGGGGATTTGGCTGTACTCAGAGAATATAATTTCCACAGGCAGCCCTCTAACCAACAACAACATTTTTCGGAAGAGTGAGTCCTACTTCTTTATTTCTTGAAAAAGGCCACACGCGTGTCCGAAAATTCCAACTTTCTTTCTCTTCGTGCTTCAATTTAGTCAAAAGGCATATAATAAATATCATCAATCTTATTGCCAATATTGTTATCATTTTGTTGGCTTTTTATTGCTCAATTTTTTTTAACTGGCCTATTAAATGTCTCTCTCTCTCTATATATATATATATATAAAGAAATATACTCTTAAGGTGTGCTATATTTATGGGATAAAGTGTTCAATATCAGAGATAGAGCGTGTGTAAATATAAAAGTGAACATTGAACTCAACACTTAGAGACGACAGGCTGTTTCATGCGTCTAGCATGAAACAGCCTGTCGTCTCTAAGTGCTGACTTCAATGTTCACTTATATATATATAAATACCTTACACTGATTGTAAAACACAGAGTTTCATTCTTTCTGCAGGAAGCATGAAACTCCGAGTTGTCTATTACCGTTAACATATAACGATTCTGCGAGTGAGAAGGGAGAGGACCCTTAAAATCTATTCTGATTATTTCCTTTGTGTAGCCTTTGTCAGGCGAACTTTTTCAGGTTTGTAGAAACGTGGTTTCGATCTTGAACAAACAGACCAGTCAGGGCATATCTTTTTTTACGTCTACAGTACATTAGGGTAGATTCATGACTTTGACAAAGTGGGCTAACATTGTTAAACCAGAGTGACATAGAAGATCATATGGAACTCATATGTCTTTTCTTTGTGTAGGATAGCCTCACAAACCGGTGAGTCTATCAGCAGATATATTATCCTTACCTGGTTTATAAATAATTCATAATTATAGTTCCTCAGTTCAAATCTCTTTCTCTGGATCTTTTCGTTTTTAATTTTTCTAGGTCTCTCAGTATTAAAACAATTACCTGCTGGTCCATAACGATGGTAAAGTGTCGACCAGACAAGTAGTGAGGCCATTTTTTTTTTACAGCTTCTATAACAGCTGAAGCCTCCTTTTCTAACGAAGCCCAGTTTCGTTCAGTCGGATCGTGAGAAGAAAGCCACTGGATGGCCGGCTCGATTCAAAGCAGCAGCAATTGCCGTATCAGAAGCGTCCGTTTCGACTACTTGGGGGACGTTTTCTTCAATACCATAAAGTAAGGCACTTTCAATTTCTTCTTTTAGTTTTTCTGAATGCTTCCACGGACTCGCGATTTAAAGGGGACGAATCAGCCATAATTAAGGGTTTGATTTTATCCGAAAACTTTGATATACATTGGTAATAAGAAAACAAACCATGGACCCTGCGAAGGGCAGCTTTATCTTTAGGGGTAGGTAATTCTTTAAGTAAGCATAGTCCCTGAGGATCAGGTTTAAGTATCCCATGAGATATGGTGTGGCCAAGAAAATTAATAGAAATGGTTGATAGGAAGGACTTTTTTCGTTGAAAGTAAGATTATGTACTTTGGCTACTTCAAGAAATTTCGAGAAATTGTTATCGTTCTCTTCTCGAGTCTTGTCAGCTACAATGTTATCTACATAAACATAGGTTCCGTGAAAGTTATTCCTCGTAATAATATTGTCCATTATGCGTTGGAAGCAAGATATACCGTTAGTGACTTCAAATGGAATATGACGAAACTGGTCTAATTTGCCGTTAGCTTCCAACACAGTGTACGGATCTTTTACCCCCATAAATGTGTACTTCAAATCCAAAGAAGAATAAATTTTATATTTTGAGATTTCCAAAGCCAGATCGTCCATTCGTGGTAGGGGTGGGTGGGTAAACGTCGAGTCGAATAAATGTAATAATAGTTCTACTATAAATAAAAAAGTTCTACTATAAATAAATAGTTCTACTATAAATAAATAGTTCTACCATAAATGTAATAATAGATCTACTATAAATAATAGTTCTACTATAAATAAATAGTTCTACTATAAATAAATAGTTCTAATATAAAAGTAATAATAGTTTTACTATAATTAATAGTTCTACTATAGATAATAGTTCTACTATAAATAAATAGTTCTACTATAAATAATAGTTCTACTAAAAATAAATACTTCTACTATAAATAATAGTTCTACGATAAATTATAGTTCTACGATAAATTATAGTTCTACTATAAATAATAGTTCTACTATAAATAAATAGTTCTACTATAAATGTAATAATAGCCCTGATCTGGCATCTCGTCTGCAGTCACTCTCTCACAGACGTGCCGTCGCCTCCCTCTGTCTTTTTTTACAAATACTTTCATGATAATTGCTCCGATGAGCTGCTTTCGCTGGTTCCCAAACTTCATGAAATTAAGCGTTCTACTAGGCTGGCATCTCGCTCACACACTTTCACTGTTGAAACTGTTAAATGTAGCCGTCTTTTCTACTCCAATAGCTTCATGTCTCACACTTCTCGCCTGTGGAACGCCCTCCCCTTTTCCTGTTTCCCTGATAGCTATAATCTCCAACTATTCAAATGTAATGTCAATCGATGTCTCCAGATGCCTTGATCTATCCCCTATCCTTCTCTTCATCCTTTCCTCTATGACTCCTATTTGGTCTCACTCCAATTCTCTGTAACCCCTTGCGTGCTAGTGGCTTCCCGCTTTGCTTGGGATGAAACGCTTAAAATAGTTCTATTATAAATAATAGTTCTACTATAAATGTAATAATAGCTCTGCTATAATCCACAAATAATCTCTTTTTATGAGGTTCGTTATCAACAATTAAAATTTGAGTTCGTCAAGGAGACATGCTTTTCTCAATTATTCCATCTCTTTGCATTTTATTAACCTCAGTTTTAATAAAATGTTTATCAGCAGTTCCAAATTGCCTAGATTTCGTCCAAATAGGTTTTCAGTTAGGAACGAGATTCGAAAATAATGGAGGTATATCTACCATCACAGATGCTAGGCTGCAAGCAGTTGAACTCAAAATAGATAAGATTTTCTTAGGACCGCCAAATGACTAAGATGCACTAAAATATTGGTTCATGAAGTCTTGCCCGAGAATTACATCACTAAAAAGATTGGGAAGGACACAAAGTGTAACATTCAAATAACACTTACCTAATAAATTTACATTGACGGTTCACTGCCCTTTTACTGAAGCATCAAGGGACGAAAAATGCCTTCGGAAACAAGACAGGATTGCCACTCCAACCTTTGCCTGTACTTCCGACCAATTCTTTTCCCCGGGCCAGAATCACACTCCAAGAATGTGGACGGGTCTGTCAGTTCAACTAAAGGGTCTCGGAAGCGCGATCCTCTTCCAAGCACCTAAACGCAAGCCGGAAGACTTGTTGCGGTTAATCTTGGCCCCAATGACCTTCTTGTTTCAGTCAAGCGCCTTCTGTACTACCTCAATGTCAGTGCGATGCGACCCGAAAGGGGACATGTCGTCGGCATACGCGGAAAGTCTGGCTCGAGAACCTCCGGGGATAACGATTCCACGCTCTGTTCCATAGCCGGCGAAGGAGAGGCTCCAACTCCAAAACATAAAGTCGGGGCGACAACAGACAACCCTGACGAACCGAACGTGACAGTGCATGGCAGGAGGCATCAAAATTATTTTTCACTAAATCCGAGTATTGCTGATCCACAACACCACTGGTAGGCTTACGGTTGATGTTGAAATACAGATTCCCGTACGAAAACCAAAGTTAGGCAACGTCGAGCCTGGTCAGTACCTAGAAGAGTGACTGCTGTAAGGGTGGATGTGTGGGTGGTGTAATGGATAATCACTCGGAAATGTTAATCGGAGAGCTGAGTTCTGATTCCCTTTGGGTTTGGCATATTCACTTACGCGGGAAAGGTATGAATGTATTTCTTCTCCCCAAGCTATGAGTTAATTAGCATGACTTGTATCATTAAACTATTACTATCTAAAAATAGATTCTTACAATCTAAAATATTTTCTCGATTTAAATAACCCGCAATGGGTTGATAAGCCGTAGAAAACGAATAAATGAATCAATCCTCATCCCAGAAATTCAGACATAACTTATTAACCATGTTAGCTTCTTTAATCACCTTGGGTTCATATTTCCTGTCAGCCCACCATCTTTCTTAAACCTGACACAATTTTCATGTGTGTTTTTTGTTTTCTAGTCGACTTTATCGTTTTTTGTTTAACACAACGATACTTCATTATGCTAACAATTTCACAAAAACTAAAGCTGCAGTCATGCAAAAAAAAAAAGAGAAAAAAGAATAGTTTATTTCTTTCTGCATCGTATTTCTTGTTTGTCTTCTGCACGCCATTTTTCCCAAAGGGGATATAACTCAGATGAACTTAAGGCATTCTGGAATGTTCTGGAGACGTTCTTTCTTATCATCTGGACATATTCATCGATTCATGTTCCATGTGACCTTCATTTCTGTTTATCTTTTTCTTTTTTTTAACTCTTTAATCTTCTTGGCTGTTACTATTCTTTTGTTCATTGCTTTTCCCGTCATCCTTTGCAATAGTCAGGCATTCTTTTTGTCGATAATCTAAAGGCGTTGGTTAATAAACATCAGACCAGAAAAGCCAGCAAAAAAACAAAACAACAACAACAAAAAAAAAAGATTAAGTAAAAAGCAGTTAAACAAATACGTGCGTATCTTAACGAAAAAAGCATGTCTGTAATATAAGCACCGTGCATCGACAGTAAATACGATCATCCATTGTTAATGCAATATAATCGATAGTCACTGAATAAAGTGGCCTTGTGCCAGACTAAACAAAATCAGCTAGGATTTTAGTAGTAATAATTAACTGTGGCTTTTCTGTAAATACATGATAATTGTTTGGCTGGGCTCTTCGCTATGATCTCTAGACTTTATGAATTTAAGCGCAGTACTAGATTGGCGGTTAGGTCTCATCAATTCATAACTGAATTGGGTAGACACAACCGTAAGATCTATGCTAAGATTTTCTTTTCTCGCACTTTTTGCTAAAGGAAATCTATTTGATCTTCAAAAATTTAAATGCAATATCTTATGTCTTCTTCATTACTCTTCTATTGTCTTCTGTCTTCTTCATTACTCTTCTATTGTCCTCGCTCTTTCATAATGTTTCGCTTTTTTCTTATTCTTTCACACTCTGTAAACCACCGTGTCTTAGTGTCTTTACTACCTTGCTTGGAGTGAAATAATTAAAAAAGAAACTCCTTCCCGCCACAAAAAAACTTTAACTCGCCTAACGAGATACGTCTAGTCAAATCGATCATTATCCATTACACCACCCGCATATCCAAACTTACAGCACCTGATATTCCAAAGCGGTCACCCATCTAGGTACTGATCATGTTCGACTTTGGTTAACTTCGGTGATCGTATCGGTGTTTCAAAGTGATGTGGCCATCAGTCGGTCATATTGAGTAACTTGCGTACAGAAATATTAGAACGAATGAAAATTTTAGCGTATTTGTTTAAAATATTCTCCATTGATACGTACGTACACAACTCATTTTAATGATAGTTTCAATTTCTGGAATAAAGATCATAGATTATATTTTATTAACAATGATCAGATTTTTCGTATTCTTAAAAGGAAGAATTCGGCATTCATTGACCGAGCAGCTCGTCCGCCCGTGTGACTTCTCGGACCAAACCTCTTTTTACTTAACATAAATGATATAATAATATATATATAAGAATATACTCAGATTAAATATTTAAAAAAATATTAAACTTGTTAATTTTATTTTGCATTTTTAACAACAACGCTAGTAAAATTCAACATACATGTTTTAAAATAATAATTTTTCAAAATCAATATAATAATTTTAACATCAGTAATCAATAAAGCCGATCAAAAATCGATAAATTCAACTTTTTCCTCCGATTTCGTTCAAACTCCGTATGTAGGTTACTTATATCATGACGAGCTCAAAGATAGCTCATTTTTATTTCCACGCCACTGCGTTTAGCGAAAAACCGCGAAAAACAAAAAATCAATTTCAACACAAATCAATTCCAACACAGGTTTTAAACTAAAAACTCCCTCAATTTTCAAGCAATCTAATACAAACTTTACTCAGTTGTAGCCAACAATAAGTTGATTTTTTAACGGTCATTTAACTTGATAATTGAGTCCACCTATATAGTAAAAACCGACGTAAATAGCAAAAAATGGCGATTTTTACTGGTTTCTTTCTTATTTTTCGTTGATCTTTCAACCAATTTTCATCAAACTTAACAATTGCTTTATAAATGTATCTTTTACATCCCTGGTAGCACACTGACAAACTGAATTTCAAAAACACCAAAATAATTGTGATCTGATGTGGGTCTTCATGTTGCCTGTTTTATCCCTTCGTGTCCTCGGCTAACTTTGATTGAATAAATACAGACTACTTCTGTTATATTAGTAACTGCATTAATTCAAAATGTTTTTAGTGAAAGTACTTTAAAGTAATTAAAGAAGATAGACACTGTTAAATTTAAACATGATACTGTTTTTGCTCCATTCTAATTGAATGCTTTTTCTGATCGACCACCTGGGTATGGCTGCTAATGAATAATAAACTTAAGTTAATCCAAATGTAAAAAGTAAACATTTCTTTAAAAAAAAATCTTAATCCAATTCCACGTGTTAACTGTTAGCCCCCAGTCACACACAAGTTTAGAGGCCTGACTTATAGATAGATAGATATGAATGGACTGAGATCAAAGCAGATCGCCTTGATCTCAGTCCATTCATATCTATCTATCTATCTATCTATCTATCTATCTATCTATCTATCTATCTATCTATCTATCTATCTATGTTAATTCCTTTATCGCTTATATTGTTAACATCTATCTATCAATTATCTATGTAGGCATCTATCTGAATCTGATCATATCTATTTATCTACTTATCAAATTTATCTTAACCTGATGCACATAAATATGCCAAAAATAAAAATGGACAATAAGAAGATTATTTTGCGTCAGTCATTCAAAGGGAAAGGCATGTCTTGTCTTTTGTACGGCACTCAGCAAAAAGTTAGTCAATACCTATTAATGGGGTGTTTGGAAAGAGAAAGAAAATACCTTAGTATTCTTTACACTCCAAGGTCCACATTAGGCATTAGTGTATCCGTAATATACTAACATCTTAAGAAGATTAAAGGAAAGGCGAAAATAACCCAAACAAATGCATTCAAAAAATGAGTTTAGCATGAAAGCGCGCGCACACACACACACACACACACATATATATATATATATATATATATATATATATATATATATATATATATATATATATATAAAGCAACTTCTACAGAAGTAATGAATTTTTAAAATTTATTAATCTGACAGATTTTATGACTTAAAGTTTATTTTTAATGGATAACCCCCACGCACCCATCACTTCCTTTAAAAATTCTTTGTTTACATTAAGATACAAAACCGAGCAGATAATGTTTCGAGAGTCTGAAAAAGATTTGCGTTTATAAGGCACTATTCGCTTACTGATGACACCCTCCATGGCCAAGTCAATCTAAAGCGTGTCGGACCTAACGATGGTTTCTTCTGCCAAGAGAAAAGCAGGTTCGAATCCTGGTGGAGAGCCGATATTTCTTTTTAATAAGATTTTTTCCAAAGTTTTAAGGCGATAGACGAAAATAAATAAATATCCTGTTTTTCCATAATCGGAACGTCTATTCATATATGGGTATCCACTAAAACAACGTTTAAATAACAAAACCATATATATAAATATACCTGGGTTGGACAAAATAATCGAAACACTTGTTAAATTCAAAGAAAATTTATTTAATATGAAGTTGGTCCTCCTTTAGCCTCACATACAGCTTTAATACGTCTAGGAATGGAATCATACAGCTTCCTGACTTCATCCAGAGGAATTTTCAGTCATTCTTCCATTAATACCGGCTCCAGCTCTTTAAGACACGACAGTGGAGGATAGCGGCTCCTGACTTGTCGCTCCAAAATGCACCACAAATGTTTAATAATATTGATATCTGGAGATTGGGGAGGCCGCTCCATGTGTTCTAGCTCACTTTCATGCTCTTCATATCAATTCTTAACCACTCGAGCGGTATGTATTAGAGCATTATCGTTTTCGAAGATGCAATCACCATCAGGGACATTGGAATAACATGATCTCCCAAAATGTTCAGGTAATCTTTGCTGTTGATTCTATCATGCAGGGCAACTATTGGACCGAGACATTTCCATGATATGGCGGCCCAAACTATCACTGATCCACCTACATGCTTCACTGTTGAAAGAAGGCAGTCAGGGCTATAAGCTTCTTTGGGCTGCCTTCACACATAAACTCGCCCTGAAGTTGGGAAAAGAGAAAAACTGGACTCGTCTGAGAATATCACTTGCTTCCATTGGTCTGCAGACCAGGCATTGCGATCTCTGCACCACTTCAACCTCTTCTGAATGTTGCGAGTGGAGAGAAGAGGTTTCCTCACGGCGGCTCTTCCATGATATGTAGCCTTATGGAGCTCACGACGAACAGTTTTAGTAGAAACTGGACTATTCAGATGATTATTCAACTCAGCAGTCACTTTGGCCGCAGTAGACCGATGATTTTTTTGCCACATTGCGTTTCAATGAACGTCGGTTCCTGTCAGTAAGTTTGCAAGTCCGGCCCAAATTGCTACGGTTGCTCGAAGTTTTGCCCTGTTTCTCGGATTTCGTCATAATTCTTGATATGGTAGCTCTTGAAAAACCAAACAGTTCAGCACCCTTAGTGATCGAGGCACCTGCCATGCGAGCACCAACAATTTGCCCTTTTTCGACATCGGAGAGGTCACGCATTTAGCTTAAATTTTACTAAATTCTAAAAATAAATAAGACAAAGACAGTAAATTAGATAAATAAACGTATTTACAATAGATATAACCTGCAATTAGGAAGTTTTAGTTAAAGTTCTTAATATCATAGGTCTTTGAAATATAGGAGTGAAATTTGAAACTGTTCCAATTATTTTGTCCAACCCCTGTATAAAATAAAAAATTATTGATATGGATGCACGCGCGCACGCGCGGGCGTGTGTGTGTGTGTGTGTGTGTGTGTGTGTGTGTATGTGTGTGTGTGTTACAAATTGTGCAATACAGAGAAATTTAAGCACATGTAACAAGGCAAAGATTATCTGAAGGTTATGTACAAAAAGAACGTATAACTTGTAGCGTCCCAAAGAAGAACCCGGTACAGTTATGTGTCACCTCTTCCGTTCATATGAAGTGCGCCGTCCTCAGTAGGGAGCAACGTTCTCACCACCGAACTGTCACGTGGGATCTCAAGGGCTCCTTAAGACACCAAGAAATGCCTCCGGTCAGAAGGGAGATAATCGTCTCCTGCATTCCTAACAATATGATAACAGACTCTGCTTAACGTTGATAAAACAGATTCTTCGTTATTGATAGAAGCGTTTACCATTCATCACGTTATTTTTCATCTCCGTTCCCAGTAAAAAAAAAACTACCATGTCAAAAACATCAAGAAGAGAAAAAACGAGGAAAGAAAACCTTCATCCCTTTCCTTTTCTTTTTACTTTTCTTGCATTTCCTGTCAATCTACTACCCGCCTTCTTTTTCCCCCCTCCACACTTTAAGACCGGCATTGTGATTAACAGTAAACAACAAAACACAGATCGTTGCCGGGACTGAAAAACTCTTCTATCTCTATATCCATATTGACCCATGGAAAGGTTTTTTTCGCCTCAAGATGTCTTCCCAATTAGCTCCGTTCAACACACTCGCATTTCTGAATTGCCCTTTCAAAGCAGAGACGGGACCAAAGACTTTGGGACAATGCCAGGGATTTAAGAGGCTTAGACGACCTTTTGTGTCAGATTCTTTCTTTTTTGCAGAATGACACGGAACATTCTAGGTCTTCAGGATCATTCTTTTTCGCCTTTATTTATTTTGTCTCTGTATTCTTTATAATTTGTACTAATTGAGATTTCAAACCAACAGTAATAGTCGCTTACATTGGTAATCAATTGACCGCAAGTCTTCACAACATTCCAGCATTCTCCTCAGTATTCTCATTACTTTGTCTTTTAGATAGTCCTGATTCTCCCTCAGATTCCTAGTTTGATCAACCATTTTGCTAGACATCTTGATATTTTCACAGTACTCCAGCAATCATTGGCATTACTGTCGCCTTTGTATCCCACAGCTTCTTCAAATCATTCCGGTTGTTCTCTTAATTTATAGTGAAATTCACTAGAGTATAGTGAAATCCGAAGCGTAGCTCAGATGCGGCACAAGGCCTAAAGTATGGGACACCCAGTGAGGATCGAACTCACTATTCAGTCGTAATTGTTCTAGCGAGATAATCTTGCTAACCATTACATCACCGCGAGATGCCCAATTCACTAGCCCGTCCTGGGTATGACGATAAACGACATCCAACAGCAAGGCCTCTGATCGGGAGGTTTTGAGGAGCGTGGAACCACCTCTTAATTGCTGGTGTTCCCATGTCCACCCTGACCCGGGGTGGTAGCACCTGTTAAGGCCCCAACTATGGGCAAATAGTTAACACCCAGACTATATCCGCGTCCTGGGTAAGACGATAAACTACGTCCAACAGCACCCCCAAACCCAGATCTCATCCTGGGTATGACGATAAACTACACCAGCGTCCTGGGTATGACGATGGGCTACGTCCAACAGCTAGGCCTTTGATAATGCGTTTTTGGAAAAATAATACTGCCAGCTGTACGTTTTTAAAAAATATTACCAGCTATACGTTTTTTTTTTTAAAGAATAGTGTTGATTGCTATACGTTTTTGAAAAAAATCGTTTTTTGAAAAAATAATATTACCAGCTATGAATTTTTTGAAAAAAATAATATTACCAGCTATACGTTTTTGAAAAAATAATATTACCAGCTATACATTCTGGAGAAATAGTATTACCAGCTGTACGTTTTGGAAAAATAGTATTACCATCTATACGTTTTTGAAAAAATAATATTATCAGCTATAAGTTTTTTGAAAAAATAATATTAACAGCTATATTATTTGAAAAAATATTACAAACTATACGTTTTTGAAAAAATAATATTACCAGCTATACGTTTTTGAAAAAATAATATTACAAGCTATACGTTTTTGAAAAAATAATATTACCAGCTATACATTTTTGAGGAAAAAATATTAACAGAAATAGATTTTTGATAAAACAAAAGTATTACCATGAAAAAGATAAAAATAAGTTTTCGGCATTAAATGACCCATTGAGGTTGATGTGCCGTAAAACAAAATAAACCAAACAAACCAAACCAATTCACTAGTGTATATACTAATGGTTTCTCTGGCAGAATTTGAAGCATTCCTAAGATATTCCCCTTCCTATCCAGTCATGCCTAATTTTTATACTCTTTCTAAAGTACCGTATAATCCCTATTTTAATTTATTCATTAGTATCTTTATTTCTATTTTTGTCCTTCTTCTCAGAGATATACCTTCAAGACGTGGTCGATTGTGCTACACAACTTTCTGGCTTTTGTTTCTTTAAGTACATTTTTTTACCTTTTTGCACCTGTTCTGCAATCTATTCATACAAATTCATAAAGTAGGTTACTTAATGTTTCCGGTTCATTCCTTTACTTACAGTATACCTTGTGAGTGTTAAATTTTCCATGCTCTCTTTCCTCCTTCTGCATCTCGGGAAATTTCAGTTGTCACTTTCTGATTGTAAGTAAAAGTCTCCTTGAATTAATTGCTGTTTTCCTTAATATTTCGTTGTATGAATTATTGAACAAGTAAAGATCTGGATACTTGCTTTGGGGGATCATGTGGCAACAAATCTTCACCCTTCACTCTATTATTATCCCTAATGTACCCGTGCCATCAAAAATGTATTGAGACCCAACAGAGCGTAGATAAAGAATTCACAATTAAAACCGAGGCCAGTGAACTGTTTAATTAATCTGTTCCTTTTGTATTTTTTATAAGTTTTTTTTTTTTTTTTTTAAGCGTATCACCCCAAGCAAGGCCGGTGGCAACTATCACGCATGGGGTTACAGAAGGGTTGGAGGAAGAGCAGATAGGAGTGGTAAAGGAAGGGATGTGGAGAAAGAGAAGGACGGAGGGTCGATCTAGGTAGGGGGGTTACGGGAGATATAGAGCGAGAGTAGATAGGAATGAAAGATGTCAGGAAGTGGATAGATCAAGGCAATTGGAGATGGCGATTGACGCTACACTTAAACCGTTGGAGATTGTATTTGTCAGGGAAACAGTAATAGGGAAGGGAGTTCCATAGGCGAGATGTGCGAGACATGAAGCTATTGGAGTAGAAAAGACGTCTACACCTAACAGTTTCAACGGTGAAGGGGTGGGAACGGGATGCCAGCCTCGTAGGACGCTTAAATTCACGAGGTTTAGGGACAAGCGAAAGCAACTCCTCAGAGCAATTACCGTGGAAGTACTTGTAGAAAAGGCAGAGCGATGCAACATCGCGTTTGTGAGAGAGCGACTGCAGACGAGATGACAGATAAGGGCCAATCACATTGCATATCCGTCTCTGGATCTTATCAAGAACCCTGAGGCAACACGCAGGGGCCCCAGACCATAAATGGCAGCAATACGCCATGCAAGGTCGAATGGTAGACTTATAGACTTGGAGGATCGATTCAGGGGAGAAGAATTTCCTGGCTCGGCACAGGGAACCAACTTTTCTTGCGGTGGATGATGCAATTGACTCGATGTATTTGTTCCATCTCAGATCAGCGGACAGCGTGAGACCGAGCAGCCGCAGAGAGGAACTCTCGAGAAGTTGGTCCTCAGACATTCTGATGGGATGCAGGGATGGGTCCTTGTGGCGGTTAATGGAGAGCAGTTTTGTTTTAAAGGCATTAAAGTTGACCATCCATTTCTCTCCCCAGTCCACAACCGATTGGAGGTCCTTTTCAATTTGAGCTGCCAGGTTAATTTTGTCCGCCTCAGTAGATTTGTGCTTGAGGCAGGAGTAAATAGTAGTGTCGTCAGCGTAGATACCGACTTGGGAGTCTATGGCGTCTGGAAGGTCATTTATAAATATGAGGAACAGAGTAGGGCCAAGGATGGAGCCTTGAGGAACACCAGCAGTAGTGGGATAGGAGTTGGAGAAGGATCCACTGAGAACAACCTTCAAATCCCGGTTTGATAGGAACGATTGAATTAGGTCAAACAATCGACCTGTGATACCATAACCCCGGAGCTTGCGAAGGAGGCCGGCATGCCAAACCCTATCGAATGCCTTGGAGATGTCAAGGGCCACGGCACGGGCTTCGCCGTTACTATGGATAGCTTGGTAGACAAATTCAGTGATGGCCGTAAGCACATCGGCAGTAGACCGGGCAAAGCGGAAACCATACTGCTTGTCTGAGAGCAGATCGTGGGATATCAGGTGAGTAATCACTTCGGCGTTGATAATGGCCTCGAAGACTTTGCCGGAGATGGGAAGGAGACTGATAGGACGGTAATTAGAAGGGTTGGAGGGGTCGCCAGAGTTCTTAAAGACAGGAACAATGGTAGAGGACTTCCAGCAGTCAGGAAAACAAGAGTCCTTGAGGCAGCGGTTGTGCAATTTAGAGAGGGCAGGTGCCAGTTCAGGTGCGCATTTCTTCAGGACAATGGCTGGTATTCCGTCACCGCCGGTAGCCTTGTGGAGGTCTAAGTTAGAAATAATGCCCAGTACCGACGACGGGGTTATGTGCAAGCCGTCCAGTAGGGCCTCCGTTCTGGGAGGGAAGTCGGGCAAGGGTACCCCAGAGGAGTCAAGCATAGAATTGGAAGAAAACTTTCGAGCGAAGCATTCGGCCTTGTCGGCAGAGGTGGTCAGGACCTCAAACTGATTGAACAGTGGAGGAATGGAGGGTTTGTTACTATTCAGAACGCTCTTGCAGAGGCGCTAATAGTCCTTGGAGCCAAATTTGCGGGATGCAATACGTTCCTTCATCCGAGCTGCAAATACTGCCTTGGCATTGTCGAGGGTACGCTTACACTCATTGCGTGCAGAGGTAAATAGACGTCTGTTGAAGTCGGACATGTCACTACGAAAACGGTGGAAGAAGTGGTTCCTATGGGCAATGGCGGCTGAGCAAGCAGCTGTGAACCAGGGGGAGGAGCGCGGTTAGACCTTGAATTTCCTGGAGGGGATGAAAGCTTCGATACCGGCTTTGATCCAGGAGGAGAACTCAGAAGCACACTCATGAGTGGGGAGCTTAAATACAGCATCCCAGGGGACATCGCGGAGGAAGTCCCGAAACGAGTCCCAGTCAGCCCGTTGGTAGCAGAAAGTGGTTCTAGTGGTAGGAGGTTCTTTGCAGAGGGTGGGGCTGAAGGAGTTTCTATGATTCATTGATTACTTCTGGTGTTATATAAATCATTTTTTCTAAATGTATTTTCATGTTAAAAACTGTATTTACTTAATATAACAGTGAAACGGAAATATCTCTTGGAAGATAAAAGATTTAGCAATAGAACGACAAAATAGGCGACGGCAAAGCGTATTTGAAAACCAAGCTTAAGCAATACGATCACTTAATAGACAAAGGTATCTGAGTGCTTCACGTGAAAGGCTTGAACAAATAAGACTGCCATCTAAGAAACGAAGGAGTAAAGGAACTGATTAATTAAAAGATGCATTTTGCTATAGGCGTGAAAATCCAAAGATTATAAACAAAGAATATTGTGAAATGTGTTAAGGAACTGGAGAGGTTTGCTCTAAATCAGATGAAATCTTTTCTGGATATTTATCACAGAATCTGCATTCTGGGATAACACGATATTTTAGTATGTGTGATTAATTATTTCTAGTTAACAAGCATAGGTCCGGTGCCGAGAAGATAAAACCTTAGGTTTCAGCTTGTAACCCTGCAGTATGTTGCCACTGATGGGTACGGGGTCTGTCTATATCAGACTTTACTTTTTATTTCTGAACCAATTTGAAGCTCCAATTTTTATTATTATTATTATTATTATTATTATTATTATTATTATTATCTTTGATATCTGGCGTTTACACATTTCTTTCCGGGTCCCGCCCAGGGACCTAAGATTAGAAATGGCATCATGACACTTTCCACTGAAAAAAAAATTACATAGGTAAAGCCCTTCGTAAAGTGTGGGCTGTACTTGTCAGAACAATGTTTTTGTATCTCTTTGAGGCATGGACTTCCAGGGATCCCTTCAATTAGTCTACTGGAATCTTTTCCAACCAGTCCAAGGGCTCCGACTACAACAGGGATTGTTGATGTTCCCATGTGCCACATTTTTGAGATTTCTATTTCAGGGTCTTTGTATTTTGACAGCTTTTCGAATATCTTCAAAGATACATTGCAGTCTGCAGGGACTGCCATATCAATAAGGTGGCACTTATTTTGTTTGTGGTCTTTAATAACAATGTCTGGGCGGTTGGCTTTGATTGTTCTGTCAGTGTGTATTGTGTAGTCCCATAGAATTGTAATAGGTCCTATCTCCGTAACCGGGTCTGGGTGGTGTTCGTACCAGTTTCTTTCAGTTTCCTCCCCGTAGGAGTTGCAAATTTTCCAGTGCAGATATTGACCCACTCTGTCATGCCGGGTTTTATATTCAGTGGGTGCCAATATCATGCAACCTGATACAAGATTATTATTATTATTATTATTATTATTATTATTATTATTATTATTATACCCGTGCCCTCAAAAATAATGGCAATTGTTAGTAAATGTTTATAGTGAGATGCAATGAAGCAAAAGTCAGGAAACAATGTATTGAGACTCAATAGAGCGTAGATAAAGAATCCATAATTAAAACAGAGGCCAGTGAACCGAATTAATCCGTTCCATTTATCCTTTTTAGACGTGCAATGGTTTCTATGATTCATTGATTACTTCTGGTATTCTATGAATAGCTTTTTTCTCAATATCTTTTAATGCTACAAATTTTATGTATTTAATATAATAGTGAGATGGAAATAAATATCGGAAGAAAACGATTAATAACAGAATGCCAAAGACGGTCATGACAAAGCCTATTTCAAGACCAATTTGGAGCAAGACGATCACTTCATAGATAAAGGTATCTGAGTGCCTCACATGAAAGGCTTGAACAAATTAGACTGCAATCTAAGAAACGTAGGAGTAAAGGGACTGATTAATTAAACGGTTCTTTTTGCTCGGGAACTAATTTTCTCTAGATGCAGATAAATATTTTATTTGTATAGATTATTAAAACGACTAAGGGAATTAATCACTCATAAATTCACTAACTGAAGTTGATTTACCTCCTTTCCCACTATAGATGGGACAGGAAATATATAAATAAGTAAACATTGATAATTATTATATTGCTTGATTCTTTAATGCATGTATTTTTTTCTTTTGTTGACTTTCCCCTAGAATGTTATTTAATCTACAGCTTGGTGTTGGAGAAGAAAGGGGGTTAGTACGAAGAGAAAGCAACACACAGGGACGGAAATTGAATTTTCCAAGTTGGTATTCATTACACTATCTCTATATGTTTCTAATCATTTCACCCCAAGTAAGGCGATAATACCATTTAGACATAAAGAGTTACAGAGACTGAAAAAAAAAATGAGAAAACATTAGTGATAAGAAAGAACAGACGAAAGACGAGGATTCAGGAAGATATAATATGGCGATTAACGTTGTATTTGCATTTTTGAAGATTGTCGGTGACAGCGAAGCAAGAAATCGGAAATCAGAGTTCCTCATGTTAGAAGTGCGAGAAAAGAAACTACAGGGATATAACATGCAGTTATTTTAGCAATTTCAACACTAAAACGATGGGACCTAATTGCCAATCTAGTAGTACGTTTAACTTCGTGCGTTCAGGGTACCAAGGAGGAAAGCTTAGAGCAATTGCCAGGGAAATATTTATAGAAAAGACTGAGTGTTATATACCGTACCTATGAACACTAATGGGTATGTACCAATCCTCATAAATACGTTGGACACTATTGTAAGTGGGGGAAATATGGTGTCTAAGTAGTCCACAGCTAGCAGTGGTTTACCTACTTCACGCCGCTAGCGAATATTGTATTTTATTGATGTTATAAAGACTACCATTTCATTTCCAACCTCCGTTTTGGTTATTCCTCATTCAGTAACCCTTTCTAGGTTACAACACAGAGGGAAGCCTCATCACGGCAGTGGGAAGGGGGCTGAAGTTGAGATGTCAGGTCAGAGTGAAATTTTCTCCTTATATTCGGATTACGGGGGAATGTAGATGATTCGACTCTGTGGACGTAACTCACGGCTCACCGGCACATTTGTCATGAGAAATAGCTATAGAGTGGCGATAGGTTGCGACGTTTCTTCTGTGGGTGAAAAGAGCTGCAGGAAGGAAAATAAATCCCCCCCCCTACAAGACCTTGTAAACGATTTTGAACTTTGTCAAGGTTGGGAAGTGAGGACTGATCAGTTCCAAAGCAGTCATGTCACCGTATCGCAGATATTTGGCTATGATGCATGTGCGCCTTGAACCTTCATCAGATCGGGTTTCAAAATAGAATATTACAGCGAAGAAAACGGCGATTTACCTTGTCAAACCAAACGACAGCGCGTCGCGTGTATCCTACGACGGAAAATGTGGCGAAAAAGAAATTTACTTACCAAAAAATAGGGCACGTATTCCGCATGGCATGCTGAAGACGGAATATTTAAATAAAAAAAAAACAAGTCCGTCGCAGGAGTCGCTGTAAAAGTATTTTGATATGCAAAAATTGAGCGTCCTCTCCCAGCTGTCGACGAATGGAAAAAATGCTCGGCCGATAAAAGCAGTTGGTGTTCTCGAATCGGGGGGGGGGATCGGGTATTTTGGCTGCCGCGTTTGGTGGAGAATGAGTTATATTTCTGACTGGTTACGTGCATTGTGATTCGTCAGATAGAACCTGCGAATCGAGTTTTCGGCATTTCTTTCTATCCTCGATATTCGAGTCTGAACTTACAGTGATTTATTCTCTGCGTTGTGAAAGTAATCTGCGACAAATATTTCCTTTGCAATACCAGATCACTTACAAATATGTCTTTACAAGAGTCAGATGAGACCAAAAATGGAGTATTGTTGTTCTAAAAACTAATATAATTAAAATTAACGTAATACAATATTTATCATTACCAATTTATAAATAAATAAATATGAAAAAAATTTAATTCATAAATTTATAAATATTTATTGAATTATTAAAATACGTGAACAATCTATGAGGAATCCTTGTTATTTAATATTTTATAAAGTTTCAATCAGTTGGCAATTAGCCAATATTTTGCCAACCATTCCAATAAATAATATAAGTAGCGTAAATAAACAATCTAATAAATAGTGTTTATTATTTTTGTTGTCAATTCTCAAGAACAAAAGAAAATGTATAAATTCCCTTTCATATGTTTAGGTTTTATTTCAATTCTAATCATCTCTTTTTAAAACAATACACATTGCCGATAAGTGAAGGTAGTTCAAATGAAAGCGGTGTCAAGGGAAAAACCGTCCTTTTTATAATCCGTCTTATCGCGGGCTCGTAAGCCCATATTTGCCCGAAATCTTTTGTCTCAAATGCTGAAAATTTTTGCAACAACGTAATAAAAAACTTGGAGTATCGAATCCAATTCTCTATCCATTCATTCATTCGTCATCAGTCAATTGATGTGGGCAATCTGTTCGTGGTTGAGCAAAATAATTTGATGCAGTTGCGCAATATGCAGATGGCTTATATATATATATATATATATATATATATATATATATATATATATATATATATATATATATATATATATATATTAAGGAGTTCTTTTTGTTTCTATTGATTACTCTTTTTCTGGTCGTAAAAAAAATGGCGTGTCGATGCATAGTCTGCAATGCCTGTTCCCCGGTGTACGCATCAGTTCACACAAATCTATCACTCTTGACTAAAGAACAGGAGATGAACTAAAAACGCATGAATTATCCTTTTAAAACATCAGCCCGCATTACGCCGCCATTTTTCTTTAGCGTAAAGCTGTGAGTTGATTGAGAGAAACAACTCTCACAACTCTATTTCAATACATTCAAGTAACGCTTCTGTTTTAACAATTCTATTATAACACAGTGATGCTCACCCTGAATAATGCGCAAGAGTCACTCGAGGTAGAGGAACACGTTATGATGATATGTGAGGAAAATAACTTTTAAACCTAGACTTGGGCAGGTTAAGATTGCGGAAGCATCTTCTTGGAAGTCGGTTTCGCAATGCAGCTGTTCGTGGGAAGAAACAGCTCAATTCGAACTTACATCTCACCGATGGAATACGAGGGTGGTTCGCTAGAATGTACGTGGCATGGTGAAACCAATGAATATAGTTGGTGTGAACACTCTCTATAGACATAGCGAGAGAGCAGCGAGAAGTCTGCGACGTTTCGTCTGTGAGAAAGAGATTGTAGGGAGGAAAACGTCACTTTTTGACACAATCGAGCCTGGAAACTTTATTAGTAATGAGATTTGTAGGTCCTATTATGTAGTTTTTGTGTTTATACATTCTTTTTCTAATTTGGTTTTGTGAATTATGTACCCTATTTGTTTAGCATTATATATGAAATAACTATTTGAATTGGTCTGTTCACATCTATCTATCTATTTCAATGTTTTCCTATCTATCTATCTATCTATCTATCTATCTATCTATCTATCTATCTGTCTATCTATTTCAATGTTTTCCTATCTATCTATCTATCTATGTATCTATCTATCTATTTCAATGTTTTCCTATCTATCTATCTATCTATCTATCTATCTATCTATCTATCTATCTATCTATCTATCCCAGGCTTTCCTATCTATCTATCTATCTATCTATCTATCTATCTATCTATCTATCTATTTCAATGTTTTCCCATCTATCTATCTATCTATCTATCTATCTATCTATCTATCTATCTATCTATCTATCCCAGGCTTTCCTATCTATCTATCTATCTATCTATCTATCTATCTATCTATCTATCTATCTATCTATTTCAATGTTTTCCCATCTATCTATCTATCTATCTATCTATCTATCTATCTATCTATCTATCTATCTATCTATCTATCTATCCCAGGCTTTCCTATCTATCTATCTATCTATCTATCTATCTATCTATCTATCTATCTATCTATCTATCTATTTCAATGTTTTCCCATCTATCTATCTATCTATCTATCTATCTATCTATCTATCTATCTATCTATCTATCTATCTATCTATCTATCTATCTCAATGTTTTCCTATCTATCTATCTATCTATCTATCTATCTATCTATCTATCTATCTATCTATCTATTTTGTTTTTTTCTTCTTAATATTTCTACAAACTGGTCCTTTAAACATGAATAAGTACACTATTTTTTTGTTTTGTATAAAGTGATGAAAAAATACATTCTCCGTATAAAAAGCATTTTCTTTAGTATAGATGACATTTCATTTTAGTTATTGCTTGATTGATTGATTCGTTTTTTACGGTTTCTCAACTGTTTGCAGTTTATTTAAAGCCAGAAAATATTTTAGGATTGTAAATTGTTTAGTGTTACTAATTAACCCATAGCTGAGAGGGTAATTAGAACTCGGCTCTCCGAATTCCAATTCCGAGCCGTTATCCATTACACCACCCGCACATCTAAGCAGACATGCCAAGCGGTCACTCATCTAGGTATTGACCATTCTCGACGTTGCTTAATTTCAGTGATCGTACGGGAACCAATATATCAACATGATGCGGCCGTAAGGCATTTCAAATAAAGCGTTTACTGTTAACAAAAGGTTTTCATATGCCTTTTTAAAAATAGATTTGTTTTGATAACAGAGATTTGAAATGGATTTTTTTTACAATTATTATATTAATATATCGTAAAATCCACCACTTTTCGCCTTCGCAAAAACGTACTTGAACTATCGATTGGATTGAAATTCCGAAATCGATGATTGGATAATAAAAATATTATAAGTTCAATCAAAATCAGTCGATATTTTCGTATTAGAATTATTTTTAATCAACACGTAAATACTTCAAAAAGTTTTCAGATTGTTTTAGAAATTTACAACGATTAGTCAAGTCTGGCACAAGGTCAAAAACAGGTGTGCCTGGAAAAAGGTGAAACGGCATAGCGCCGATAGTTTGATAGTTATAGCTTCACATTTTTGGACCCTTCATCAGTTCCTTCTGACACAAGGCCATGGAAACTGTGAGATAACTCGTCGTCGGCATCCGTCCGTCTCGAGAGACGATGGAGTAGCGCGGTGCGTTACGGGCCTGGGCGGGATATATGGAGAACTAGGGCTGCCCAGACGGCTAGTTCCCCCTCTCAGTCTTGCTAGCTGAGTCCAAAGGAGAGGAGTTTCCGGAAGGTAGCAGAGAGTGCCGTCCATCCGCCTTCGAGGCTCCATTCCGGATTTTGAATTCAGAGTAGTCCTTCTCCTAGACCAGTTGCCAACCAAGGCTATAGAACCCAGTCTGTCCTGCTATGGGTAAATAGCAGGACAGACTGGGTTCTATAGCTAGAGGGAGAAGAAGAGGATTCACACCTTTCCCAAGGGCACGTAAGTAAATGTAATGGATTCGACTGGAATTTGAACTCGGCTCTCCGATTCCTCAATCCAAGCCGCTATCCATTACGCCACCATGCCTCCTCATAACTACTGTATCACAAAAGTCACATTTTTCCTGTCGTTACAGGCAATTAAAAAGTAATGTATGGCACAAGGCCATAAATACGGCTACACTCTGATTATTTAACTTGGGAAAATGCTATGATTTGAATCATTAATTTAGTAGTTATTACTCGAATGAAAGCATCCACATCATATTTATTTAGTAGATTTCCTCTGGTACAAGGCCAGAGGGAGAATCAAAAACACATTAATGGCCTTTAAGAATTTTGTTCGTCGTTTCACCGCTAGTACTTAAGTTTTCGAGTTTGGGGTTACAAAATGTTTTTTAATAGTGTTTCTGTACAAGGCTTAAGAACTACTTGGGGTAGAGGGCTACAGATTCAGTGGGAGAGTTTATGCGGGTGTGTGGGGAAGATAACGGTTAACCCTAGACTTGAATAGGTTAAGATTGTAGTGATCGGGAACCCATCTTCTTGGGAGTCATTTATACAAAGCAGCAGATACTGGGAAGAAGTTGTTCGAGTGAAACTTACATCTCACCAGTGGAATACGAAAGGAATGGGAGTGGTTCGCTGCAATGCACCTAAAATAGCAGGTCTTTTAAAAGAGCCAGATCAGGAAAAATACTGGTGCTATATATCCTATGTTGATTCTAAAGAGACGTTCGCAGACAGCGCGGGGTAAGCTAGAAATGTTCAGGCGATGGAGGGCTTTTACCCTTTTCTTTCGGGTCTTTTACCGTTTTCTATTTTTAATTTTGAAATTTTCGAAGGATGTTCACTATTCGTAGACTGCTCTTCTCTAATTGGTTCTTTCTGCGACTTCCGTCAGCCAATTCACAGGATCGTTCTGTCGTCAACAGGGGTCTTGAAAGACTTGGCTGTGAATTGTTTGTGGTGATCTATGGGTGGCCACTCCCTGGCACACGCACTTCAGCTGGCACCATCCGCTACGGAAAACCAGGATTTGACAGGCAGGCTCCTGGTGACAGCTTGCATCGAGCTGCCGACTTGTTCAAAAAACGCCCACACACACACACACACACACACACACACACACACACACACATATATATATATATATATATATATATATATACTAGACTAAAGCACTCTACGTCTTAGTCTTTCTACTCGTTTGGTTTTTTTCCTTTGGACTAAGGACTGTTTCGTCTCGTTCTCATGTTTTTAGTTCTTTCATTTTTTTAATTCCAATGTTTTTCTCGGGTACCGATTTGACCAGACATATCTGCAAGTTGAGCTATCCGAGGTTTTCCAAACGCGTACTACTATTAATTATATATATATATATATATATATATATATATATATATATATATATATATATATATATATAAGGTTATATATATATATATATATATGAGGTATATATATATATATATATATATATATATATATATATATATATATATATATATATATATATATATATAAGGTTAATGGTCAGAGCTGAATCAGACCAGGAAGCTTACATCTCGTTTACCGTCTACTATTTTTCTTCTGGGGTTTTCGAAGGATTTTTGTCCTTTTGTGGACTGTTCTTCTCCAGCTGGTTTTTCTGCAACTTCCGTCTCCCAATTGACCGGATCGTTCGCTTGGGAGTCAGTTCCACAAAGTAGCGTTTCGTGGGAAGAAGCTGTTCGAGTGGAACTTACATCTCACTAATGGAATACGAAGGTGGTTCGCTACAATGTGCGAAGCATGGCAGGCCTTAGCCGTGAAGGTTAGACCTGATGAAGTTAAGGAATGTAGTTCATCTGAAGGAGGTTGTAGAAAATGTCGCCCACATTTGACTCTGTCAAGCCTGGAAAGTGAAGACTTGGCAGCTCTTATCCATATATGGCAGCAGTACTCCATTTTCGACTTGATATGGCTCTTGTAAACCTAGAATATAGCAGGAGGAGTCAGGTACTCACTGGAGCGGTAGAAGGAACTGGCCATTTTTCCAGTATCGTTAACGATAGATCGCATGTATGTGTTTCACTTGAGGTTTGGGTTGCCAATAGGCACTTAAGGTACGTGGCCTTCCTGAGAGAACCCACTTTCATCGGGATAGGGTAAGATTCAGGGTCCACTTCCTGATGATGGTTAGTTTGATACAAGCTCATATTATTTGGGTACCCAATGAGGATCGAATGCAATGAATTAGTAATTGCCTGTGAGTCTAAGACTTCGGATTGTTGTATGTAGAAATGTCTTTTTATAGTTGTCTAATATTTTTTTGATCGATGCATTCTCCGACCATCGCCTTACACACAGGAATGTCACTGACAGATTCCATGTAAAGTGAAAAGAAGGAGGAGGAGGATTGTTCAGCATCGGAAATAGTTATCAAACTGTCAAAAAAGCGGAGAAGAAAAACTGCATTTCCGAGACAAGGTAGGGAAGGAAAGTGAGAAGAAAGGACTAACTATCAGTAGTAAGAATGTATGGTCTTTTACAAGAGGGGCAACCCAAAATGAAACCTACAAATTGGACAGAAAGTGTGACACCGAAATCCGAAGTAGATTGGCGAAGTATTTTAAGAGATGTGTTTCTACAGAAGGATGTTCATAATAACATGCACAGAGCATTAATAGGAGTAGATAAGTTCACCTATTGCCCGGTTCACACTCTTCCCCATTTTTTTTTAACAAGAATAGATGATTATCCCTTGCTTAAGATTGGGTTTCCGGTTCCTTCTCCGGCTGAACTCTGAAATGTTATTCACTAATTAAATCTTTACCTCTTCAATTCTAGAGTTAGCCATTATCTTTACTTCTTGCTCTTTCTTACAACTCTACACAGTAACCCTCTACCTTGAGTGGCTCTTGGGCCTTGTGTTGGGTGACCATTAATAATAAAAAATGTTAGTAATGAGGAAGTTTTAAGGAAGAAGAAAAAGAAGGAAACAGAAGCAGAAAGTGACAGTTGTAATTTCTGGAATACATAATGAAGAAAGAGGGCTCGGAGAATTTAACACCCACAGAATATAGTAAACCACGAGGAGTAGAAGAAACTAGCAAGTTACATAACCTAGGGGGATTATGTAAACAGATGCCAAAACAGGGGATGGGAGATATATCAGATTGTTCGAAAGTTTTTAGAATATACCTTTTAATTGTGTTCTAATATATTATTATAATAGCTTCACAAAAATATATCAGTCATTGCTAATGATAAAAGTGTCCTCTTTGTTAATTTTATATAAATCTCTTTCAGAATTCTGTTCTGAAATATATGGCGCGCTCAGTGTATACATTGGAAAATAGTATTCGATTGTTCGGAAAATAATGTCCGATCTTAGGATAAACCTTTTAATTGTTCTAATATATTATTATAATAGCTGCACAAAAATATATCAGTCATTTCTAATGATTAATGTGTCCTCTTTGTTAATTTTATATAAATCTGTTTCAGAATTATGTTCTCAAATATATAGCGCACACAGTGTATACACTGGAAAATAGTATTCGATTGTTCGGAAAATAACGTCCAATTTTAGAATAAACCTTTTAATTGTGTTCTAATATATTATTATCATAGTTGCACAAAAATATATTACTCATTTCTAATAATTAAAAAGTGTCCTGTTTGTTAATTTTATATAAATATGTCGGAGTTAACTCCTCCTTAATTTCCTAATTGTTCGCTAGGGCGCGCTATCCCTACACTATAAATACTGGGCGATTTCTTGCCTCGTTCTCTTTTTACTTTGCATTTCAGCGGACACATTCACAAAATGTGATGTCTCGCAGAGATCTGCGTTTTGTCCACTTGTGGGAAAACGCCATGGAACACATATACACGTACGTACGAACATTCACCAAAATACACACTCTTTACGTTCGCACACAAACACAAATGTTAATGTCCGATTTTAGAATAAACCATTTCAATTGTGTTCTAATATATTATTATATTTGCACAAAAATATATCACTCTTTCTTAATGATTATCGTGCCCTCTTTGTTAATTTTATATCAATCGCTTTTGGAATTCTGTTCTCAAATACTTGGCGCTCCTAGTGTATACACTGGAATATAGTATTCGGTTGTTCGGAAAATAATGTCTGATTTTAGAATAAACCTTTTGATTGTGTTCTAATATATTATTATAGTATCTGCACAAAAATATGTCACTCACTCTTAATGATAAAAGTGTCCTCCTTGCTAATTTTATTTCTATTGCAGAATTCTGTTCTCAAATATATGGCGCACCTAGTGTATATACTGGAATATAGTATTCGGTTGTTCGGAAAATAATGTCCGATTTTAGAATAAACCTTTTAATAGCGTTCTAATATATTATTATAATAGCTTCACTGCATCCGAATCTGTCCCAAATGCTAGTCCTCTAGCTTTGAATACAAAAAAGTGTAAACAAGCTTCCTTCACTTCATCAAAATATTGAAGCGCTGGTCGCAGAGGAGGTGTGCCATTGAGCCGAATAGGCCATAGTCACTCAGCATCAGGACTGAATGGTGGATGTGGAAGATTCTCAACACCGTTCATCTGTTTGAATTTCTCCTTAGCCAATCTGACAGTGTGTTGCTTAGCATTGTCTTGCTGAAACAAATCCCGACCTAGAATGACCAAAACCAGGATATTCCAACTTTAGTTTGTTGGACATTTGGTCTAGCTGCTGGCAATACAGTTTAGCAATCATGGCGTGATGGTGTGAAACAAACTCGAAATGCAGTACTCCTTGGAAATTCCACGAGATAAAGATCAAGATTTGTTGTTTTCTTTCTGCTTCCTAAGTGTGTCACGACTTTCTGGCCAACCTCGTACTTTGAACACAATTTTATGGCTTCAGCTAAATATATTTTGAACGCAATTGTATGGCTTCAACTATAGATAAAAGTCATTGTGGAATATCAAATTCTATGAGATATTTAATGCTGAAATGTAAACATTTTTTACGTAATTTTAAGTTTTCAACTACAGAGATATTGTACAGAATTTTACAGTTTCAAGGTAAATTTAATATTTTTGCATATATTTTATAGATAATAAAATTTATTGAAGGTAATTTTACTATAAAAATGTATTTTTATATTTTTTTAAGTATGTTTTTAAAATATATACTTTGTAGATAAGGAAAACTAACGTTGTTCATTTTATAAAAAAATGTACTGTTGAAGTTTGTTTTGAGGGTCAATATTTGCCCATAGATGGGACCTCTAAGAGGTGATACGGATCAGCGTAGAACTGCGAACAATAGCAGTTAAGCCGTGGTTCCACGCTCCTGAAAACCTGCACACTCTCGATCAGAGGCGTTGTTGCCGTATGTAGTTTATCGTCAGACCCAGGACGACAAAACCAGCCTGAAGAATGACAGGCTTTGTCAGGTTATCTTGCTCAAGATATGCCACTTTTATAGATAATAAAATGTATTGGAGGTAATTTTACTATAAAAATGTATTCTTAATATTTTTTAAGTGTGTTTTTAAAATATATACTTTGTAGATAAGGGAAACTAACGTTGTTCATTTTATAAAAAATGTGCTGTTGATTTTTGTTTGGAGGTTCAATATTTATCCATAGATGGGACCCCTAAGAGGTGATACCACCATGGATCAGCGTAGACCTGTGAACAAGAACAGTTAAGAGGCGGTTCCACGCTCCTGAAAACATGCACTCTCTCGATCAGAGGCGTTGTTGCCGTATGTAGTTTATCGTCAGACCCAGGACGACAAAACCAGCCTGAAGAATGACAGGCTTTGTCAGGTTATCTTGCTCAAGATATGCCACTTTTATAGATAATAAAATGTATTGGAGGTAATTTTACTATAAAAATGTATTCTTAATATTTTTTAAGTGTGTTTTTAAAATATATACTTTGTAGATAAGGGAAACTAACGTTGTTCATTTTATAAAAAATGTGCTGTTGATTTTTGTTTGGAGGTTCAATATTTATCCATAGATGGGACCCCTAAGAGGTGATACCACCATGGATCAGCGTAGACCTGTGAACAAGAACAGTTAAGAGGCGGTTCCACGCTCCTGAAAACATGCACTCTCTCGATCAGAGGCGTTGTTGCCGTATGTAGTTTATCGTCAGACCCAGGACGACAAAACCAGTCTGAAGAAGGATAGGCTCTGTCAGGTTATCTTGCTCAAGATATACCACTGCTGCTATGGCTGCAGTAAACGTGGCAAACTTACTACACTAATAGACGACAGGATTCGTGACGACCGAAAAAGACGACGAAGCATCTTTTCTACTGTAAAGATAAACCAAAAAGCAAACAAACTTTTTTGTGATCTGTTTAAATTGATAAAGTAAATAGCAAATTTATTCTCTAATTTAATCTTACACATTTTTTGAGGGGCTCTGACATGTCAGAAATTGATTTAAAACCTAACAGATCGTAATTTCTGGGTAATAAATAACCAAGCCTTCACCCGTTTAGTGTAATTGGACTCACATGACTGAAATCGATCTTTGCAGAAAATTCGTCAGCCTGCACTTTTTGTGGAGACAAAGAGAAATCGAGTTCTGGAATATCTGGCGCCTCTGGTTTTGCTCATAAAGCCAATGTGGAAAATGGGCATAGCAAGAGAGTACAAGATAAACGTATTACCAAAATTTACATATTCTCGATAGTAAAACAAGATTCCGATAAGAAAGGTGACAAGATGTTTTCCGGGATAAAATGGTTTCAGATGTCATGGCAGACACTGAAAAGAAATTTTAAAAAATCTCTTACAGAAGTTAATGACGGAAAGTGAGAAGAAGGGACTAAGCATGAACTACAAGAATACGGAGTGCATGGTCATCAGCAAGAGGATGAGCCCGAAATGCAAATTGCAGGTCGGGAACGCTAGAATCGAGCAGACGCGGAAGTTTAAATATCTGGGAAGCGATTTGACAGGGGACGGTAACTGCGGCACTGAGATCCGTAGACGTATGTCCAAGGACGCATTCCAAAAGCTGGGCAGAGTATTGCAAGACAGGAGGATTTCTTTGGTAACAAAGAATAGAATACCGAGCTGTTATGTGACATATGTCCTTCTTTACGGCAGCGAATGTTGGACGATTTCCTCAAAGGTGAAGAAGCAACTCGAGGCAACGGAGACGTGGTTCTACAGAAGGATGCTGGGGATATCATAGACCGAGCGTGTGAGCAACGATGTGGTCTTAGAGAGGGTGCAAACAAGGAGGAGGCTTATATTTAACATCAGGAAGAGGCAGCTGAAGTTTCTAGGGCACATAATGAGGAAGGAGGGCTTGGATACTCACGGGTAGAATAGAGGGAAAGAGAAAACAGTGCGTGACATACCTGGTGGGTTTAAGCAAGTGGATGACAGAATGTGGTCTGGGGGGAGTTAGCAGAGGGAAGGAACTTGTTGAGAGCTGTAAGTGATAGAGGGAGGTGGAGAGCCATGATCGCCTACGTCCTGAAAGGACATGGCACATAAAAAGAAAAGAAGTGAATATTTCCTTTCACGTATATCTGAAAAAAAACAACAACAAACAAACTGGAAGTCGAAATGGCAATAATTGAAAGAATAGAGGAGAAAGCGAAAGAGAGAGAAAAGGTTAAAGAGTTAGTGTAAAGGGAAAAAAAACGACGAAAAGGAGAAATAATCACAGCATTCTACAGGTAAGTACGCATGCGTAGACGGATGCATGAGCGCGCGTGCGCGAACGCACACATACACTATGAAAAAACATAACCAATGAAAAGTGCATATAAAGAAGAAAAACCGAAAAGTCTAAGCAATCAAATGTTGATAGACACAGATGACTAGACGGTAAACTATCAGAAATGAGACTGGATGGATCAAGGATATTTATGACGTAAAATTTGCTCCGAGACACACATGTCAAGTGTGTCAGGTCTTGTTAAACAAAAGATGCATCATATCCAAAATGGTCAAGTAAAATTGGTTGATGATAACCATAAGACAAAACGAAAATGATCTATGTTTACATTTAATGCAAAATCACGAGATGGCTTCGTTCCTACGGATGAAACATCCAAGCTAGGGATGACACTGAATCTGTATAGTGATTGCGAAGATACAGCAGCTCGTAAAACTCATTCTGGTAAGAAAAGAATAGATAGTGTTAACCTAAGTCAGGATGGTGGCTACCGGAAGACACTCTGTCTGGCAACAGGATTCTGCACCATGTCATACAAGCAGAGAATCTATTCACGGCTGTAAGACAATTTCTGTGATCAGATCACCCATTAAATTTTGTGTCGATGTATATAAATAATAGGGGACTGAAGATCCGTTAGGACAGACTTCTGTAATATTATCAAGCAATTCATGCGAACCGTTGCGAACCCACCGAATCCAATTGCATAATTGTGTCGATGGATATAAAGACTAAAGGAACTAAAGGGCCGGTACGACGAACTTGTGTAATTTTAGGAAACAATACGTCCGAACCGTTGCGAATCTCTTGAACTTTTTTTGTGTCATTGGATATAAATGCAAAGGGGACGAAAGAACCGGTACGGCATATGTTTGTAAACGTAGCAAACAATTCATGCAAACTGTTGCGAACTCATGAAATCGCATTGAATTGTTGCGTCGATTGATACAAAGTCTAAGGGGACTAAAGAGCCGGTACGGCAAATATTTGTAAACGTAGCAAACAATTCACGCAAACTGTTGCGAACTCATGGAATCTCACTGAATTGTTGCGTCGATTGATACAAAGTCTAAGTGGACTAAAGAACCGGTACGGAAAATATTTGTAAACGTAGCAAACAATTCATGCAAACTGTTGCGAACTCATGGAATCTCACGGAATTGTTGCATCGATTGATACAAAGTCTAAGGGGACTAAAGAGCCGGTACGACAAAATTGTGTATTTTCAGCAAACAATTCGCGTGAACCGTTGCGAACACGTTTAATCCCAGTACTATATACAACTTCTTTGTCTTAAAAAGCAACTTATTTCTCTGAGCTCCACGCAGTAAATGTTTCTATTTCTTTCTTGTAGTATTTATTTTGTTATTAATCAAAATGATTAAATTGTACTATCACAAATTTCTCCACGCTTCCAGAACAGTGAGGTTTACAGAAAGGACACAATGTTAGCAATATTTAGACAGTTCGGCTGTCTTCGTTAAGTTTTACATAAAACAAGAATGCATATAAGTATTATTAAGAACAGACGCGTCTATGCATAAATGTCGCTTATCTTGAGAAAAATAACGGTTGTACTGGTAATCAACGCGTCAAAGCAAGTGAAACGCGGCCAACCCGAATGGAATGCCAGTGAAATGCGAATGCGAGGGTGATTCTAACAGTGTATTATTGTTATTATTTAAAACAAATGTTGAACTATTAATTAACCTAAAGCAATTATATATATATATATATATATATATATATATATATATATATATATATATATATATGTAAGCAAATGTGTGGATGTAGATCCGACGGTATGATGAAAATGTGGAAAAGACAAAGCAAAATCCGAATATGTGAGTTTACTGTTTTTATTTTGTTTTTGTTTTTGTTATTCTGTCGACGTCAGACGTTTCGGTCAAATAGACCTTCTTCAGGACATGGTTAATGGAGACATATTTATATTAGATTTAAGTTAGATGAAGAGACGATATATACAGGACTGGTCAAAAACAGAAAAACTGAAATTCTAAAGTCAGAGTATTCTTTCTTGGAGTCGGATACGCTGGCGTCGCGTCGGCGGTGCTACGAAAACCTGCTCACAGGGAAAAGATTGTATCATAAGTGGAAGGTGGGGGGACTTATTTAAAACTATAGCTTATCGGTACGTTTGTCAAGCATTAATCTTGCTAGACAGCTTGATATATGAAAGAAACCTTGTCGGGTATTTATTGTGTGTGAGGTGGCTATCATGCCAGCCTCGTAAATCTGCCTAAGGTTTTTATTGTGGATATATTTTAAAATCTTCACAGAGTCGAAATCAAAATTGTGATCAGATTTGGCTATGTGTACAACTAAAGCACTGCTTAGATTACCGAGGCGAATATCACGTTTATGTTCGGAAATGCAAGATTTCAATGATCTACCTGTCTCGCCTACATAACTCAAGTTGCAGTCTCTACAAGGCACCTGATAGACGCAAGCATCTGATGTAATATGCTGTCAGCTGGTATTATTTAATATACTACGGATAGTTTTAGTGGGTAATGTAGTAGTTTTAATTTTTAGCGCGTTTAGATTGTTGGAGATGTGTGCGGTCAGAGGGTTATTCGGTAGAAAGATGCGGCCAATAGGATTATCATAAACGAACATAAACGTGATATTCGCCTAACTTAAATCTAATATAAATATGTCTCCTGAAGAAGGTCTATTTGACCGAAACGTCTGACATCGACAGAATAACAAAAACAAAAACAAAATAAAAACAGTAAACTCACATATTCGGATTTTGCTTTGTCTTTTCCACATTTTCATCATATATATATATATATATATATATATATATATATATATATATATATATAATTGCTTTAGGTTAATTAACAATATATATATATATATATATATATATATATATATATATATATATATATATATATATATTGTACGCTCTGGCCGAAAGGTTGTGAACATGGCACTGAAGATGAGGATAACAAAGGATATATTTTTGTGTATTTCATTATTCAATTAAACGTGTTCTCTCTCTCTCTATATATATATATATATATAGGGATATATATATGTATATATAAGCAGCATATATATATATATATATATATATATATATATATATATAAAAGTGAACATAGAAGTCAACACTTACAGGCGACAGTCTGTTTCATGCTAGATGCAATCGTCAGGCCACGAGTGCTGTTATTTTTCTCGGCTATTTATATATACGGGTCAGTGGTGCATTGTGGGTAATCTATGTTGGCGGTTATTTTACCGAAAGTCGTTTATTTGTTTATTTATTTATTTTGGTTAAATTATTTTGCTTGTTTTT
>OZ038496.1:27063676-27086176 GCA_964036315.1 Acanthosepion esculentum
CAAAATTGTCTAATTGTTACATTAAACTTTTAACTATTCTATCTTAGAAATGATTAAAATATCTTACTGGAATTCTCCGAAGTTTTTATAACACTATTGGACTATTGAACAAGAAGAATGTGTAATTACACTCCAAGTTTAATAGAAGAATTCTGATGAAATTGATCATAAATGAAAGTGACATGTTCATCATTAATTAATCATAGCTAAGGATCGGAAGCTCATGAAGGATTGATAGAGAATTCAAATATATATATATATATATATATATATATATATATATATATATATATATTATTCCAAGATTATTTTCCAACTTATTCAAGATGATCTTCGCCCTCTCTAACCTTAGCTAAAACTCCTTTCTCACGTGCCAAACATTTTATGGATTGAGTTGGATCTTTTCTAATTGATCTCTTTAGCTCTAAGTTGAAATGATGATCCCTCTTCCTGTTGTGACCTCCTGATCCATTTCCCCTCTTTTTTAAGAACATATTCACCGTTTTCTTGATGGTTATGTAATGGAATTTGAAGATGGTAGCCAGGGTATGACTGTAGGTGCCATTACTGAAGGCCTGCATGATCTTTTTTTTTCTCTCATCATTGCTCATTTGGGAAGGCAATGGGTATGACACAAAACGATTTTAACTTGTGCTCTTTCCTGCTGAATAACTCAAACGGTTTTTCAGTGATTCTTACGACAAATTGTATCAAGATGGCTAAGGGTCTTATCTGAAAACCAGTGAAAAGAAATACAATTAGTTTAGTGGTTTTTTAGATATTTAACATTTTGTGGCATGGACAATTATGCTGTTACACAATTTGGACAATTTTGCTGTTACATCCAGTATATGTATGAGATAACGATATATATTTTTATATATCAATAACCATATATATATATATATATATATATATATATATATATATATATATATATATATATATATATATATATATATAATTTATTCGAAAATTATAACATAAATATGTTATAAAATCATTACAAAAATAGCCATTTTGTTTCAAAACTTCTGGTGTCTTATCAAGTGATGGTTTTGAATGTAGAACAAAGGGTTTTAAAAGGTTTAAACTGACCAAACATCACTCAATAGAGAAAATTTACCTGCCTGAATCTCCGAGAAATTTTCATAGAAAATATTCGTCCTCCGTCAGGAATCGAACCTGTATCCTATACGGAACCATCATATAGCCTGACGTGCTTTTACCGATTTCTCCACAGAGGAGCGTTTCGGTTAGCAAAGTCGATTATCTATAACAATTTCTCGGACATTCAGGTCGGTAAATGTCGTTAATACTGTTTATCATAAACAGAGCATTTACTTAAATATTTGTATCTATAAAAAAGAATGTATAAACATAAAAATGTCTTATAATATATATATATATATATATATATATATATATATATATATATATATATATATATATATATATATCCTTTCAGTTTGCATAGAAGCAAATATGTTTTTGTGTGTTAAGAATGTCTATTTATAAACTCAAGTCATCAGGAATAGATTTTTAACCATGCTACAATATAAGAACATGAAGTAGATTCATGACGAGTCACTTTTCACCCCACCTACCCTGTACGGGGGAATTGTTAGTTTTAAACACCATTTTGAAGATAAGCAAAAACACGTGCTATTTTCTCTTCCTGCAATCCCCGCCCACACAAGCAATGTTTCAAAACCTGGCGAAATGCCGGATCTAAATGAAGAAGTGAATGGAGAAGCAGAGATGAATGCCTTGTTTAAATAGATTTTTTTTTAAAGTGAAGGTTACTCTGTACAAGACCCGCGAGCCACTCGAAGTAGAGGGTTACTGAATAAGACACTCAGTTTATAGAAATATGTGGGGGGGACGATAACGGTTATCATTACATTTGAACTGGTTAAGAATGTAGTCTTGGGAGTCGATTCTACAGAACAGCGGTTCGCGGGAAAAAGCTGCTCGAGTCGAACTTAATTCTCAACAATGGAACACGGGGAGACTGTGGGTGGTTCGCTACAATGCGGGTGGCATGACCGCTCTTAGTCGTGAAGGTTAGAACTGATGGGACTAAAGAATAAATTTCGTCTGAAAAGTTTCCATGAAAATAGCGACAAAGCAGTGAGAGGCTTGTGGCATTTCGTCTGTGAGAGAAAGGTTGTAGCGAGACAGAATAGTGAGGTCTCGGCTGCTCCTGGCCAAATATAACAGCTATACTTCATTTTATGTTTGATTTGACTCTTCTAAAGATAGTGGATAGCCGGAGGATTGATGTACTTTTTGGAGTTGTATATGGAACCGACCATTTCCCGTGCATCTTTAACGATCGATCGTTGCAATAAAGAGAGCATGTGTTTTTAAAAAATAAAATCTGTAATTATGTGGAGAATAAAGTAAAGTAGAACATGAAAAAACAGTTATGCATTGGTTTTCCTTGGATATTGTAGTTCGTCTGAGCACTTTCCATGGAAATAGCGACAGAGCAACGAGTAGCTTGTGGCATTTCGTCTGTGAGAGAGGGGTTGTATGGTGGAAAATAATTTGTCACCCGCAAGGACGCGGAGTCTTCTTTGTAACCCTATCTTCCTGTCTCCCTAATCGATGAAGTTTTGTTCAAAAGGAAGGAAAAAGATATCAATTTGTCTCACTTCTTGAAAAAGGTCACCCTCAAACCGAAAATAGATTTTACCATATAAGCAATAATGGTAAAATATCGAAATATTTCAGAAGCATTATTTTTTTTAATTTGTTAGCAATGTACTTGAATGGTGTTTTTAAACACATTTAACAGTTTATTACTATAGCATAACATACAGCCATACAAATAAATACAAAAAAACTGTTCGAGTAGAACTTGTCAACAATGGAACACGGAGAGACTGTGGGTGGTTCGCTACAATGCCGGTGGCATGGCCGCTCTTAGCTGTGAAGGTTAGAACTGATGGGACTAAATAATGTAGAATTATATATATATATATATATATATATATATATATATATATATATATATATATATATATTTGTCCAAGTTTAGTGCAATTCGTGCACATATAGATCAACATATGACGAATAAGCAAATTGATCTTAACATAAGACAAATTTTAGTAGATAACAAACATTTTATACAGGATACAGTGCAAAGAAAGACTCCTAATTCTGGAGGCTGTTTTGATAAATAAAACATTAAATAAGTTATCTTTCTTCACAGGGTATCGTATATTGAAGTGTATTTACAGATCGCGATGGTGATGAGGGAGATGTGATTAAATATACTTTAATGTTTAAAAAATATTCAGTATTATTATTCTTTAGGTAATAAAAATTGAAGCATTATAACGAATAGCTATATTGTGGAAAAAGGAATTTTCGACAATATACGCTTTTTTTTACGTATTTATGGTTAATTTTTAAACTTTTATCAAAAACGACTTTCTTGTACATGTCGTTATGGATAATATTATACATTAATTACTAATTTTTTTAATTAACTATTTGTGCTCAGTTGTTGACATTAAAAGCTATCTGCTGATGTATTAAAAGTTTGGAATAATGCAATAATAAAAAATTAAATTCCATTTTTCTGATAGATGTCGCGATCTGTTAAAAAAACAAAAATTCAGTTCGACAGATTATATGACGTCATCTTGGGAATATGAAATTAGTTTTATCAAAACTGAAACTAAATTTATAAATTTAATTATAAAAATAGAAACATTAATCATTTATTGAACAAAGTAACTAATAATAACAAAACAAAAGTCATTGAAACAAAGCAAGTTCAGTCGACCATTGATGACAATTCCAGAACAACGTGACTATAAACAATGCTCTGCCAGCCGCAATGATGGAGAAAGCCTTTACCTCGAACCATCGCCAGTGAGACACGCTGCAAGAGCCACTCCGTTTCGCGAGGCTCGTTCCTTAATCGAGACGCAATCGCGCCAATCCTCCGAAGGAACGCTATCGAACGAAGGCCAAAGTCAATAACCCCTGAAGTCTCCATTGCCACAGGAGTAAAAAAAAAAATCTATCAGCAAGAGAAGAATATTTAACTATTTTTTCATCTCTGCGTCTCGGGCGACGGACCCCGGCTCAACCGCGGACTTGATCAAATTACCGACCGAAAATGTATCCGCACAGGTCGCATCCCAAATCAACGACTTACCCATTTTGAAAGGGAAGATGGTAACGTCATCCGGTCGCTTTCCATCACCACGGTCGAGGCCTACGGGTTCGATTTGGAAAGGGAACCCAGCTGCATCCAAACCTCTTTTGATGATGTCGTTAATTGCTGCATACCGTGGAAAGCGGCCGGCACTACGACGACAGGAGAGAGGATGCAAACCAAACTCATCGATGGAGGCTCCACATCTGCATCTGTGACGCTCACATAATTTGAGATATCCCGCATTAAATTCGGCGTGAGGCGGTTGGTAGATATCCTAGAGTTGGATATTCATTGTAGAATTCACTTGACTCACTTCTAGCAGTTGACTACTTCTACGCGCCACTGGTGAATCTTATGTGTGTTGTTCTTTTCCTAAGTATTATCGTTCATTAGCAACCTTAGTTTGATTATTCTATTCAGTAACCTGCCCTATGTTACAACAGTGTGCGTACACGATTATGCACCGACCAGTCAGTGTACCTATGTGAGTGGATAAATATATATGGTGTGTGTAGAGAGATATGTTGAATGTGTCTGGGTGTATGAAATTACAGAGTAAGTAAAAGTTGATCTGAGTGCAGAAACATCTGTTTTTATGACTATATTTTACTTGGTGTCTCCTTAATGAATGGATTTCTTGTTGCCATTTCCTTTTAACATCTGTTTGATAATAAAGATGTATAAAAATTATTAATTATATACTTTGCACACAGAGATAATGTTACTTCCCGAGAGAGAAAAATGTCAAGATCAAGCAAATGCTAGACAAACAGCGCATCTATCTATCTATCTATCTATCTATCTATCTATCTATCTATCTATCTATCTATCTATCTATTTCAGTCTGTTTATATCTATCTATCTATCTATCTATCTATCTATCTATCTATCTATCTATCTCATCCCATTTATCTCTCCAGCTTTCTCTACTGCATCTTTCCCTCTCCCATCTATCATTCTTAATTTATCTCTCTGTCTGTCCGTCTCTCTCTTTCTCTCTCTCTCACTCTCTCTCTTTCTCTCTCTCTCTCTATATATATATATATATATTCCTTTTGTCAGCCTTCGTGTTAGTAGTGTTGCGTTTTCAAGATATATGAATAATTCGATTTGTTTTACATATATATATATATATATATATATATATATATATATATATATATATATATATATATATATATGTATATGTATATGTATATATATATATATATTATGAAATGGATAAAGTCCGACAATTATTTTAAGGCATTTTTTATGTTTATACGTTCTTTTTATACATACAAATATTTAAGTAAATGCTCTATTTATAATAAACAGTATTAACGACATTTACCGACCTGAATGTCCGAGAAATTTTCGGAGGATGCATATTTTCTATGAAAATTTCTCGAACATTCAGGTCGGTCAGTATCTTTAATACTGTTTATTATAAACAGAGCATTGACTTAAATGTTTGTATATATAAAAAGAACGTATAAACATAAAAAATGTCTTTATATATATATATATATATATATATATATATATATATATATATATAGCACGACTCGGAGTTTCAAGCAAGTTCTTGCAATCTTCAGGTGCGGAACATATTCTGGCCGTTATGGAGTTCGCGTTCTTGTGTTGATGTTTCAAATTTGTGTGTTAAAACTTGTTTATTTAATTATTGTTGCCTAAAATATTAAAATTAATTATTAATAATTTATATCATTCAAATTCCTAAGCTGGAAAAGCGAAGAATAAAAGAAAAATTATTTAAATTCAAAAGTAAACAAAATATCAAGGGGGACAACTCTCTTTTTGCATAAAATGCCATAGTTATACCAATTAAATTAAACTAGTACTCAGGTTGAAAATACAGTATAAGGGTGCAAATATAAAAATGATAGGTCGAGACTATATATCTAATGGGTTTGGAATCAAGCCTTATACTTATAAAGGTGGCATTATATATATATATATATATAGACATGTTATAAATTAATGGAGTACAGTAATATGGGATTATATCCGTGTATAGATATATAAGAAATGTTTTTAATGATGGGTTCTAAGAATATTAATAGATGTTGCATATTATATTAATATTCGTAAAATCTTTTATTCGAGGTCAATGTGTTTGTGCAGATATGTTTGTGTATGTTTTGTGACGTACGGTGGTCGTTAATGATTAAGTATAACTCAAGACCTCAATGTTAAGATAAAACAGTATTTAATTACAACCGCAAATAAATACTTAACAAAAATAAAGAAGTAAAAGTCAACCAAAGATATTTAACAATTTCAGTGAATATCTTGTTAGTAGCGCGGCTCGGCTTAACTTCCGGTAAATCCTAAATCAAAACCCAAATCATCGACGCACAATTATTCACATTAATTAGACTGGATAGTTCCATTCAATAGTCACTAAATAATCACTCCAGTCAGTAGCCTGACACCGCTATTTATACATTTGATGGGAAACTCATTTTTTTCCTAAATGACAGTATGAAAGTGTGTGTGAAAAATTTCAGATAGAGTATGTCTGTAGAAGGACAACATGATTACAGACAAAATAAGTTTTCTTTTTGTTTTATTCATATATATATATATATATATATATATATATATATATATATATATATATATGTAAATTAATACAAGTAAAAGTTTTTTAACTTCGCTGATTGATGTTACCTTCAGAATTTCGACTCCAGAGTTCCGTAGACAGAGACAGAGAGATACAGACGCTAACGAACGGATTGAAGCGAAACTCTAGAGTCGGTCAATGAGCTAAGTCTATTGAAAATTTATTGATTTATTGAATATTCATACATACAGTTTACAAATACTTTGGTTTGTTTCACACACACATGTATATATATATATATGTATAAAAAAAACAAAAACCTTATTTTTAAATATGTATATACGCACATACACACTAACACACGCATATACATACACACAGACGTATATATATATATATATATATATATATATATATGGAGAGAGGGGGAGAGAGAGGGAGAGAGAGAGAGAGAGAGAGAGAATGAAACCGAAGTAGAGAAACAGACAAAGAGAAAGAGGCAAACAGATTTGTCAAATATCTGACCCTATCTTTGTCGATAAGTCCATTGAACATTTATTCATCTATTGAATACGTATGCATGCCATCTATCTATCTATCTATCTATCTATCTATCTATCTATCTATCTATCTATCTATCTATCTATCTATCGCGTGGAACATCCCTCGGTAGAATTCACTTGTTGAAGAAAGTGATTGGCTGAGAATGTCCCGGCTGATTCAAATTGATAGAAAAAGAAACAGTAACATCAGAGGCATACAGACAAGCTTCTCTGAACGCCTAGCAAGCCGAATCTTGGATCAGACGGGCCACGACAGAAGAAAACCACGCCGAGTACCCCTCCTATGAGATAAGAACAAAAATTGAGATATTTAAACACAATCATGGCAATTGAACGCCGTATCATCATCGGTACCATTTCACCAAGTTTAAGTATTACACAAAACTGCTAATCTACGAGGAGTTTCATGCAAAACCATCTCCATGGTTATCAGAGAATGGGTTCTTCTCATCAATTCGCTACACCACACCCATCTAGTGTTGCATGCAAACCCTTTCCTGGAGTTTTAAGGTTTCAAGGTTGTTATGTGCTCATGGATCTTCAAGATTGGGAAAAACTAGAAGATGCTTCATAGTTTGTGATTGCCCGCATTGGCAGTTGAGATCATCATTTATGGTATGTCGCCATTTCTGAAGGCTGGTTCTACAGCGACCAACACTTGATCGGAGGCGATTCAGGCAGGACCAGAAGATCAAGATATCACTGTAGCTAGGGTGGCTCGACTGAATGTAGAAAGCTGTGTCTTGAGCCTCTTTTTCACTGATTCGCAGCCGTTGAGTGGATGACAGAAACAGAAGGGCACTCCTTCCCCCAGATGCCATTCATATCAGATAAGAACAAGGAACTAAATCTATAATTAGGATAACAAACAATTCAACAAGAGTACATTGGGAAAAAAAAAACTTTTTCCTGTCTGATGGTGATTTTCCAAATCGTAGCTTAGATGTGGCACAAGGCACCCGTGGAGATTCAAATCACTATTCAGTCGTAATTGATCTAGCGAGAAAAACTTGCTAAACATTCTATCACGTCGAATTTTTTTATATTAGTTATAAGGAGAAGTCCTCGGAGATTTTAGATCATCAAATATTTTTGGTTAAGAAGGATCCACAATTACAGTAAATGTGCTATGAATCGTAATATATATATATATATATATATATATATATATATATATATATATATATATATATATATATATATATATATTTAATTAGAAAAGCTTTTATGTATAAAATATATTATGGACAATTCTTCAGAGAAAAATATTTTACGATGAATAATTAATTTTTTGCAAGAATTGTTTTCATTTTTTTCGTTTTAATTATAATAATTTTTAAACTTTAATTTGTAAAAAAAATTTGTATTAACTTGTAGCGGTCAAGTGATATTGTTATTGATTAAAAACTATATTTATTAATCATAAATGGAAAAGCCTACTACAATTCAGTGACCACCATTATTTTAAAAAGAATATTGAATTTATTTCATATGTATATAAATATGCCGATCTTTGTAAATACAACAACGGCATTTTGAGAAAATAAGTGCGATAACTATAGTGAAATAAAAATTTATAGTAATTTTGTAACATTTCCTCAACAAGTGTCTTCGTAAGTTAAATAATGAAGTGAAGGTATCTAAAATTCAATATAATACTATATTGGTTAGAATTTTTTCTTAAATGTTGAAGATTACAGAGTAGTTAATATATATATATATATATATATATATATATATATATATATATATATATATATCAGGCGTCTACTTTATATTGATCAAATAATTTTATAATTATGCCCCTTTTAGAAAAAAATCCCAAAAATAAGTCTAGCGAGAAAGTTGTCAATACCTCATGAAAAAACACCCACTTTCGTGTTAAAAATGCTTTTCTGTGATATCTAAAACTAAAAGTAAGTAATATTTGTTTCAAATCAGATTAATTAAACTTTTAATCAGATAATATTCCTCAAATAAAGTTTCAGAAAAAAGTATATTTTATTATTGGATAAATTTTTATCAAAGGGAATTACTTTGTGGTGACAGATTTGTCAATATGGTCAATTTAAGCGTTTTTTATTGATCATAAAATAACTAATTTTAAATTTAAATTCTGTTGCTTATTGGAATTATTAAATTTAATATATTCGTTTGAAAATTTTAATTTAATATATTCGTTCAAAATTTTAATTTTAAAAAATGCATTTTAAACGTTATCGTATCGTTTGTCTTTGGAGGTATCTATATGCATAATTCCATCAATAAAAATCATTATCTTTGTTTGACGAAGTCCCTTTAGTGGACGAAACGCGTTACATAAGAGTTTTTTCCATTTTGGGAATTTAATTAGAACCACCGCCCCACACGCCCACACCCGGATACAAGTGATGCTGAAAGGTTCTCAGGCCGACCCCGACTATCTACAATCTGGCCAAATAATAAAGCATCTTTTGGAGCAGTTTCTTAGTTGATTTAAGAACCTTTCAACATATTTACCTGGTGTAACAGCAAAAAAGTCCAAATTGTGTTACAGCAAAATTGTCCATCCCACAAAATGTTTAATATCTAAAAAAACATACAAAAAAAAAACACTAAACTAATTGAATTTTATTTTTCCAGGTTTTCAGATAAAACCCTTAGCCAACTTGATACCATTTGCCGTAAGAATCACTGAAAAACAATTTGAGTTATTCAGCTAGAAAGAGAACAGGTTAAAATTGTTTTGTGTCAGTCCCAGTCAGTCTTCTCAAATGAGCAATGGCAAGAGGAAAAACATCATTCAGGCCTTCAGTAATGGTACCAGCATTCATACTCTGGCTTCTATCTTCAAAGTCCGTTCAAGGACCATCAAGAGAACGGTGAATAAGTTTTATAAAAGAGGGAACAGTAGGGAAAACTGGATCACGAGATCACAACCGGAAGAGGTATCATCATTTCAACTTAGAGCAAAAGAGATCAATTACAAAAAGATCCAACTCAATCCATAAGACGTTTGGCACGTGTTTCAGCTATGACAGTCGCGGAATAGCACACACGCAGATCGTAAGTTCAAGATGCGGTTCTATGACGTCATACCACGGGATAGCCCGAACTATTACAACAGAACAAATGTCTAGATGCAATGTCATGTGTTGTGACTAGTTTGAAATGTAATTTTGTTAAGTGTTGGTTGCTTCGTTTTAATTTGTGTCTTGTTAAATTTATACACCATTTAGTTTGTAAAATTTTTGGTCTGAAGAGATGGGCGCCTGGTCCCATGAAATAAATTATCACCTAAATGGATTTCTAAGGATTCTGCTTTCATCATTATTACATTTGCTCTGTTCTTACATTGAACTCTCTTTGAATTTATATCCTCCTTGGAATTATCCCTACTAATTATCGAGTGATATTATATATATATATATATATATATATATATATATATATATATATATATATATGCAAATTTCATTAAATATAACAGACAAGGTACTTTTACTTAGTTTTTTATACAATTTCTCATGCGATCTAATTTTTTTTTCTTTTCGGATAATAAATTATATAAAAACTGTCCGAATATTCTTTTTATCTGAGCGCTTTCGGCTATACATTTAGCCGTTTTCAAGGATTAAATATTTTAATGCTTGAAAACGGCTGGATGTATAGCCGAATGCGCACGGATAAAAAGAACATTCGGACAGTTTTTATATAATTTTGTCATCCGAAAAGGAAAGAAAAATTAGATTGCATGAGAAATTGTATAAAAAACTAAGTAAAAGCACATTGTCTGTCGTATTCAATGAAATGTGCATATATATATATATATATATATATATATATATATATATATATATATATATATATATATATATAATATATCACTCGATAAATAGTAGGGATAATTCCAAGGAGGATATAAATCCAAAGAGAGTTCAATGTAAGAACAGATAAAATGTAATAATGATGAAAAAAAATTAGATCGCAGGAGAAATTGTATAAAAAACTTAATAAAAGCACCTTGTCTGTCGTATTCAATGAAATGTGCATGAAAGAAGGATTGCTGCCTAAATACACACACACACACACATATATATATATATATTGCCGTTAATAAAAAAAATAAACAAACAGACGACATGCAACGGATGTCAGAATTCGTTGAAAAGTAGACCCCTACCCTCCCCAGACTTAACCTCTTTTTCGAACGTAACTCATAATTGATACAACAATAGTTAATAAAAATGAACACGCTACCGCCCCTGTCTGAATGATTGGATTTCTCTGTATCCTTGGAAACAGGAAATTATTAATTTATATGTGCATTTAAACATCAGTAAATTTAAAAATAAGTTATTTCAATATTCGCATGAAAATAAAACGGAACTAATGATTTTAATTAGATTATAAAATTAAATTTGAAGTTTTTAGCTTCAGTTTTTGAAACATGGTTATTACTGTGGAGCGAAAAAACAATATTTTAAATCAGTTAATTTATAATATATATATATTGCTGTTCATTGGGAAGTCTTCCCGCAAATACTCTTATTGAATAGGCTGCATATTTTTCAGGAAATACGTTTTTCACAACTGGGAGAAATTGTGGAGCTTTTTGGCTAAGTGCCCAACGAACCAGCGAAATTCTTCATTGATGTTTGTTTACATATGAATATAAATTCAAGAATGTTGCTAGGTGGTGCTGAAATGTTCTCGACCCGACCAAGAAAGGATGTTTGGTCCCCTGCCTTGATTGTGTGAAAGGGGGATCGGACTTTGACCTTTTCAGAAAGCACCTTGCTGATAAAAGTAGAAATACTTGTACGTTTTTTTTGTTTAATCAATTTCACCCTATGCAAGGCAGTAAAGCCACTGAGACACAAGGGGTTACTGAGTGTGAACTAATAAGAAAAAAGGGAAACATTACTAAGGACTGAGAACAACAGAAGAGCAATCAGGAAGACAGTAGATAATGATTGGCATTATATTTAATTGTTTTTGAAGGTCAAAGTTGGCTGGAAAGCATAAGGCCAGAAGAGACTTCCACAGGTGAGAAGTTCAAGAAAAGAAACTGTTTGTATAGAACTTACGGTTATATCTAGCCAAGTCATTTGTGTATTGATGAGACCTAGGCGCCAATCTGGTACTGCGCTCCTAAAAACTACGTACCAATGCAGAGTTCATCCGAACCATTACCATTTATAGAAAAGGCACAGGGAAGCTAGATTATGGCGGTGAGAATGTGACTGAAGTCGTGACGCCAGTTCAGGACCAATAATATTGCTGATTCTTCTTCGGATTTTGTCAGGAATCTCTAAATATACAACAGGATAACCGGACCATATATGGCAGCAATATTCAAAACACGGACAAAGGTAGACTTATAAAATATGTAAGATAGATTATGGAGAGAAAAATTGTCTAGAACGACACAGTACACCAGCATTTTTAGCAGCAGACCTAGAAATGGATTTAATATAATTTTTCTACTTCATGTCCCCCGAGAATGTAATAAGGCGCAATGAGATCTCTTTTGGAGGTTAGCATCAGTCATGCTGATGGCGAGAAGAAAAGGCCTCTATGAAATATATTTAATATATTTTTTTCTAAATTTATTTTCCAGGAAAAACGCGATTGATCAATTAAAAAGATATAAGAAAACGATTGCGATAATAATTTTAAAGAAATTATTTAATATCTGAAAATTGTATAATGCGCTTACGTGTTAAAAATCATACTATAGTTATGTAGTTTGTCAGACTACTGGTAACATGTAACCTTGTATAGCTTGCTGTTATATAGCGTACCTATGAACACTTATGGGTATGTCCCAATCCTCATAAATACGTTGGACACTATTATAAATGGGAGTAATATACTGCCTAAGGTGTCAGCGTGGGAAGCTCTTGCTGTGTCGAACTCTCTGCATTTGGGCAGAGAGGAATCCAGACGAGGCTATGGCTAAAGGCAGAGTCTCGTCCGAGGACGTAGACAGATACCCGATTCTGCGTATGCGGGGTCTACGAGCAATTTTTGCCCGAGCCGACGGGTTCGGATTTCCCCAGATTATATTTGGCCGTGTGCCGCATCCTACCTCGTGGAGAGGCAGGTAAATATCGTAATATGCTGTCTCAGTAGTCCACCACTAGCAGTGGTTTACCTACTTCATGTCGCTGGCGAGTACTGTATTTTGTTGATGTTATAAAGATTACCATTTCATTTCCAACCTCCGTTCTGGTCATTCCTCATTCAGTAATCTTTTCTAGGTTACAACACCTGTTGCATGGTCGGGCCAGTGGTGACTAACTCGCTTATCCAGCAAGGCGTTTCTTGTGTGGAAGGTGGCTAGACCCTCAGCACAATTAAAAGTAAGACCTGTCGAATGGCGGATAAACATTCTTGTTGGGTCAACGGATATCTCACAACGGGGTACACTGGGCTACAAAGCAGTGATGGTATGACATTAGTGGGTAGATATCTTCCTAGACTGAAGTTAACATCCAGGGCAATTAGAATCATCGCCATCTGTCCGTGATCTAGGCGAAACATTAAGGTGTAAGACATCGGCTGTGGTTTGACCGGAAGAATCAGCAGAGTCTAACGATTCCGTGGAAATATCGAATTGGCCAACAGAGTTGTTCTTAATCCACTGTTCTTTGTTCAGAATAAGAATAGATCTTCTGCAATTCATAAGATTATCGGTAGAAAGATCAGAGTAATCCTTGGCAAATTCCAAAGCCAAAGTAAAAAGAACACTGGAAATATATGGGTAATAATCCATTATACAAGTTCAAGGCGCTTTTTTATCAGCTGGTTGATTCTATCGAGAATGATCTTGCTAATTCTACCAATTTCTGACCTGGTAGGGTTGATAATTCTGGTGGGAAGATTAACTTCAAGATCAGGTTTATGGTCCGAGATCGTGACATAGGTTTCTTTAGTACAGAGTTTTCTAAATCTGTTGCTAATGTTTAGTTTGTTATATTTTTACTTGTCGCATTAATTTTGTCAACTAAATTAGCAATATTATTATCAACTTTTCTATAAATTTTAGTTAAGTTTTTTTCTAATTAAAATATTATAATCTTTAGAAGTAATTTTATAGAAGTTGGTTCTTTTGTAAAATTTGACAAAAACCTTGTCAGACGAATGCATGTCCTTTACAACTAAGTCTAAATGTCTCTGAAAATGATTTTAATATTTATGAAAAGAGATACTATTAGTGATTCTTAACACATTATTTTCAAAACCATATAACCGTTCGATGAATGGTGGAGTTTTTAAGCTTTTGAAACCATAAACATCCGGTTCTTTTGAAAAATTATTACTATAAAGGAAGAAATAAGCCTTCCATCTTATCCGTCTAAGTAAATCCTCAGTTTTCTGAATTAGTTTTATAAAATAATCCCGTTTGTTTTTGTTGGGAATATTCTTTAAAGAGATTCGAAAGTTGTTTTTTTCCATGTTAATGTAAAAATTAACTGTAGAAAATGCTCTGCTGTATAGAGAACGAAATATCCAAATGAGAGAAAGAACAGATGGAGTAAAATTCTGCTTTTGGTACTTAAAAGAAAATGCACAATACAAAGTAGAGCAATATATTATTATTATTTTTATTATAAGAGATTATAATAAAAAAAACATGTTGAAATTGCTACACAAAAGTTTCCAGGTTTCAATATTTTGATTGTACTACTTCAGGCGATGGTAAGTAACTTTTGATTAAATGATTTTTAAGAAAACTTAAAAAACAAAGTGTTACCGCTTTTCTGAAAGTTAAAGCGGGGAACATAAGGCCATAATTAAAAAATAGACTTGTGGGTATGTCTTGGTTAACCAATTAAATGTCAGATCTACGCTAAATTTAAAAGTAAGCTCAGAGGTTGGAGGTGTATGACTTATTATTTCATGTGATGGCAAAACGGATTATTTTGTTTATTCAGCTTTAATATTGCTATGTATTGCCGTCCATTTAGTATTATTAATATCTTATATAGATGTTCCACATTCTTAATTTTATCTACAAGACCCTTTAAGAAGCTTCCTGAATCTAAAAATTAAAAAAAATTCTGTTAACTTTACGTCTGACTAACCTACCTCTCCCTTCAAAGTTCTTTAAAAAATGACATATTTGTCTACAATCACGATACATTTGTCGCTGACATATTTTGCGCAATCGGCAATGATGGCCTATGTTCCGGTTTAACATGACATGAAAAAATAACTCACCCACCTTCACCCTCTGAGCTTATAATCCATAAAAGTAAAAATAAAATTCGTCCGTTATAATGGCTAAAAGTATAGCCGAAAGCACTCAGACATACAAAACATTTGGACAATTTCTACATAATTTACGTCCAGAAAGGATGAAAATTATGAGAACATAAGAAAAATTAAATAAAAACACTTAACTGCAACTCATGTTTAATGAAACTTGGTGTGTTATATATAATCCAGTTCACACTCCTCCCAGTCTTTTGAACAGATGTAGAGGTTTATCTCTTTGTTTCCTGTTCTTTCTAAAGGCTTTTTGTTCTCTTTCACTCCCAGTAGCCCCTTGTGTCTTAGTGGCATCATCAATTTGCTTGGAGTGAATCGATTAAACACACAAACACACACACACACACACACATTTATAGTATTTGTGTGTATTAGTACTGGCTATTCCATTTCATTTAGATAGCTGGGATTTACATGTTAAAGCTTTATGTGGTTATTCATAGAATTAATGCTTTAGTGACAGTGCTGCATCTATGGAGCAGGTGCTGAAAATTTATCTGCTTTACCAAGAAGCTATTCCAAACAAATGTGATGTTTAGTCATTTGGTGAAATGTTGAAGTTTGTCAGCCTGTGATCTTTTCATCACCTTCCTTTCATATGTCAATTATTATGAAAGAATGTTTTCTAGGATTTGAGTGCTCATGAGAGATACTTTCTTGCAACTGTCTCTGTGTCTCTGCATTCTTAATTCTGTCATTAACAATGGTTTGCAGAGGAACAGAAATTAACTTCTTTTTTTTTTTAATATGTGTAAATTTTTTAATAGTTAGAAAAAAATTGAAATTAAGCAAGAAGTCTAAAATGAATCCAGTCAAACTATTTCAAAGCCCACTTTGATTGTAGTAGGAGGTCCTCATCCATGAAGGCTTGATATGTGCAGATTAAATTAACAACCACAGTTTCACTTATTCAAAACTAGGACAATCAGTAATTAAAACTAATTTATTTACTCTGTTCAGACTGTTGTCCTCATCTTTGTCATGTTCACGACCTTTCAGCCATTATACACTGTCCTTCTTCAGTTTTATGTGGTCATTCATAGAATTAATGCTTTAGTAACAGTGCTGCATCTATGGAGTAGGTGCTGAAAATTTATAAGAACACAAGAAAAATGAAATAAAAACTTAACCGCAGTACCTTGTATAAATGTTCTATACACAATGATTAAATTACATGACCTGGCAACCAACAAGGAAAGTAACACTAGAACACTTGTTTTGCGAAGAATATATTAAATATGTGGTACAGTTCAATTTATATTACAATGAATCATTCGTACAAAAAGTAAATGAGAAAAGTTAATGATATAAATATATATATTAAATAATTATAATTAAATAATTATATATTATATATTATTACTAAAGCTATAATTAGGATAACAAACAATTCAACAAGAGTAGATTGGGAAAAAAAAACTTTTTCTCGTCTGATGTTGATTTTCCAAATCGTAGCTTAGATGTGGCACAAGGCACCCGTGGAGATTCAAATCACTATTCAGTCATAATTGATCTAGCGAGAAAACTTGCTAAACATTCCACCACGTCGAATTTTTTTTATATTAGTTATAAGGAGAAGTCCTCGGAGATTTTAGATCATCAAATATTTTTGGTTAAGAAGGATCCACAATTACAGTAAATGTGCTATGAATCGTAATATATATATATATATATATATATATATATATATATATATATATATGTATGTATGTATGTATGTATGTATGTATGGGAAATTGTATTAAAAAATGGAAAAAGCTTACTTGTGACGCGTTTTGGACTTCAGGACTCCATCGATGTGTAGTCATACATAACAAATTTAGTCTGATGTTCTGAAGAACAAACGCGTCACAGGTAAATTTTTTCCACTTTGTCATACAATTTCCCTTATACTATTCTTGATATATAAAAATATATATCGTTATCTCATATATATATATATATGTATATATATATATATATATATATATATATATATATATATATACGTGTGTGTGTGTGTATGTGTGTGTGTTTGTGTGTGTGTGTGCGCGTGCTTGTATGAATGCGGTTGCGTTCTTATATGTAAAGTCTTACACATATATGTTAGGTGATAGAGAAACGGTAAGAAGATGTAATGACAGTGTAGAACTGGAAAAAGAGTGATGGGCCGTTAGCCTGTGTCTGTTCTTCATTTTCAAGCAACAGGCGCGTTATTCTCTAAGGAACTTAGCACAGGAAACATTCAGATTACAGACGATAACGCCGCAACTATTTCTGGGCCAATCATATCATTTTGCATTCATCACGCTGGTCACGTGACAAAAAAACCCCCCAAAAAAACGAACAACCCCGAAAAACTGACATTAAGCCCTAAGCCCAATTTTCAGCCACATTGTTATTTGTTCACTTAGTTTTTCAACTGTCGGACGGGTCCCAAGTTCCGAGCACCAAATATTATTCGTGTATAAGTCGCGTTTCCTTCCTTTCTTTTTTTTTCAGACTATTCTTCATGCGAAAATACCCCGCATCGTCTTTTTCGGGATTTCGTAAGGTGCACAGTGATAAAATAGTTAAGAGCAAGTCCTCAATTTCAAATGTAAAACAAAATATTCACGTTGCTGATAAGAAACAACAAAATATGCCCAATAAATAATAAATAAATAAGTAAATAAATTAATAATAAATTATTATTATTAATAATAATAATTTAGTGTTTAAAACACTTCATGATTAACTTAGCGTATAACGTTCTGTTGGTAATCTAATCCGGTGAATCAACAAATACATATCCTGAATTTTGATCTGAAATATTCACTGTATAATATTACAACTTTATGATCTAACGGGGAAACCTTATTAAGAAAGAAGAACATTATGTTGAAAAATAATTATTTGTTATATATATATATACATATATATATAGGCTCCTGAAAAATTAATTTTGGTTGAGCTCTCTGGGAAGGAAGTGTGGGTTTGTAAAGAGTGACTATTAAGGCTAATATAGTGTGACTCTTCGGCAAAAGCGAATTGAGTCCTGTCGGTCACTGTGTGTTTATCTAAAAATAAATACGCTAAAATTTACCTTCGTCCCTGTCGTGCGCCGATGGCTTAGTGGTAGAATTTCTGACTGACGCCAATTCAGCCGGGTTTCGATCCTAGCTAAAGGCAACCGGAGGTCTTGCTACACTGAAGAGCTGCGAAACAGTCTGTCTGTGGATGACAATTATATACTGCTTTACAATTAGGCTAGGAGTTTATGACTGTATTAAGTGCGTTGAAAAAGAAGATTATGTCGAAAAGTAAATATTTCTTCGGGGGAATAAATGCTTTTACACTGTTCGGCTTCAGAACCATTGATGTTAACACCGATCAAAAAGTCTGTATTTTAATCTAAAATATTAAGCTTGTGATATATATATGTATATGTGACGAAAAATCACGTTTGAACTAAGTGCATTGGCAAAGAAGAAGGTAACGTTAGAAATTAGATATTTCTTCGCAAAAATAAATTCTTATACAATGTTTCGGTTTCGAATTTATTGATGTCCTTACATATGAGTAGGGGTCAAAATGTCTATACCTGCAATTTTGATCTGAATTTTTCACTGTATAGTATTCGATTTATTCCCTCCACTGTATTAAGTGCATTGACAAAGAATGTGATTTTGTTGAAAAATAAATATTTGTTGTGCAAAATAAATGCCATTTTTATCATTAGGCTACAGAGCTATTGATGTGCATATAGGTTCACCACGGAATAAAGTGCATTGACAAGGACGTATAATATTTTGAAAAATAAATACACCTTATGTAAGGTATTTTTTTTTCATTAGGTTACGTGTAGTTATTCGAAACTCGTACATGTTTAAGCATTTGATTTCAGAGGATTTTGAAGAGTTCATTTTTTTTCAACCTTCTTCTTCTATATACCGTGTCCCTTCAGGTCGTGGAGGATCATGGTACCCCCCCAACAACTTCCTGTCCTTTGCAGTTTTTACTAATGTTTGTCTTTTTGCTAATTCTCTTAATTATATGTTTTGAAGAGGTTTTTTTGTTGTCTCTTTGTGCCTGGAACGTTATCGGAATCTTGGAATGGATGTTATAACTGACATTCTCGTTTAACGACACTCTATTTTTTAAAAAAAGTTGTAAACAAAGAAAAGAGTACTGGACTGTCATGTAACATCTGCCCTTGCCTAGGCATTTAACGGTGCGCCCACCTCGCAACCAGATGTGACACAAGGCCAGTTTAAGGTAGGTTTCTCGCCTGTACCGTAGAAAAATTACAAAACCACTTCGGCACAGATAAAGAAAACACTTGAGTCAATAGAAATATAGTTCTACAGAAGGATGCTGGGAATACCATTGACTGAACATGTGAGTAACCACCAAGTTTGAAAGAAAAATGGAAACAGAAAGACAGTTGGAATATCTAGGACACATAGAGTGAGGAAAGAGGGTTTAGAAAATTTAACACTCACAGGGCATATTGAAGGTAACGAGCTTTTTTAAATGGATGGCAGGACAGGGATTAAGATTTTGTTGGTTGATTCAGTTTCTACGGGTTTCCAACCCTTTGTAGGTTATTTAAAGCCAGAAAATATTTTTAGATTGTTTATGAGATAATAATGGTTTTAGTGATACAAATCTTATTAGTTAACCCATAGCTGGGTGAGAAGAGGGTATTTGCACATAAGTGAGTATAAACAACCCGATGGGAATTGGAAATCGGTTCTCAGATTATCCATTACACCACCCGCACATCCAAACTTACATCACCAGGTATAACCAGTAATCTAGGTACTGGCTAGGCTTCACGTTGCTTAACTTCAATTTCTCATTCCGAGCCGTGATCCATTACCCCATCCTTATATCCAAGCTTACACTTACAGCGCCTGGTATTCCCAAAAGGTCAACCAATAAGGTACTGACCAAGCTTGACGTTGCTTAACTTCAGTGATTGCACGGGAACTGGTGTTTAAGCGTGATGCGTCCGTAAGCCCCACGGATTAGGGGAGATAGCAAACAGACAAAAATTAGTAAAAAATGCAAAGGACAGGAAGTTGTGGGGAACCGTGATCCTCCACGAGCTGAAGGGACACGGTACATAGAAGAAGAAGAAGAAGAAGAAGAAGAAGAAGAAGAAGAAGAAGAAGAAGAAGAAGAAGAAGAAGAAGAAGGTTGAAAAATTGTTAGGGCATTTAGCAATGAAATGAGGGCAGACAGATGGAAATATGATACATTTTCGGTGTTTCCTGTTACGGGTGGAGCCTTGAGAATTGAACATAGAAAATATATCCCAGGATGGAATAACAGTGACGTAATATTGATCTAAATGATAAATGCGTTGTCCGTATCTCCCGAGGACGAACAATAAAGATACTTCCGACACTCTTGTCCAGAAACCGATAAATGAGCAGTATAAAGCGATATTCTTCCGCTGCAGTTATTGCGGAAAGGTTGGTTCTTACGAGAACGAAAAACTAATTTTCATCGCGGAGGATCATTTGATTTTATATTATAAATTTTTATTCTGCAATTTACGACGCTTAGCTTAACTAGGCGCAAAGCTAAAATTGTGGGACATCCGATGGAAATAGTATTCACTGCCGTGGTGTTCACTTAGCCTAGATTGTTAACCATTACATATATCCTATCTTTAGAAGATTCAAATCAGAACAAGAATGGAGTATTGCTGCCGTATCTGGGCTGGTGCTGCCCAATTCTCACTGTCCACTCTTGACAGGGTCCAAATAAGCTTACGTGGCCTTGTGGGTGACACATAAAACATTGCTAGTCTCTTCCTATTCTATCGCTATTACTGCGGCGAGCTGTCTACAGCTGACAGCCTTGCTGTGACTTGTTCCAGCAAGACGGTCGAACTCTCTGCCTGTGAGCAGAGAGGAACCCGGACGAGGCTCCGCCGAAGGGCAGAGTCTCGTTCGGGGATGTTGACCAACCCGATTCTGTTTTTACAGTTTCTACGGGCATTTTTTGGTCGAGCCTACGGGCTCAGAATACCCACGTAAAACTCGGCCTTGTGCCACATCTTTGCCTCGTGGGAGGGACAGTAAATATTGCTATTACTGTGGCAGATTTTCGGACGAGTTACATTCGTTAGTCCCACCAACTCAGACTGGACAGGCCATCCCATGTAAACGGTGGCATATCATCCCCATTACCTTCATAGGCAAAGGTGAAGCAAGTTCCACTTACAGCTTCGTCCTCAGAACTATTACTTTCTGCAACAAACTCACGAGAGGATGCTTCCCTGACAACTACAACCATTGTTTCTTTGTCCAGGGTCAACCGATATTCATCTGCACATATGCATTTCTTACTTCCTCGTTCTCCCTTAGAACGAACATCTTCAGTAACACTCTAACTTGAGTGGCTCTTGGCTAAAAAAACAGTAACAAATATTAGGCTTAATTGAAATCTGTGATCTAGCACATGTCAGTAAATTTTGGTGAGCAAGTGAGGATAACACTAATAGTTATGCAATTCTTGCTCCCTACATTACAACAACGACATTTAGTAACGCTCTACATTGAGTGGCTCTTGGGTCTTGTATTGGGGAACGAAAGAAGACTCATCTTGCAAACCGTTACTCGACATGGTTCCCATGTATATAATTTATTTGGATCCAAGTTCACCAAAATGTGTCACAGAGAGAAGTAGCTAGTAGAGTAATTTTGTAAATAAATGTTCACCAAATAGAGGGAACAAGAGCCACTCACGGTAGAGTAAGGTTGTTGTATGGACGTAAGAGGAGAAAGTAAGTGCAGATTATGGGGATATGTAGGATAGATAATCTTTGACACGAGACTTGAATAGATTGGGAAAGCAATCTCCTGGAAATCTGCGCCACGAAGTAGCGGTTTCAATATGTCTATATCTCTGAGATGAGGTATTATGATTACTTGCATTATTTACATTATTCGGAC
>OZ038496.1:27088676-27108676 GCA_964036315.1 Acanthosepion esculentum
CAATGTGTGTATTTTCGTGTGCGCTGTCCATGTAGTTGCTGGGAAAAGAGTATAAGCCATTTTTATGACTATCTAAACATTTTTTGCAATAAATGTAAAAAGGCAATAAGGATATTTTTAACCCTGTGTGTGGCATGAGGTGTCTTAGATGTGAAATTCTGAACTGGCGGAATTAAGGAATCTAGTTCGTCTGATCATTTGCACTAGAAATAGTGACAGAGTAGCAATAAGCGTGCGACGTTTCGTCCTTGAGAAAAGGGGCTATAAGGTTGAACGTAATTACTCACCCACAAGGCCGTGCAAACGCATTTGAACTCTGTCAAGGCTGGAAAGTCGGGATTGGTCAGCCCGAGCGCAAATGGTGCAGCAATACATCTTTCGTGTGGACGACTGGCCACCGGCAAGAGGCCACGAGGGCGACCTATTCTTTGCTTCAAGTACGTCTGCAAAAGGAACATGAGGGCGATGGACATGGACATCGAGAGGTGGGAAGACGTAGGTAAGAATCGCACAATTCGCACCGAGTTCTGGAGCGAGGAGAGGAGAAACAAAGGCTCGCTGCCGGGGAGAAGATTGCTCGACGGAAAGAAAACAACAAGATAACAATTGGGGGAGAGCTTCTTCACATGCAATCGTTGTAGTCGAGACTGTCACTCCTGCTTGGGCATGTACAGCCATAACAGATGCTTCACTGCCATTAGCAGCAGAGGCATAAGTCTTTGGGCGCAGATTCAAGATCTCTCAGGATAGACGGATGCCACACCAACATCATTTTCAGTATGGTCTGTCTCATCTAAAGATAAAGCATAGCAGGTGGAGTCAGGTGATTTATGGTGCCCGCAAGATATGCATACGTTCCTCCCACAACAAGTCTCTCTCCCCTATTACTAACAGACTGGCAATCGTCCCTCAAATGTAACACACATTGTGAGGATCGAACTCACAAGTCGTAATATTGCTACACAGAAGGACGTTCAAATGATAATTAAGCTTTGATGAGTAGAATACAAGGATGTGGCCACTTAGTAAATAAATGAACTCAGGAAAATAGTAAATGTCTGCGAGACGAGCTTTCTCCGAGACACGCTGATATTTTGCAGGATTAGCTTAGTACAGTAGGACACAGATAAATCCTTGAGAGAGATGGACACATATTAGAATCAGAAAAATAGACAGTTGAAATTACTATGGTGCATAATGAGGAAAAAAGGCTGGGAGAATTTGACACTTACAGGGCGGATTGAAAGCAAGCGGGGCAAAGGAAAACAACGCATAACTTACACCCTTGTGCAAATTAATTGAAATAACCATTTAGTTTCCTTTCTTTCACCATACAGTTTTTACACTCCCCCTATATATATATATATATATATATATATATATATATATATATATATATATATATATATATATATATATATATATATATATATATACTCGACTCTCACGTCGAATTCGACGTATGAGGGTCAAGCAGATCAGTTCTTAGGAAACCGACAGCCCGACAACAGCACATGAGATTTGATTATAGTGGTGAAGGTTTCGTGCAGTACCATCCACACTGTTTGAAGGGCCGAATACAGAGACCTGGTGCACTAAGTGCCACAAGCTCCCCAAACTCAGAGTTGTTGTTCTCTTAGAAGCCAGTCTGTCCTGATATATTTATATATATATATATATATATATATATATTGATATATATATATATATATATATATATATATTGATATATGATGAAAATGTGGAAAAGACAAAGCAAAATCCGAATATATGAGTTTACTGTTTTTATTTTGTTTTTGTTTTTGTTATTCTGTCGACGTCAGACGTTTCGGTCAAATAGACCTTCTTCGGGACATGGTTAATGGAGACATATTTATATTAGATTTAAGTTTGATGGAGAGACGATATATACAGGACTGGTCAGAAACAGAAAAACTGAAAACTGTTTCTGACCAGTCCTGTATATATCGTCTCTCCATCAAACTTAAATCTAATATAAATATGTCTCCATTAACCATGTCCCGAAGAAGGTCTATTTGACCGAAACGTCTGACGTCGACAGAATAACAAAAACAAAAACAAAATAAAAACAGTAAACTCATATATTCGGATTTTGCTTTGTCTTTTCCACATTTTCATCATACCGTCGGATCTACATCCACACATTTGCTTACATATTGATATATATATATATATATATATATATATATATATATATATATATATATATGTATATATATATATATATATATATACCTTTCTGCAAATTAATTGAAACAACTTCTTTCAAAATTCGGTCAGCTTTTAAGCTTTTCACCTCAAGCAAGGCTGGAATCCACTAGTACGCAAGGGGTTACAGAAGATTTGGAGCGAGAGCAGTTAGGAGTTTTAGAGGAAAGGATGTGGAGAAGGATAGTGGATAGATCCAGGCAACTGGATATGTCGACTGACATTACATTTGAATAGTTGGAGATTATAGTTGCCAGGGAAACAGGAATAATGAAGGGGGTTTCACAGGCAGAGGTGCGAGACATGAAGCTATTGGAGTAGAAGAGACGTCTACATCTAACAGTTTCAACAGTGAAGGGTGGGAGCGGGATGCCAGCCTCGTAGGACGCTTGAATTCATAAAGTCTGGGAACCAGCGAAAGCATCTCATCGGAGCAATTACCGTGAAAGTATTTGTAAAAAAGACAGAGCGAGGCGACGGCGCGTCTGTGAGAAAGCGACTGCAGACGAGATGACAGATCAGGGCCAATTACGTTGCATACTCCTTTCTGGATCTTATCAAGAACCCTGAGGCAAACAGAAGAGGCTCCAGACCATAATTATTCGCTTTGTTCGAATTAATTTGCACAAGGGTCTACCTGGCGAGTCTGAGTAAATTGATAGCAGAACAAGGTTTAGGAGAGATAACAAAAAGACAAAATTTATTAAGAATTACAAAGGACAGGAAATGGTGGAGAGCCATGATCGCCAATGTCCTGAAGGGTCACGGCAAATAGAAGAAGAAGAAGAAGAAGAAGAAGAAGAAGAAGAAGAAGAAGAAGAATGAATTTGTGTAAATTGATGGTGCAACAAGGTTTAAGAGAGATAACAAAAAAATAAAACTTATTAAGAGTTACAAAGGACGGGAAATCGTGGAGAGCAATGATCTCCAACTTCCTGAAAGGACACGGCAAATAGAAGCAGAAGAAAGAGTTTGTGTAAATAGATGGAGGAACTAGGTTTAGGAGAGCTAACAAAAAGATAACATTTATTAAGAGTTACAAAGGACGGGAAATCGTGGAGAGCCATAATCGCACACATCATGAAGGGACACGGCAAACAGAAGAAGAAACTAAGAGCAGACTATCCTAAGTAGAGAGGACACAGAAACGAGCGTGCTCACTAGAGTAAAGATATGATATAAGGCATGTCAAAGTCATGTAGTTACATACCAGCGGCAAACTAACGCATGGACTGCAATGTTAGGAGACGGTGAATGAGTTGGTAAGGGAGAAGTTCTGCGAAGCGCATTCTCGTAAATAATGCCCAGGTGGTAATGACTGTGTTAAATTGTTATAGCCTTTGTTAAGGATTAAAACTGCTAGCATTGACTCATGAAAGAAAGGTATTCTTCTTCGGATCTCGGATCCACCCAAACATAAAAAATGGTAAATATATATATATATGAATATTTTCTATGAACATTTCTCGGACATTCAGGCCGGTAAATGTTATTTAATACTGTTTATTATTAACAGAGCATTTACTTAAATATTTGTATCTATAAAAAAGAACGTATAAACATAAAAATATCTTTAAATAATTGTCGGACTTTGTCCATTTCATAATGTGTGACGTCATTTGTTTACATTTGATACGCCATGAGCAGTTATGAACGTACGTAAGAGATTCATGGAAGATTGAATTTTATAAGCATTAAATTCGATCTTGCCAACCGAACGATCCTCAATGGCCGAATCGGTTAAGGCACGTCAGGCTATATGACGGTTCCGTATAGGACAAAGGTTCTAATCCTGTCGGAGGACGAATATTTTCAATGAAAATTTCTCGGACATTCAGGCCGGTACATGTTATTTAATACTGTTTATTATAAACAGAGCATTTACTTAAATACTTGTATCTATAAAAAGAATGTTAAACATAAAAATGTCTTTAAATAATATATATATATATATATATATATATATATATATATATATATATATATATATATATATATATATATATATCAGTAACCCACATTTGCGGGCGAAGATAATTAGAAGTGAGATTTTACACGTCTGTTGCTATTTGCGATTTCTTCGTTTTTGAGATGAAACCCCCCCATATATATGTATATATATATATATATATATATATATATATATATATATATATATATGTGTGTGTGTGTGTGTGTGTGTGTGTGTGTGTGTATCAGCAAAATTGTCCAAATCATGTGACAGCATAATTGTCCATCCCACAAAATGTTTAATATCTAAAAAATCACTAAAATAATTGAGTTTATTTTTATCCAGGTTTTCAGATAAGACGTTACCCCATCTAATCATCATTCGTCGAACAAGTTCGAAGAAGCCGAATTATCAAAGACTTACTTAAATATACAATCTCCAATCTTATTAAAAAAGCCAAAAGAAGATACCACTTTAAAAGTTTTCAAATGTTAATAACGTGGTTTCCTCATCTCAATATCAGCATATTTTCTTCCGGTCATTTTTTTCTCCCTATTTCTATGGAAAGAAACCATTTTCAAAAGAGTCTAAAGAATATATGACTTTTTAAAACGTACTGCTAATATTCTAGATTGTACTAGCAAAAATGTAAATCTTAATTGCTGTATGGATGTGATTTAGAATACTCTGATTGCTCCCCATCAGTGGAGTAACGTCTCTCCCAAAAGGGGCCATCAACCAGCAGAGAGCTTGTAGATTCAGGAATGAGAGACGAATATTTTCCAGTGAACTCACTTATAAACGTGACCAATATTTACCTACGGACTCTTTTGCAGTGTTTTACCAAGGAAAGCCCAATATTCATTATTGCATCGCATTGTTATAGGTGATGAAAAATGAGTTTTGCATGTTAGCAGAAAAATAAAAAAGATAGTAGTTATGACAATGAGAAACAAGTGCCAACATAAAATCTGGGCCTTCTAATGCGATAGAAATCCTTGCTTTGTATCTGATGGAATATGAAAGGGGTGTCATCCAGCACGAGTTTCTGGAACATGAAAGGACCATCACTGCAGACATTTATTTCCAGCAGCTTGATCGGCTAAACGAAGCGTTACGTCGAATGTGTCCTGCCTTCGTAAACAGAAGAGACGCTTTGTCCATAATGACAATGTAGAGTACATTTTGCAAAACAAAAGCAAAAATAAGATCTTTCTGGGGAAATAAATTATAGACATGGAACCTTAAGTTTGTCTAATCCTTAATTATTTAATTAATATTTGCTCTGGTTTTACATTGAACTCTCTGGATCCCATTCTCTTTGGAATTATCCCCACGTATTGCCAAACCCTTCATTACCTCACGATATATATATATATATATATATATATATATATATATATATATATATATATATATATATAAATATATATAGTGTATTTAGGTAGCAATCCCTATTTATTTTATACATGTTCCATTAAAGACGACTAAAAAGTGCGATTAAGCTTTTTATTTCATATAAATATATGCTGCCTATTTTATTATGTTCATAAAAACAAATGATCCAGCAGTAAAAAACAATTGAACCAGCAGCAACGAATTCCTGAGGAAAAAAAAAACTATAAAGTAAGACACATCACTCTGTTACTTGAACTATATACTTAGTTCATATCATATTAACTGAAAAAACACTTATACAAGAAAATACGTGATTTACCAAATTACAAAATATATAAAAAATTCTCACTTTAAATATTTAAAATTTAGCGTTGCTATTTGCACGCTCCAACATCATATAACAGTTAACAAATAGCTCATACTCAAAAACATCTTTCGGTCGGATTAATACAAAAAATCTCTCCTAGTTTTGATTCCGATGGATAATAAAGCCTGACGATGATTGCGCGATGCATTCGAAAGTATACTAGCAGAAATAAAAAATAAAAATACACCACATCCATTGTATTTATTTATGAGGATCTCATCATTCGGAGGATTATCAGTCGTGGAATGCTTATGTTTGTCAATTAGCGAAGTGATTTCGTCCATAATCGCATTCAAATTGCTGATTAATTCAAGGTATGATTGACTCTTTGTAATGTATATATATATATATATATATATATATATATATATATATATATATATATATATATATATGTTAAATAAAAACAGACCGCTTTAAGGTTCCATATAATAAATTATTTCACCACAGCCCTTTTAAAGGACCGCGGATCATCAGATTTTATTTCCAAAGGTTGAAACGAAAAATGAAAAGAAATTTACACACTTTTGACGGGCAGTAATAAGTATATGTAAATTAACGAAGTGAGGAAGTGAAGGGGGAGCGAGACATGATTGAGTTAGATGTAACATTTCTATTCTTTCAAATTTAAATTTTTAGAGGAAATTCAGACATTGACACATTAAATCGGTTAACTTAACGGAAGTTATATATTGATATGGGAGGGGTAAAGGACAAAAAGGCATAAAGAGAAAGAGAGAAAGAAGTTGTGATAAAGTGTCATTAACTTTCCTTGGAATGGACGCTGTTGTTTTGCTTTACTTTCAGAGTTCATAAATATTATAATGTTTGATATAAGTTTGAATGTATAAACAGGTCTGTGGTGAAATAATTTATTATATGGAACCTTAAAGTGGTCTGTTTTTATTTAAATGATTAGCTCTGATTTACATTGAGCTCTCTGGATTTTATCCACCATGGGTCTACCCATACGGATTACCTAGTTTTTCGTAAACTATATATATATATATATATATATATATATATATATATATATATATATATATATGATAGGCAGGATGTGTGTGTGTGTGTGTAACAAAATCAAAAATAAGATCGTTAAGATGAGATATATTTCCACGTTCTCCATACTAACCGGTTTCAATCACAAGAACATTTCATGAGTGGCAAAAGATTCAGTAACAAGTTAGAATTTCAAACCCTTTTTCGGCAAAAACTCATATTTCTTTCAACAGGGAATCGAAAATTTGCCTTTTCGTTGGGAGGCAGTCGTTGAAAATGAAAGTGATTATATCTTTGTTAAGTTATATTTATCTTTCCTTTGTCTTTACACTTTTTGGTAAAATTTATTTATTTTTCGAGCCCTAAAAAACATTTAAATAATTTTGACTGACCCATATTTCTGGTAAAAGGTAATTATTTTATGAACCATAAATAATATTTTAATAATTTAAACTGATGCACATCTTGATATCCCTTTTGGTAAAATGTAATTACTTTCCGATCCCTAAATAACATTTAAATAATTTTAACTGACATTTATTTTTATACCCTTTCTGGTAAAATGTAATTATTTTCCCAGCCCTAAATAATATTTGAATGATTTTAAGTTAGACATATTTTTATATCCTTTCAGGTAAAGCGTAATTACTTTCCGAGCCCTAAATAATATTTAAACAAATAAGAACCCTTTTTCAGAAAAAGAGGGCTCATGTTTTAAATAAATTCGACTTTGAACAAGTATAAACGGCATCTTGACTTTCCGCTGATCAACACATGGCTCTTGTATGGTGTCACTCATGCGACCACCAATGGCGAAGACTTCTTCTGTTCTGCATAAAAATCTTAACTCCTAAGGCAAGTGATTTCTTCTCAGTACGCCTTGATTAAAAGATCGCATCAATTTTGAATGATAATAGACAGACTTCCGAAAAAAATTCAGGTTTCTTTGTGTGTTTATTAAACCTGGTTGCAATGTCTTTAGGAAAAAAAAGAAGCCAGGAAAATCTTGAATTCTTTGATAGTTTAATCGTCCAACGTCACGCACTTTCCTCTTTATGGCGAATATGATATTAAATTCTGCCATAAGTAACTCTGTTTGCGGTGTTTTGAATTATAATGAGGAATGTATCAGCCTAACCTTTAATTATACGTGGCAATTAAGAATACATTTGAAGTATACTGAAACACCTTACAATTTGCACAGCAGTGGCGGCGTACAAAGTGAAGAAAAAGATAAATGTCTTCCTCTATCACAATGAAAATAAGAATACTACTGGAAAATAATTTGGAACTCGGTTGGTCTGTTCTGTCTCCGCTGCCATATTTACTTGACCTTGCACCAACAGATTATTATATTTTTCTAGTGCTGCAAAATACTTTCATGGGAAAATCATTCTTTAATAAAAACCAGATTCAAGAAACCGTCGAAATCTTTTTTACATCAAGACATGCGGAATTTTACTCAAAAGCTGTCGAAAAGGCTGCCTGATATTTTATTTCCCCAGAAAATATATTTTCTGGGGAAATAAATTATAGACATGGAACCTTAAGGTTGTCTAATAATACACTGAACTCTCTGGATCCCATCCTCTTTGGAATTATCCCATTAACCCTTCATTACCTTACGATATATATATATATATATATTTATAGTGTATTTAGGCAGCAATCCATATTTTATAGAACATATATAAAAGAGGGGTTGCTGCCTAAATACACAATATATATAGTGTATTTAGGCATCAATCCCTATTTATTTTATACATGTTCCATTAAAGACGACTAACAAGTGCGATTAAGCTTTTTATTTCATATATATATGTATATATATATATATATATATATATATATATATATATATATATATATATATATGTATATTATAGTAATTCATCGAGCTTAGAAGAATCCTCAACAGAATGCAGCAAGCACTGGACGGCCGTCTCGTCCTATCTGGGACTCATCAGCAGTGCGCATCCTTTACCGAGAATCGAACCCGGATCGTGATTCGGTGACTCTTGATAACACTGCATACTTGGATGGGTATCGGTGCGGAACTGAGTGAGTAGCGGCGCTATATTGAGTCTGGTTTATGTCTTCTTCCGAGTCCTGTCGTACAGTTGGTATGACGTTCGCGTTGTATCGAAGCGATGCGGTTTCGATTCTCGGTAGTGGATGCGCACTGCTGATGAGTAAAAGATAGGACGAAACGGCCGTCCAGTGTTTTCTGCATTCTGTTGAGGATTCTTCTAGGTTCGATGATTTACTATAAAATTAGCCTAAAATCCCCAAACCAATTATATATATATATATATATATATATATATATATATATATATATATATATATATATATATATATTTCAGTCTCGTCATAATCTTTCTATCTATCGATCTATCTTTCTCAACTTCGTCATGACTATGAATGTGCCAATTGTTTCAGTTTCATAATAAGTGTTGATTTCTGTAGCATCTTTCGCCTTTGTCAGCTGATGACATGTAGAAAGTGGGTTGCCTCAGCAGCTGTACGACGATCCCACACAGATTCTGAATATAAGGCCAGTGTAATCGACACTGCTACTCTGGCACGTGACTCGCATTCGTTACTTGCTATAAATGCGCATGCTTGCACTTGATGCGCACTCGGATGGATATCACTTAAATATATCGGCCGTGGAACAATCCGTGTGCATTATAATTTGATCCATTCATATCTATCTATCTATCTATCTATCTATCTATCTATCTATCTATCTATCTATCTATCTATCTATCTATCTATCTGAGCTTCTTCATATCTACATATTGTTCAAATATATGTATGTATGTATTTATCTATCTGTCTCAGCTTCTTCATATCTATCTATCTCACTTTGTTCAGATCTATGTGTGTATGTATGTATATATGTTTGTATCTATATAGGCTTGTTCATATCTATCTATCTATCTATCTATCTATCTATCTATTTCAGCTTGTTCATATCTTTACATTTATCTATCTCAGTTTGTTCAGATCTATGTATGTATGTGTGTATGTATGTATGTATGTATGTATCTATCTATCTATCTATCTATCTAGCTAGCTAGCTAGCTAGCTAGATAGATAGATAGATAGCTATTTTCTTTGTATGTATGTCAACTTCATTAGTTGCGTCTCCCTCTCTCCCTAGTAGTTGCATTTCCTCTCTCTCTCTCTCTGTATATATATATATATATATATATATATATATATATATATATTTATTATGAATATGCGAAGATATCGTACATTGAGTGCAAGTGTTAATAAAATAGCGTCCGATATAATATAACAGCGCTATTAAGTATATATTAATAAATGCAACGCAATCTTCAGTTGCTGAGGTGAGTCTCTCCTTAGCACCTAAAGTTTGACTTTTGCATGAGACTCCAAGTTGTGTTGCCGGTGAGTAAGTTAATGTATACTTAATAATAATAATAATAATAATAATAATAATAATATATATATATATATATATATATATATATATATATATATATATATATATATGATAAAATATAATTTCAAGGTATGCTAAATTACGGCTACATCTCGCCAGCTCAACTTTAAATTGATGAAATCTCGACGTCAGTCTCGTATTGCGCTTAAATTCATACAGTCTCATTTGAACAATTACAATAAAAGTATTTTAAAAAGCCGCCAGATCAGGACCAATAATATTGCTGATTCTTCTTTGGATCTTATCAAGGCGCTTAAGGTTAATAGCAAAGGCACCGGACCATATATGGCAACAGTAGTCTAACCATGGACGAATGATAGACTTATAGATATGTAAGATAGATTCCGGAGGGGAAAAAATGTCTCGTCCGGCACAATTAACCGACTTTCTTAGCAACTGATCTAGCGATGGATTTAATATAGTCTGTCCACTTCATTTCACCTGAGAACGTTAACCCGAAAAGGCGCTACGAGTCATTTTCCCGGAGGATAGCATGAGTCATGCCGATGGAAGGCAAAGAAGAGTCACGCATATAGAGAGAAGTTTAGTTTTAGAGGCATTAAAATTAACGAGTCATCTTTTGCCCTACTTAACGTCGAAGAGGGGAAATGATAAAGAAAAAAGAAATAGCTGTCTATATTTCTGAGATGAGATATTATGTACACTATGTACATTATTCGGACTCTTGTCCTCATCTTTGTTGCCATATTTATTACAATATTTCGGTCTTTCACTATCTGTCTATATTTCTGAGATGCGGTATTATGTACACTATTTACATTATTCGGACTATTGTTCTCATCTTTGTCGCCATATTTATTACAACGTATCGGCGCTTCAATATCTGTCTTTATTTCTGAGATGAGGTATTATGTACACTATTTACATTATTCGGACTATTGTCCTCATCTTTGTCGCCATATTTATTACAACGTTTCGGCCTTTCAGTATCTGTCTATATTTCTGAGATGAGGTTTTATGTATATTATTTACATTATTCGGACTATTGTCCTCATCTTTGTCGCCATATTTATTACAATTTTTCGGCCGTCGTGCGCTCCGGCCTTCTTTAGTTGGTCGGAATATCGAACTGAACCCTTTATTTAACCACTGACCCAAAGAGTGTGAGTTCAATACCCGCTTAAGGAAATTAACAGGAGCCAACTGATAACAGACATCCATTAAACATGGCACGTGGACCTAGAACAGTCTACCCCAGTAAGCGAAATAAAGGGTTCAGATCAACATTCCAACCACCTGAAGAAGGCCGAAACGTTGTAATAAATATGGCCACAAAGATGAGGACAATAGTTCGGAAAATGTAAATAAAGAAATAGCTGTGTCAAAAATTTTTATGTTATTATTAAGAGGAAAGACCAAAGAATTTTTTTATTATTAAATTATATTTTTGAATCCTTAATGAACCTTCGAAATTTTGATTAAAATTGTTGTTTGGCTGGCGTCAGGGGACAGGATGCATAAATTAGTATGTAAATTTAAGTATCTTTTACGATGAGAAGCTCATTTATTTGGAAATTCTTGCAAAAATCCCATGACTGTCAGATTTTAATGAAACTTTCAGAACTTATCTTTTATTAGAAAAATCATTGCAAAAATAATTTTTTACGTCTGTTATCCACCACACTTATTTACTATTATGAAATTTCTAGAAATTCGTTTTGATCGAGTTTAATGTTTAAATTAGTTATAAGGAAAAGTCCTTGGAGAATTTATGTCATCAATTTTTTTTTGTCCAACATGATCCCCACTTACAGAAAATCTGCTATGAACCGTAAAATAAAAAAAAAAATGCAATAAAACTAAGACATTAATGAATTAGAAAAGCTTTTAATTGCTTTTATGAATAAGATATAAAACTACGCCAAGAAAAATATCGATGAATAAAGAATGTTTTTTTTATGAATTTTTCTTTTCATTTTTTAAAATTTTAATTATAATTTATAAATCTTACTAATTCTATATTAATTTGTATCGGTTAGCTGATATTGTCATTAAGTAAAACTATATTTACGAATCATAAACGGACAAGTTTACTACAATTCAGAAAACCACAGTATTTTAAAAAGAAGTTTTCAATTTTTTGTGTTTATAAATGTGCCGATCTTTGTAAATAAAGATGGCCATACACTACATTACCAAAAGTTTAGAGCGATAACTAGAGAAAATTTAAAAATTTATTGGTAATTTTCTAACATTTACTCAACAAGGGTTTGTAAGTAAAGTCTAAGTGCCCAAAATTCAACAAAACATTAGATTAATTAATTATTCTCCTAAATTTTAAAGATTACTGGGTAGTTAAAAAATTATGTGAAAATGCATCCATGTCGTATTCGTCATGTAATTTATACAGTTATGGGCCCTTTGTTTAAATATTCCAAATATTACGTTTTCTATAAATCTCTCAACACCACATAAAAATACTCACTTCTGTGCTAAAAGTGCTTTTCAACGATATTTTAAACACAAATTAAGTAATATTTTTTTTAAATTCTGATTAATTAAACTCTAAATAAGTTTCAGGAAAGTATATTATATTTTTGAAAGATTTATTAATAAAGAAAATCCTGTTGTGTTGACAGATTTATCAATATGGCCGTCCTTAGCGATTTTGAAGATTAAAAAATCATTCCAAATAAATTAAAAATATTATTGCAAAATGGAAATATAAAATTTGATATATTCGCTTCAAATTAAAATTAAAATAAAACTTTTAAATGCATTTTAAGATTTAGGTATCACTTTTTGGGGACGTAATCACACACATACACACACACACACACACATATATATATATATATATATATATATATATATATATATATATATACACACACACATATATATATGTGTGCGTGTGTGTGTGTGCCTGATGATACTGCATTTGTAGAAACCATGGTAGCGTCAAGGTCAGTGATTCAATTATTTTATATCTGATATATATATATATATATATATATATATTTATATATATATATATATATATATATATATATATATATATATATGTGTGTGTGTGTGTGTGTGTGTGTGTGTGTGTGTGTGTGCGTAAACAATTAATGGATTTACTTTTAATCCGATATTTTTATTACTCCAAATTTTATTTTTACTTTGAACAGTGTGCGTCGGATGAGAAATAATTAATTCTTTAAAAATCCTTTAATTCTTTAGAAATTACTTTGTTTACGTTTCGGATACTAAACGGAGCGCAGATATAGTCTTTCGAGAAAAATATCTTCGTGTAGAAATATGATTTCTTTAAAAGGGGAAATATAATCTTACTGTTAAGGTTGGTCTGAAAGTCTTGTCACCCCTACATCATATAATTTTCTATTTCAAATGGCTGACACGAGCTCTTACAGTTTGGAAGAGAGGCTTCTTGCAAGTGGATGAACGATACCAGAATACGTATCGTCGTTCGGAGAGCCTTTGCAACAGTCAACAAAGGACAGCTTTCGTAAAATATCACACAGGATATGGCGCCGCATCATTTTGTGCCACGAAAATGATGGTCTTCATACAGACCTTCTCGATATGCGACAGCATCAATGAAAGTGAATAAACTGAATCCAGTACATGTACTTTGTCTTATTCTATTACTTGTTCTCATTACTATTTTTGGTAGTGGGTGACAAGACTTTCAGACCACCCTGTATATTAACAATCTTCCTAACTCAGCGCTAAAAAAAAACATCGGATAAAACGGTGATTTCTCCTAGAAATGGTGACGGAGTTTCGATTCCAAACGGACATCACATCTTTTTTATTAAGATTTCTCCAATAATTTGTTTAAAGTAAATAATTTCTGTTTAAAGTAAGAAAAAATAGGACGTCTATTTCAAATATGAGTATCCCTATAATAACGTTTAAAGTATTATGAGGCAAAGGCACGTCAGATCTAATGACGGTTTCCCTTAGGGGACCCAGGTTCGAAACCTGCCGGAGGGCGCATATTTTTCAAACAAGATTTTTCGAATATTCAGGCCGGTAGACGTAAATAAATAAACATACTGTTTAATAAATAAATAAAAACGGAGCATCTACTCAAATATGGATATACATTAAAAACGTTTATATAGAGGGTGGTCAGCAAGAGAGGCGGCTTGCAAGTGTATAAACACATGATCGTGTGCATTCTGGCAAGAACATGGAGGATATGCGACATAACCAGACTGCAATATTCGGCAAACCAGCTTCTCCGAAGAGGCTTATACTGGTAGTGAGTGACAAGAAATTTGGACCACACTTCCTATGCATGAGAAAAAATGCGCACGGAAGATGACAATTTGAAATTGTCGAAAGTACTTGTCAAGTGTCTTCCATTTGACAAGAACTTGAATATAAGGATCTTATTATTCAAGGATTTGATTGTAAGTTAATGTCTCATTAAGTCTTGTTAGCAAAGTGATTTCGCCATTAATCACATTAACATTACTATTTAATTTTTAGTATAAATTGTTTCTTTATGATATATATATATATATATATATATATATATATATATATATATATATATATATATATATATATGTGTGTGTGTGTGTGTGTGTGTGTGTGTGTGTTAAGAATTTGGTTAAATAATGCCGATAGAGTTATACATTAAATGAAAATTGGAAAAAACGTTCATGAAAGTATGTTTCGAAAAAATATCCGATAATGCATTTCGCCCATTTTGGGCGTTATCATATTGAAGACGAAAAAGTGAATTTCGTTAGTATGTATTTGTGTGTTTATTTAGAATAACGTTTCATGTTCTTTATTTGAAGTGCTCGAGTTGAAAGATAGAAATCAATCAGAATGGGTAGAAAATGAATGAATTCGTACGGTAACCGAGGTTTCAACCTAATGCTGCCGCCAGCCTTTTCATGATATCAGTACAGTGTAAAAACGATCCCTCACCTTTTAAAGTTTAGCGGACTTAAGGTTATTTTTTTTAGCTTTTCACCCCAAGCAAGGCGGGAGTGTCACTAGGAAGCAAAGGGTTACAGAGAGTGAGAGTAGAGAGAGGTGTTTGAGGAAAGGATAAAGAGAAGGACGGAGATCAAGATCAAGGCATCAGAAGATGACGATTGACATTACATTTGAATATTTGAATATTATAGCTATCAGGGAAGCAAGTAAGAGGAAGGAAGTTCCACTGTCGGGAAGTGCGAGATAAGAAGCTGTTGGAGTAGAAGAGGCGGTCACATTTAACTGTTTCGACAGTAAAAGGGTGGGACCGAGATGCTAACCTAGTAACATGCTTAAATTTATGCAGTTGGAGTACGAGTGAAAGTAGCTTGTCAGAGCAGATGCCATGCAAGTTTTTTTTAGAAAAAACAGAGGGAAGCTATATCAAGTGACTGTAGACAAGATGCCAAGTTAGGACCTATCACATTGTCTTCGGATTTTGTCGAAAACCTAGAGATGAACAGCGGTGTGTGTGTGTGTGGGGGGGGGCGCTAGACCAAGAAGGGCAACAGTATTCCATGCAAGGAGGTTAACTTTGTAAATATGAGGGGTGGACGCAGGCGATAAAAAACTTTTTGGCGCGGCACAGAGAACCAACTTACCTTGCGGTAGATGTAGCTACTGATTCAATGTAGTTTCTCCACCTCAGGCGAGTGGAAAACGTGAGACCAAGAAGACGCAGAGAGACGCTCTCCCGGAGATGAGCATTAGCCATGCTGATAGGAGTCAGGGGGGTTTCTCTCTAGTGGGTAAATGAGATCAGTTTTATTTTGGAGACATTCAAGCTTACAAACCATTTCCTGCACTAGTCAGCCCCAGATCGGAGGTCCTTTTCGAGACAAACGGCCAGCATTTTTTTTTAATGTTAAGCTGCTATTTACGAAGTTTGATACTTTACAGCATTGATCTCTGCAATTGTTATGTTTTATTTTATTTATTTTCTGAATGTTAAACTTTTAACTAAAAGCAAAAGAAAACTTTTTCGTTTTTTTTTGTTTTGTTTTTTTTCAGAGCCATCCGATTTTATAATGCCACGTCTTTTATTTATTAACTCGTGAGATGAAGGAAGTGTGACGGCCGCAATCCGACATACATTCTGACCCATTGCTGAAACAAATTTACCCTGCAATGCGAACCCTAGTTTTATCTTTATTGCTAGATTCTTTTTCTTCCAAAGTTTTTCTCTTATCAAAATCAATGTCCTGCGATTTTATAAATACCGATTCTTCGGTGAAAAGATGAATTCTTTGCTGCTATTTTGAAATTTGTTATCTTAATTTGCGAGGCATCGAACAAAAGGGCTGTTATTTGGCGTGTCAGACATAGAGTTAATATCCGGGACTTTTTCATGGCCGGATACGATAAAATCATTGTTGACTGTTATAAATACAATCAGGTTTTTGTTTTATTTTATTGTTGAGAACACGGATTAAAACATTGAAAAAAGCATCCCACTGTCATCAGTTACTTAGCCAGTCACAATAATTATTCCTTCACGATAAGACATAAGCCGGGGTTAATTTGTTCTATCTATCTATCTATCTATCTATAAAAGTGAACATTGAAGTCAACACTCAGAGGCAACAGGCTATATTTATACAACTATATTTCTTCATATATATCAGGTCATCCCATAAGCTCTGTCCGAATTTTGAATAAAGAAAACAAGTGACCAAATGTTACATATAATTACAGATTCAATCAACAATGTATTTTCCCTGATTATCTATGACTTCCTTCCATCTATTAACAAGCTTAGTAATTCCATTACTGTAAAATTCTTTTGGCTTTGATTCGAAGAACTCACAAATGTCAGTTTTAACCTCTTCCTGTGTTACAAAAGCTGTTTCTTCCAAATGATTCTGTAAGCTACGAAACAAATGGTAGTCTGAAGGAGCAAGGTCGAGAGAATAAGGTGGATGAGGAACTTTCTTCCAACCAAGTTCTTCAATCTTTTGTGACGTGATTCTTGCTGTGTGTGGTCGCGCATTGTCCTGATGAAACATCACCCATTTTCGATTCACTAGAGCAGGTCTTTTTTTCCTCAAAGCTTGGTTCAAACGCTCTAATTGCTGACAGTATATTTGAGCATTAATTGTTGCATTAGGTGGTAAGAATTCAAAGTGGATTATTCCTTGGCAATCCCACCAGATTGAAAGAAGAACCTTTTGCCCATGATGTTCCCTTCTCGGGTGTGGCTGGGGTCCTTCCCCTTTACCAAGCCACTGTCTACAACGCTTAACATTTCGATAAAAGATCCATTTTTCGTCGCCAGTCACAAGTCTATCCAAAAAAGGTGAAACAAGTTGGCGAGAATTGAGAGAAGAGCAGATGTCAACTCGGGATTTGAGGTTGTTTTCAGACAATTCATGAGGCACCCATTTTCCAAGTTTAGGAACTTTTCCAAGTTGTTGAAGATGACGATGAACAGTTGTATGGTTTGAACTGAGAACCACTGCCAATTCCTCAACTGAAAAAGCAGGATTTTCTTCAAGGGCTGCTTCAAGAAGTTTTTCATCAAACTCAACTGGACGTCCGGTTCGATCTTCAAGGGTGAAATCTCCACCTCTGAATTTTGCAAACCATCTTCTTCAAGTTCTTTCATTCACACATTCCTCTCCATAAACTGAGTGAATGTTTCTAGCCGCTTCGGCTGCTGAGTTTCCTTTCTTGAACTCATAAAGCATTATGTGCCTCAAATGATTCTTGGGTACTTCCATGTTAGCAGGGTTTTAATCAAACAAAATTTAATTTTATTGTTCTCTGAAATAAAATTTGATCAGTTTAAATACATCTAAACATAAAAATAATGTTCAGCTCCATTAGACATTATAAAATACTCTTTAAATTTCGTTCATTTTAACAAAAAGTTAAAATTCGAACAGAACTTATGGGATGACCTAACATATATTTATATATATATATTATATATATAATTTAAAGACAAAAAAGACCACTTTAAGGTATTTGTAACAATATATTTCACAAGAGAATTTATTATTCTCTGGGTCTTCAGACTTCACTTTCAAGTTTTAAAAAATTAAATTAAAATTTAACATTTAAGGGTAGTATTAACCTTATATATATATGAAACGTTAAACATATCAAAAATGTCTTTAATAACTTGTCGGACTATGTCCAATTCAAAAATGTATATATATATATATATATATATATATATATATATATATATATATGAGGTGCGATGGATAAACTGTCGCTTAAATTACTCAAAAATGAAAATAACACTGATATCTTCTTTAACAGATATAGTTATCAAAATTTCACAAAACTATCTTGAAATACTACAGAGTAAATTTATTCAATAAAATCGCCATTGGCGTCAACCACGGCATCCAGACGACTTCCGAATATCCTGTATCTCTTCTGGATGGTCTCCTTGTTTTATATTCAATCCTTGAAAATGTCACCGAGAGCAATAATTCTTCTGAGAAATAAGAAATAAGTACATGTTTTAATCCTTTTCTCTGGCGATGAAATCGAATTGCAGACCTTGAGATGCTAATTTTGTTGGTCTAACCCCGACCACTTGAAGAATTGTCGGATATTTGATTATAGGGCAATCAATCTATCAGCCATAAAATTAGATTTAGCCTGGTCAGAAAGCGGGTATATTTTATCTGTTCACCGTGTAGGCACTCAGAAAAGGAAAATTTTATAGGAACAAGATTGAGGAGTTCAGAAGGGTTAAACTCGGTACTGTTAAAAAAGTGCCCTGTTTACCTTAGATTGCCCTGGATTGGATTCAAGTGTGAAAGGATAATTAGACAGATTTTATCTAATGTTCGTAGTTGTTTCTTCTCGGCTGAGGTTCGTATAGTTTTTCAAACCCGGCCTATGTTTCGTTCTGGGTGTAAGGATGTTCTCCCTCCCCATCGTATTAACTCTGTTATTTACAAATACGTTTGTAGTTGTGGTGCCGACTACATAGGGGAAACTACTCAACGCCTAGACATGAGAATTAAACAACATGTTCCCACCAAGATCAGGAATCACACCTTGCCATTGATTGGACTCGTCCCAAATACCTATGGTTCCGCCATATGTGAGCACCTCTTAAATAACAGAGGGTGTGCGGCTAACTTTAGTGTGGACGGGTTCACTGTGTTGTCCCGGTCACATCTTTATTTCATCTCAGGGTGCTGGAGGCACTTTATATCGGGTCCCGCAAGCCTTCCCTGTGTAAACAGCGTAAATATTTGTTGGGACTCGCTGTTATTTGTCTCTAGCTCTTTGTGTTCATTTAATTTCTTCTCTCCCCATTTCCTTTTCATATTTTTGCTACACGTGTTTCCGGTCTCGTGACCATCTTCAGGCAAATTAAAGGAATCAATTTTTAAGGAATAAAATTTCCTTAGGTTCTATATATTATATATATATATATTATTTTATATGTGCAGAACTTAGTGGAAAGTGCTCAATATCAGTGATAGTGCTATCATATTGTAAGGATACGAGTTTGTGACCCTGGGTTTCAAACTCTTCTGTAAAAATAATAAAAATCGGGCGTCTAAACCAGGGTCACATGCTCATATCCATACAACTGAATATATATATATATATATATATGTATATAAATGTACATA
>OZ038496.1:27113676-27133676 GCA_964036315.1 Acanthosepion esculentum
CTTATGCTGAGTTTACTTACAATTACTGAACAGCTTTTCATTGGCAAGAATCACTAACCTTTAGCACTCTGCATTATTAATATTACTTCTCTTTCCACTGCATTCTTTTTCAATGCCTTTCAAGTGCAGTATCCTTATTGTTCACTCAAAGTTGTTTTGTTGCCATAGCAGGATATGACAACACAACTAAGAAATTCAAATTCAGCAGATATTCTTATATTGTTTCATAACTTGAAAAGCATATTTATGTAAAATTTGTTTTAAAACAAAGATATGAAAAAAGTGGGTTATTGTTCACACACTAAGTATCTTGTGATTTATTGCCTAAAGCAATGAAAAATATTAATAATTCCTTATTATTTCAACAGGAAATACACTTTATAACTATTTACTTTTTTTTTAGCAATCTGCATTATTAAAATTACTTCTCTTTCAAGTGCAGTATCCTTATTATTCACTCAAAGTTGTCTTCTGTTGCCATAGCAGGATATAACAACACAACTATGACAACACAACTATGAAATTCAAACACTCTATTGTTCAGGGATCAGAGGCAGCATAAACTTTTTTCTACAGCAATTGAAGTCAAATACAGAGAGAAAAAGGTTAATCTGACCCTATTACGTCCATAAAACATGATACAGAAGATATACTTTGGGTGGCTCTTGGGCCTTGAATTGGGTGAACTATTAATGAAAGAATCTCGATTATAAGTATTTTAGACATTCTATAAAATTCCCTACTGTACCTGTCCGCCATTATTAAACATGACTCGGCTAATCTTTCTCGTTGTTACATCAACAGGTTCCCCATAGACCAGATCTAAAAGGATTTCTTGTTGTCTACATTTACGGGAAAGTTAAACAGTCTACTCTTGTGTGAGAACCTCCCCAAGTGCCTATCTACTTTCCTATCTAAACGACTCACTACCATGACTAACTACCTACCTGCTGGCGGATTTTTGAGGAACAGAAAGCCGCCCCCATAAAGTACGCTCTTTCACGCCGCCGCCCATTGATATTTCTGTTTATAGGCATTTGACGATGTTATCTTCACTGACTGACTGACAAGCGAACCCGGGTTTTTTTTCTTTCTCGTTTCCTTTCGCCACGAGTTATTTCTTTTGTTCGTTTTCTTTTTTTTTAATTTTATTTCTTATGTCCTGTCTTCTTTGCTTTCTTTTTTTCCTTTCTGGATAACATAATGTTTCTTTCATTTTCTTTCTTTTTCTTTCTTTCTTTCTTTCTTTCTTTCTTTCTTAAGGTACTTTCTTTTTTTGCCATCACTATTTCTTTCGTGCTTTATTGCTTTCTTTTAAGCCTCTCTCTTTTCTTTTTGATTTCTTTCTTTCTTTCTTTCTTTCTTTCTTTCTTTCTTTCTACTTTAATAATTCTTTCTTTCTTTCTTTTTTTCATTCTTTCTTTTTTTCTTTTTGCCTTAATCTTTCTTACTTTCTTCTTTTCTTTGGCAAGGGTCTTTCGGACTTTCGTTTTTCATCCTTATTTGTTGCTTGCTTTCTTAAATTCTTTTTCCTTTCTCTCTTTTCTTTTTGCTATCGTTCTTTCTTTCCTTCTTTCTTTCTTTCTTTCTTTCTTAAACTTTGTTAGTTTGTTTCTTTCTTTCCCTAAATAATTCTTCCTTTCTGCTTTAATTTTCTTTCTTTCTTTCTTCTCTCACAGTTCTCCCTTGACACTATTCCTTCACCTCCCCCCTGATTCACAAAGCATACATCGCTCTCTTACCAAACTCTGATTCCGTTGTTTCTGTATCAGTTCCCACATCTTCATCTAATATTCCAAACTCTTCCCCCGACCGCTTTCCCAAGGACTAACGGACGCACCCTCAACCTACTGCTACTGATTACTCAATTTATCTTATCTATATTTAACTTCACCTTATCTATTCCCAATATATATATATATATATATATATATATATGTATGTATGAAAGACTAACGTTGCCGAAAATCTCTTTCCACATCTAGAGGCACCAAATAAAGCAGATGCTTTGCGTTATTTATAACCGGTGTCAGTAGAGAACCACTTGGGTCGGGGTTTTGGTTTCGGAGGAAGAACGGGGAAGTGTCGGTTTTCATGGGATATTTCAGTGTTCTTCAGGTGTGTTCGTTTTTTTTTTCTAACCGGATTTTAGTCTGGATGGTGGGTAATGACAAAATCAAAAAAATAAACAAATAGAAACTAAAACAGAAAAACAAAATACTGTAGAGTAATATAACTTCTCTCCCTCTCTCGAAATTTACACTCAATAGAAGGCCCAAGAGCAACTCAAGGTAGAGGGTTACCAAATATTGTTACAGCAGCGTAAAGGGAGAAATTAAGAAGTGCACAGTTTGGAGATATGGAGGAAATATAATGTCTGACTCTAGAATTTCAAATAGCTTAAGAGTGTTGTGATTAGGGAAGCTACCTCTCGGGAGTCCGTTTCACAAAAACGCTGATAGTTAAGCAACGTCAAGCCTGGTCAGTACATAGAAGTGTGGCCTCTTGGAAGTACCAGGTGCTGTAATCTTCGATGTGCGGGTGATGTAATGGATAATATCTCGGAATTGTTAATCCACCTCTTCTTCCCACAGCTATGGGTTAAATAGTAAAATGTGTATTACTAAATCATTATTATCTCAAACATTCTTAGAATCTAAAAATATTTTCTAGCTTTAAATAACCTGCAGTGGGTTGATAAGCCGTAAAAAGCCATTCAATCAATCTATCAATCATTGTCCCATAAAGTAACTGTTCTGGGAAAGAAGCGATCTGAGTGAAACAATACTTCTTAGGAATGGAATATAAAGGGAATGAGAATGTATTGAATCGACACTATGTACTGGCATGTCAGACCTTATCTCTGAAGGTCTGAACTGGAAGTAAGGGTTTATCTATATTTCTGAGATGAGGTATTATGCACACTATTTACATTATTCGGATTATTATCCTCATCTTTGTTGCTATATTTTTCACAAGGTTTTGGCCGTTGTACGCTCCGGCCTTCTTCAGGTGGTTGGAATGTCGAACTGAACCCTTTATTTCGCTCACTAGAGTAGACTGTTCTAGTACCACGGCCCATGTTTAATGGTTGTCAGTTAGCAGTTATCTCCTGTTAGTTCCCCTCCCCAAGTTCTCCACCGCCTTAACCAGGTCTTGAACTCACAGTCTTTAGGTCCTGTAAGTGGAAAAATCAGGAGTGGCTGACCACATATGGAGAGTAAAGGGAGATCACCGCCCTCTGTGGGATCAGATTGAAATCATAGACAAAGAACATCATTAAAAATTCGTAAACTTAAGGAAAAAGCACATATACTAAGCCACAAAAATCTCCTGAGCCGACCAAGCATAGAAATTAATCCAATACGAGAACCAGTAACAAGGAGTGCCAGAGAAAAGCGATAATAACAACGAAAATTACAATATGAGCACTGGTAAAAGATGATGCTTAGGTTTATAATAACCAGAAATTTATACACAGATGTCCTCAAGTGGCACAGTGGAGAAAGGCGTTAGTTAGATCCAGTGACAGGACCCAAAGAGTGTGACTTCAATACCTGCTTAAGGCAGTGGAGAACTAACAGGAGATAACTGATAACTGGAACTAGAACAGTCTACCCCAGCGAGCGATATAAGGGCTTCATTTCGACATTCCAACCACCTGAAGAAGGCCGGAGCGTACAACGTCCGAAACGTTGTGGTACGGCAACAAAGGTGAGGACAATAGTCCGAATAATGTAAATAGTGTACATAATACCTCATCTCAGAAATATAGACAGATAGTGAAAGGCCGAAACGTTGTAATAAATATGGCAACAAAGGTGAGGACAATAGTCCGAATAATGTAAATAGTGGAAGTAAGGAATGTAGCTAATCTAAATATTTGTCCTGAAAATAGTAATAGAGTTGCCAGACGTTATCAACGTTTCGGCCACGGTTGAAGTATGTTGGTGATTATGGCCCTTCACTGCTTCTTCGGTATATGTACTTCATAATTTCTCCTTCGCAACAACTTATTGGCCTTGTCACGTCCAGCGTCAGAATTGTCATTTAGCCTTCTTGCTGATTTCCGTTGACGTTCTTTGAGAAGTGTTTTTTGATGTCTTACGATGACCTGTGAGTGTTAAATTCTTTTAGTTTTCTTTCCTTATTACATATTGCCCAAATTTCCGTTTTCCATTTCTGGTCGTTAGCAACGGTTTCTTTGTAATATCTATTCTCCTTAAAACTTCCTTATTTCTCGCATACACTGCCCATGATATTCTAAATGTTTGTCAGTAGAACTACATATCGGAGGATAGATATCACATAACAGTCGCTTCTTCGCTTCTAATATTATTTTACGATCAATTAAATACTTCAAGTCCCCCGACATATGGATCACTTCTAACAAATTTGTTAGATGAGTAAAGGAAATTGAACATAGAATAGGTTTCGCTGGAGGTAGTTTCGCTCAATACCACACATTGCTACAGAACCAAAACATTAACCTCAAAACAAGAGCCATGTTCTTAAATAGCCTCCTCAGATCGAGACTTTCATATAAATGCCATGCATGGCGCTAAACCTGACTAGAAATATCTAAACAGTCAGTTGCATTATGTCGCCTTCTCAGATCAATGGCGAAAAATACATCTGTGGGTCTTGGCGAAGACCACACTTTTTCGAACCTTGTGGACAGGCGCCACACATTCTCAAGCCAACAACTCTACCAAATAACAAAAACCGCCTCACTTGATGACTACCAACAGCAGCAACAACTAAAATGGATATCACATGTAACACGAAGAAAAAACAATGATATAATCAAGATGTTGATGTTCCACTCTACTTTAAACAAAAGGCTAGGAAGGAAACCGCCACCAATACAAGAAAGAGCGATAACAGTCACTGGACTTGAGAAATCTATTTCCCTGAAAAATTGTTTTAAGAGAAAGATTAAAAAAGAATTCAACACACAACACTGACAGCTCGCTCATTGAATAACGAGTGCTTCCATCTAAGGAAACGGCAAATATTACCATTATGATTGGCGCATTCTAAAGTTCCAGAAATCTGTCTTTCACTATTCCGATGTCCTTTTGGATTTTGATGTCAGAAATCTCGTCGCTTGTTATCAAACTGGACGAAAGTTGAATTGTCACACTTGTTAAAATTGCCGTCCCCAATTCGTACGTTTAGTAGAAAAAACGAAGCCGCTAAACCTATATCGAATTGCAGCCAAGGCTGCTTTACAATTTTCCTGAGTGTTGGTCAAACCCTTTTTCTGCAGGTACTTCATAGAACCACGATGCCAAAGTCTGCCCATTTTCAAGAGAAGTCGCTACTAGTTACATTCGGAGTTCTCTTTAAACAGTCAAAATCAGTTAATCTGGAAGGAAACAATGCAGTTATTAATAAGAAGAGTTGAATTCAATGCATGCATGATCTCACAGCTTTAGCATCAATCCTTAATAGTCAACCTATGAATATTTCAGCCCATCCTCGTGCCCGGAAGAATGAATTGCAGTTATTAATACGAAGAGGTGAATTTAATGCATGCAGGATCTCACAGCTTTAGCATCAATCATTAATAGTCAACCTATGAATATTTCAGCCCATCCTCGTGCCCGGAAGGAAGCATTGCAGTTATTAATCAGAAGAGTTGAATTTAATGCATGCAGGATCTCACAGCTTTAGCATCAATCCTTAATAGTCAACCTATGAATATTTCAGCCCATCCACGTGTCCGGAAGGAAGAATTGCAGTTATTAATAAGAAGAGTTGAATTTAATACATGCAGTATCTCACAGCTTTAGCATCAATCATTAATAGTCAGCCTATGAATATTTCAGCCCATCCTCGTGCCCGGAAGGAAGAATTGCAGTTATTAATAAGAAGAGTTGAATTTAATACATGCAGTATCTCACAGCTTTAGCATCAATCGTTAATAGTCAGCCTATGAATATTTCAGCACATTCGCGTGCGCGGAAGGAAGAATTGCAGTTATTAATAAGAAGAGTTGAATTTAATACATGCAGTATCTCGCAGCTTTAGCATCAATCCTTAATAATCAGCCTATGAATATTTCAGCCCATCCTCGTGCCCGGAAGGAAGAATTGCAGTTATTAATAAGAAGAGTTGAATTTAATACATGCAGTATCTCACAGCTTTAGCATCAATCATTAATAGTCAGCCTATGAATATTTCAGCCCATACTCGTGCCCGGAAGGATGCATTGCAGTTATTAATAAGGAGAGTTGAATTTAATGCATGCAGAATCTCGCAGCTTTAGCATCAATCCTTAATAGTCAGCCTATGAATATTTCAGCCCATTCGCGAGCCCGGAAGGAACAATTGGAGTTATTAATAAGAAGAGGTGAATTTAATGCATGCAGTATCTCGCAGCTTTAGCATCAATCCTTAATAGTCAGCCTATGAATATTTTAGCCCATCCTCGTGCCCGGAAGGAAGAATTGCAGTTATTAATAAGAAGAGGTGAATTTAATGCATGCATGATCTCACAGCTTTAGCATCAATCGTTAATAGTGAGCCTATGAATATTTCAGCCCATTCGCATGCTCGGAAGGATGCATTGCAGTTATTAATAAGAAGAGTTGAATTTAATGCATGCAGGATCTCGCAGCTTTAGCATCAATCCTTAATAGTCAGCTTATGAATATTTCAGCCCATTCGCGTGCCCGGAAGGAAGAATTGGAGTTATTAATAAGAAGAGGTGAATTTAATGCATGCAGTATCTCACAGCTTTAGCATCAATCCTTAATAGTCAGCCTATGAATATTTCAGCCCATTCGCGAGCCCGGAAGGAACAATTGGAGTTATTAATAAGAAGAGGTGAATTTAATGCATGCAGTATCTCGCAGCTTTAGCATCAATCCTTAATAGTCAGCCTATGAATATTTTAGCCCATCCTCGTGCCCGGAAGGAAGAATTGCAGTTATTAATAAGAAGAGTTGAATTTAATGCATGCATGATCTCACAGCTTTAGCATCAATCGTTAATAGTGAGCCTATGAATATTTCAGCCCATTCGCATGCTCGGAAGGGTGCATTGCAGTTATTAATAAGAAGAGTTGAATTTAATGCATGCAGGATCTCGCAGCTTTAGCATCAATCCTTAATAGTCAGCTTATGAATATTTCAGCCCATTCGCGTGCCCGGAAGGAAGAATTGGAGTTATTAATAAGAAGAGGTGAATTTAATGCATGCAGTATCTCACAGCTTTAGCATCAATCCTTAATAGTCAACCTATGAATATTTCAGCCCATCCTCGTGCCCGGAAGGAAGAATTGCAGTTATTAATAAGAAGAGGTGAATTTAATGCGTGCATGATCTCACAGCTTTAGCATCAATCCTTAATAGTCAACCTATGAATATTTCAGCCCATCCTCGTGCCCGGAAGGAAGCATTGCAGTTATTAATCAGAAGAGTTGAATTTAATGCATGCAGGATCTCACAGCTTTAGCATCAATCCTTAATAGTCAACCTATGAATATTTCAGCCCATCCACGTGTCCGGAAGGAAGAATTGCAGTTATTAATAAGAAGAGTTGAATTTAATACATGCAGTATCTCACAGCTTTAGCATCAATCATTAATAGTCAGCCTATGAATATTTCAGCCGATCCTCGTGCCCGGAAGGAAGAATTGCAGTTATTAATAAGAAGAGTTGAATTTAATGCATGCATGATCTCACAGCTTTAGCATCAATCCTTAATAGTCAGCCTATGAATATTTCAGCCCATCCTCGTACCCGGAAGAAGAATTGCAGTTATTAATAAGAAGAGTTGAATTTAATGCATGCAGGATCTCACAGCTTTAGCATCAATCCTTAATAGTCAACCTATGAATATTTCAGCCCATCCTCGTGCCCGGATGGGAGCATTGCAGTTATTAATAAGAAGAGTTGAATTTAATGCATGCAGGATCTCACAGCTTTAGCATCAATCCTTAATAGTCAGCCTATGAATATTTCAGACTATCCACTCGTACTACAGCGTGATCCAAATTGTCAAGAATCAAGTGCGGTGGTGCTTGACAAGATCTAGTAGAGGAGGTAAGAAAAAATCAAGTAAATAAGATTATCAGATATAATTTTGCTTTCAGAATGTCCTGTGCGTGTTATATTCTCCAAGCCGACTTTCTTCAATATGAAAGCACTGATGGCACAGGCGCTGAATGTATCATAAGAATTTTGAATGCAGAAATAATAAATTTTAAACACTTCAAATACCTCGGTGTAGGGATCAGTTATAACAAATTTAGTATAGACGATAAGAAAATATAGGATAGATTGCTGTAAGAGTAGTTTTGCACAACACCGCAAGTTGCTACTAAGTCAAAATATTAACCTAAGAAATCGACTCATGTTCTTAGATAACCCAAGGTTTATCTACGGATGCCTGGCAGCAGGCTCAGAAATATTAAAAATTATAAGCATATGAGGGTGTTGACGTATTATATGTAAGTGTGTTTCATTAAGACGAGATCAAAGTCAGAAATAAATAAATCAGTGTTATTGCTTAAAATTTATTTATTTCTCTATTAGATCATGTTATTTAAGTCATGGAAATTATGAGTGAAAAATAATATCGCCCAAATGTCTGCTAAATCTGAAAGAAAAAGAAAAAAAAATCATTAGACGCTTAAACTTAATTCACATTTAAAATCGATCCAAATTATTGGAACACATTTTATTATCATCTTTTACCCAGGAATCCTGATCTGAATTTTTCACTAAAGCAAAGTGTGGAAAAGGCACAGGGAAGCTACGCCTGATTATCTCATCATTCAGCTGTTGAATTGTTATTGGCTTGTTGGCATAGACCTTACTTTTGAGATGACCCCAAAGGAAGAAATCTAAAGGCATCAAGTCATAGGAGGATTGTAAAGCTTTTGAAAACACTTAGATACGTGAATCATTACAACGTTAGCGTGCCTTATGATTTAACAGAAATCATTTCGTGAATCGCATTTCCATTTGTGATTTTCTGCCCAGGAGCAAGAAAAAACGAATGAACGATCACAGTCGATAAAAAGTAAATAGTTTACAACAATGTGGAGCAGAAAAGTTCATGTGGAAATCGAAACGAGTCACCGTTAACCTATCCAAAAGCTGCTCTCCATATGAAGAAGTTGATGTGAATCTAATGGGATTAGAAGAGTATTACGTATTTCGAACACCTTCCACAAAATCAGGCATTGAATTCGGACAAGTACCATTCCCAGTTGAACCGATTAAATTCATTCATTCATTCGCGATTTGATAAGAAAAATTGAATCAGATAAAATATTCGTCCTGAAATACAATGCTGTTCGATAAAAGTGACTCACCTGATTTTTTTTTTACTAAATGTTCTCTTCTCCGATGAAACGAAAGTTGAGCTAAATTCAAAGGTTAAACGATCTAAAATCCGAAGAAGAAGCTTTGAAAGCTCTTTGAATTTAGCAGTAAGTACTGTCAAGTATCCGTTCAGTATAATGTTCTGGGGATGCTTTTCTTTTCATGGAACTGGTTTCTTGAAAGCTATTGAAAACACCCTCAGGAGCGAGCAGTACAAGAGAATTTTAGAGTCTTGCCTGCTCCCTTCTGTAGAAAGGGTGCAAATCGACCCCACCAAGCTCATTTTTATGCAGGATAATGCTCCCTGTCACAAATCAAAATTGATGAAGGAATACTTTGATGAGAAGCAGGTGAGTGTTATGACATGGCCGCCCCAATCTCCTGACCTCAACCTCATAGAAAACTTATGGAGCATTATAAAGTACAGGCTCTCAAGAAAGCAGTTGAGCAACAAAGAGGATTTGATTGTGAATTTCATATCCAAATGGAATTCAATGCTTGGAGATGAGATTTGCCAGAACCTAATCAAGTCAATGCCAAAAAGGGTTGAAAAGGTTATTCAAAATAAAGGAGGACCCATAGATTATTAAATATTTCGAACTATATTACCTATTATAAATAAATCTATTATTCTTTATTTAAAGCTGTTCGGTTATGTTTCTATTGATTACCAGTTGCAGGAAATAAGTGAGTCACTTTTTTTACACAGAGTTTTTCCCTAAATCTCATTTATATCCAAAATTTTAATTATCAATAGAATACCTTAGGGTGAGTAAACTTTTTTACTAGGTGGTCGGGAAGGGGTCTTTATATTAGTAAGATTAAAAGTTAGTTTGACCCCCAAAACAACAGGCGAACAAATTTTTAAGTAAAAAAGTCAGGTGAGTCACTTTTATCGAACAGCACTGTACCATAACTTTTCAACTTATGAAGAAGACCTGCATGCCAAACCTTGTCGAAACGTCATCATTCTTATCAAAAGCTTGATAGACTTTTTCAGCAATAACCCTTACTACATCAACAGTTAACCTAAAGAAACGAAAGCCATCTTACTTATCTGAAAAGAAAAAGGACCTGCAAGGTGGAATGTTTAACCAATTCAGAGTTAATTAGAGCTTTTAAGAAAAAATATTACCAGCAATATTTTTGAAGGACAAATATTACCAGTAATACATTTTTGAAGGACAAATATTACCAGTAATACATTTTTGAAGGACAAATATTACCAGTAATACATTTTTGAAGGACAAATATTACCAGTAAAACATTTTTGAAGGAAAAAATATTACCAGTAATACATTTTTGAAGGACAAATATTACCAGTAATACATTTTTGAAGGACAAATATTACCAGTAATACATTTTTGAAGGAAAAATATTACCAGTAATACATTTTTGAAGGAAAAATATTACCAGCAATACATTTTTGAAGGAAAAATATTACCAGCACTACATTTTTGAAGGAAAAATATTACCAGTAATACATTTTTGAAGGAAAAATATTACCAGTAATACATTTTTGAAGGAAAAATATTACCAGCAATACATTTTTGAAGGAAAACTATTACCAGCAATACATTTTTGAATGAAAACTATTACCAGCAATATCTTTTTAAGAAAAAATATTACCAGCACTATCTTTTTAAGAAAAAATATTACTAGCAATACATTTTTCAAGGACAAAAAATATTACCAGCAATATATTTTTGAGAAAAAACTATTACCAGCAATACATTTTTTTAACAAAGACATTATCAGCAATAAAATCTGGTCGGCATTAAATAACCCATCAAGGTCGATATGCCTTAAAACAAAATAAACCAAACCAGTAGATAGATAGATAGATAGATACAAAATATATCCAGCAATAAAAATCTTGTCGGCATTAAATAACCCATTGAGGTTGATATACCGTAAAACAAAACAAAGCAAACCAATATATATTGAGATAGATAGATAGATAGATAGATAGATAAAATATATTACTAGCAAAAAAATCTTGTCGGCATTAAATAACCCATTGAGGTTGATATGCTGTAAAAGAAAATAAACCAAACCAGTATATACTGAGATAGATAGATAGATAGATAGATAGATAGATAGATAGATAGATAGATAGATAGAAAATATTACCTGCAATAAAAATCTTGTCGGCAGTGAGGTTGATATGCCGTAAGACAAAATATACCAAACCAATTCAGACATGGCTGTGAACATGACAGTTTGTTCACTTAAAATTTGGGAAGTGCAACAAGTCTCTCTCGAATACGAGTATACTGGTTTGTGTAGCCCTGACCTGTCAAGGCGACTAGGTTTCCCCCTGGACACGTTCCAGTCCTGTGCTCCGAGGTGGGCAGGGAGCACAGGTATTAAATTTTTTGTACATCGAAATTATGAATAACCAAAATAATAATAAAAAACAAACAAAAGATATCTTTCAGACTCTAATTCTGAAAAAATCTAATTACGAAATTTCCACGATTTCTTGTGCTCGCGTCCCTAGATAAAACTCCTCTAACCAAACCTTCCCCTTTCTTGGCTGAAAAAGTACTATCTAGCAGGATTAACTCCCCCTCCCGAAACAGTCTGGAAATTGAGAAAATAGAAAACACGCTGAAAGTTCAATCAAGATAAAACTTCCTCCATGAAAAACTGAACACTTCTAATTAGAAGCAGAGTGTTGTCTCTGGCCACACCTGAGTAATTCACACCTGCTTTAGGAAGACATGGGATCACTGATTACCGTAGAATGACAATAAAAAGAAAAGGAGTAACCATGATAACAGACAGAATATATCCTTACCTTTGTCACACCTCAAATCCCTAGAATACAAATAAAAGTCGAGTACAAGATCGAGCCAGTGGAACAATATATTCCTACTCTGCTAAGGTGCTTCAAGTGCAAAAGATTTGGGAATCATAGGGACAGCTGCAGGAGTCGCCCAGCAGGTGGAAAATGCAGCCAAGGGTATTCAGAGCACATGAAAGAAGAATCCACTATGAAATAAGATGTGTGAACTGTTAGGAAAACCAACCGGCATACCCACAATCATGCCATTTCTAGAAAAGAGGAAAAGAGATATTGGAGGGACAACATAAACGAAATATCTTATGCGTGGAGATAAGGCAAATTGTTCAAAGCCAAATAAAAGACCCTTCCTATGCAAAAATAACGCAAGGAAGGACCCAACGAATAATAGTCAACCTCACAAATACAAAGCCATTGTTGAGAAGCTCATATATTTGGGATCAAATGACTGTCCCAAATTAGATAAATACCTGAAGGACATAAACTTCATGGAGCAGATTTAACTCCAAGAAGAAGGTCAATGAAAGAATTGAAATAATAAATAAAGAATAACATAACAGCTTCGTCCACCGCAAGGAAAGCTGGCTCCCTGTGCCGCGCCAGGAAATTTTTCTCGCCGGAGTCGATCCTTTCAAATCTACAAATCAGCCATTCGCCCTTGCATGGAGTATTGCTGCCATATATGGTCTGGTGCCCCTTCTTTTTGTCTCAAGGTTCTTGATAAGATCCAGAGACGGATATGCGATGTAATTGGCCCTGATCTGGCATCTCGTCTGCAGACGCTCTCTCACAGACGTGCCGTCGCCTCCCTCTGTCTTTTTTACAAATACTTTCACGATAACTGCTCCGATGAGCTGCTTTCGCTGGCCCCCAGACTTCATGACTTTAAGCGTTCTACTAGGCTGGCATCTCGTTCACACCCTTTCACTGTCGAAACTTTTAAATCTAGCCGTCTCTTCTACTCCAATAGCTTCATGTCTCGCACCTCTCGCCTGTGGAACTCCCTCCCCTTTTCCTGTTTCCCTGATAGCTATAATCTCCAACTATTCAAATGTAATGTCAATCGACGTCTCCAGATGCCCTGATCTATCCCCTATCCTTTTCTTCATCCTTTTCTCTATCACTCCTCTTTGCTCTAGCTCCAACTCTCTGGAAACCCTTGCGTGCTAGTGGCTCCTCGCCTTGCTTGGGGTGAAACGCTTAAAAAAATAATAAAATAAAAAAAATAAAAAGTCTACCGCTCAAATACAAGCCAATCCTCCAAAACAACACAAAATCTCCTACAAAGCAAAGGTCAGAGCAATCTCCTATCTGTTTATCAAAAACCATCAATAATAGACTTAAGAACAGAAAAAAAACCCAGAACCAGCCAAACAAAAACCAGAAATTCACAGTGACCAAATTTGACAAAATGGAAGAAATAGAGGTGGGAAACCAGAATTCCCTCACGGTCAAAAGCTCAAAACTCCGGAAAATTAAATAGCGACCACATATTAAGGTAAATATATTTAGCAATCATGTATAAAATAATTCATGGATTAAAATGCAAACATAAATGAACTGCTTTTGCTCATAACAGACCTATCACCGTCAGACGTTTGACTTCAGGAAACATTCCTAAAGCAAAATGAAATGAATATAACAAAATATCATCAATAAAGCTACACACATGACACTTGCCTTCGAGCATCATGCGCTACATCCATCCTAGTTAGGAATGATGTATCTTAAAGTAAAATAAATTAAAAAAAACTAGTTTATAGGCGACTTCTGTTAAAGTGACCTTACACAGGCCAAAAACATCTCTTCAGTATAAAACCCCTTGAATGAACCAGTAAATGAAGCTAAAATTCATAGATTTTATGCTTCTTTATCATACAAGAGGATTTTACTCGGACTATTGTCCTCATCATTGTCGCCATATTTATTACAACGTTTCGGCCGTTGTACGCTCCGGCTGTCTTCAGGTGGTTGGAATGTCGAACTGAACCCTTTATTTCGCTCACGGTGGTAGACTGTTCTAGTTCCACGTGCCATGTTTAATGGATGTCAGTTATATCCTGTTAATTTCCCTCTGAAAGTTCTCCACTGCCTTAACCGGGTATTGAACTCACACTTTTTTGGGTCCTGTCACTGGATATAACCAACGCCTTTATCCACTGTGCCATGTGTCCTTGAGGCCGGAGTTTACAACGGCCGAAACGTTGTAATAAATATGGCGACAAAGATGAGGACAATAGTCCGAATAATGTAAATAATGTACATAATACCACATCTCCGAAATATAGACAGGATTTTAATCATATTTCATAGCACCATATGGTGTTGTATAGACACAAACCTAAAAGGAAGGATCTAAGAAACAATAATTTATAGATTGATGTATTTATAATGATAAAACCCCGGCTTACATAAATTCATTTATGACGTAGGAATAGATTATCTCTATGTGATACATCAATTTATATGGATTTCTCTTGGAAGGCACTGGCAGACACTTGAAGTAGCGATCACTTGCCAATCGTTCTACAAAACTCAGAACATAATGACAAAAATGCTCTCCGTTGGGAATTAGGCGGAACGAACTGGGAAGAATTTAAAAACTAATATTCTGAAAAACTAGTTGTAAGAAAGAGCATCAAGGACTTAAAACTTTTCATAGAAAACCCCATAGCAAAAATATGCATTCCAAAAAATTAATTACCAGAATAATGCAACAGACTTTGGTTCAATGATGAATGTAAAAAAAGCCATGCGGCTAAGAAGAGCAGCTCTGAGAGAATTCAACAAACAACCTACAAACTTTAATTTGCTGCAATTTAAGCAACTCCCGGCAAAAGCACGGAAAACAATTAAAGAAACAACAAAAAAAGAATGCTGGAAAAACTACGTCAGCAGACTCAATTCTGCTACAAAAACAAAATCCGTTTGAATTATGATAAAGAAAATAGCAAGCAAATACCGAACACTGTAAAACACCTCTCGACAAATAATTCTAAAATAACAAGTACAAAGTATATCGCTGACCACCTAGCCAAAACGATCTCTAAAACTCCATCTACCAAGTATGGTAGCCAACAATTTCTAAAGCTCAAACAAAAAGCAGGAAAACAAAAACTTAACTTTAAATCAAATGATGTGAAGAGCTATAACCTACTATCCCTTCTAGAGGAACTAAATGAATCTCCAAAGAAAGCCCGCAATACAGAGGATATCCACTACGATTTCATAAAACAGTTACCCAACAAATCATTACAACAGTTGTTAAAACTTTATAAAAACATATGGGCATATGACAACTTCCTAGAAATGTGGAAACTTTCCACGGTCCTATTCCAAAACCTGGAAAGGATGACACAGACCTTGAAAACTACAAACCGATCGCATTAACCAGTTGCCTATGTAAAACTATGGACAGAATGGTCAACAACAGATTGACTTGGTACTTGGAAACTAAACGCGTAATCAGCGACTTTCAATGTGCTTTTAGGGGAGAAAAAAGCACCATGAGCCACCTAATATGCCTAGAAACCTTTGTAAGGTAATTCTTCATTAAGAAGGAAGGTCTCACGGTAATTTCTTTTTTACTTGCAAAAGGCGTACAACACGACTTGGAAATTTGGTATCTTGAAAGACCTGCATGAATTGGGCCTAAAAGGGAAGCTGACTTAATTCACAGAGACTGAAAGACTGGAAGACCAAAGATTTCAAGTCTGTATAGGAACTACGCTATCAGAACTGCAAAATCAAGAAGAAGGGATACCACAAGGAAGCATTCTTTCGGTGACCTTTTTCTGCGTCGAACTTAACTCCATAGTTAAATCTCTAAGCCCACGAGTGAGGTCCTCCTTATATGTCGATGACTTTCTAATAATATACAGATCTCGACATAGCACAGAAAGACAACTCCAACAATGCCTCTATAAAATACACAAGTAGGTCCCGGAAAATGGTTTTACCTTTTCCTAAGCGAAAACCAGATGCCCACATTTCTGCAAATTAAGGAAATTGTACATCGGCCCCTGTTTAAAAATAGACGGAATAGAAATCCCAGTAGTGGAACAACACAAGTTCCTAGGCATCATCTTTGACAAAAAATTAACATTCATTCTCCACCTAAAATATCTTAAAATAAAATGTAGTAAAATCCTCCAACATCTGCTTGTGGTGGCCCATACTGACTGGGTAGCAGATCGACAAACATTAATTAAATTATACAGATCACTACTTCGCTCAAAACTGGATTGCGCTAGTTTCATATAGGGGGGCGGCCGGAAAATGTTCCCTAAAAATACTCAACGCAACCTCTCATCAAGGCCTCAGACTATTACTTGGGACTTTTAGGACATGCTCAGTGGAGAGCTTTACACAGAAGTGAATGAAATCCCTCCACATTTAAGGCGCACTAAACTGGCACTACAGTGCTATGTCAAAATAAAATCATGCCCAATTAACCCAACTTACAGCAGTACCTTTAAACCCAATTACTGTGATCTATTCCTCCCCCACACAATGAAAAAGACGATACAATACAACCCTATGGACTCAGGATGAAATCCATTGCTGGAGAGTTAGGGACCTCACTCTCAAACATACAAGAAACGACTTCAGACATTAACACACCATCGAGAATCAAGTAGCCGAAGTCTTGTTAGAATTAAATCAACTCCCTAAACAGAAAAAAAACGCGTCCACTCACATACAGGACAAGTTTCAGGGCATATTGGATAACTACCCTAACTATACACCCATCTATACAGACGGGTCAAAGTGTGAGGACAGGACAGGAATTGCAGCAGTGAGCCAAATTATTACAAAAAAGGCGCCTCTCAAAGAGATGTCCTATTTTTTACGGCGGAGGTTTACGCAATAGCGCTAGCTCTTAATATCATTACGCAGAGCAAACAAAAAAATTCTCAAGTTTTTTCGGAACCACTATACTACATTATGAAAAATGAGCACTACTTGGAAACATAAAGACATCAAATTATGTTGGATTCCTAGCCACATTGGAGTAGAAGGTAACAATAAGGCAGACCTAGCAGCCAAATCAGTTTTTGATATGGATTTACATTCAACAACCAAAATCTCATACAGTGAGAGGTTATTAACAAATACATTCAAAAGGAATGGCAACGGTACTGGGACGATAACCCACATAATAAGCTATTCGCAATTCAGCCCAAACTAGAAGAATTGAAGTTGGCTTTCTCAAAAGGAAGTAATACTTGCCCGCCTATGCATTGGCCACACAAGAATAACCCACTCGTACTTACTAATCAACGAAGCTCAACCAGTATGCAGAGCATGTGAAACGGCATACACTATTAAACATATTAACCGGGTTCAGACCTTGCTCTCTATCAAGACAAAAATACTATAATATAAACAACATCTATGAGATCTTCGAGGAAGCAAATGTGAATGACATAATATCCTTTCTTAGAACGGTGGGCCTCTACCAAAAAATATAAACCAAATGGGAATGTCAATTAAATCAATTTCTCTACAAACTGTATATTTGAAAAGAATACATCAATGAAACCAGGCTCTCGACAAAAACCATATTTACAAAAAATACGTCAATGAAACCTGATTTGCAAATGAATATATTACAAAGAATACATATTCTGTTCATACAAATCTATTGTAAAAATCTTGTCGGCATTAAATAACCGGTTGAGGCTGATATGCCATAAAACAAATCAAACCAAATAACGCTTTTCTATCATAAAACAATTAGCAGCTTATTTTCATCGTAAAGCAATTAATAACATATTTCTGGCGTAAAACAATTCGCAACACATATCTTACGTAAAATATTTTACATGATTCTTTCGCAAAAAAAAAAAATAAATTAGCAACATATCTCTTCCGTTAAACAATTAGAAATACATTTTTGTGAAACAGTTAGTAACATATTTCCGCCCGAAAAAAATTGGCAACACATTTCTTTCGCAAAACAATTAGAAACACATTTTTTAGTAAAAACAATTAGCAACATATTTCTGTGCTAAAAAAATTGGCAACACATTTCATTCGCAAAACAATTAGAAACATATTTTTTGTAAAAACAATTAGCAACATATTTCTGTGCTAAAAAAATTGGCAACACATTTCTTTCGCAAAACAATTAGAAACACATTTTTTGTAAAAACAATTAGCAACATATTTCTGTGCTAAAAAAATTGGCAACACATTTCTTTCGCAAAACAATTAGCAACACATGTTTTGTAAAAAACAATTAGCAATATATTTCTGTTCTAAAAAAATTGGCAACACATTTCTTTCGTAAAACAATTAGAAAACATTTATTTTGTAAAACAATCAGCTACATATTTCTGTCCTAAAAAATTGGTAACACATTTCTTTCGTAAAACAATTAGCAACACATTTATTTTGTAAATGAATTAGCAGCACATTCCCTTTGGAGATCAATCAACAACCTATTTTCGTACAAGCTTGCATGTACAGTTATTTCCTTTGCCAAAATTTGTTATGTTTCTTCTCATCGTTGGGATTTGTATTGTTCTGATTTGTGAAGACAGTTGTGAAAGGCGCATTTTGCACAGATAATGGCGTTTGGTAAGGTGGGTGCCAACAAAGGGGGAGTGGGCTTCCATACTTCAACCACCCCCCTTCACTGCAACCGGAGAAAGAACAATCAGCGTTATCAGGGAGGAGCTTGTATCATGTTCATACTGTATTGACAAAACTGTTTTGATTGATGCGCCAAAAGATACAGGTAGAGTTAGCTTATATCAACACAAGATACAAATATTATCATTGTACTGGGGCTTAACATTCACCTATGCAGAAGAGCCAAAAGCGGTTTTATCTTTGAAACAATGTTTACGGATTTGATGTCTCTCTCTCTCTCTCTCTCTCTCTCTATCTATCTATCTTTCTATCTATCTATATAAACATACGTGCATACATACATTCATCCATGCATATATATATATATATATATATATATATATATATATATATATATATATATATATATATATATAGTTAAATTCCCAGATCAATTCTGTGGACAAGACAGATTGGTATAAAATGACAATTGGAAAAATCTTAGATTTTGCAACCGCATTTCGTCTTCCGACTTTTTCAATGCAAAAATGAAATCGAAATATCTCTGTTGTTATAGTTACATTAAAAATCCAAATTTAAAAAGATAGACGCTTTTGTGCAAGCCTTTTTTTCTGGTTAATGTAAATTACCTTTATAGTAAGAGATTTTTTTTCTCCATGTTGACAATACAGTTAAATTCCCAGATCAATTTTGTGGACAAGACAGATTGGTATAAAATGACAATTGGAAAAATCGCCTTTCGTCTTCATTTTTGCCTTGAAAAAGTCGGAAGACGAAACGTGTCGGCAAAATCTAAGATTTTTCCACTTGTCATTATATATATATACATACATATATATATATATATATATATATATATATATATATATATATATATATATATATATATATATATATATATATATTCTTTTATTGTACCTAATAAGATCTACGGTAAGAACGAATCTTCTATCCGTCACATAACTTTTATTACAGTCTATTGTTAGAATTGTTCTACTTTATTATTAGTTATTGTTGATAATTTCCTATGGTTAATTTTTAAATGTAACTTAAACGTAATGATCAGAAAAAACCCGTAGCTTATGCCTTGTCTTGGAATATATTTGCAAAGCTTTTCGTGTGAATGTCGATTAGTTCTTAAATTAGGTGAAATTTTTCAATTCAAAGATGAATCAAATTTATAGATTTCGAAAAACCAGGTCGTTGTAAAACATTAATCTGGTAAATACGAAACGTTTTTATATTCTGAT
>OZ038496.1:27141176-27193676 GCA_964036315.1 Acanthosepion esculentum
AGTTCAATGCGGGAACGGGGACAGCGAAACTTGGTGCTTGTATTATTGCCTTCCTGTTTACACGGGCCTCATTACATTATCAAAGTGTGGGGGACGGTCTTACCGGTGTGTGCCTTCCTTTCGCATTGTTGGGTGATTCGTTCTCTAGTTTAGGCTGTTAGGGACCACTGTCTTATAGAGGACAATACTTCTTTGTCCCGTGTGCGTTCATCTAAAATAGTCATTCATCAAGAAGCTAAGGTTCCTAGCCAACTCCACTCAGTTCAGCTACTTTGTCAAGATAAGGTGATCTGGTTCTTGGGAGGAACGCTCCATTCAAGACAATAATTGTCGAAACTATTTCTGTAACATCCTGGAGAAGTGTCATTCACAAGATATCAGCTGACGACTAATATCGCTACACACGCCATCCAGTTCGATCCTGTGAGCACACTCTTCACACTGCTTGCGGGCTATTTCAGTGTGGGCGATGTTAGACTTGATGCAGTGCATAAAACGTTTTATTAGCCTACGTGTTTTCTCTTTCCCTTAGACATATCATCAGGGGCAAATGCAACACATCGGACGAAAAGCGTCGGCAACTATTACAGTTTTCCTGTTGTCTTTTACATTTATAAATATTGTCTTTTTCTACAGGTTAAATCTGAGAAATTTTTCATATATATATATATATATATATATATATATATATATATATATATATATATATATATATATACTGAATTACAATCAATGAAACCCAAACAAAATACCCAATACAGATGGCCGTTTCGTCCTAGCGAAAAAAATTTCTCTGGACTTTCAATGCAAATCTATTTGTTAAAATAAATGAATTCCCGCGTTTTTTAAAAAAGAAATGAAAAATAAAGGAAAGAGGAAAGGGAAGACTGATTCCACGATAACCATCTTATTCTCTTTACCTCACTATATCTCTATAACTCCCTTCTTGCTTATATGTTATTTATTTCTTACTCCCTTTTATTTTTCGCCCTTTTTTTTCCGTCATTCTAGTCAATTTTACTTCAAACGTTAGTTTTAGGCGTTACCCGTATTTGAGTATAATCCCCGATTTTTAAAACTGGGGAAAAATAATAAAGAAATACTCAAGTACAGGTGTCCACTAAAGGAAAATGGTTACATTCTGCAGAGATTGCTTTCTTGACGTTTCGAATACGAAACCGAGAAGATATGGGTTCTCGAGAAAATCTGGACGAGGATATGTGCATTCCATCACGGGTCAAATAGAACCTTGCTGAGCCACGACGCTGGCCGAGATGCCTAACGCATGGCGTATAAGACCGTGGTTTCTCCGACAAAGTGGGACACATGTTCGAACTATATCGGAGCGCACATTTTTTTTATTCTCTCGAGTGCGCAGTAGTTCTGGGTTTGACGATAAACTACATCCGATAGCAAGGCCTCTGATTAAGAGATTGCAGATTTTGAAGAGCGTGAAACCACCTCTTAAGTGTTGTTGTCTCCAGATGAACAATAACCCGGGGTAGTAGTACCTGTCAGGGTTCCAGCTATGGGTAAATAGTAACCCGCCAAACAAAAAACACTGTGTAAGTATAAAGATACATTTTCATAAAATTACTAGCAATGTATTTTTATATAAAAAAATGACCAACAATCCATATTTATAATAAAATCACTAACAATAATGTTTATGGTAAAATAACAATACATTTTATCTGCAGTTGAAGGGATACAAATGCGTTCAAATATATTTAGTTGAAAGCATAAATTTGCGTTCAAAATATTTAAATTTAGGCATTAAAAATCCATAGAGATTAACATGTCGCCAAACAAAATCAAACCACTAACATGAAAGAACACTTTCATGACATTAATCCATATAATATCACATAGTTTCTTAAAGAAATGAAACTGTATTACAAAATTTAACTCCAACAAAACTACGACGAAAAACACACATATCACCGCCTCTAGTAATCATGTCGACACTAACATGTATGTGCGCAAAAGCTGAGTATCATTTACCATGTACTCAATTGTGAAGGCAGAATAACATATATCATTTTTTTTTTATTACTTCAAAATTCCCAAGAAAATTATATTCCGGGATTAAATGACCTATAAAGGAATAGATATGCCGTTAAAAAAATCAACCCGTCAATTGATTGCCCGGGGGCTGGTAGACGTAATATAAACTGTTTAGAAAAGGTGGCGTCTATTCAAATATGTATCCTGTAAAAGTAACTTTTGGAGTAAATAAAAATATCGGACTGAAAATAAATCCATTAATTCTGAAGATATTTATAGTCTTATCTCCGAGTTAATATCGGGTTTGAAATGAAGATGGATTTTCAATACTGTAAACAAAGAGATTTATATATAGATCCCGGAAATTCCTGTTCCGGTGGTTAACGCTGTTATATTTTACATAGTAACTTGCTCTTGACGTGATGTGGGATATCAGTATCTGTAAGACCACTTAAAGAAATGTCAGAAATTTCGTCCAGACCACTAACTCATCATAAATTTCAAAATCTGCATTCGAAATGCTTTCTTATACCTGAGATCAAACACCGACTTCTGGCGCCTTTGACAAATAAAATTTTAGAAATTATAACTTTTACGCGTTTTACGTGACGAGAGATAAAATGTTTCTTGCAATCTTTTTCGTAAGTTTTCTTAAATCTATACCCAGAAATTCATACACAGATGTCCTCAAGGAGACACGGCACAGTGGATAAAAGGCGTTGGTTAGATTCGGTGACAGGACCCAAAAGAGTGTGAGTTCAATACCCGGTTAAATCCGTGGAGAACTTTCAGAGGGAACATTAACAGGTGATAACTGATAACTGACATCGATTAAACATGGCACGTGGAACTAGAACAGTCTACCCCAGTGAGCGAAATAAAGGGTATATTCCAACAACCTGAAGAAGGCAGGATCGTACAACGGCCGAAACGTTGTAACAAAATATGGCGAAAAAGATGAGGACAATAGTCCGAATAATGTAAATAATGTACATAAAACAGAAATATAGACAGATATTAAAACAAACTTATTTGGTCTCTCTTTCTCTCTCTCTCTCTCTCTCTCTCTCTCTCTCTCTCTCTCTATATATATATATATATATGCAACCTTGAGAAAGGTATGAATCCATCTCTTCTCTCTCCAGCTATGGGTGAATAACAGGCTAGACTGTCCTAGAAACTTAGTTGTAAACCAATCTAGGAGAATGATCTTGTGGAACAATATTGGTACCACTCCTTTCTCTCTCCCTCTCTCTCTCTCTCTGTCTCTCTCTGTTTCTCTCTCTCTATATATATATATATGTTCTGTGCAAGGCTTCTTCACTATAATTAAAATCAAATGTGTAGGTAGTCTGACTGTTCAGTCCTAAGAACTGAGTTGCTGGACACTTAAAGTAATGTCAGACATTTCACCCAAACTACTGATTCCCCCTAAATTTCTGGAAGTAGTTGGAAAACGATGATACATTTGCTCCGGATACATTTGAATATCATAAGGATAGGCATTTGCTTCTTTTCTCTGTCCACTTACATTACATTTACTCCATCACACTTCTCTCCGGTCTTTTGAACAGGTTTAAAGATTTATCTCTTAATAACAAAAGTTAACATTTGCCACAGCGACAGTTATCAAACACGACACACAGATAAACCACGAGTATAGGGGGTTAAGATCACAAGAATAAATGCATGATTGTCAGCAAAAGGGACAGCTCAAAGTGTGCGTTACACATCGGGGACGACCCCAGTGTAGTCACAGGCGACGGAAAATGTGACATAAGAATTCGACCATTGTACGCTCCGACCTTCGTGAAACGAATATAAAAATCACACTTGTTTATGTACTGTGTATACTCAGGACGTAGATAATCATGGCTCTCCACAACTTCCTGACCCTTGTAGCTCTTAATAAATGCTATCTTTCTGTTGTTTCTCCTGTTCCACCATCCATTTACTCAATCTCCCTAAGTATGTCATGTGCTTTTTTCCTCTGTCCTTTTTACCTCTCATGTGAGGATCAGATTTTCCAAACCCTCTTTCCTCATTATATACCCTAGAATTCACAACTGTCTCATCCTGATGTTAAGTATAAGTTTTCTATTTGTTTCCACTTTCACTAAAACTTCGGCTTTCGGCCCATGGCATCTTCCACATCCTTCTGTAGAACCACATTTCTACTGGTTCAAGTCTCTTTTTCGTCTTTGAGGAGATTGTCCAGCACTCACTGCCATATAGGACGACATATATCACGTAACAGCTCAGTACTTCTTTCCTCGTTTTTAGGGAATTTTTTTTCTATTTCTTACTACTTTGCTTAGCTTTTGAAATACATCTTTGGCTATCCCAATGCAACTTCGGATTTCAGTGTCACAATTTCCGTCCTCTGTTAAAACACTTCCCAGATATTTAAATTTCAGTACTCGTTTGATTTTGCTATCTCCGAGTTGCAATTCGTACTTTTGCTAACAACCATGATTTTTTTGACTAAATGTTCTCTTCTTTACCTTTCCTTCACTATCTTCTGTTGGAGATTTTGTAGTTTTTGTGTCTGCTGTCGACACTATGGCGTCAACATTTCGTATGTTATTAATAATGAATCCTGGTAGGACTTCTTTTTTCTCTCAGAATCGCTTTTCTGTATAGGTTGAATAATATCCGAATTCCAATAAGGAATTGGCCAAAATAATCATTCGGTTCTTGCATTCGATTGGAATAAATATTCAGAGTATTTTCCTTTTTTTAAGTAAATTTCGAAGACTGACTCTCTCTTTCTCTCTCTCTCTCTCTCTCTCTCTCTCTGATTTACAATCGATATGAAAATCCATCCCCAAAATAGTAAATTTCTCAGATATAATCTTCAACCTAAAGAACGTCTGATTTTTCACAAAATCCTCATAATACAATAATACACTTCCTATACGCTCAGATATACAACATCAGCCACTTCGGATGCAGACCTAGTTTTTGAGTGATTAAAGTTTTAAATTACTTTGCAAAGTAAGATACTATGCTGTCTTTTCCAGTGAAATGCTTTGATTAATGTTGACGTTGCCGGCCTATTTTATGAGGTTAATTTAAAATATATATATATATAAATTTTGCCCATTCTGCATAAAAGAAATTGCTTGCGGGCCTAGCGTTGGTGACAGTCTGAAACCCTAATCGGTTGGGGAGACATCAGACTGACTGGGCCTTAAGCAGAAATAACCACGTTTAATTGTGTATTTGGGCAGCAATCCCGATTTAACAAATTTTTAGTTGACTGTAAAAATTACCCAAAAGTTTGTGGGTTCTGAGCGCGTTCAGATAAACTGTTGGCCATTTTTATTATTTGTTGTCTATAATAAATGGTGGATAAATGCTGTTGTAGATTAAGTAGATATATTATTAATTTCCAAACACGACCAGTATATTGTGACCGTGTTCGTAATTTATCATAGTAGTTTAAGTAATCCTGTGTTATATAGGAATAAAATGTCGCTGGCGACACTTGAGGTTGAACATAGATCGCCAGTGAGCAAACACAGGCGTTCCCATTATTGAATTAAGTAGACTACGTAACCATAGAGGAAGCTCCTAAGTAGGAATTAGCTTGGCGTCTGATTAATCGTTATTTCTAGTCTATCCTCTATTACTATATATATATATATATATATATATATATATATATATATATATATATATATATATATATATATATATATATATAAGTCTGCTTCATGCTAGATGCAATCGTATTGTATCTAGCATGAAACAGACTGTCGCCTCTAAGTGTTGACTTCTATGTTCACTTTTATATTTACACACGCTCTATCTCTGATATTGAGCACTTTATCCAATAAATATAGCACACTTTAAGACTATATTTCTTCATATATATATATATATATATATATATATATATATATATATATATATATATATATTATGAAATGGACAAAGTCCGACAATTATTTTAAGACATTTTTTATGTTTATACATTCTTTTTAGAGATACAAATATTTAAGTAAATGCTCTGTTTATAATAAAAATGTATTAAAATAATTGTCGGACTTTGTCCATTTCATAATGTGTGACGTCATTTTTTTTACATTTGGATGCGCTTTGAGCAGATATGAATGTACGTGAGAGAATCATAGTAGATTGTAGTTTAAGGGCAGTAAATTCGACCTTGCCAACCGAACGCGCCTCTGTAACCAAATCGGTTAAGGCACGTCAAGCCAAATGACGGTTCCGTATAGGATACAGGTTCGAATCCTGTCAGAGGACGAATATTTTCTGTGAAAATTCCTTGGACAATCAGGCCGGTAAATGTTGTTTAATGCTGTTTATTATAAACAGAGCATTTACTTAAATATTTATATCTATAAAAAGAATGTATAAACTTAAAAATGTCTTTATATATATATATATATATATTCTCTATTCTATTCACTATATCCTCTACTCTATTCACTATTTATCTATTCAGATCACTATACGGATTACTTTTCGAGCGAGTATTCGAACAAGTACTATTAGTGCGAGTGATATTCGAAGGCGTCTGACACCAGTATTGTTCAACGGAATTACTATAGTTTTATCTGCGATTACAAAGTATCTACTACAACGAACATTACGAAAGTGACAACGAGTATTCACAAAATGACATCACAAAATCCTGTAAATGACTACCACAACAATTACCATGTCTTAATAATGACTACGATAGTGAAAAAAAAGTTGGCTACACTAAGAAAAACATGTACATTGGACAAGTTATTCATAACTTCAATTCCGATATATATATATATATATATATATATATATATATATATATATATATATATATATATATATATATATATATATATATGTATGTATGTATATATATATATATAATATAAATATAAGTAATTATACTTGCCTGGAAAAACCTTCGGTGTTTTACCTTGTAGTTGAACAAACCAATACCCAAGGGAAAATAAGGGATAAAAAAGAAAGAACTAAGAACATGTAATTTAGGCGAAAACAATCGTCCAGAGTTCAAGCTCAGAGTCCAAAGAAAAAAAAAACTCCAAAACGAGTAAAGCAAAAGTAACTAAGTAAAGTGCTCAATACGCTAAGTAGAGCAAATTTTAAGGACAGCGTTGATATTTTTTAAATTGTACCAAAAAGTAGTTGTTCTGTACTTTAAATAAGAGAAAATTATTATACATGGTTAAAAGATATTAGAAATTTTATTTTGACAAAAAAAATAGAAGAATTTTATGATTAAATTTTGCTCTCGTCAAAATATCCTCCTTCAGCTTTGATTACCGCAGCATAAGTTCTTAGCATTCGGTGGAAAACTATCTGAAATATAAGTTTTTATGATCTGCATTCGTCTTAAATTGTCAACAAGAGCTCTTTTTCACTTTTAGATGGAAAGATTTCAGTCTTCTCTCAAGTTTATCCCACGCTAATTCTGGAGGTGGCTTCAAACTTTTGAACTATACTATATATATATATATATATATATATATATATATATATATATATATATATATATATATATATATATTAATTTTTATCTTCAAGCATGTCTTTTTCGGTTGAATAAAATTCGTGACCTCCGCAGATCTGGTATTGAAAGACGCCATCCATTTTTAAATCGTGAGATACGCTGTCAGATCAAAACAGGTGTTTGATAAAGTCCTGACGTCATTTGGCATACATTAAGATCGCGAGACACCGAGTAAAAAGATAAATAAGGTAACTTAATTTCAGAAAGCCAAAAGAGATAACCAACTTTTATGATCGTATCTTAACAAGAACCATAGTCTTATAGTCAAATTGGTGAAAATGTATCTATTTATATATGAACGAACATATAGATGCCTACACAGAAATCTATCTATATATATATATGTTAAAGCCTAAATATATATATACGAGAGTCATTCAATAAATAAGGTGAATTTTTCGGTATAAGGACTTCTAATACAGATAGAAGCTTAATCTTTTTTATTTCTTTTTGTTTTACTTCTTTTTCACACGGATCTAATTTCTTTTGCAGATTAAAAAAAACAACTTTTGAGAGTTTTGGCGATTAACAAAGATGGTCGACCAAGAATCATGCTCCAGGATTGAACAGCGGTCAGTTATCAAGTTTTTGGTTCCTGAAGGTGCAAACGAGTTGAAATTCATAGGAGAATGTCAAGTGTGTGTGGTGCCACATGTTTCAGTCAAAAAATGTCTACAAGTGAGCTAAATTGTTTAAAGAAGGACGGAGCAGTATTGAGGATGAAGACAGGCCTGGGAGGCCTACAGAAGTAAGGTCTCCTGAGGTGATCGAATCAGTCAATGACCTCATTCAGTCTGACAGAAGGGTGACAGTGGATGACATTGCAAGGACTTTGGGCTTATCTGTTGGGACATACGTAGGGGTCATCTGTCAGAAGGAGTCATCTTGCATCATGACAATGCAAGGCCTCACACAGTCGCCCAAACGGTGCAGACCATCAACGAGCTGGGCTGGGAACTGCTCCCTCATCCCCCTTACAGCCCAGACCTTGCTCCTTCAGACTTTCACCTGTTTGGTCCATTGAAAGCGTTCACGAGAGCCACGAAGTTTAAAAGTGACGATGAAGTCAAAAGTGTTGTGAGCGACTGGTTGAGACATCAGTCCAAATATTTTTACGCTGAGGAAATACGGAAACTTGTGCACAGATAGGAAAAGTGTGTGACAGTGCTGGGAGACTACGTTGAAAAAAAGAAAGAAAAGTTAGCTTCTATCTGTAGTAGAAGTCCATATTCCGAAAAATCCACCTATTTTATTGAATGACCCTCGTATTTTAAAGACATTTTTATGTCTAACATTCTCTTTATAGATACAAATATTTAAGTAAATGCTATGTTTATAATAACAGTATTAACAATATTTACCGGCCTGAATGTCCGAGAAATTTTCATAGAAAATATTCCTCCTCCGACAGGAATCGAACCTCTATCTTATGCGGAATCGACATATAGCCTGACGTGTCTTAACGGATTGAGCCATAGAGCATTTACTTAAATATTTGTATCTATAAAACTAATGTTTAAACATAAAAATGTCTTTAAAATAATTGTCGGACTTTGTCCATTTCATAATGTGTGACGTCATTTGTTCACATTTGGATACGCACTGAGCAGATATGAATGTACGCGAGAGATTCATGGAAGATTGTAGTTTAAAAGCAGTAAAATCGACCTTGCTAACCGAACGATCCTCTGTGGCTTAAGGCACGTCAGGCTAATTATAATCAACGTTTATAGGACACACTCCCACCTGCAAATATATAATTCCATAAATTTTAGCCTGACGAAGTCTTTTCAGAAGACAAAACGCGTTACATAGAATATTTGTCCTTTATTTGTTTGATAATATTCTGATCTATAGAAATTTATATATCATATTCTCCTATTTATATACATATATTCTTTTTTGACCACTTGACGATTTTGTGGCCACCGATATAACAAACAGCGCGTGCACATGAAACTTTAAGTAACCGGATAACAGCAAAATTCACGAATCACTTTTTATATATGGTACTTAACACTGGACTCTCCCGTCAATTTCGACATATGATGGTCAAGCAACTCAGTTCCTAGAAGCCAACAGGCAGATGAACCGTACAAATCGTTTGATTATTGTGGTGAAAGCTTGTGTAGAACCAATAACAGACGGACCGAATACAGAGAACTGGGGGACAACGTACTACAAGGTCGCCAAAAAGCCCTCCGCAGCTTTTGAATTCAGATTTGTTCTTCTCATAGACCGGTTGCAACACAAGGCTATAGAACCTTGTCTCTCCTGCTATTTACCTATAGCTGGAGTTAACTTCTTTTTTTAAATTTACAGTTTTAAAGGCACGGCAAAGATTCATAATTGGGTGTTTCCAAGGATACAAAGAAATCCACTCATCTAGACAAGGAGTGGTAGCTAGTTCAATTTCAATTTTCTTTGTATCAGTTATAAGTTACTCCAAAATTCGCTTGACGAGGAAATGGAACTAATGTCTTTAATTTAATAATAAAATTAAATTTGAAGCTTTTAGCTTCCATTTTTGAAACATGGTTATTACCGTGTAGCGAAAAAACATATGTTAAATCAGTTAATTTATAATATTAATGCTCTGTAAATTTACATTGAGCACTATTGTGAAAAAATAAAAATATCTATAAGATTATATATCTTACTGTTCTTTCTTTCTTTCTATACATATATATATATATATATATATATATATATATATATATATACTCGATTCTGCTGTTGAATAGGACGTATGAGGGTCAAGCAGATCAGTTCCTAGGAAACCGACAACTCGACAACAGCACATGAGATTTGATTATAGTGGTGAAGGTTTTGTGCAGAATACATAAACATGGTGCACTACGTGCCACAGGGTCCCAAACGACCCTCCGCATGTTTTGAATTCCGAGTTGTCCTTCTCCTAGACCAATTGTCCTCCAAGAACCTAGTCTGTCCTTCTATTTACCCATAGCTGGAGGGAGAAGAAGAGGATTCACAGATTTCCCAAGGGTATTAGCACATAAGTGAATGCAATGGATTCGACTGGAATTCGAACTCGGCTCTCCTAGTGGAAAGATTATATTGAATCCATTGCTAGATCAGCTAAGAAAATTGGTTCACTGCATTGTGCTAGATAATTTCCCTCTCCAGAATCTTACATATTTATAAGTCTACCATTCGTCCATGCTTTGAATATCGCTGTCACATCTGGTTTGGTGCTTCTGCTCTATATTTAGAGATTCTTGATAAAATTCAAAGAAGAATCTGCAATGTTATTGGTCCTGACCTAGCATTTCGGCATCACTTAGATTCCCACTACCGTCAAGTAGCTTCCCTGTTCCTTTTTTAAATAAATACTTTCATTGTAATTGTTAGGATGAGTTTCGCTGTGGTACCTAGACTAGGTGAATTTAAGCGCAGTACGAGATTGGCGGCCAGGTCTCATCAATTCGCATTGACCAGGTGGACACATCGCATAAGTTTTCTCGAGCGTGTGAGCAGGCCGGTAGAGGAAATTAACATTGTTTAGAAAACGGAGCGTCTACTCAAATACAGGTATCCACTAAAAATAACGTTTGAAATAAAATATGTCGGTTTAAAAAAATCAAAAATCCATGAATTCTTTCAAAATAGAATAGCAGATTAGTTCGCCTGTTCTGTTTCACATTCCTGACGAGCGTTTCGAACAGCAGTAGAGGTTTATCCCTTGTTTACTATTTAGGATTGGATTTCCGGTTCCTTCTAAAGTTTTTTCATTCTCTTTCACTTCCGGCTTACGGCCACATCACGTTGAAACAACGGTTCCCGTACGATCAGCGAATATAAGCAACGTTGATCCTGGTCAGTGCCTAAATGGGTGACCTTTTGGAAATACCAGGTGCTGTAAGATTGGATGTGCGGGTGGTGTAATAGATAACCACTCGGAATAAGAAATCGAAGTTAAGCAACGTCGACCCTGGTCAGTACCTGGATGGGTGACCGCTTGGGAATACCCGTTACTGTAAGCTTGGATGTGCCGGTGGTGTAATGTATAACCACTCGGAATAAGAAATCGAAGTTAAGCAACGTCGACCCTGGTCAGTACCTGGATGGGTGAACGCTTGAGGATACTCGTTACTGTAAGCTTGTATGTGCGGATGGTGCAATCGATAAGGGTTCGGAATTGTTAATCGGAGAACCGAGTTCCAATTCTCGCCTTATTTGTTATCTTCACTTACGCGCAAATACCCTTGGGAAAAGGCTTTAATTCCCATCTTGCCCCCAGATATGGGTTAATTAGTAAGATTTGTATCCCTTAATCATTAAAAGCTTATATTTAGCCAACAAGTATTTATCTGAACAAGTTTGATTAAAAGGAACTGACAATGTCTGTCTGTTTCAATTTTTTATTCTATTTTTCCAATTTTCGAAAAAGGTGTTGGGTATTGTGCTCGAAATTGTGGATAAACTGTCCAAAGTTCATACAATGTTCTTGTTTGGTCCCAGTACTTTCGAAAATTTCGGTTTCAAGAGCCATTGTGGTGTCTGTGTGGTATTCAGAATTGCTTTGTGTACATTCTGGTCGTCTTTGGAAAACTGGAATTTTGAAGTAGTCTACGGTGACGTCATATCTATATATTTCCAGGTATACACAAAGTAATCCTAATTACCACGCAGATAGATCGATAGATAGATAGATAGATAGATAGATAGATAGATATGAATAGACCGAAATGGATAAATATTTATGAATAGACTGACATCGATAGATAGATATGAACAAACTGAAAAAAATAGATAGATAGATAGATAGATAGATAGATAGAGAGAAAAAATAGAAGTAGACTGCGACAGATAGATAGATAGATAGATAGATATGAAGAGAATGAGATTAGAAATATATATATAGATACATGAACAGAATGAAATAGATAGAGAGATATAAAGTTGTTGCGTGACATACCCCTGTCTACATATAGATATTTTATATATATACGTGTGTGTGTGTGTGTGTGTGTGTGTGTGTGTGTGACGGAAATGGTCCCCCTTTGGATATCAAATTGCTTTTTTCTTAGAAACTTTCTTCAATGAATTCCCACCCTTATGCAACCCCACCTCCCCCCAACACCTTCCAAATGATATTTGATCTTCAATAAACAAGTTCGCCCACTCCAGGAATTGCATCATGAACATTAGGACGTCAATGAAACTCACGAATTACGCGAGATGGGCATTGGATCAGCTGTTTAGTTGTTTGTTTTTTATTGTGTTTTTTAAAAACGTTTACGATTCTTCCTTTCTTTATTTTACCTTTTCTTTCGTTCTTCGTATTTAGTTCATTTTCTTTATTTCTGTGGCTCTTGATTTCTTGCTTTTCGCTCTTTCTTTCTTTCTTTCTTTCTTTCTTTCTTTCTTTCTTTCTTTCTTTCTTTCTTTCTTTCTTTGTATTCCGCTCATTTCCTGTGCTGTTTTTGTTCGTTCTTTCTTTCTTTCTTTCTTTCTTTCTTTCTTTCTTTCTTTCTTTCTTTCTTTCTTTCTTTCTTTCTTTCTTTGTATTCCGTTCATTTTCTTTCCTTCTATGTCGACCGTTTTCTCTCTCTCTTTTCATTCTTTGTATTCCATTCATTTTCTGTGCTGTTTTCTTTCTTCCTTTCTTTTCCGTCTATTTTCTTTCATTCTATGTCGGCTTTTTACTTTCTTTGTATTCCGTTCATTTTCCTTCTTCCTTCCTTCCTTTCTTTCTTTCTTTCTTTCTTTCTTTCTTTCTTTCTATTCTGTCCATTTTTTTCATTCTATGTCAGCTGTTTTATTTTTCTTTCTTTCTTTCTTTCTTTCTTTCTTTGTATTCCGTTTATTTTCTGTGCCCTTTTCTTTCTTTCTTTCTTTCTTTCTTTCTTTCTTTCTGTTTCGTCTGTTTTCTTTCTTTCTTTCTTTTCTTTCATTCTTTCTTTCTTTCTTTCTTTGTATTCCGTTTATTTTCTGTGCCCTTTTCTTTCTTTCTTTCTTTCTTTCTGTTTCGTCTGTTTTCTTTCTTTCTTTCTTTCTTTCTTTCTTTCTTTCTTTCTTTCTTTCTTTCTTTCTTATGCCATTTTCTTTCCAATGATAGTAGAACACTATCTTCTCCACGTTCTAACTTAGAAACTACTTCGACTCATTGTCTGTTTGTTGACATGATTTCCTTGACGCCAGAGAAAGCGGCCTTTTTAAATCATTTTACCCCAAAGACAGACAATAAAGCCACTAAGACGCAAAATGGGAGGAGTTACTGAGTTTTAGAGAAGATGAGAAAAAGAAAAAACTATTAAGAAGAGAGAACAATAAAAGAACTGAATTGATAGAGAAAGAAAATTGACATGTTATTTCCTTTTCGTGTCTGCTATCAATATTGTGTCATCCGCCTATCTTGTGTTGTTAATGCTCCACTTTATAATCGGTCTCCCACCATACCCTTCTTTTGATTTCCAGACGTAGTCCGCCACCTTTCTATTGTACCTGGGCTTCTCCATCCTAAAAGAAGAAGTGTGTTTGTATCGCCGTTTTTAAAACGAACCCTCAATACAACCGATTTAAACTTATATTTGGCCACTATCATCACTAACCTGAGCTCGGTAAACTACGCCTTCTATACAGCACTCTCCGTTCAAAGGACAATTACTTTTTATCCTCCAGTTACATAATATATTTCGTTCACCGTTTTTGATTCCTAGCATTTTGCCTCTTTACTATATTATTCAAATTTACATTACAACTATAACTTAATTTTACAGTGTTGTTGTTAAAAAAATTTTAACAATTCAGAGGATTTTGGGGAATGTTTTTTAAAAGGCAAAAAATACCTTTCCAATATTAGTTTTCACCTGCTAGTTGAAGGTCGGGGGTGAACCAATTAACATTTGTGGTTCTCTGTCTGTTGTTCATATGTCGTATATTTACTTAAGGTTTAAAATTCAGCTTCACATTGTGCCCCGCCTCCTTCAATGCTGCTAGATATTCTTTCATTTTTTTTTTTAAATGTCCTTGGTCGAGGAATTCCTGGACGTCCTGCATTCAACCCAACCCCTCGGGATGTCCTTAATTACATTTGCCGGGTGATTAGACTTAGTATTTACGTATCTCAAAATGGTGATGGGCTTCATGTATGGTGAAACTGTACCAGCCAATAAGTCAAATTCGCTATGTAAATATTGAACACCATTTTTTTTGTTCATTTCGACAGTGATGTCAAAATCCAACTCTTTTAAAGATATTTCTGTGCAATTTTGGTAAATATATCTGTAAAATGAAATGTTAGTGTTATATTCGTATCATTTAGACGACAATTTAACCATCGCACCCTCTGTGTGTATATATATATATATATATATATATATATATATACACTCGTGAAAGTGAGTATGGTTTTCAGGCCGATAACATCAAGATCCATGAAAATTTGACCATGGTGAGATGCGAACCCGGGTCTCATGGTCTGAAAGAGAATGTTTTAACCACTCGGCCATTTATTCCTGTTTTAACAAGAAGTTATTAAAACAGGAGTAAATAGCCGAGTTCGATCTGACAAATTAAAACTGACACCCTGTCGCCTCTGAGTGTTGACTTCAATGTTCACTTTTATATATATATATGTATGGGAAACTACAAAATCTCCTACAGAAGTTAGCGAAGTAGAACGAGATGGGGCTAAGCATAAAGTACAAGAAGACAGAAAGAATGCATGATCATCAGTAGAAATATGAGCTCGAAATGCGTTTTGCAGGTCGGGGACAATAAAATTAAGCAGAAGTTTAAATATCTGGGAAGATCTGAGATCCGTAGACGTATTGGCATTGCCAAGGACACATTCCAAAAACTGCGCAGAGTGTTGCGAGACAGGAGAAATACTGAGCTGTTACGTGACATCTGTCCTCCTTTACGGCAGCTAATGTTGGACGGTTTCCCCAAATATGAAGAGACTCGAGGCGATGGAGATGGGGTTTTACAGAAGGATGCTGAAGATATGTACTGAGCGTGTGAGCAACGATGACTCCCTGGAGAGGATGCAAACAAAGAGGAGGCTTAATACATAACACCAGGAAGGGGCAGCTGAAGTTTCTGGGACACGTAACGAGAAAGGAGGTCCTGGAAAAATCTGATACTCCCGGGTCGAATAGAGAGAAAGAGAGACAAGGAAAAACAACACATAACATACCTAGCGGGCATAAGCAAATGACAGAACGTGGTCTGGGGAAGGAAGTATAGGGAAGGAACTTGTTGTGAGAGCTGCAAGGAATAGAAAGAGGTGGAGAGCTATGATCGCCTACGTCCTGAAAGGACATGGCCTATAAAAAGAAAGAAAGAAATTACTGATTATAGTAGTTTATTTTTTAAAAAATGAACTTGAGTGAAAGGAAGGCCTGGAGAATTTGATACTCACAGGTCAAATAGAGGGAGAGAGAGACAAGGGAAAGCAACGTATGACATAACTGGCGGGATTGAGTAAATAGATGACAGAACGTGGTCTGGGGGTGGCAGAGTGATGAAACTTATTGAAAGCTCTAAGGGATAGGAGGAAGTGGAGAGCCATGATCGCCTACATCCTGAAAGGACACGGCACATAAAAAAAAAGTGAGAAGACGTGGTAGGACAAGCAGCAGCAGCTGCAGGTTGTGCCAAGAGGAGAACTTGGTGATAGCTATATGGTAGGTAAGTGAGGAATTGTTAAACGTGATAACTGAAATAATGTTGAAATGTAGACACGTAGGCAAAATTGTTTTTAGCCTGTACGACCCCGGATTAAGAAAAATAAAGTTGTTTTTTTTTTTCTAATCTCCTTCCCTTCTTCACACCTCCTCCTCTTCTCAACGTCCGGTGCCGTTGCGGGATAAGGGTGGTGTCGTTAAGGAGCACTTGTTGCCCATCCAGCTGACGGGACTTAACGGTCAAAACCATAGTAGGGCGGCAGGAAACGGTGTTTTACCTCTTACACACACACACACACACACACACACACACACACACACACACACACATATATATATAAATTAATAAGAAAAGCTAGAATATGTAGGTCATTAAATGACCCATGTCCTTTGTGCATACATGAGAAGCTTTTATTTAGTTTTTTATACAATTTCTCATGTGATCTAATAATTTTTTGTTTTCAGTTGATAAATTATATAAAAACTGTCCGAATGTTCGTTTTATCTTTTTTTTTTAGCTTAGTATATATATATATATATATATATATATATATATATATATATATATAGTTGTATATTTAGGCAGCAATCCTTCGTTTATGCATGTTTCATTAAAAACGACAGACAAGATACTACGCTAAACTAATAGCTATTTAGCTATAGCTAAACTAAATTACTAAATAAACGATCTGAGCTCATCTCAAAATGCAGACACGAAAACAAATTTTTACTACATTACTTAAAAATCGAAAACTAAAATGAATAAATACAAATAAACAAAATAATATAAAAAAACAAGTAAAATAAATTAACCAAAACAAAAAATAAACAAATTAACAACCCCCCGTTAGAATAGACGAAATAGAATAAATAAAAATAAAATATAAAATACATAAAAAAACCCAAATAAGTAAATAAAGTAAATAATAATAAACAAATTAACAAACCAATCCCACCAAAATAACCGCCAGGTTAGACTACAACAACCAATACCAAAAATTGGACGTAAAATAGCTATAACTGCTATATATCGATAAAAAACATCACTACGTTACTCAAAAGTCGAAAACCAAATAGAATAAATAAAAATATACAAAAAATGTAAATAAATAAAAAAACTAATAAAAATTAATCCTAATACATAAATAAATGAACAAATTAACAAAACGACCCGACTAAAATAACCGTTAGAACTAACAAAAATAAGCATAAATAAGCAAAAAGAAGTAAAAATAATCAATCAAAATAAATAAATTAAAAACTGTCCACCCGCTAAAATAACAGAAGAGACTACGGCAAGCAATCTAAACATTGGACGCATAAATAGCATTAAATATCTTCCCAGACCAAAACAAACTATTAAAAAAGCGACTTAGGCAAATCATTCCAAGCATTTTTACTATGTTAATAAAACATTAAAAAACAAAAAGAATAAATAATACAAAATGAAAAACAACTAAATTTAATTAACCCAAACAAACAAATAAATAAACAAACAAGCTACTCCCGTAAAAATAACCGCCAGAATAAATTACCCACAAAGCACCACTGACCCATATATATAAATAGCCGAGAAAAATCCAGCATTCACGGTCTGACGATTGCGTCCAGCATGAAACAGCCTGTCGCCACTGAGTGTTCACTTCAATGTTCACTTTTATATTTACATACGCTCTATCTCAGATATTGAGCATTTTATCCCATGAATATAGCACACCTTAAAACTATATTTCTTCATCTTTATATATATATATATATATATATATATATATATATATATATATATATATATATATATATATATATATATATATATATATATATAGGTCTTCAGCCTTCTCCCAAGCTCTTAAATATAGTATAGGCTTATCCACTGAATACTCAAAAATTAAGTTTTACCATCCCGATGTTTTGTTGGTTGCAGACACCAGAACTTTTACTAAGTCATTACTTAATATAAATTCACTCCAAATTTTTAACGGTTAATAGGAGTAGATAGGCTCGCCTATCGTCCGGTCGGCACTCATTCGATGTCTGTTGTTCAGGATATGGTTTACCGGTTCTCTTTCTTTCTTTTACCACGGCCACAGTGATTTAACTATCTTCTCTGATACTCAGACTAACCAGTGGCTGTGACTTTTCATTGTGACGGTACCTGGTTGGCAGTTTGCTAGCTGCTGCTTCCGACTGATCGTTAGGAGCCCGAACACTACGTCGCCCATGGGTAGGTGTCCCTGCATGAATTTCCGGTGAGAAACCCTGAGGAGACATTATGCTCAGCCCTCGACCACACACTGGTTGGTCTGTATTGCCATTGACGACAGATAGTAACAATTATGGTTTTATCTTTTTTTCTCTCTCCTCAAAACATATCTCATGGAAATCACCAAAAAAATATTTTTAAAAAGTACTAAACCAGCTAACAAAACACACCTGCTCGCCACATTTTTTTTCCCAATATTCCTGGTATCCGTTCCAAATTCTACAGCGTAGAATCTTTTCTCCTGGAAAAAAAAAAACTCGCTAGATATCTTTGCCCTTTGTGAAACCAGCTTACATTCTTTCATTGCTACCAATGAATTCTTGGTTCGAGGCTACCTCCCCCCCCCCTTTGCCGAAAAGATTCACATGCCTGACCTTGGTGTTTACATCTGGGATAATCTTCCGATGGCCAGGGAATTGTCTCTCGAGCTTGCTGACTACTCTTTCATGTGCTTCCGTCTTTCGCTACTAAACCCTGTCAGCTATCTATTTTTTCCTTTATCGCCCCCCCCTTCTCAAGACTGCACTAAGACACAATGGCTGACATTATCGAAAAGGCACTTTCTCTCCATCCATCTGCGAACATCTTTGTCTTCGGTGACTTCAATGTTTCACCATGACACGTTGCTGAAACATCCTAAAGGTACTGATGTTGCCGGTATACAGACATTATATTTTCCCATTGCCCAGTCACTTACTCAAATCGTGGACTTCTCTACTCGTTTCCTTAGCCAAACCAGGCTAAGAATATGCTTCTCTACTGGATCTATTTCTTACCTCCTCTCCTTGCTCTTGCAATGCTTCACAATACTGCCGTCTTGGGAACTCGGACCTCTCTGCGGTAATTATCGATATCTCCTTCCAAGCATCCATTAAACAGGAACCCCCAATCCATAAAACCTCTTTCCAGTAGCAGTATGCTAATTGGGACTCATTCCTGGGTTGTCTTCGTCACGCCCCTTGGACTGACATTTTCAATCTCCCAATTGAAAATTACGCCACTGAGGTTTCTTCTTGGGTCAAAGCAGGGATGAACGCTTTCATCCCTTCTAGAAAACATCATGTGAAACTGAAATCCTCTCGATGGTTCGCGAGTCCTCGAAAAAAAATCCCTGTTTGCTGAGAGAATGAGGTACCGCATAGCCTGTAACAACTTTGGCTCTCGTGACTACTGACATCTCTGTAATAGGGTACTAAATAAGTGTAAGGTCTCTATTCCTCCTCTTCAATCGATTTGAGGTCTTATCATCATTTGCTGATAAAGTCGGATCCTTTAACCGTAAATTCTCTTCAAGATCTACTCTTGACTCATGTGGAGTATCCCCGCTTAGAACTGATTCCCTGTTTAGTGATATGCATATAACCTATTCCATGGTTTCTGCTATCATATCTAAACTTGATCCGCACAAACCATGTCGCCCCGATGGCATCCCTGTAATAGTCATTAAGAAGTGTGCTCCTGAACAAACTTCTGTTCTCTCTAAAAATGTATATTAAATGACTCGATGTCTCCTGTTTTCTTGCATGCTGGAAGGTATCGTCTGTTGTTCCAGTTTTTAATAACTCTGCTGAACAATCTGACCCATCCAACTATTGACCTATTAGCCTTCTGCTTCTTTTGGGGAAGCTCTTATCAAATCAATGCTGAATTGGTTCATCATGTCTCATCACGGGGCCTTTTCTCAGACGAGCAATACGGCTTTCATTTCTCCTGATCAACTGCTGATGTACTAACGCTAACTGCGGAAAAAGTCTATCATACTCTAGATAAAAACCGTGAAGCCCCGGCTGTAGAATTAGATATCTCGAAAGCCTTTGACAGGGTCTGACATTCAGGTCTGTTGCACAAGCTGAAAAGCTACAGTATCTCGAGGCACGTTTTTCAGCTGATCCAGTCTTTCCTATCAAATCATGAAAAGAAATTTGTCTTGAACGGCCAACCATATACGCACTTTCGTATTAACGCGGGTGTTCCCCAGGGTCCCATCCTTGGTCCTACGCTGTTTTTCATCTTCATTAACGACCTTCCGGATGACATAAGCTCTCAACTTGGCATCTACGTAGACGACACTAGTATTTACATCTGCCTCGATAGTAAAACGCTGATAAGTCAGACAAAGTTAAAGTGGCAGCTGATGTCCAAAACGACCTCAAGGCCGTCGTTCACTGCGGCAAAATATGGCTTGTCTGTGAATTTTAACGCCTCAAGAACTAAACTTATCTCTGTTAATCATCTCTCGGTCATCCATCAGCACGGCTGTTGCTATCCTACATGTAAGTGACTCATTGAGCCTTCTAAGCTGATATTGTATTCATCGCTAGATGAGCTGCTAAGAAAGTCGGGCGAGACAATCTTTCTCTCTGGAATCTATCTTACATGTCTATATGCCTATCATTCGCCCACGCTTAGAATATTGCTGCTATATATGGTCCGCTGCCCCTACTATTTTCCTGAAGCTCGTTTATAAAATCCAAAGATGAATCAGCAGTATTATTGGTCCTGATTTGGTGGCTCGGCTTCAGTCGTTGCCCACCACCGTAAAGTTACCTCACTGCGCCTTTTTTTTTATAAATACTTTTTTGGTAATTGTTCAGATAGGCTCTTCGCTATGGTCTTGAGACTGTATGAATGTAAGCGTAATACTAGACTGATGGCGATATCTCACTAATTTACAGTTGTGCTAACTAGATGTAGCCGTAACTTCTATGCTAAGAGTTTCTAATCAGCGTACTTCTCGCTTGTGGAACTCCCTCCCAGCTTCATGCTTTCCAACCAACTTTAATCTGCAAAAAGTTAAATGCAATGTCAATCGCCATCTACTGTCCTCCTGATTGCTTTTTCCTCTTTCTCGTCATTACTAATGTCTCTGTTCCTAATTCCTTCACACTCTTGTTGTACTGTCTTTCTTGGGTGATACGATTATATATATATATATATATATATATATATATATATATATATATATATATATATATATATATATATATATATATATATATACCCTTGTTCAAATTTATTGCAACAAAACGAATAAACGATAAGATTTTTCGTTTTTTTTCCAATAAAGCATGACCCAGTGCGCATGTTAGTACTTCGAATGTCTATTCCACGAGGTCGTTCCTTGCAGATTGACTACAGGTCCTCGATTGGATTTAAATCAGGAGAGTTTCCTTGCCAGTCTATAGTACTTTGATGTGTTCACTGCTAAGGCTTGCCAGTGTGTACGTGCAGCGTAACAATTTTCGTATGCTTTCTTGGAGTTACGACCATCGTAGACAAAGCCCGTAGGACAACTAATCGAGAGTTGAGACAATAGTGTCTGGGTGTGATAAAAATCCGATGCATGTAGAAGCCAAGTGACTTACCTGCTAACATGGCTGCCTTCTTGTGTCTTCTTGGGAAAGCAGGCTAGCTAATTTTACCTCATTTTATAGGAGAGTGCCTAATACACCAGTTAGGTCCGTCCATTTTGCTAGAATGGACCTGCCCAATACATTTGCATGAGTGGTCTCTATTCACCCATATGTCTCCCCATTAAATGACTCAAGTCAGTTTATCTTAGTGGCTGTAACTGTTTACTTGTGTGTCAGACCACTTGCACGCTAACCAATATTCTACAATGCAATTAGAGATGACGCAATATTTTTGAAGGCCAAGGAAATTTCATCATACACCCCGAAAATTGATTCATATTACTGCACACCACTGCAAATGGCGTAATCTGAGGAAAATACAGAAATCGATTTCACCCTGTCATTACAATGGTTCTAAACTGACTGTATGGTGAAAGAAAAGAAACTAAAGTGGTTGTTTCAATTCATTTGCACAAGGGTGTATAACAATGATAGCCTCTCAAGGTGATCAATCTAACACAACCGCATAGTCATCTGGTATGAATTTCTGTTTTCTATGGGTGTGTTTATGTGAACCCGTATGCATGTATGTGTTATGGGACCTGACCTATAACGACAGAGTGAACTCTTCCTGACTATGAATACTGCGCCTCTCAAGAGAGAGGGACGAGACGGAATCGAGTCGTGAGCAGTCTCTGACTGTGTGCGACTTCTGTCGAACTCTCTGCTTTGGCAGAGAGGAACTCGACTTTGCCGAAGGGCAAAGTTTCGTCCGGGGAGGTAGACAGTCCCTGAACCCGTTTATACGGGTTCTAAAAGGGCATATTTTTAGCCGAGCCTACGGGCTCGGAGAACCCACATTAAGCCGGCCTTCTGCCACATGCGACCCACGTGGGAGGGTTGTTAAATATCGAGATGGAATCGAGTCGAGCCAATAGTAGTTCACTCCAAACCAGACTGACAGTCATACTAACACCTTTCACATCTTGTATTATTATTCTGTGTAATATATCTTTGTTATTTCTACTCTTGTGCTTGTGTTGTTCTTCCTTGATCCTAACCTTGGAACATAACAGTATGTATGTCTGTATTTGTGAAAGTGTCATCGCAAACGGACAGAGAGAATTTCCCCCATTCTACCACCACCCAAACATAACCAAACACAAACATGCATAAATAAATTCAATTTTTAAAAATAAACCAGTTTGTCTGATGATCGCAAAAGTGTGAAACCCAAAGTGACATACAACTATATATATATATATATATATATATATATATGCGTCCTCTTTGAGATTGCAAACTAACCGGCATGTAATATACTTCTTCCAGAATCAACAAAAGCATCATAGTTTACAATATTGAAATCTGCTTCCCTTACTAACCAACCGGATGTTAATGATTGAAACGCTAAAAAAAGATTTATTTATTTCTGTACGACTTTAAAGGCTCTGTTAAAAAATGTACGGCATGTGGTTCTGTCGAAGCGCACGTAGACTTACAGAAAGAAATTTGTGACACTTCAAACGTAGGTAAACAGCGAAACAGTCTGTCTGTGGATGACAAAAATAGTAGCTCCTGAAATTAATTTCGGTTGAGCCCTCTGGTTTGGGGTGTGAATTTGTAAACAGTGACTATTTATGCTAATACTGCAAGACTCTTCGACAGAATTGAGTCACTGTCAGTCACTGTGTGTTTATCCGAATCTAAAAATAAACACGCTAAAATTCACCGTACGCTAATGGCTTAGCGGGTAGAAGTTATATATATATATATAACATGAGAAGGAAAAACAAATTCTCAGGAAGAGAAATTCCCACTTCATTTTTTTATTGCTTGCCAGGTTGATAAAGGATACACGCGTGTCCGAAAGTTCCTACTTTTTAAAGACCGACTAATGTATAATAAATATTTTTAGTTTTATTACCAATATCATTATTTTGTTGTTGTTTTTTTTTGTCTCTCGAATTTATTCCATTATTTATATATATATATATATATATATATATATATATATATATATATATATATATATATATATATTATTGTTATCCACAGACAGACTGTTTCGCTGTATCACAGCTCGTCAGTGTGGCTAGACGTCCGGTTGCCTCTAGCTAGGATCGAAACCCGCTCCGGCTGAATTGGCGTCAGTCGGAAATTCTACCACTTAGCCGTTGGCGCACGGCAGGGATGAAGGTGAATTTTAGCGTAGTTATTTTTAGATTTTAGATAAACACACAGTGACCGACAGTGACTCAATTCTGCCGAAGAGTCTTGCTATATTAGCTTTAATAGGCACTGTTTACAATCCCACGCTTCATTCCCACAGCCTCAACCGGAATTAATTTTTCAGGAGCCAATATTATTGTCATCCACCGACAGACTGTTTCGCTGTATCACAGCACATTAGTGTGGCTAGACGTCCGGTTGCCTCTAGCTAGGATCGAATCCCGTATATATATATATATATATATATATATATATATAATCATTGTTACTCCAAGCAAGGCAGTATATCCACTAGCACGCAAGGGAATTGAGACAGGGGAGATCTGGCAATCCTGGTTGTATCGGGTTGTCGGATACTTAGTCTGTCAAGGTTCGCCTTGTTTACGACAGCCCAACTGGCGCGGTCCTTTTCTACCAATTTGGCTATTGAGATCGTGTAGATTTTTGCCTATTCCGCGGTTGGGGTCTTCATGGTCCTGGTTGCGTTCAGTCTGGTCTCTCCTCATGAACCTTACAGCCATAGGTGGCCTTACATAAACTGGAGCTCCAGATGGCGTCGTTTTGCGATAACTAGTGCATACAAGCCCTATAACATGACAAGGAATGACCGTATATATTTTACACTAGATGTCGGAGAGAACAGTTTCTAATCAAATGTATCACTTAACATTAATTTAAGGACAATAACAGAACCGAATCAAGAAATAAGAAAAGATTAAAAGTATAAAATAATTATCATTAAATATATGAGAATATTTTTTATTATTGTTGTAGCTAAAAATAAATATTTGAAAGATAAATAACAAAGGAAGAAATTCAGTAATATATCAATAGTTAAAATAAAAATAAAATAAAAGAACTTGACAGAAGACTGGAATAAATTAATTAAAAGAGCTCTTAGAGTCATTGAAAAAAATGGAATCAATTACCAAATTTTTACTTTGAGAAACTTTTGCAAAAAAAAAAAAGCCAAAAGAGACATTGCTGCCCAAATGCACAATTATATATATATATATATATATATATATATATATATATATATATATATATATATATATATATATATATATATATATATGTGTGTGTGTGTGTGTGTGGGGTGTGTTTATGTGTTTGTGAGTGTGTGTGTGGACATTGACGTCAACACCGAAACTTCAATGCCCACTCTATTCACGATATTGAACACTGGGGAGGAAGTGTGGGTTTGTAAACAGTGGCTACCACTTCTAATAATGCAAGACTCTTCGGTAAATCGAATCGAATTCTCTCAGTCACTATGTGTTTATCTAAAAATAAATACGATTAAATTCCCCTTCATCCCTGCCATGCGCCAATGGCTTAGTGGTAGACTCCCCGACGCCAATTCAGTCGGGTTTCGATCCTAGCTAGAGGCAACCGGACATCTAGCCACAATGATGAGCTGTGATACAGCGAAAAAGTCTCTGTGGATGACAATATATATATATATATATATATATATACTACAGTTCAAATGTTTGAAGCCACCACCAGAATTAGTGTGGTGAACTTGACAGAAAGAATGAAAAAAAAGAAAAGAAAAAAGTTCTTGGAATCATTGAAAAAGAATGGAATCAATCATCAAACTTATACTTTGCGAAACTTTTGCAACGAACGCTAAAAATTTGTTCTGCAGTAATCAATGCTAAAGGAGGATATTTTAACGAGAGTAAAATTTAATCATAAAATGCTTTTTTGTCATGATAAAAGTTCTAATGAAAAATCATTTTTTAACCATGTATAATAATTTTCTCTCCTTTGAAGTACAAGACATCAACTTTTTGGACCAATTTAAAATGTCTACCAGGTGTCGCTTCAAACTTTTGAAATATATTGTACATGCGTGTATGTTTGTGGGTTTGCGTGACAGCGATCATAATCCTTCCCGCCTTTTATCGGCGCTACACTCCGGTTGTTGTTCCTATTCTCATTGTTATAGCGTTTTTGTGACAAGAATTCCAAACATCTGATCTGATCCTTAGCTTGAATTCGGTCCATGTCAGGCAAACCAATCACAACAAACTCGACTGTCTAAATTAACAGATTCTGAACTCCGCATTATCGTTGCCCGCTGACTGCAGATCAGCTGGCACCTCTACAATCTTTTTTTTTGTATCGTGGGATCTTCAACGAAATCTCTCGGTTTGTCTCAGGAGAGAGTAAACGATATGGCTGTCTTAATCTAAGCTCTTGTTTACTACAGTAAGAAAATAAGAGAACTAAAAGAATCTGCAGTTTAATTATTTAGATTTAATTCTGAAAAACTGGATAAGGAATAACCTTAAATTAATTTCAGGAAGGGTATATGAATCATTTACTTTCGAGGCATTCTGAAAATTGAATGAGGATTTAACTTAACACGTTGAGCCCTAACCACTGCTTTACCGGTGTTAAAGAAAAATGACTTAATGCCCAGCCACCGGTTGAAAAGTGGGTAAACACTTGTAACTATTTTTATATCTGTTACGAAACATCAAATACCAATTATTTGTGAATGTTGACTCAGGAGCTCAGGCAGAGGGGTTAAAATTGCCCAGGAACGCAGGGTTCAAAGGGTTAATTTGAGTGTAGAAAGTCTGGGAGGACGAATGAATAAATTTTAACAAAAAATGTAAAGAGAAGCTAATAGGATAAAAATAACAGCTTTTCTTTTTTTTTTCTCCCATTTTTATTCTACCACAGGCGGGAAGTGCGAGAAAAGGAATAGGTTGAAGTAGAAGTGGCCGTTGCATTTAACTATTTCAACAGTGAAACGGCGGACCTAGTCGCCAATTTAGCAGATCATTAAAATTCATGTAGTCGGGACAGCAGAAAAAAAAAAAGAAAGAAAGAAAAGGCTTGTCACACTAGTTGCCATGGAAATATTTGTAGAAAAGAGAACAGGAAGCCACATGACGTCGGTGAGAAAGTGATTGATCTCGAGATGCCTAATCAGGATCGAATAAATTACAGAGTTTTCTTTCGATTTTGTCAAAAATCTCGAGAAGTACAGCAGGAGCACCCGAACAGATATGGAAACATTATCATATATATATATATATATATATATATATATATATATATATATATATATATAACGAGCCAGGTAAGCCTACCTAGGTTTCACCTAAACGGATCGTCAGGGTAGAACTGATCCGGTTGGGTTTACCTGGCTTTTGAGGTTTATATTAGGTTTGCTCTACTTAGTGTATTGAGCACTTTACGTAGCTACTTTAATCATTTTGGAGGTTTTTTTTTCTTTGAATTCTGGACGATTGTTTGTTTTCGCCTCAATTTCATGTTCTTAGTTCTTTCTTTTTTTATTCCTCATTTTTCCTTGGGTATTGGTTTGTTCAACTACAAGCCGAAATACATGAGTTTTTTCCAAGCGAGTACGACTATTTATAATATATATATATATATATATATATATATATATATATATATATATATATATATATATATATATATATATGAAAGAGTACATTGAAAACTTCGCGTCCCAAACTAGACCTTTAAAAACTCTTTTTTTTTCCATTTGGTCATATTCTTAAAAACGAGATTTACTAAGAATTTTGGAGTACCTCCTTATATATATATATATATATATATATATATATATATATATATATATATATATATATATATAATTTAATTTAAAGAAAAACAGATCACTTTAGGGATCCATTTGCAATAATTTATTCAAAATTTACACTTTTGACGGGCAGTATTAAGTTTAAATTTTGAATTCATTTCTCGTTTCATCTTTTGAAAGTGAAGTCTGAAGATCCAGAGAAAAATAAAATTCTTTCGGGAAATAAATTATTGCAAATGGATCCTTAATGTGGTCTGTTTTACTTTAAATTAGATTATTCGCTCTGACGAATATATATATATATATATATATATATATATATATATATATATATATATATATATATATATATATATATATATTATATATACCCGGTGTAACAGCAAAATTGTCCAAAACTAATTGAGATTCTTTTTTTCCAGGTTTTCAGATAATGCGTTTAGCCATCTTGACTCCATTTGTCTAAAGAATCACTGAAAAACACTTTGAGTTATTCACCTAGAAATAGAAAAGGTTAAAATCGTTTTCTGTCGGCCCCACTGTCTTCCCAAATAAGCAATGGTGAGAGGAAAAAATAATGACCTTCAGTAATGGTACCAACATTCATATTCTGGCTTTTTTTATTAATATTACTAGCAAAATACAATCTTGTCGGCATTAAACCCATTGAGTTTGATATGTCGTAAAACCAAATCAAACCAAACTAAACCAAACCAAACCAATCATCCCATGGACCCAGTTTAACAGTTCTTCATTGGTCCACGTATTTCAGACAATCCTACAACTTATTAACTAAACCGGTACCAATTGGATCCCATTTACGTGGGTTCGTGTAAATTGCGTGACGTAAATTACTGTGATGTCTCTTATACGAACAGGGAAATTTCAGGAGACTCTGACAACATATTCCTTAAAAAGTAGGTTAATTAAATAAATATTTTGACTCATTATTTAAGAAGGGTAATTAGTTTTTATTAATGTTCAGTATTAATTGAGGTAACCAAAGTAATTATTTTTGTTCAGGATGAGCCAGCACGCAGGCGGTTGAGGTTTGAGTCCTTGAGTGGGAGTGACAGAGAGAGAAGGAGAAAAAGAGGGAATGAGAAAGAGAGAGAGAGAGAGAGAGAGAGAGAGAGAGAAGTTTTAATATCATCACTGGTGTACATATGCAAATTGTTCTCTCTTCCAGTCTCTCTCTCTCTCAGTCTCTCCCATTCCCTCTGATTTAAAAAAAAATAACATATATATATATATATATATATATATATATATATATATATATATATATATATATATATATATATATATATATATATATATATATATATATATATATATATATATATATATATATATATATATATATATATATATATATATTTAAATAGGGTAATTAAATTAAAGTTTGCTTGACTGAAATTTTTGACTGACTGAGTGGGCTGAGAGCACGTCAGGATTAAAAGTGATAAGATTTTCATTAATAAAAGTTCACGAATGCACACGCCAGCGGACATATTTATAGCGTCTAAAAAACGGAAGTCTACTAAAAAAATATAAGCACTAAATATAACGAGTGATTAAAAAGTTCGCTTTCTGACCACGAGAACCGGGTTCGAATCTCACCATGGTCGATTTGACAGGACGGTGACTTCGAAATGTTATCTGTAGCAAAAAAATTTGTAAAAAAGTAACATCGTTCCGCGTATGACTAAGATCAAAGTGTAGTATCTGTTTCAGCAGCCGCCCTACGGCTCCAGCTATTCATCATCATAATCTGCAGTTCCCTCGACCCTCCGCTCGGGCCATCCTTTCCAGAACAATACATTTCAGCGACCACAAAACCGCCCTTTTCAGGACAACATTTTTCATTGACTTCCACAAAACTGTCTCAGGACGACGCTCTTCTCGCCATATTTTTTGCCTCGTGCACTGTAACATTATTTTTGGAAAATCGACTTGAAACAATTAAAAAAAGAGCCAGCAATATTCAGTGTGGCATTAAATAATTCTCATCAAAATAAGTTCAAAACTACTTGGATAGATGTCACTAAGGCTTTTGATTCTGTTGTTAGTCGATCTCAGTACCTTTCTTGTATCAGCTCCGAAGAATACAATATACATGTACACTAACTAAAATTTAACCCAGTGTCATTCGCACACCGACCCTCATTCGACCCCTTGACTATGATCGACACTCTGGAACTCCTTACCGTTACCTAGGGTTTCGCTCGGGCCTTATTTGACGTCCCCTGATCTATATGTTCATTTACCATCAGTTTTGTTTTTATTCTGGTTACCATTGAGAAAGCTACAGAATACAATATAATAGTTTCTCATGTGTTGGCTACGAAAAAGGGTTTTCAATTCCATAGAAAACTGAGCCAATAATTACAACCTAATCCAGCTGAGTTACTTCCTTCAATCTCTGGTTTAAGTCGTAAATCAGCTCTCTAACGTAGTTTTATGAATAATCAAGAGTGGTCTCCCCTTGTTTTGTTACTCTCCGCTTTGAGAGAGCTATTTCTGTTTACTGGGACTATAGAAGGACACTATACGCGAACCTTGTATTCTCAGTTGAATAAAGCTTTCTTAAAGCCTACATCTACGTACTTTTGTCATTACACTTATGTTGTCAACTGATCTTAGAGGACAATTTAGAATTCAATAGGAAATCACTCCACTATCTTTCGCGAGAATGAATGGAAATTTCAGATAATAAACGGAAAGGAATATATTGATAGTTATGACCGTCTTAGTGCTGGAAAGACATGTCATTGTTTATTTTGTCTCGAGCCTTTCATTGGAAACTAAATCCTGAGTTTCTGGCGATTGGGAAAAACAACTTAGAGGAAAAGGCATCTAAAATAATCTATAAATCTGATTTCTGGCCAGTAAATTGTTGTGTATGGATATATAACATTGACACAATTTGCATATTGAATGGATATATGGCAAGATAAAAAACGCACGTCCTATTACCTTAGTTAAAAAATAAAATCGGATCAGTTCCACTCAAGCAGTTTCCCCCGAAACGCTGAGGATTCTTCCTCAATCGCTAAAATCTTGGCCTGTTAAAGCTTGAGTTCTAGACTCTATCTTCCCATATACCCCTATAAACCATATGTATTACTCTGTAATTCTCAACCTCAAGTGGATGATATTGATAAATAATGTATTGAAATGTTGTGAGCCTCTCGCTACTCTATCACTATTTCCGTGAAAAGTACTCAAACGAATTACATTCCTTAGCCATGAATTTCAGAACTGCCGGAAGCTGACATGCAATTTCTGAGTGGAATGAGTTCTTCAGCCAGACAGTATATAACCTTCTTCATATTTATGTCCAGTTAACAGGTAAGAAAATTTTATCATAAATTATAATTAGGTTTTAGATACTCTTTTGCCTTATAATTAGGTTTTAGATACTCTTTTGCCTTATGATTAGGTTTTAGATACTCGTTTTTCTTATGATTAGGTCTTAGATACTCTTTTGCCTTATGATTAGGTTTTAGATACTCTTTTGCCTTATGATTTGGTTTTAGATACTCGTTTGTCTTATGATTAGGTTTTAGATACTCTTTTGCCTTATGATTAGGTTTTAGATACTCTTTTGCCTTATGATTAGGTTTTAGATACTCGTTTGTCTGATAATTAGATTTTAGATACTCTTTTGCCTTATAATTAGGTTTTAGATACTATTTTTGCCTTAAAATTAGGTTTTAGATACTCTTTTGCCTTATAATTAGGTTTTAGATACTTTTTTGCCTTATAATTAGGTTTTAGATACTATTTTACTTTATAATTAGATTTTAGATACACTTTTACCTTATTATTAGGTTTCAGATACTCTTTTGCCTTATAATTAGGTTTTAGATACTCTTTTGCCTTATGATTAGGTTTTAGATACTCGTTTGTCTTATAATTAGATTTTAGATACTATTTTGCCTTATATTTAGGCTTTAGATACTCTTTTTCCTTATAGAGTGCTTAAATATTATACTGCGGTCAAAACATAGCTATTATAGAGTCAGAGATGTTCTCCAAAGATTCAGACAATCAACTGTTTTGAATTTGGTTACAGTAGACAGGAGCAAAAAAAAGTTTAAAGCTGGTATTGATAAATAGTGTATTGATATCATCCACAGGTTAAAAACGACCTTTTAATCATTAAATTTTTGACTAATAATTAGATGTTATCATTTTTTTCTTATTAATGACTTAGAGATTTTAGTTTATTAGGAAATACTATTATCACTACTTAATGTGCATCCATCGCTATGAACAGGTGCTCTCTAGGGGAGGTTGCATGCCTTGAGCACTTATTGGAACTTAAACTCAATCCTGACCTCATGGAACATACGATCCATCTCTAAAGATGCTGGAAAAAATAAACTGTACCGTACCACTCTAGTAAATATGCTATCCTATACTTTTACAAGAACCAGATCAAATTGAAAGTAGAGTCAGTTAGTTATGTGCCATGCGGGATACACGCTTAGGCGATCATGTATCTTTCGATACATGACTGACGAGGCAGATTTTTCTTTCCTGCAGTAGGTTACGATTTCTTTAGTAGACCAATTGTCATCCAAGGCTATAGAACCCGGTATGTTCTGCTATTTACTCATAGCTGGAGGGAGAAGAAGAGGATTCATACCTTTCCCAAGGGAGGCACGGTGGAGTAATGGATAACGGCTCGGATTGAGGAATCGTAGAGCCGAGTTCGAATCCCAGTCGAATCCGTTACATTCACTTACGTGCTAACACCCTTGGGAAAGGTGTGAATCCTCTTCTTCTCCCTCCAACTATGGGTAAATAGCAGGACAGACTGGGTTCTATAGCCTTGGATGGCAACTGGTCTAGGAGAAGGTCAACTCTGAATTCAAAACCATTCGGCGTCTGCACCGGCATCCGGCGGCCTCTTGGTTACTTGGTTGCGGCAAGTAAGAGCATATTCCTCCCTCCACTGGGATAGCACGCGAGGTGTGGGGACCGCGTGTGAAGTTCAAAAAACTCCCTTGTTACTCCGTTTCAAGAATTCGCCGCCGTTGGAATCGGGAATAGCTGTCGCTCGTTTCAGCATTGGCGACGGATCGCCGTGCTTGGTCGGCCTTCCTTGGAAGGAGCCGGCTTAACCGATCCAGGGGGAATGCCGCAACATACATACATACAAGGGTATTAGCACGTCATGTACCATGCGTGATACATGCTTAGGCGATCATGGATCTTTCGAGACATGGCTGACGAGGCGGAATTTTTTTTCTGTAGTAGGTTGCCATTTCTTTCTGCGGTAGACCAGTTGCCATCCAAGGGTATAGGCTATAGAACCCGGTCCGTCCTACTATTTATCCATAGCTGGGCAGAGAAGAATTGGATCCGTACCTTTCCCTCCACGTAAGTGAATGTAACGGATTCGACTGGAATTCGAACTCTGCTCTCCGATTGCTCAATCCGAGTCGCTATCCATTACGGCACCGTGCCTCCTCCTGAAAATGGAGTACTGCTGCCATATATGGGCAGGAGCTGCCTAGTCTTTACTTTTCAGTCTTGATAGGGTCCAAAAATATCTTTGCGTCCTTGTGGGTGACAAATTATTTTCTCCCCTACAATCCGTTTCCCACGGATGAAATCCTGTGAGCCTCTCGCTATTTCCGTGCTCAGATGAACTACATTCCTTAGTTCCTCCAATTCTGACATTCATAGCTAAGACCTGACATGCTACGCACTTTGTAGCAAACCACCCTCGTTCCTTTCATATTCCATTTGTGAGTTGTAAGTTCCACTTGAGCAGCAGCCTCTCACAGAACATTGAGGATTCTTCCTCACTCACTACAATCTTGACGTGTTCAAGTTTAGAGTTTAGAATTATCTTCGCACATATCTCCATAAACTCTGTCTTTACTCTTTCATCCTCTACCTCAAGTGACTCTTTGGTCTTATACAGAGTGAACATCATTGTAAAACTAAAAATAATAATAAATAAATTAAATTTTTTCCAATATCCCTAATTGAAGTAATATTCACAAAACTAGTCTTACTACAGAGAACCAGCCGATCAGGCAGGGCCAAAATTGTGCCTTTAAGCAAATCTTCCCTAGTCATAGATCTCCTGAAATTATTTTCTACCTTACAATCCCTTTCCCACGGATGAAATGCTGTGAGCTTCTCACTACTCTATCACTATTTCCATGGAAAGGGTGCAGATGAACTACGTTCTTCAGTTCCTTCAGTTTAACCTTCACGGCTCAGACCCGCCATGTTACGCACATTGTAGCGAACCACCTTCATTCCTTTCGTATTCCATTGGTGAGATAAAAGTTCCATTCGAAGAGCTTCATCCCGTGAACCTCTGTTCTGTGAAAGAGGATGCTTTCTCGATCACTGTTCAAGTCTTGGGTTAGCCATTCTCTTTCCCACATATAAACTCTGTACACCTCTACCCCGGGTGGCTCCAAGGCCTTGTACAGGGGGAGCCTCACTGTAAAAAATGTATTAATAAACACATTAAAATAAATTGATATACATATTTTTTTTATTGAATTGAATATCATTATTGATGGAAACAGTGTGTTTGAAGAGCAGTAGCAAAGGTACTCATATTGGGCTGAAAATCGATGAGTTTTACTCGAATGTCACTACGTTTTATTTATCGATACCTTTTAACTCTCCACGTATTTCTCCCCCCTCCCCGAATAGTCCCATCGACTCCCACAAAGATCAATACCGGCTACTTTGAGGGCTTCTAGTAGAGAGGATTGATCATATCTGTTGTGTATGAATCAAAGGCATATATATATGTAGATTAATAGCTAATCAATACGTTTATGAAAAGACCTTGATAAGAATTTTATATCACCTTACATAGAAAGCATCAATTAGTTCGAAAATAGACGTTAAACGCGCTTCGGTGAGTCAACTGATTAGGAATTAAAAACAACTCGTGGGAATTCCAGGTGCCTCGCTTCTGGAGAAGCACATTGTTTGGTGTTTAGTCATGGAAAGACGCGGAACTAAGGGGCGATAATAATTATGCTTTTTTGAAAGCCGACAGGGAGCAGTTTTATTTTGTGCGGGAAATGCCCGAAGCAAGAGAAAGAAAGAAAGAAAGAAAGAAAGAGAGAGAGAGAGAGAGAGAGAGAGAGAGAGAGAGAGAGAGAGAGAGAGAGAGAGAGAGGGTGAGGATAATGGAACACTGAAAGAAAGAGTAGAGGTACAGAGGAAAAAAAAACAAAAGAAAGAAAAAAAACTGTAGGTTTGAGAAAGAAAGACAGAATGAATGAATGAGAGAAGTGGGGGTAATGAAACGCTGAAACAAAGCTGAGAGGAGCAGAGGTAAAAAAGAAAGAAAGAAAAAAACTGTATATTTGAGAAAGATAGAAAAAAGAAAGAAAGAATGAATGAATGAGGGAAGTGGGGGTAATGAAACGCTGAAACAAAGGTTAGAGGAACAGATGTCAAAAACAAAGAAAGTAAAAACTGTATATTTGAGAAAGAAAGAAAGAACGACAGGAAGAAAGAAAGTAAGAAAGAAAGAAAGAGAGAGAGAGAAAGAAAGAAAGAAAGGGTGATAATGAAACACTGAAACAAAGGGTAGAGGAGCAGAGGTCAAAAAACAAAGAAAGAAAAAACTGTATATTTGAGAAAGCTCGATAGAAAGAAAAAAAGAAAGAAAGAAAGAAAGAAGGAAAGAAACGGAAACTGTATAATTGAAAAAGAACGCGAAAATTATAGACATGAAGAAAGAAAAACTTTACGCTTGAGAAAGAAAGAAATATAGAAAATAAAGCGATATAAATTAGAAAGAAATAAAGAGAGGAAAGGAAACTATGATTTAGAAAGAAAGAAAGAAAGAAAGAAAATAGAAATAACAGATAGAAATAAAAAAGATAAGAAAGAATGAAAGACGCAATAGAATAGAAAAGTAAAGGAAAAAAAGACTAGACATAGAGAGAAGTCAGAAGTAGAAGGACAGGGGATAGAGTGAGAGAGAACGAGAACAAAAAGTATTAAAAAGAGGAAGACGACGAAATAATATGAATAAAACAGAGAAGAAGAAGAAGAAGAAGAAGAAGACGAAGAAGACGAAGAAGAAGAAGAAGAAGAAGAAGAAGAAGAAGAAGAAGAAGAAGAGAAAGAAATTTAGGAAGTGTAGATGCAGAAAGAAACTAGTGGAGAGAAAGATGAAGAGGAAAGGCAAAAGGCACAAGAAAGAAAAAAGAAGAGAATTAAGAGGAAAGGAAGCGTTGTGAAAACTGTACGAAGAAAAGAGAACAAGAGAAAGAATAGACGAAGAAGAAAAAGATGAACAAGAACAAAAACACTATGAAATGAAAGAGAAAAGAAGAATAACAATGTCGACAGCAAGAATGAAAAAAGGAAGAGAAAAGGGCAATAAAAACAACAGAAGAAGAGGCGGAGGAAGAGGGGGAGTAGAACAAGAAGAACAATGGATAATAATAATAATAATAATAATAATAATAATAATAATAATAATTAGAAGAAGAAGAAGAAGAAGAAGAAGGACAACAACAAACTCAATAAGTGCAATAACAACAACAGTGACAAACTAAAGAGACAAGTGTAATAACAACATTAGAAGAAGCGGACGAGAATAAGAATAAGAACAACAATGGAGAAGGAGGAGGCAAGAAGAAGAAGAAGAAGAAGAAGAAGAAGAAGAAGAAGAAGAAGAAGAAGAAGAAGAAGTTCAACAACAACAACGACAAGAACCATAACAACATTAGATGAAGGAAAAGTAAGGTGGGGGAGGAGGAGAAGATGAGAAGGAGACCAATAACGACAACATAGAGAAAACAAAGGAACCGTGAAACGCGTGTGAATAAGACGCCCTTATCCTTCAGAAACTGTACCTAATGACCTTAAATGCAAATTCGAACACGGTCAGCGAGTTTTGTCAATGATGAATGATTCCTTATGGTTTTTCATCGTATTTTCTTCTTGGACTTGGCTGTTTACTTCGTGCGTACGTACGTGCGTGTCGTATAAAGAGTTGGATAGATGTTCGCTACCCAACCGTTAAAATAGGCTGCCGGAAATAGTTCAGATCACGTGAATGAATGATCCTGGCATTTCGATTATTTTTTTTTTCAAATACGCGCTACTAACTTTAGCTCGAAATATATGAGAAGTCTTACTTGAAATATATGAAAGGCCGTTTGTATGACGGTTTCATAATGTTACGGTTTCAATAGGATTGATATTACAAAACACTTTCCTTATGGAACCATAAGGAAAGTGTTTTGTAATATCAATCCTCCCATATGACAGTAATAGCCGGACGTTTCCTCACAGCCGAAGAAGAGGCAAGGGATAAGTGATTCGACAGAAAGATGCCGAGCATGCCATAGACAGAGTATGTAAGCAATTAGAAAGTTTTAAGGAAGATCTAAACAAAATGGAAGACTAAACTTAGAATAAAAAATAGACTGTTAAAATGTTTGGGGCAACCTAATGATGAAATAATGCTTGGGGAATTTGACACTCACAGGACATATTGATGACAAGAAGGACGGAAGTAACATACACCCTTGTGCAAATTAATTAAAACAAAACAAAACAAAACAAATTCCGTTATTATTTACTTTTTGTTCGTATTTCTTCCAATAAAACATGACCCAGTACATATGTTAGTACTTCGTATGTCCATTCCACGAAGTCGTTCCTTGCAGATTTTCCATAGATTCTCGACTGGATTGAGTTTCCGGGCCAGTCCATTGTACATTGATTTGCTCATTGGTAAGGATTGCCAATGTGTTTTTGTAGCGTTACAATTTTCGTACGCTTCCTTGGAGTAACACACATCACCTGTAATGGCCGTAGGACAACTAATCGACAGTCGAGACAATAATATCTGGGTATGATGAAAATCGGATGCAATCAAGGATGATGCAATATTTTCCAAGGACAAACAAATTTCATCATGCACCCCGAAAATAAATTGATATTACTGCACAACGCCGCAAATGACCTAATCTGGGGAAAAGTAGAAATCGATTATACCCTGTAACCCAGTGGGTCTAAAACTGACCGTTTGGTGAAAGAAAGGTAAGTAAGGTGGTTGTTTCAATTAATTTGCACAACAGTATACTTAACGCGCTTATGTAAGTATTTCAGAAGCGTGGGGGGGGGGGAGAGAGGGATATTAAAAATATGAAAAATTGCTAATAGAAAATTGTGGAGGGCTATGATCGCCCACTTCTTGAAAGAAAACGGCACACCGAAGAAGAAACGATCACCATCCTTGTCCCTTTACTGCCTATTACGTTGAACATTGTCTTATGTAATCTGTTTTCATCACTTGTTATGAGCTTACGGCCATATCACATTCAAACACCAGTTGCCACACGATCACCGAAGTTAAGCAACGTCGAGCCTGGCCAGTACCTAGTTGTGTTACCTCTTTGGATTACCAAATGCTGTAAGGTTGGATGTGCGTGTAGTGTAATGGATGACGGCTCGGAATTGTTAATCAGAGAGACGAGTTCCAATTCCAGTTGGGTTCGTTAGATTCATAAGGTATGAATCCAGCTCTTCTCCTCCAAGCTATGCGTTAATTAGTATAACTAGATCATTTATTATCTCCAAAACTTTCTTACAATCTAAAATAGTTGCTGGTTTTAAGCCTATAAAGGGTTGATAAGTCATGTAAAACGAATGAATGAAAAAATCACCGGTTGTGATAATATTTAACGGACAGTTTATTTCCTTCAGTATCTGTCTATATTTCTGAGATGAGGTATTATGTACATTATTTACATTATTCGGACTATTGTCCTCATCTTTGTCGCCATATTTATTACAACGTTTCGGCCTTTCAGTATCTGTCTATATTTCTGAGATGAGGTATTATGTACACTATTTACATTATTCGGACTATTGTCCTCATCTTTGTCGCCATATTTATTACAACGTTTCAGTCGTTGTACGTTCCGGTCTTATTCCGGTGGTTGTAATGTCGAACTGAACCCTTTATTTCGCTCACTGGGGTAGACTGTTCTAGTTCCACGTACCATGTTTAATGGATGTCAGTTATCAGTTATCTCCTGTTAATTCTCCTCCCACTCTGAAAGTTCTCCACTGCCTTAGCCGGGTATTGAACTCACACTCCTTGGGTCCTGTCACTGGATCTACCCAACGCCTTTATCCACTGTGCCATGTGTGGAACTTTTGTCATGTCAACGAACACTCATTGCCACTATTGTGATGCCAACGAATACTCGTTGTCACTTTCGTAATGCTCATGGTAGTAGAAACTTTGTAATCGCAGATACAACTATAGTAACGCCGTTGAACAATGCTGGTGTCAGACGCCTTCGAATATCACTCGCACTAATAGTTCTTGCTCGAATAGTAATCCGTATAGTGATTAGTATAGCGAAATGGTATAGTGAATAGAGTAGAGAATAGCGATCCGAATAGTAATAGAGGATAGACTAGAAATGTCGATCATTTACACACCAAACTAATTCCTACATATGCGTTTCCTCTATGGTCACGTGGTCTACTTAATTCAATAATAGGATCGCCTGTGTTTGCTCACTGGCGATCTATGTTCAAACTCAAGTGTCGGCAGTGACACTTTATTCTTATATGACAGGAACAAAAACATCCAACAGGCAGAGATCTCTTGTCTCTCTTTTCTAAGTGTTGGCATATGGTAGATTGTGATGTCTCTAATATCTTTGCCATTTCTCAAGTATTTTGTTATGGATTGCTTTCTGTTAATGATGTTAGAGCTTCATAGTCAATCTCGGGTAAACGACACGTTCTGGGTTCATCTTCCACCGAATTTCCTCGGGATCGAAACTATGCAATTCCGTAACTGCCAGTCAATTACGTTTCATTGACCATAAACACTTAATATTTTTCTACATATCTCCATAGAGTTATTTCCCTTGTTTGAACATCCATTGCATTGTGTGATATGTTAATGGCTATATCAGCTGTTTCTTTATAAGATATTCAGTGACCTAGTAGACGTTTCCGCTGTCAGTTGAAATTTATAAAATCTTTCTTATTAAACAGTTTTTCAGGAAAAAAAGCTTTCTCACGTCTTAATATCTGTTATCAATCTTTCCAGTACAGATTGGGGTTTCCTTTCCAACCCTTTGTTCGGTGAAATGTGGAACGTCAACATCTTGATTATGTCATTATTTTCTCTTCGAGTTGCATGTGCTGTCCATTTTAGTGGTTGCTTCTGTTAGTAGTTCTCATGAGATGCGATATGCATAAATGTATTTTCAACCCCACTATTAGTGGGTTTCTGAAATGTATTATTTTCTCCGCTGTGCACATTAGCACTGCTGTGCAATGACTAAGGTCTTTTATTATGGCCTATTTGTATACTTACCTGACACATATGAATGGAAGCTAATATGATACATTTATCATTACAATTAGTTCCCAAAAACGGAAATTACTTATGAATCAATCTAATATTTCCAAAGACGCCTATATATATATATATATATATATATATATATATATATATATATATATGTATAAGTAGTGGTACTCGTTTGGTAAACAGTGACTATTAAAGCTAATATAGCAAGACTTTTCGGTAGAATTGAGTCACTGTCAGTCAGTGTCTTTATCTAAATCTAAAAATAAATACGCTTATATATATATATATATATATATATATATATATATATAATTCATAAAATTAATAATAATATTTATCTCGTCATGTTCTTTTTGGATTTTTAACTTCTTTCTTCTGATTCTTTAGTTGTTTCTAAGTCCCCGACACTTTTGACCTTCTCCCGCCTTTGAGTACGTTAAAAAAATGCCCAAGTCAGCTATAAGGCCTGTTGTCATGCTGAGCGCAATTGTCATGAAATTATGACTGCTAAACACAAATTTTGCTCAACGAAAGATCTTGCAATGAAATGAATGTTTATTACCATGGCAAAAAGCCTTACAGATTTGCTGGCATTTGTTTGAGTTGAACGTTCAGCTAACTCTTCATGTTATGACTATCTACTGCGGTATCTAGTTGCATCCCTTTTCAGTGCCTTACTCCTTTTTGCCTTTCCCAAGAGTAATAGTGCGAAGTGAACACGTCGAACTGGGCAGGAACTTGACCCCGTCTCGCAGATTTTCATTTTTTTCCGCGCCGATAATCATCCCACCAGCCGTATCTCGGCGGGTTTCATTCAAAAGAAATAGAAGTCTAAAATAATACTGAATAGATTAAAAATAAAAATGCATACGTGAAGACATTTATAAAATGTAAAAAAAAAGTAATATATTTTAACTAAGACAGATTGAATTTATCATCAAAGTCCATTAAATACCAATGTAAATACTCCACATAAAATCATTGCCGTTTTAATTCGAAACATTATGTCTACGGTTGCATATCATGTTACAAGATGTTGTAATCTAACGGCTAGAAATTTGGGGTACCATTTCGATCCCCACTGGAGGTTCGATACTCTCAGTGTTGTGCCAAAACTAAGTCATTCTTGCGTTTTAATTCTTTGCGATGTAAAATATCTCAAACATTGATTGGTAGATTTTACTACATATCAAACTGTTGTAGCATACCTACGGACGAGAATGGGTATGTCCCCATTCACATAACTACAGTCGTAAATACTGTATGTTAGTCTGCAGTTGGAGATTTGTCTTCAGCTGTGCTGGTCAAACTCTACCTCCGAGCAGTGAGGCTATGTCGAAGTGTAGAGTCTCGTCTCGAGAGACAGCTACCCGACCCTGTTTTATACGGAGTCGACGGGAAATTTTTGTCCAAGCCTAAGTGCTCGGATACCCCACATTAAATTCAGCATTGTGCCATATCTGACCTGGTGAGGCTGTTGGTAGATATCCTGCAGTTGGAGATTCGCCTCCAGCTGTGCTGGTCAACTCTTTGCCTCCGAGCAGTGAGGATTCCCAGATGAGGCTTATGTCGAAGAGGAGACTCTCGTCTCGGGAAACAGCTACCCGACCCCGTTTTATACGGAGTCTACGGGGAATTTTTGGTCGAGCCTACGTGCTCGGATACTCTACATTAAATTTGGCCTTGTGCCGTATCTGACCTGGTGGGGCGGTTGGTAGATATCCTGCCGTTGGAGATTCATTGTGGAATTCACTTGACTCACTTCTAGCAGTTGACTACTTCTTCTACGCGCCGCTGGCGAATCTTATACGTGTTGTTCTTGTCGTAATTATTATCGTTCATTGCCAACCTTCGTGTAATTATTCTATTCAGTAACCTTCCCACAAAACTTATTGGGTTATTAAGATTTCTAAATCTGTTTTTAGTTTACCTTTGTGTTTACCAATGTAAATATTGATTGTGTTTAAACAAGTCTATATAACTAAAAGATTTTCAGGTTTATACTTGAGTCTATTTAGTAAGCCTTGATCGCATTTGTATTTGTGCATGTACAGGTAAACTTTGATCGGGTTTATTACTCGCGTCTTTAGAAGTAACATTGACCGGGTATAGAATTCTATATATGTAAATACTGGTCGAGTATATATTTGAGTCTAAATTGAGGTAAATATTGGTTGGGTTTATAGTTGCGTATACAGGCTGCGATCGATAAATTGTCGTCTAAATTACGCAAAAATGAAAATAACACTGGCTTCTCAATTTAACAGATATCTTTACCAAAATTACACAAATATATCTTGAAATACGAAAGAGTAAATCTATTCAATAAAATCACCATTGACTTCAACCACGGACTCCAGACGAATTCGGAATCTCCTGCAACTCTTCTGGACGGTCTCCTTGTTTCGTTGGGGAATGCTGCCATAATTCCTGCTTTCAGTACATCTTTGGGGTCAAAATGTATTTTGTTGGTCTCTTGTTTAACTGCACCCCACATATAATAATCAAGGGGGTTGGAGTCTGGGGAGTTATGTGGCCACATGTAAAGGGAGATGTGGTTACAAAAATTGTCTGACAGATATAGCTAGGTTTTCCTGCTTGTGTAGCATGGTGCTGAGTCCAATTGACAGACACAGGATCATCCAGCCGCCATTCTCTTTGCCCAGAGCAGCACTACCTCCTTGGTGTAACCTTCCGTGTTGAGTCTGACGCCCTGCAGGAAGTTGAGTGGAGGAATAACATCGCGATCACTAGTGATCACTCTAAACGCCTTCGTAATCACCATTAGACTCATCCAACTCTTTCTGAATCCTCTTCACTCTCCTTAGAATGACACCCAGATACTCTAAAATGTTCGTATTCGATCGATCTCCCGGCGAGAATGCAAGGCAGTACAGCATGGCGTTTCCAAATTTCTGGCGGAGTGAATTGCGTCACGGTGATCTTTTTCTCACATACAATGCCCAACTGACCCTTCTATACTGTGCAGTCGCCAAAAAGAAAATCAAAACAAAAAACGCGCATGTGCAAATTAAAAATATAAAATGGCGACAATCGTAGCCTGTATATTGGTAAATACTATCAGTATGGCCAGGCGTTGCCCGTGCTTGATTAAAAAAAAGTTACGACTTATACAGCAATCGCTATCACTTGACTTAAATATTTTTGCCCTTCCTTGCTTTTAAAGGAGTGCCCTTTGCTGTGCTCATGTTGCTACATGCCTTACTTCTTGCCTACCTCAAACTGCGAATTTTTTCTAAGCTCTATACTAAACATTAAATCTGTTACGAAAAAAGAACTAAACAAAATGAACACAAAACGATCAGCTTTAAAAAACGACTCGTAACTGGAAAAACCGAATGAAAAAAGAATGTTAACAACAAATACTTTTTCACATCCAACCCAGTTCTTCGGAATCAGAATCAACGTTGAGTTTAAGCAAGCGAATGAGCCAAGTGGAGTAAAGTGCCATGCAGATTTAAATTTTTGCCACTTGTGATGAATGCAGCTATCGATTTTTTTTTGCATGCTAGCATGCTAGTTAACATTCGTGTCAGTCAGCTGTTGGCTCTCACGCTGGCCAATAGAATCTTCCTGCCTATTCGTGGCAGCCAGCTATAGGCTCTCACTCTGGCCAGTAGAAAATGGCCGCAAACTACATGAAAACTACCGTAGAAGCATGAAAAAATCGATTATTTCCACTATCGATGGGAGTTAGTAAATGCAAAGTCGGTCTTGGCGTTATCACTAACTTGGAGCATGTGCATGTAAATTTTGGTGCAAATCCATCGAAAATTGCGGCCGAGTATTCGTTACACACACACACACAGACACAGACACAGACACACACACACACACACACACACACACACACACACACACACACACACACACACATCCTACCTTTTATAGATAGCTTTTAATGAATGCGTATTATGACAAGTAATTAGATTTATGGAAGGAAACGGCCAATACCATAAGAGATGAAGAAAACATATATTACGCATTGATCGTAGTTTGATGGCCAGTGAATGAAGAAATGCGTATTTTGAGTAGCACTGCCTGCTCGATTTATACATGCTGAATGTTTCTTTATAAAGAAATGACTAATATTAGTTGTAGTACACGCTGGTGTATATGTAAACATTTGTCGGTGTTATGCTTGTGTCTATACAGATAAATATTGGTCGGATTCATACTTAAGTTTATAGGTAATGATTGGTCGGGTTTATATTTAGTGTATTCGTAAATACAGATCAGGTTTATACTTGACTTCAGACAGTTTATCAAAAGTCGCGTTTATATGTGAGTCTATAGGTGAAAAATGGTCAGATACATGAAACTATAGGTGAAGTTTGGTCTGTTTTGTACCTGCGTCTCTTGTAAACATCGGCTTTGCGTATATTTGATTGCATAGTAAAAATTAGTTGCGTTTGTATGCGATTCTCTAGGTTCGTCTACAGTAATTTTCTCACAGGTGTAATATGGCTTCTCTCTGTCTTTTCTACAAGTATTTTCATAGCAACTGTTCTGACGAGCTACTTTCACTGGTTCCCCATCTGCATGAATTTAAGCGTGCTACTAGGTTGGCATCTCGGTCCCACCCTTTCACTGTCAAAATGGTTAAATGTAACCGCCTCTTCTACTCCAACAGCTTCTTCTTTCGCACTTCCCGACAGTGGAACTCCCTTCCTCTTACTTGCTTCTCTGATAGCTATAATCTTCAAATATTCAAATGTAATGTCAATCGACATATTCTGATGCCTTGATCTTGACCCCCGTCCTTCACTTTATCTTTTTCCCATACACCCCTCTTTACTCTTGCTCTCACACACTGTAACCCCTTGCGCGCTAGTGACACTCCCGCCTTCCTTGGGGCAATATGTTTAAATATATATATATATATATATATATATATATATATATATATATATATATATATATATATATATATATGTTGGTCGGTTTTATATTTAGTGTATTCGTAAATACAGATCTGGTTTATAGTTGACTTCAAACAGATTATCAATAGTCGCGTTTATATTTGAGTCTATAGGTAAAATTGGGCAGATACATGAATTTATAGGTGAAGTTTGGTCTGTTTGGTTCCTGCGTCTCTTGCAAACATGCGATTTTGATTGGTCGGGTTTATACTTGAGTCTAGGGGTGAACATCAGCCAGGTTCATATCCAAGTCTATAGGCAATGAATGATCGGGTTTATACTTGAGTCTAGGGGTGAATATCAGTCCGGTTCATATCCAAGTCTATAGGTAAAGATTGGTCGGATTTATACTTGAGTCTAGGGGTGAACATCAACCATGTTCATATCCAAGTCTATGGGTAAGGAATGATCGGGTTTATACTTCAGTCTAGGGGTGAACATCAACCATGTTCATATTCAAGTCTATAGGTAAAGATTGGTCGGATTTATACTTGAGTCTAGGGGTGAACATCAGTCAGGTTCATATCCAAGTCTATGGGTAAAGAATGATCGGTTTTATACTTGAGACTAAATTTGCACCCGATTTATATTTTTTTTTAGTGTATTATTGCTCTGTGGAGAATTCCGAGTAGTATAATCCCACTCCCACCGGCCATAACAGCGGAAAATATTTCGATTTAAATGTAGCTGCCTGGAAACAGGGAGAAACTAATGTATCGCTGAGATCGAGTGAATACTGATTGAATCACACTGAGTCACTTGCTTGTGGCCAGGTTTAAGTAAGGGTTGTTTGTCCATAATTGCAGACAGACGGTAGCGTTTCTCAGCCCTTCCATGTCCTAGCAAAATACCCTTTCTCATCGTTTCTCCCCTTAGTATGAGCCCGGAAATTTGGGGCGCTAAACATGACGCTTCAGAGCAGAGACGAAAGAAAAAGGCTATTCATGTAAGATATCAGTGTCGTGGAACAATTGCGTTTTTGTGCGGAACAGAGGTTAGTGGTCGGGAATGGGAGCAATGCTCGGGGGTAGTTGATAGACAGGCCGTATGTGGGTTCGATATCTGCTGGCGGGCAAAAGACGAAACGATTGATGTTTTTTATATATATATATATATATATATATATATATATATATATATATATATATATATATATATATATATATATATATATATATATATATATATATATATATATATATATATATATATATATATATATATATATATAATCAACCCTTTTATGTGTTGCTTACAATACCCGGTGTTTTCAAGCGCACCCCCATCAAATTACCTGCCGGGCTCGACACTACTCAATATCAGATATCAAACGGAAACTGGTTGCTTTCAGTATGACTTGACCGTGGGCAAGTCGAAACAAAATATATTTTCTCATCTTCAGAGAAGGATTTTTTAAAAACTATTTAAATTATTAAATTATTATGAATTATTTAAATTCTAGCTTTTAATGAATCCGTATTATGACAAGTAATTAGATTTATGGAAGGAAACGGCCAATACCATAAGAAATGAAGAGAACATATACTACGCATTGATCGCAGTTTGATGGCCAGTGAATGAAGAAATGCGTATTTTGAGTAGCACTGCCTGCTCGATTTATACATGCTGAATGTTTCTTTATAAAGAAATGACTAATATTTCTAATGTCATTCAAGAAGAGGAGAACAGCCCTATAGCTAGGGAGGGAAGAAAAGTGTAACTCGAGTAACACTTACAGCTCGGTCAATTAATGTCGAATTTTTCCTTATAATAATATTTTTTCTTATAATGATAATGGTAATATTATCCGTTTCCATATAAGAAAACATTTGGAATTGATTGACCGAGCAACCAGTATTGGTTTCGGTTGAAATTTATATCTTTCTTGTAAAAAAATTTTTTATGAAAATAGTTTTCTTAAGTCCAGTAGCTGTTATGGATCTTTACAGTAATGATGGGGTTGTTGCTCGTAACATTTTATTTGAAGTAGTGTTGAATTCCAGGAAATCTGTTTTCTCGAATCCGGTAGTTGTTATCACAATTGTTGCATTGTTATTCCTAACCTTTTATTTGAAATAGTGTTGAATTTCAGGAAAATAGTTTTCTCAAGTCCAGTAGCTGTTATCGCTCTTTCCAGTATTGATTGCGTTGTTACTCCTAACCTTTTATTTGAAATAGTGTTGAATTTCAGGAAAATAGTTTTCTCAAGTCCAGTAGCTGTTATCGCTCTTTCCAGTATTGATTGCGTTGTTACTCCTAACCTTTTATTTGAAATAGTGTTGAATTTCAGGAAAATAGTTTTCTCAAGTCCAGTAGCTGTTATCGCTCTTTCCAGTATTGATTGCGTTGTTACTCCTAACCTTTTATTTGAAATAGTGTTGAATTTCAGGAAAATAGTTTTCTCAAGTCCAGTAGCTGTTATCGCTCTTTCCAGTATTGATTGCGTTGTTACTCCTAACCTTTTATTTGAAATAGTGTTGAATTTCAGAAAATAGTTTTCTCAAGTCCAGTAGCTGTTATCGCTCTTTGCAGTATTGATTGCGTTGTTACTCCTAACCTTTTATTTGAAATAGTGTTGAATTTCAGAAAATAGTTTTCTCAAGTCCAGTAGCTGTTATCGCTCTTTCCAGTATTGATTGCGTTGTTACTCCTAACCTTTTATTTGAAATAGTGTTGAATTTCAGAAAATAGTTTTCTCAAGTCCAGTAGCTGTTATCGCTCTTTGCAGTATTGATTGCGTTGTTACTCCTAACCTTTTATTTGAAATAGTGTTGAATTTCAGAAAATAGTTTTCTCAAGTCCAGTAGCTGTTATCGCTCTTTGCAGTATTGATTGCGTTGTTACTCCTAACCTTTTATTTGAAATAGTGTTGAATTTCAGAAAATAGTTTTCTCAAGTCCAGTAGCTGTTATCGCTCTTTGCAGTATTGATTGCGTTGTTACTCCTAACCTTTTATTTGAAATAGTGTTGAATTTCAGAAAATAGTTTTCTCAAGTCCAGTAGCTGTTATCGCTCTTTGCAGTATTGATTGCGTTGTTACTCCTAACCTTTTATTTGAAATAGTGTTGAATTTCAGAAAATAGTTTTCTCAAGTCCAGTAGCTGTTATCGCTCTTTGCAGTATTGATTGCGTTGTTACTCCTAACCTTTTATTTGAAATAGTGTTGAATTTCAGAAAATAGTTTTCTCAAGTCCAGTAGCTGTTATCGCTCTTTGCAGTATTGATTGCGTTGTTACTCCTAACCTTTTATTTGAAATAGTGTTGAATTTCAGGAAAATAGTTTTCTCAAGTCCAGTAGCTGTTATCGCTCTTTCCAGTATTGATTGCGTTGTTACTCCTAACCTTTTATTTGAAATAGTGTTGAATTTCAGAAAATAGTTTTCTCAAGTCCAGTAGCTGTTATCGCTCTTTGCAGTATTGATTGCGTTGTTACTCCTAACCTTTTATTTGAAATAGTGTTGAATTTCAGAAAATAGTTTTCTCAAGTCCAGTAGCTGTTATCGCTCTTTGCAGTATTGATTGCGTTGTTACTCCTAACCTTTTATTTGAAATAGTGTTGAATTTCAGAAAATAGTTTTCTCAAGTCCAGTAGCTGTTATCGCTCTTTGCAGTATTGATTGCGTTGTTACTCCTAACCTTTTATTTGAAATAGTGTTGAATTTCAGAAAATAGTTTTCTCAAGTCCAGTAGCTGTTATCGCTCTTTGCAGTATTGATTGCGTTGTTACTCCTAACCTTTTATTTGAAATAGTGTTGAATTTCAGAAAATAGTTTTCTCAAGTCCAGTAGCTGTTATCGCTCTTTGCAGTATTGATTGCGTTGTTACTCCTAACCTTTTATTTGAAATAGTGTTGAATTTCAGGAAAATAGTTTTCTCAAGTCCAGTAGCTGTTATCGCTCTTTCCAGTATTGATTGCGTTGTTACTCCTAACCTTTTATTTGAAATAGTGTTGAATTTCAGAAAATAGTTTTCTCAAGTCCAGTAGCTGTTATCGCTCTTTGCAGTATTGATTGCGTTGTTACTCCTAACCTTTTATTTGAAATAGTGTTGAATTTCAGAAAATAGTTTTCTCAAGTCCAGTAGCTGTTATCGCTCTTTGCAGTATTGATTGCGTTGTTACTCCTAACCTTTTATTTGAAATAGTGTTGAATTTCAGAAAATAGTTTTCTCAAGTCCAGTAGCTGTTATCGCTCTTTGCAGTATTGATTGCGTTGTTACTCCTAACCTTTTATTTGAAATAGTGTTGAATTTCAGAAAATAGTTTTCTCAAGTCCAGTAGCTGTTATCGCTCTTTCCAGTATTGATTGCGTTGTTACTCCTAACCTTTTATTTGAAATAGTGTTGAATTTCAGAAAATAGTTTTCTCAAGTCCAGTAGCTGTTATCGCTCTTTGCAGTATTCATTGCGTTGTTACTCCTAACCTTTTATTTGAAATAGTGTTGAATTTCAGAAAATAGTTTTCTCAAGTCCATAGCTGTTATCGCTCTTTGCAGTATTGATTGCGTTGTTACTCCTAACCTTTTATTTGAAATAGTGTTGAATTTCAGAAAATAGTTTTCTCAAGTCCAGTAGCTGTTATCGCTCTTTGCAGTATTGATTGCGTTGTTACTCCTAACCTTTTATTTGAAATAGTGTTGAATTTCAGAAAATAGTTTTCTCAAGTCCAGTAGCTGTTATCGCTCTTTCCAGTATTGATTGCGTTGTTACTCCTAACCTTTTATTTGAAATAGTGTTGAATTTCAGGAAAATAGTTTTCTCAAGTCCAGTAGCTGTTATCGCTCTTTGCAGTATTGATTGCCTTGTTACTCCTAACCTTTTATTTGAAATAGTGTTGAATTTCAGGAAAATAGTTTTCTCACGTCCAGTAGCTGTTATCGCTCCTTCCAGTATTGATTGCGTTGTTACTCCTAACCTTTTATTTGAAATAGTGTTGAATTTCAGGAAAATAGTTTTCTCACGTCCAGTAGCTGTTATCGCTCCTTCCAGTATTGATTGCGTTGTTACTCCTAACCTTTTATTTGAAATAGTGTTGAATTTCAGGAAAATAGTTTTCTCACGTCCAGTAGCTGTTATCGCTCTTTCCTGTATTGATGGGTGTTTCCTAATTTGAAGTTATGTGGAATGTCAACATAATGATTATGTCATTAATCCCCTACGAGCTGCATATGCTATTCGTTTTAGTTGTTACTGCTCTTGAGAGTCCTGAAGTGATTATGGCTTCTGTTATTTAACACAATTGTTTGTTTGTGACACTGTAGCGTTAGTTAACAAAATTAAGAGAAAAATTATGTTTGCCAAGATCGTCAGGTATCACTCGCTCAAATATTTTTTTACAATTGATCTTACGAAGTTGTTGTATACAGATGACAGTTTAGATATTTCTGAACGGATCTGGCGCCATTCATGTAACCCATACGAAAGTCTTGATCTGTTGAGACTGTTTAAGTTCATGACTTGAGATTCTAAGTTGATGTTTTGGTTGGGTAGCAATTTACGGTGTTGGGTAAAACTACATCTGGCATAGCCTATTCTATGTTAATATTTCTTATCTCCTATTCTAAATTTGTTATAACAAGATCCATACGTCGTGGTATATGAAGTGTTTAGTATATACTAATACCACATCCTGTAGTTTTATGATGTATTTCGAGTAATGCCATCACAGCTTTCATTCCAATTCCAGATCATAGATTCTCTCTTGGAAAGGTTTATTTTGAGTCCCATTTCGAGGAACACTTGACAGAGGTTGCTGATTTTCTGTTCAAGATCATTATTATCTCAAATACGAATATTTATGTTATCAGTTTACCCCACATCATCATCAATACCTTAGCCTCGGTAGGGAAAGCAAGAGCGATGTCTTCTATTAATATACTCGTTTGGGAATGTTTTGGAATATTTAAATAAACGCCTCATGTTACCATTTCTGTCCGAGATTTTTTCATTCTGTCTCCCAAAATCTGTAGAGTCAAGTCCTATTCGGCTCTGATGAAATTCAGAAATAATACTTCTGAAACGAGATAAAATAATTCGAGAATCTGTCTATATTTCTGAGATTATGTACATTATTTACATTATTCGGACTATTGTCCTCATCTTTGTCGCCATATTTATTACAACGTTTCGGCCTTTCAGTATCTGTCTATATTTCTGAGATGAGGTATTATGTACACTACATTATTCGGACCATTGTCCTCATCTTTGTCGCCATATTTATTACGTTTCGGCCGTTGTACGCTCCGACCTTCTTCAGGTGGCTGGAATGTCGAACTGAACCACTTATTTCGCTCACTGGGGTAGACTGTTCTAGTTCTACGTGCCATGTTTAATGGATGTCAGTTATGAGTTATCTCCTGTTAATTCAGCCCCCTCCAAGTTCTTCACTGCTATAAACTCACACTCTTTGGGTCCTGTCACTGGATCTAACCAACGCCTTTATCCAATGTGCCATGTGTCCCTGAAAACATCTGTGCATCATTTTCTGGGTATCATAAACATTATGTCTTCAGCAAGCGTTTTTTACCAGTGCTCATATTGCAATTTTTGCTGTTCTACTTGCAAGTTTTTACCAGAACTCATATTGAAATTTTTTCGTTGTTATTGTCGCTTTTCTCTGGCACTCCTTATTACTGGTTGCCATATTGTATTCATTTCTACGCCTGGTCGGTTCAGTTCGACATTCCAACAACCTGAAAAAGGTCGGAGCGTTCAACAGCCGAAACGTTGTAATAAATATGTCGACAAAGATGAGGACAATAGTCCGTATAATGTAAATAGTGTACATAATACCTCATCTCAGAAATATAGACAGATACTGAAAGGCCGAAACGTTGTAATAAATATGTCGACAAAGATGAGGACAATATCCGAATAATGTAAATAGTGTACATAATTCGAGAAATCGTTTTTTTAAGTCTTAACTGAACTTCTCAGTTGATTTCCAACATAGGGCAATTGATATGTCATAAAGCAATAACTGGGGTTGTATCTAAATATGGTAGAGATTTGTACTTACATACTTTGCTAAGTTTATCGGATTGGGTTACTGGATCGCTGTACTGGAGTCCGGACGTGATACCCCAAATATAGCCATCTGTTTCCCCTCAAGATTGATGTCAATAAGATGAACATTTATAAACAACACTGACAGAAATCGTCATATTCGATTCGAAGCAGCTGTGTGTCGCCGTCCATCTGCAGGATTTAAAAAACTGTGCACTTAAAAACTCGCCCAACAAAGAGGGAACGGGGGCAGAAGAGAAGCAGAGAGAAAGAAGAGTTAAATAGATAGATAGATAGATAACGAACGCAGGGAGATAGATCATGACATAGATATATGACACTCACACACACACGCACACACACACACACACATACACACACACACACACACATATATATATATATATATATATATATATTGATTTAAATATAGTCTCCACTTAGATACCATGCAGTCTATTATTATCAATATGCAACGTCCTGCCCGTGTAGACAGAGGCAGATGAAATTCAGGTTGGTCCTATTCGGGGACATTACTGCTT
>OZ038496.1:27196176-27248676 GCA_964036315.1 Acanthosepion esculentum
TTACTAATATAAAGACCCCTTCCTGAGCACGTAATAAAAAAGTTTACTCACCCTAAGGTATTCTATTGATAATTATAATTTTGGATATAAATGAGATTTAGGGAAAAACTATGTGTAAAAAAAGTGACTCACTTATTTCCTGCAACTAGTAATCAATAGAAACATAACCGACCAGCTTTAAATAAAGAATAAATAGAGGTATAATTTATTTATAATAGGTAATATAGTTCGAAATATTTAATAATCTATGGGTCCTCCTTTATTTTGAATAACCTTTTCAACTTTTTTTGGCATTGACTTGATTAAGTTCTGGCAAATCTCATCTCCAAGCATTAAATTCCATTCGGATATGAAATTCACAATCAAATCATCTTTGTTGCTCAACTGCTTTCTCGAGAGCCTGTACTTTATAATGCTCCATAAGTTTTCTATGGGGTTGTGGTCAGGAGACTGGGGCGGCCATGCCATAACACTCACCTGCTTCTCATAAAAGTATTCCTTCATCAATTTTGATTTGTGACAGGGAGCATTATCCTGCATAAAAATAAGCTTGGTGGGGTCGATTTGCACCCTTTCAGCAGAAGGGAGCAGACAAGACTCTAAAATTCTCTTGTACTGCTCGCTCCTGGAGGTGTTTTCAATAGGTTTTAAGAAACCAGTTCCATGAAAAGAAAAGCATCCCCAGAACATTATACTGAACAGATGCTTGACAGTACTTACTGCTAAATTCAAAGAGCTTTCAAAGTTTCTTCTTCGGGTTTTGGATCGCTTATCCTTTGAATTTAGCTCAACTTTCGTTTCATCGGAGAAGAGAACATTTAGTAAAAAAATCAGGTGAGTCACTTTTATCGAAGAGCACTTATACATACATATATATATATATATATATATATATATATATATATATATATATATATATATATATATATATATATATATAAAATATATATATAAATATAATGAGAGATCTGTACCCAAAGAACAGACATATAGCCTTAAACAAAACGGACGTCATACCTAATGTACGTTTCGACCAACACTTTTCCAAAGGTACTCGTTGGCGATTGGGAATATAAATGAAGACACACTCAATAAAGTAAATGAAGAAGGAAAGGTGGTCAGCATTTGCTCGACAACCATGCTTGTGCCTCTGAATACGAAGACACGTGGTTTTCAGTTTTACACAGTGCTCGCTCAATACTTCTTCGAGTCTCGGTAGCTGTTTTTAGAAAGTGTCATCAGCCGAACCTGTGTAGACAACAGGAAGGTTTTTTACGTTCCTTGCATTTGTTAGAGGCTTTGTGAGTGTCTTTTATTCCATTTTATACTCTCGTGGAACTGGTTATTTTCACCGCCCTTGTTCAATTTTAATTTTGTGTAATTAAAATTTCTCTTTTAGTCGTGTTCCACCTTTCTCTCCCCATTTACTTTATTGAGTGCGTCTTCAGTTATATTCCCAATCGCCAACGAGTAACTTTGACATAGTATTGGCCGAAAGATACCTTAGGCATGACGTCCGTCTTGTTTAAGGCCATATTGTTTAAGGTCATTTTATAATTTAATTATTTCTTTGTGTAATCTATCTGTATTTTTTTTAATAAATTCATTTTTACCGATTCTTTTCTTATAAACAAATGAACGGCTCCACAAGTAGGCTATACATTTTGAGGTATTACAACAGTGAATATTTAACTTTTGCTGGATGATTTCCACGTGTATGAAACGCTGAAGTATAAATTTTAGCTGTCATTTTATATCGATCACTGTTTTATTACCACTAGCACACACACACACACACACACACACACACACACACACTATATATATATATATATATATATATATATATATATATATATATATATATATATACATACATACATATATATACACACATATATATATATATATATATATATATATATATATATATATATATATATATATATATATATATATATAGTAAAGGTAATAAATATGTAGTGGAAAGATTATATTGAATCTAGATCTGCTGCTCGGAGAATTCGTTCACTGTGTCGGGCTAGAGAATTTTTTCTCGCCAGAATCTATCTTAACACATTTATAAGTCTACCATTCGTCCTTGCTTTGAATATTGCTGCCGCATCTGAACTGATGCTCCTGCATTTTGAGATTCTTGACGAAATACAAAGAAGAATCTGCAATGATATTGGTCCTAACCTGGCATCTCGACCTCAGTAAAATTTCCACCGTCGTACCATATATACTCCGTGCCTTTTCTATAAACATTTTAATGGCGATTGTTCGTATGAGATTTCTTCTCCTCTTTATGATTTCAATTTTATGAATTTAAACACAGTAATAGACTGGTAGCAAGATCATATTATTTAAATAAGCAGCTGAGTCTAACAACGCAAAAGGTATATATTTCCTTTAGTTTCATTGAACGTAAGGCTATGGGCCAGCAGTGTATAAAGATATTAAATAAATAAATACATGAATTAAATAAAATGATTAAATATAAAAATAAATTAAATAAACAAATAAATTAAAGAAATTAATAAAATAAAATAAATACAATAAATAAATAAGTAGCCTCACAAACCAGTTGCATATCCCTATCTACAATAAATGATAGGATATACTCAATATGGGCGAAGAATTTCAGCATATTCTTTATTCTGTACTAGCAGCATGGCCCGGCGTTGCCCGTGCTTGATTCAAAAATCGTACGACTCATACAGCAATCGCTATCACTTGACTTAAAATATTTTTGCCCTTCCTTGCCTTTAAAGAAGTGCCCTTTGCCGTGCTGATGTTGCTACATGCCTTACTTCTTGCCTATCTCACACTGCGAATTTTTTCTAAGCTCTATACTAAACATTAAATCTGTTACGAAAAAAGAACTAAACAAAATGAACACAAATCGATCAGCTTTAAAAAAAGGAATCGTAACTGGAAAAACTGAATGAAAAAAGAATGTTAACAACAAATACTTTTTCACACCCAACCCAGTTCTGAGGAATCAGAATCAACGTTGAGTTTAAGCAAGCGAATGAGCATGCTAGTTAATATTCGTGTCAGTCAGCTGTTGACTTTCACGCTGGCCAATAGAATCGTCCTGCCTATTCGTGGCAGCCAGCTATAGGCTCTCACTCTGACCAGTAGAAAATGGCCGCAAACTACATGAAAACAGCCGTAGAAGCATGAAAAAATCGAATATTTCCACTCTCGATGGGAGTTGGGAAATGCAAAGTCGGTCTTGGCCCTACTGCTAACTTGGAGCATGTGCATGTACATTTTGGTGCAAATCCGTCAAAAATTTCGTCCGTGCATTCGTTACACACACACACACACACACACACACACACACACACACATCCGGTCTTTTATAGATAGAGATACATGGTAGAAAAAATTTTTTTTACATAGAAATTGATTAAACTTCTGTGCAAATAAGGCAGAGGAAACCATTTATGTGAATACATATACAGGGTGCGATCGATAAATTGTCGTCTAAATTACGCAAAAATGAAAATAACACTGACATCTCAATTTAACGGATATATTTATCAAAATGACACAAAGATATCTTGAAATACTAAAGAGTAAATTTATTGAATAAAATTACCATTGGTTTCAACCAAAGACTCCAGACGACTTTGGAATCTCCTGCAACTCTTCTGGAGAGTCTCCTTGTTTAGATTGGTGAATGCTGCCATAATCCTTGCCTTCAGTTCATCTTTGGCATTACAAAGAGTTGTTTTGGTGTCACTCTCAACTGCGTCCACACATAATAACCAAGTGGGTTGCTGTCTGGGGAGTTAGGTGGTCAGATGTAACGGGTGATGCGGCCGTAGAATTGTCTGACTGGGTTCTCCTGCTTGTGTGGCATGGTGCAGAATCCTGTTGCCAGACATAGGGTCTTTCAGCAGCCACCCTCTTGACTCGGGGCAGCACTACCTCCTCAAAGCACTTGATGTAGGCTTCCGTGTCGAGTCTGACGCTCTGTGGGAAGATGAATGTCGTCAGAACGTCACCATCACTAGTGATCACTCTAAATACCTTCGTAATCACCATTAGACTCATCCAACTCTTTCCGAAACCTCTGTACTGTCTTCATATTGACACCCAAACATTCTGAAATATTTGTATTGGGGCTTCCGGTGCGAATGCCAAGCAGTACAGCATGCCGTTTCCAAATTTCTGGCGGAGTAAAATGTGACATGGTGCTCTTTTTCTCGGAGACAATGACCAACTGAACCTATTATACTGCGCTGTCAACAAAATCAAAAGCAAACAACACACCTGTGAGAAATTAAAAATATAAAGTAGCAACAATTTACTCATCACACCCTGAAGATTTTTTTCAACATCAAAATTATGTGCTTTTATGTGCTGGGGTGTTTGCATATATGTGGGGAGCACGTGACAGAAAGAGAGAGAGAGAGAGAGAGAGAGAGAGAGAGAGAGAGAGAGAGAGAGAGAGAGAGAGAGAGAGTGGGGGGAGGAGAGAGTGAGAGATTTCTTTAATATGTTTCTCAGGTCATTTCCATTGACACACTCACCCATAGATTTGGAAAAGAAACCATCGGCATTAACTTAGATTGCCAGACAGCAAGAAATGGAATAGGCGGGCGGCAAATTGGATTCTGTGGGAATATGACGGAAGCTCAAGTTTTGGAAAATGCTGGTACTTGGGATTGCCAGAACATAACTTTCACAGAAAATTGTACACTGGGTATTTTTAAATATCTACCTCTCAGACAGACAATAGGGTTATTGTGTCAGAAACGTTTTCTGTAATTCTTAAACACTGATAACCGCATTTCTTGAGTTCCAATGCACTTCTCGAATAAAAGCATTATCAGTGCATTTAAATTATATATATATATATATAATTATTTAAAAATTATAACATAAACATTTTATAAAATCACTACAAAAATAACCATTTTGTTTCAACACATTCGGTGTCTTTTTTAAAACCCATTATTCTACATTCAACATCATCACTTGATAAGACACCGGAGGTGTTGAAACAAAATGGCTATTATTGTAGTGATTTTATAACATATTTATGTTATAAGTTTTAAATAAATAATTATATCTGCTCTACTCTGTATTGAGCACTATTTTAAGAATAGTAATTGTTGGTTATTGGAATTTATTCCGTATACACCAATCATATATATATATATATATATATATATATATATATATATATATATATATATATATATATGAGAAGGCACGTTGGAGTAAAGGATAGCGGCTCGGATTGAGGAATCGGAATCGGAGTATATATATATATATATATATATATATATATATATATATATATATTCATCTCAATGAATTATCTCTTTTAATTAGAGTAGCATTTTTTATGTCAGAATTGTAGTCAGACTCGTTACGGTGAAAATTCAGTGCGTTTAGTGTGTTGCTTTGTAAAATATCTCTGTTCTGTTGGAAATTTGGGAAGAATCGAAATTAATTGCGAAATCCAGCGAAAGTCACCCACGAAATAAAAATAATTGTTTGTACGGAAAGTAAAAGCCTACTTACATCAAAATATCTTTAAATTAAGTGGTAAGTGACGAATTATTGTTGACTTTTTAAAAGGCAAGCTTAAATGTTACTGCAATACTGCAATACCATGCAGCAATCAATTTTGAGTTCTTCTGTAGTTTGTTGCCCATCGCATCTACTCCTCCCTGCCCATTGTGATGAAGGCCCAATCAAGAGCCCTCCGATAGAGTTAGCTTAAATGCCGTTCAATGGGTAGGCTTTTAAGTTAGTATATATATATATATATATATATATATATATATATATATATATATTTAAAGATGTTGTGTTGAATGTCAAAGACAACATAGTCCTGCATATTCTCTTTTGAATTTTCTCATATTTTCTAATGAGACTTTTTATTTGAAAATTAACGGAAAAATTTGTAAATATTAGAAAATATGAGAAAATTCAAAAGAAAATATGCAGGACTATGTTGTCTTTGACATTCAACACAACATCCTTAAAAGAAAAGTTGCTGCCAAATTACACACACACACACACACACACACACGCACACACACACGCACACACACACATACATATATATATATATATATATATATATATATATATATATATATGTGGTAGATATAAAAGAACTTTTGGAAAATGTTTATCTTTATATCGTCCGCTGTTTAAACAGCGTCAAATGTATAACGGGTTTTACTTCAACCAAATCTCCATCTCCGAGACAAAGCGACATTGACCTGGGTCATATGAAAATGTTGAAACTTTTATATAAATACATTTTTGTAATGGGAAGTACGCCCATAGACGTGTGGACATTTTTTAATTAGCTGTGAAAGATTCCATGAATGTGTTGAAAGAACGTTTTGAAATCATAATATCTGTTCTGATTATCTAATAACGGTGCTTCCAAAGAAACTTTAACAGTTTTTGAAACACCCTATCTATCTATCTATCTATCTATATGTGTGTATATATATATATATATATATATATATATATATATATATATATATATATATAACTAATTAAAATAAGAATTATTAAAAACTTAACATTTTTACTTCAACTTTCGGAGATGTAATTAGCTCAAAAGTGGGTTAGTCCAATTTATTAAGACATATCATATATATATATATATATATATATATATATATATATATATATATATATATATATATATATATATATATATATCTGTGTGTGTGTGTGTGGTAGGGTGTTTATACACTACTAGTCAAATGTAATTAGCCATCCTCAAAACTTTTTATTTATTTTTCATCATAAAAGTCTTATTTTGAATGAAACAAGCACCACAATGGTTTTATTTATTATACTAAATACAAGTCTTCCTCAGTAACTTTGACCTTAGTATAACCAGATATCTTTTGAAAAATTGATTTGAAGGCGTTTTTTCTTCTTTAGTATTGAGCATGAACAATTTTTCCGAAAATTACATTATACCACCAATTGACCTCACATTATATCTTATTTTGTTTAAATTAAAACATAAATTTTACAACTTTCTTCCGGATCAAATGTTTTTTCCCCAACAAAATGTCCAAAATATGTGAATTTATAATTGACCAAAGAAAAGAGATCATTAATTTAAAAAAAAAGAAGAAGAAGAATATTCAAGCAGAGAGATTTTAAAAAAATAAAATTTTTCAGAAGTACAGGGGATTATACTGTTAAGAGACATCAGGAAACGAAACAAAACAAGACCAAAACTAGATCTGGTAGACCAAGAACACCAAAAAAAGCGGAGGACAATTTCATCAGAGTCACCAGTTTGCATGACAGAAGGCTGATTGCTCCAAACATTACGGCACACCTGAAACAATGTCGTGAAAAAATGTGTCAACATCCACTGTGAGGAGAAGACTTTGTGAAGCTGGCCTATATGGCTAAATTGCTGTCAAGAAACAAGTGTTGAGGAATCAAAACAATGTTAAAAGGCTCCAGTGGGCCAAGGTGCACAACGACTGGACACTAGAACAGTGGAATAAATTCCTTTGGACTGACGAATCAAAGTCCGAAATCTTCGAATCAAATAGGAGCGTCTACGTGCGACGAAGAGTTGGTGAAAGAGTTGAAACCCCCTGTATCATTCCAAACGTAAAGCATTGAGGAGCCTCTGTTACGGTATGGGGACCTTTCACAGTTGCAAAGTCGGGGATTTGCACCAGGTGAAGGGCAAATTGAATCAGACCGGCTATCATAGTATACTGCGTCATCCCATCTGGAACGCAGCTTGTGGGTCAGGGATTTGTACTCATGCAAGATAATGACCCAAAGCAGACTAGAAAACTATGCCAGAGGTACATTAAAAGCAAAGAGGAACAACACGTCCTTTAACTGATGTCTTGGTCGGCGCAATCAGCGGACTTAAATCCCATTGAATTGGTTTGGGATGAACTTGACCGAAAAATCAGAAGCTAAACAACCTCTAAGTGCGGCTCACCTCTGGCAACGCTTGCAGGAAAGCTGGGTAAAACTATCTTCAGTCTACCGCCAGTCTTTTGTGGAAAGAATGCCGAGAATCTGTGAAGCAGTGACAGCGGCCAAAAGGGGTCAATTTGATTAATCAGAAGTTTAAGAAGTTTTTTGTTGTGTTTTTCTTTTTTTGCGTATCAGGAAAACTTATATTTATCATAATAACTAAAACCATTGTGGTGCTTAAATTGTTTAATCGAAAATAACCCTATTAGGATGAGAAATACAAATTTTTGAGGCTGGCCAAATACTTTTGACGGGTAGTATATATATATATATATATATATATATATATATATATATATGTTTTGAACAATAAAAATATTAAAACATTAAAATTTTCAGACACACTTGGTTGTATATTAATATTTTTTGTTTTATTATTTCAATTAGGTTCCTCGACTAGTTTCGGCCAGCATGTCCATCATCAGGAGAAAAAATCCTGCTAGCTAGTAGCAGTGAACTATAGGAATGAATGACGTTCTGAAGAAAATGAACTTTATTTTTAGTTTCCATTTGTTTTTTATCGTTAATTTTGGTCAGTGCTTGTGTTGGCCAAACGGCCTCTTTTAAGTTGTTTTTAAGATAATGGCTGTGAGGATTCATGTGACTCAAAATTCCTTTGGTCATTTTGACACTTTTATTGGTTGTGGGAAGAGGATGTGTGTGTGTGTTAAGTGTATGCTATCATTTGTTCTTTGGGAGTGTGTATGATGTGTGTAAGCGTATATATTAGTATGTGTGTGTGTATAAGTGTGAGACCTCAACACCTCCACAAGCATTTCTGTTTTGTGTGGGTGAGAAATGTGGGTAGGGCTTGATTTATGGGGTTATATATTAATTCTATCTATATTGTTCAATTTGTGGTTAAGCCCGTCTGGACGAAGGGTTTGAGGCGTAAAATCCATTTGTCTTCATGTTCCTCTATAATTTTTCTAATGTTATCTTTTCTGTCTATTTCTATTTTCTCAATTATAGTAAATTTAGCATGGCTTTTAAAATCATGTTTTTCTATGCAGAAATGTTATTCTACAGGTAATAATCTTTCGTGGGGAGCCGACTTGAACCGATTCCGATTATTACTAATTCTCTAGTGAAAGGGCCATTCAGATTTCCCCACATATTGTTTCTGGGATAGTGTGCATTTTAATAGGTAAATTATGTTATGATTTCTATAGTTAGAGTTGTGGTAGATTTTGAAAGTAGATTTAGTAACTGAGTTAGTGAATGAATTTGTGTGTCTAATGTGGTTACAGCATAAGCTCCTTTTGTTGTTACATGGTTGGGAAAATCCTGTTGCTTTTATTTTTGGTCTATTATGGATTACCTTATCATCTGAAATTTGGTTAGTACCAATTTCCTTAAGATTCTTAGGTTTACAATATGCTAGAAAGCCGGGTTCCTCAAACAAAACTTTTAGGTCTGGTTTGAGATGTAGTATTTCCCAGTGACCTTTGATCATCTGAGTTAGTGGAAGAAGAGTAGAATTGAAAATGATTACTAGAGGGATGAGTCTGGATTTATTTTTAATTTTGTACATTAGGCTGTTTTAAATTGCTTTATTTATTTGTTCCTGGATTAGGTGTTGTTTATAGCCACGTGTTGTGAATTGATTCTCGAGATTTTGAGTGTGTTTATTTAGTTCTTCATTGTTGGAACTCCTTGAGGTGTTTAAGGTGGGAAGACTTATAGTGTAGATAGTTATGGTTGTGAATGATTTTACCGTGTAGTGTCGTATATATATATATATATATATATATATATATATATATATATATATATATATATATATTGTAAATAAAGGACAATAAGAAAACAGTAATTGCTGACGCGTTTCGTCCTAATACGGACTTTTTCAAAGCAAGTAACGAAATGAATTTAATCAAACAAAGAAAATTAATAAAAACAAAAAACAGAGTGTTCTTAGCAACTGTTTACTTATTGTCATTTATTTGCAAATATTGTCTTCTCTAAAAGTTAAATTTGAGAAATTTTCATATATATATATATATATATGTGTATGTGTGTGTGTGTCTGTGTGTGTATAAATTTAATTTAAATTAAAAACAGACAACCATAATGGTCCATTGTTTATATTTTATTTCCCCAGAAAAGTGATTATATATATATATATATATATATATATATATATATATATATATATATATATATATATATATGTATATATATGTATGTATATATATATATGTATGTATATATATATAGAGAGAGAGAGAGAAAGAGAAAGAGAGAGAGGGAGAGAGGTGGGTGAGTAGCCGAATGGTTAGAAAGTTCGCTTTCTGACCATGAGACCCGGGTTTGAATCTCACCACGACTGATTTGTCAGGAAGGAGACTTCTTGATGCTATCGGTCTGGAGGAGGCGATCACAGCGTGCGGCACTCTTGGAAAGTGTCTTAAAACCATAGCAGGGGTTAACGGGTTTTGAGTAATACTAATATACTCTTAAGGTGTGCTATATTTATCGGATAAAGTGCTCAAGAGATAGAGCGTGTGTAAATGTAAAAGTGAACATAGAAGTCAACACTTAGAGGCGACAGTCTTTTTAATCAGGCCTTGCGTCTAGCATGAAACAGACTGTCGCCTCTAAGAGCAAGAATATGTTATAATATATTATATATATTGTAATATATTGTATAATATATAAATAGATAGATAATATTATTGGTCAATATATATATATATATATATATATATATATATATATATATATATATATATATATATATATATATATAATTCCAAGAGCAAGAATATATTATAAAAGGCTCAAAACCTAATATTCCGTGATTATAATTTATTATACTGGAATCGTAATAGCGATCCAATTCATCAGTTTGAATTTCTAGGTCCGATGATTTGGATCGTGATTACGATTCCAATGTAATAAATTATAATCATGGGTCGTGTTTATTTATTATTTTTTTTTACTTGCACTGAAAAAGAACACGGCGTTGGAGCCTATACTTTTTTTTAATTCATGTATTCTTGCTTTTGTTGGATGGAATTAGCCTAAAAAATCTCCCCATATCGATATATATATATATATATATATACATATATATATATATATATATATATATATATATATATATATATATATATATATATGTGTTATGGACGGGCTACTGAGAAGGGATAAGAATAGAAAATTAGGGGACTATTTCATTTTACCATTCCTTGTATATCATTTTGTTATCTACATATTCTATCTAGTCCCGCTGTCATTTTACCGACACACCCAGGGACAATACGAAGGATATATGCTGACAGAAGCCTTATTAATAAATTACATTTTTCATGAAGAATTTGGGGAATTTCTGGTACTACCAAATTTTACACACACGACACACACACATATTAATATGTGTGTGTGTGTTTGTGTGTGTGTGTGTCTGTCTGTCTGTGTGTGTATGTGCGTGTGTGTGCATATCAAAATGTTTAAAATGTGCCATTTATCGGTGATAGAATCTTTTGTACATAAAGACAGAAAGGCTTTTTTTCATGGCGAATGGTTTTCATGGCTCGTCCTGCCTTAAGCTATGATCAATCTGTAATATTTATATTAGGATCTAATGTTAAAAATGAGAGTTTTAACTTCAGGCATTTCTAATTGTACGGATTCGAGTGTATTAGAATGTTGCTGTTAAATATTCTTATCATCTTCTTCGGCACTTCGCTTTATCATTTCACCCCAAGCAAAGCAATAAAGCCATGGGTTTAACTGAGTGTTAGAGAATATGAGAAAAAAATAAACACTATTAAGGCGAGAGAACAATAAAAGAACTGGAATTAAGAAGGCAGAAGATAACGATTGACATTGCATTTAAATTTTTGAAGATCAAAGTTGATTGGAAAGCAAGAAACCAGAAGAGAGTTCCACAAGCGAGAAGTGCGATAGAAGAAACTGTTAGCATAGAATTTATGGTTACATCTAACCAATTCAACTGTAAAAGGATGAGATCCTTGTCATATTTTTGTAAAAATAAAGACACGACCTCACGGTCTCACCAATTTACAGTTGAGCTGGTTAGTTTTAACCGGAAGTTCTATGCTAACAGTTGTTTTACTGGCACTTTCCGACTCGATTCTTTCAAAAATTTAAATTTAATTAAATCTGCTTTCCTCCTGATTTCTCTTCTTTTGTTCTCGCTCCTTAGTAATGTTTCTATTTTCTAATTCTTCCACATCCAGTATCCAGCTCCATACTTTCCAGTCAACTTTAATCTTCAAAAATTTAAATTCAATGTCAATCGCTATCTACTGTCCTCCTGATTACTCTCCTTTTGTTTTCACTCCTTAGTAATGTTTCTGTTTGCTTATTCTTCTACACCTAGTAACTCCTTGCGTCTTAGTGGCTTTAATGTTTTGCTTAGGGTGAACTCGATTAAAAAAATATATATTTATATATATATAGATCCGAATATAAATATATTAATGGAAACGACCTGGATATGGACCCGGCTACAACGTATGATTGCGGCAGAAGATTTAACGGTTTATGCGTTTTACGTATCCATAAGGCACGCTGGGGCAAACAACGTAATTCTCCTATCGGAGAATGTAAATCGAGTGGTGGGATTATGAATCTCGAATACACCCACAACGTTCAGGATTCCATAGTTGAGCGACAGCACCCTGGAGAAATCCTAAGTAAACCAAGAATCCAGTGGCCCAAAGGTAACCAGAAGACTATTTGGACAAATCTTGATAAAGAGCTTTCTTTTTTCCTTAATATCACTCTTAAGGGTCCCATAGGGCAACAGATCAGTTCTTTTTGTAGAATAATATACGACGTTTGCTTTGAGTGGTTTGGACCAGTAATGGAAATGAAAGATAAAAAAAAGAGGAGAAACGACCAAATCAACGACAAATCCAGAAAGGGAAGTTACGATCAGAACGAAGATTACTGAAATATTATGCGCGCAACATCACGACCTAACATGCGCAAGTGAAATATTTGCGTAGTCGTCTATAACGATTTTTACGAGCGCGTCAATAACGGGAAACGCATTCAGGAACTTTCATTTCGGACAGAAGCGGCGAAGAGGAACAATCGTTTTATTTATTTCATTACGAGAATTTACAAAGAGGAACGATCAATTAGCTTTTCTTCATACTCTGCCTGGTGGCAAACGCTGCCGGTGGCGCCTGGGGTGGCGGTCCCGCCATAGCCACCGAAACCGTGAGATCACCCCTGGTCGGCGGCTGATGAAGACAGGGTATCGCACGTGCTAACACACGTTGTATGTAATATATATATATATATATATATATATATATATATATATATATATATATACTGCACGACTCTTCGACAGAATTGAGTCACTCTCAGTCACTGTGTTTATCCGAATCTAAAAATAAACATGCTAAAATTCACCTTCATCCCGTACCGGACGCTGACGGCTTAGCGGGAGAAGTTCGGACTGACGCAAATTCAGTTCGATCCTAGCTAGAGGCAACCGGACGTCTAACCACACTGATGAGCTGTGAAACAGCGAAACAGTTTGTCTGTGGATGACAAATATATATATATATATATATATATATATATATATATATGTATAAATATAAAATTATAGAGTAATATTTGCCTATTACAGAAAACTATTGCGTCCAAAATTAGATAACAAAATCGTAAATCCACTCGTAAATTAAACTGGCACAATGATTGACTTAATATTCATTAGTCTGGAAATTTTACTGTTTGAATTGCTCGTTGTAACCGTAAAGCTTCACGCTTATGCAAATCTTTTCTGGCTTGCTGATTTCCTGTCAATTACGATCTTCCAAAAGTTAAATGAAATGTCAATCTTCATCTTCTGTTCTTTTGAATCCTATTCTTTTAGTCTTCTCTGTGTTTCTTTCACTCTACGTAACCCCTTGTATGATAGTGGCATTTATTGACTTGCTTGAATTGTATGATTAAAATAAACGAGACGCTTGCAGCGTGTAAAACATCTTCTGTATTACTAAACTTCCGACCTCTTGAGATGTTAATTCAATAGAAAACATTCCATTATGATGACGGAAAGTAATATTTAAAACAAGGGACGCAATATAAACTGCTGGAAACAATCTTAAGATTGTTTTCGTTTTACGGCATTGGGGGTTAAGTATTTGCCCGTAACAAGTACTACCACCCTGTGTCAGGGGGCGGTGACCTGGGAACACCAGCAAGTAAGAGGTGGTACCACGATCTTCAAAACCTACCTGCTGGATTTAGTTCATCGTCATAACCAGGACGAGCAGTTTTAAATAAACAAAATCGCTAAATGTAAGACCGATTAAGGACAAGGAGCCCATATTAACATTCAAAAAATTATAAAATAGTAAATTTCTTCTGGTGTATGGGATATTGTATTAATCAGTTATATAGGTACCTCCATGAGATCTCTAAAAAGAGCATAGCATGATGAAAGAGACGCCAAACTTGACGAAAACAACATTTTATTTTCAAAATGATTATGCTATTATTAAGAGGAAAGATCAAAGTATTTTGGGGGTATTTTTTTTACATTTTTTAATCGTTTCTAGCAAGTCCGATATTTTCGTTAAAAATCTTGTTTTTTTAGTCAGCAATTTTTTTTCCATTTTATAAAAAAGAATGAAAATCTCAGTTTCAAATTCTTTTAAAAATCAATTATCATTTTTTCAAAACTTATTTTAAGAAAATCAGAAATTATAATGTTTATTTAAAATATTTTGAACCAAGCTTAACTGGCGGGGGGGGGGGGTAATAAAAATAAAAAAATATTTCTGCCATGACTTTAATAAAAAAAAACATAATAATTTCCATCACCTATGAATAGTTTCTGAAAGTTTCATTAACATCCGACATTTTTTTTTATTTTTGCAAGATTTTCCAAATTAATGTGTGTCATACAAAAAAAAAAAACGTGTAAAAATTGTATATGTTTTTTTACTAGTTCCGGTGATACGAAGAGAAACAAGGTTTTTTTAATCAAAATTTAGAATGTTCTACAAAGGAGGAAACATTTTTAAAAATAATAAAAAAAAAAATGTTGGTAATTCCTCTTAATAATAACATAAACATTTAGACGATAAAATTTTGTTTTCGTCAAGTTTGGCGTCTTTTTCATCATGCAATGCTATTTTTTTACCGATCTCATGGAGGTACCTACAGTTATATGAATCTGTGTTCTATATCTTTAGGGAATCATGTTGAAAAAATGCATTTGAAGTTTAAATTAATTCTGTATCATCATTAGGTGATGGACTTACTCATATTCCGAATAATATTTGTTCAGTATGGTTAATATTCACTACTGAATTAAGTGCATTGACAAGGAAAGAGATCCTGTTGAAAAAGAGATATTTTTTGTGTTTTTTTTTTCATCATTATGTAATCGACTTTTTGGTGTACCTAATAATGTTTGATCTATGTAGTTAATATTCACTACTGGATTAAGTGCATTGACAAGGAAAGAGATTATTTTGAAAAAATTGCATGCGTTCATTTTCATCGTTAAGTGAGGGACTAAATGGTGTACACAGTAATGTTTGAATTATGTTCTTTATGTTAACTACTGGATTAAGTGCATTGACAAGGGAAAGATTATGTTGAAAAAGCAATATTTGTATAAAATGAATTCATTTTCACCGCTATGTGATAGAATCATTGATGTACCTGATAATGTTTGATCAATGTGGTTAATATTCAATACTGTATTAAGTGCATTGACAAAAAAGTGATTGTGTTGAAAAAGTAATGTTTGTATAAAATGAATTACTTTTCATCATAAGTGAATGGAATTATTGATTTACCTAATAATATTAGAGTAATATGATTAATATTTACTACAGTATTAAATGCCTTAACATGGAAAGAGATTATGTTGAAAAATATTTGTCGTTAGAGATGATCACATTAGGTGATGTTGAGTTATTTAATGTCGTATATTTTTGTATGCGGGCACCTAGTAAGGATCTAACTCATTTCTGATAATCAACCTGACTAGCCTTGCAAAAAATCCACCTACTGACGAAAGCGCCTATTTAGGTAGGTCGGTATGTCAACCCTTGCTTGGTTATATCAGGCTGAATTTTTCTATGGGGGCATCCAGTTAGGATCGAACTCGGTATTCCGTAATGATGGTATACGAGACTGGCTTCGTTCAACATTATACCGCGTTGACGTGCCCTCCTATATTTAGGTCGTGGATGTACCTACTTACATATAGATGTGTATGGGTACGTGCACGTGTGTTTATACATCCGTCACATTACACAGACACACACACACAGACACACAGACACAGACACAGACACACACACACACACACACACACACATATTGCCAATAATTTTTTCGTGTACCGACAGGGAGAATTATACCTCTCATCAGTCAGCCGTTGTTTTTATTCAGTTTCCTTTCTATCCTTCGATGGTCATAAACATATATCCACGCCTATGAAAAGAAAAAAAATGCTAGTTGTGGTTGTCGGGGTGGGGGAATGGCAGAGTTCTTCAGCCGAAAAACGGAAGAGGAAGGCTCTTCCTTCTTCCGTCGGGATGGGAACATCTTTCAGAAAAAAAAGAAAAAAAAACACGGTTAAAATGCGCCAGTTAAGCATGGGATGAGTTTAACTACCCGGCTACCCGGAACCGGAAGACGAGTTTTTAGAGCCGCGGTTCATTTGTTTTGCTGTCCCGTTGACATCTTGACGGAGACAAAGAAACTCCTAAAACTAGTTTGCGATTTCAATTTTCCTCATACGACCTTTGCGCCATCCTTTTTCATCCCTTTCTTTTTCTAGCGAGCCCACTCACAGACATTATACATACATACATATATACATATATATATATATATATATATATATATATATATATATATATATAATATATATGATAGTAAAGAAATATTGTCCATATGTGATTCTTATAATATATCTACATATTATAAGAACCACATGTGGACAATATATCTTTACTATGATATATATATATATATATATATATATATATATATATATATATATATAAAGATATTTTTAAGTTTAACATTATTTTTATAGATACAAGTATATGCTCTGTTTATAATAAACAGTATTAAATAACATTTTCCGGCCTGAATGGCCGAGAAATTTTCATAGGCCGGTAAATGTTATTTAATACTGTTTATTATAAACAGAGCATTTACTTAAATACTTGTATCTATAAAAAAGAATGTTAAACATAAAAATGTCTTTAAATAATTGTCAGACTTTGTCCATTTCATAATATATATATATATATATATATATATATATATATATATATATATATATATATATATATATATATTCGGCTACTAATACATAAATCGAATCGAATTCTCTCAGTCACTGTTGTGTTTATCTAAAAATAAATACGCTTAGATTCACCTTCATCCCTGCCGTGCGCCATCGGCTTAGGGATAGAATTCCCGACTGACGCTAATTCAGTCGGGTTTTCATCCTAGCTAGAGGCAACTGGACGTCTAGCCGCACTGATGAGCTGTGATTCAGGCGAAACAGCCTGTCTGTAGTTGACAATAATGGTAAGAAGCTTGCTTCGCTAGACCTGTTACCACTAAATAGTGAGTTTGATCCTCACTGGGTGCCGCACAAAATTATCTGGGGAACCTCGAGGTGGTGTAATGCTTAGCAAGCTTGTCTCGCTAGAACAATTGCGACTGAGTAGTGAGTTCGATCTTCACTGGGTGCCCTCTTACTTCCGGCCTTTTACCACATCTAAGCTACGCTTAGAAAATAACTATATCTCTCTGACCATAGTTCAATTTGGCTACATTACACAGGGAAACCTACCAAACTCTGACCTCAACGTACTCGTAGAAAATGCAATTATAATACACACGTCTGCATATAAAAAAAGGTTAAAATAATGGAAGCATTATTAATAAAAAAGGAAAACCCAACACCCAATAATATCAGCTATGAAGACGGCCATAATGTGCTTAAAGAATTTGGAAAATAAAACAAAGAAAATATTACCATCACTATATATACACACATATATAAACCTACATATTCAGTTAAAAAAAAACCCAAAAAACAATCCTTCATAATGGCTAACAGAATAACCGAAAACGCTCCGATATATAAAGTATTTAGACAGTTTTTACACACTTTATGACCAGAAAAGAAAATCATTTGTTTGTAATCAAACTTGTATAAAAGAGGAAGTGCTACCCAAATCCACACACACACACACACACACATATATATATATATGTATTTAAAATTAACAAATTGGAGCCTTCAGAAACCCATGGTAATATTTTATTTCGCGAGACCGATAAAATTCGGTTTTGTTACGTCAGACCTTGCGGTTTCAAAACAATTTGAAACTGCAAGGTCTGACGAAACGAAACCGAATTTTATCGGTCTCGCGAAATAAAATATTACCATGGCTTTCGGAAGGCTTCAATTTGTTAATTTATTATTACTTGCTCTGTTTACAACATTGAGCTCTCGAGATTTATATCCTCCCTGGAATTGTCCTTACGGATTACCAATTAACTTTATATATATATATATATATATATATATATACATATATATATATATATATATATATATATATATATTAAGCTTTGAATCTGCGAAAGTATGGGGCACCTAGTGAGGATCGAACTCACTTTTCAGTCGCAGCTGATCTCGAGAGACAAGCTTGCTAACCATTACCCCACGCCAAAGTACCCTGGTCAGAGAGATATAACGTGATTCTTTTTGATCGGCATTCATCAAGAAAGGCGCCGTAGTTTTTCTAACCCATGGACTTTCGGTCTTTTCCAAGATCAACTTCAGCGGTAAATTACAAAGACAACTTCTTGTAGCTGCGATAAAATCTAGATTCTGTTGTGATGGTTTAAAAAAAAAAAAAACACGCGCGAACACGCCCTGTAATTATTTTAAAACTTTTAATTTGCCATTTCTCTCTGGCAGCTCCAAGACAACTGGAAATCCTACCAGGATTCATCTTTTGCGGCCAGAATCTTAACATAAGATACGCAGATGACACAGTTCTGATAGCAGGCACGGAATGGAAATTTGAAAACCTCCTACAGAAGGTAGCGGAGGAGAGCGAGATGTAGGGACTAAGTATAAACTACAAGAAGACAGAATGCATGGTCATCAGTAAAAGGATGAGCCCGATATGCGATTTGAAGGTCAGGGACACTAAAATCAAGCAAATTTCAATACCTGAGAATTGTTCTGACAGAGGACGGTAAGTGCGACGCTGAGATCCGAAAACGTATTGGAATGGCGAAAGACGCATTCGAAAAGGCAGAATATTACGAGACAGGAGGATTTCGATGGCAACAAAGAAAAGAGTTCTGAACTGCTGCGTGATATCTGTCCTGCTTTACGCCAGCGAATGTTGGATGGTCTCCTCAAAGATGAAAAAGAGACTCGAGGCAATGGAGATATGGTTCTACAGAAGAATGCTAAGGATATCATGGACTGAACGTATGACCGACGATGAGGTTTTGGAGTGGATGTAAACAAGGAGGAAGCTTATATTTAACATCGGGAAGAGGCAGCTGATATTTCTGGGAAACGTAATGAGAAAAGAAGCCTTGGAGAATCTGATACTCACAGGGCGGATAGAGAGAACGAGAGAGAAGGGAAAGCAACGCGTGACATACCTAGAGGGCTTAAGCAATTGGATGACAAAAAGGGTCTAGTAGCAAAAGGACAAAACATATTGAGAAGTACCAGGGATAAGGGGAAGTGGAGAGCCATGATCGCCTACGTCTCAAAGAGAGATGGTACATTGTTATGGTCCAGGTTCCTTGCACCACGGTGATGGTCCAATGTAGAACCAATGAAGAATAACTTGCACACAGGTATGGAATAACACAGATATATTACAAACAGAATATGTACAAAAGAAGTAGAAGTGTTAGTAATAACAATCGGGTTAGGTTAGAGAGAACTATGTTGTCTCGACCAGTATCACTATTCCAATGTCTTACAGTAATCGTCTGACGCGACTCTGACTCACACTGACTGACTGGCCGACTGTCTGACTCACTCACTGACTCTGTCTGACTCATACGATGTTCAGCAACACGCCCACGTCTCGTCCGAGTTCCTCTCTGCCCAAAGGCAGAGAGTTGCCCTCTGCCTCAGAGGCAGAGAGTTCGACGGAATAGCTGAGACGTCCAAAAAGGACTGGATCTCACACTGACTGACTGGCCGACTGACTGACTGACTCACTCACTCACTGACTCTGTCTGACTCACACGATGTTTAACAACACGCCCACGTGTGTCGAATGTGGCACAAGGCCGGTTTAATGTGGGCTTTCCGAGCCCGTAGGCTCGGCCAAAAAATGCCCGTAGAACCCGTATAAACGGGATCGGGTTGGTCAACCTCCCCGAACGAGGCTCTGCCCTTCGGCGGAACCTCGTCCGGGTTCCTCTCTGCCCAGAGCTAGAGAGTTCCCCTCTGTCTCAGAGGCAGAGAGTTCGACCGGCTAGGTGAGTCGTCCTTTTTGTCCGGTTTAATGTGGGCTTACCGAGCCCGTAGGCAAAAATTGCCCGTAGAACCCGTATAAACGGGATCGGGGTGGTCAACCACCTCGAACGAGGCTCTGCCCTTCGGCGGAGCCTCGTCCGAGTTCCTCCATGCCCAAAGGCAGAGAGTTCCCCTCTGCCTCAGAGGCAGAGAGTTCGACCTGATAGGTGAGACGTCCAAAAAGGACTGGATCTCACACTGACTGACTGGCCGACTGACTGACTGACTCACTCACTCACTCACTCACTCACTCACTCACTGACTCTGTCTGACTCACTCTACTGCTTCCTCTTGAGGCGCAGTATTTATGGTGTACAGGATAGTCCATTACTATTAAGGCTAAGTTCGCATAACACACATAAAAGAAGAAATATTTATCCGTTGTAGTTATGGAATGTTTTGGAAAAACTAGCGGTTCAATAAAATGGAGCTGGCCAGAAATTGGTAGAAATACAAAATGGCATTAAATGTTTGTTATATGTACTTAAATACTTTGCTTGTCTGAAAAAGAAATTGATTGAGGCATATCGATCTGGGGAGAGGTGATTATAGGGGAAAAAGTTCTAAACTGTTTGCCAAACATCGTTCTATAGTCTTATTGCTCATCCATGAATAGTAATAAATTTGTACCGTATCACGGCTTGCATGACCGGGCCATCCAAAGAAGATTTCAACATACGTAGCGGATAAAATTACAACGGAAACTTCAGTCAACCAGAAATAAATGGTAAATGATTCCCAGAGAAACGCTAGAACATATGCAATAGTTTGAGAAATTGGTAGTACAAGGAACCAGCAAGAATTTCATAGATGGGTTGAACGAAAAAAAGATATGAAGAAAACATTAAAACAAAATGTCTCTTTTATTTCTCACTAAAGTTTATGAGTCAATCAAATGCTTACGAGACAAAGGAATGTCGTTAATCGTCTGCTCTAAAACCAAATGAACATTTGTGGGAAGCAGGGCCGGTGTCTACCCCCAATCTATGACAGGGAGAGCATCACTCTAATATATCTAAATTTTCATAAGGTAGTATTTATATATGAACAATTCAACAAGGTAGTAGTTATATAAAATACAAATGTTATTGTAACCTAATTATGTACAATATTGGATAATAGGCAATTGTTATGGGTCCTTACCTATAACTACAGAATGAACTCTTCCTAACACTATGTATACTACGCCTCTCAAGAGAGAGAGAGAGAGAGAGAGGAATCGAGTCGAGTCGAGTCGAGTCGAGTCGATAGTAGTTCCCTCCAAACCAGATTGACAGTCAATTTAAATGTCAAAGGTCGTCTTCCACATTTTGTATTATTATTCCGTGTAATATATCTTCGTTATTTCTACTCTTGTGATCGTGTTGTTCTTCCTTGGTCCTAACCTTGGACCATAACACCAATATAGATGAACAATTCAACAAGGTAGTATTTATATAAATTACAAATGTTATTGTAACCTAATTATGTACAACATTGGATCATAGGCAATATAGATGAACAATTCAACTGGAAAAATCGAAAATAAATACATATTAGAGACACGTCATAATAGATCATTCTATCTATTTTATTAAACATTTCACCCCAAGCAAGGCGGGAGTGACACTAGCACGCAAGGGGTTACAGAGAGTGGGAGCAAGAGTAAAGATAGATAGACAGAGGAAAAGATGAAGAGAAGGAGGGTAATAGATCAAGGCATGTGGAGATGTCGATTGACAGTGCATTTGAATATTTCGAGATTATAGCGACCAGGGAAGCAAGTAAAAGCAAGAGAGTTCCACAGACGGGAAGTGCGACGCATGAAGTTATTGGGGTAGAAGAGATGGCTACATTTAACCGTTTCAGCAGTGAAAGGGTGGGACCGTGATGCCAGCCTAGTAGCACGCTTAAATTTATGCAGTTTGGGAACCAGCTAAAGTAGGTCGTCGGAGCAGTTACCATGAAAGTATTTGTAGAAAAGACAGAGGGAGGCGACGGAATGTCTGTGAGAAAGCGACTGTAGACGAGATGCCAGATCAGTGCCAATAACATTGCATATCCTTGTCTGGATTTTGTCGAGGACCTTATAACGAACAGCCGGGGTTCCAGACCATATATGTCAGCAGTGTTCTATAAATAAATAAACAATGTTAAAGTTAACTTCACTATCTGCTTTTTGTATGAATGATTCATGTAATGTAAATTGAACTGCACCACATACTTGATATTAAAATAACTGATCCGATGTGCAAATTTTTTATAATAACGCTGACATTCCTCTATTTATTGAACAATTTAGTTCATGCCATATTGACTGAAAAAAAAACTACCTCTACGAAAGAATTCTCATATTAGTACAAAAACGCACAAATCAAAATTAAAAAAAAAAATTCAACCTCAGCGTTGCGACCGCACGCTCCAAAACATTTTTCACAGTGAACAATAACACATTTCCAAAAAAAAAACAATTTCGTAGTACATCTTACCTGGATGTAAAAAAGACATCTATTTCTATACCTGACGATGATTGTATGAACAATCGAAAGCTTGTAATAAAAAAGACCTCATACAACTGGAATTTATAAACAGGGATCATAACATTCATCAACAGGTTCGAGGTTAATGTATTTTATTAAAAATTGTTTGCGAGAGTGATTCTTGCCACTTATGTCATTAACTTCACTATCTGCTTTTTGTATGAATGATTCATGTAATATATATATATATATATATATATATATATATATATATATATATATATATATATATTTATATATATATAAAAGTGAACATAGAAGTCAACACTTAGAGGCGACAGTCTGCTTCATGCTAGATGCAATCGTCAGGCAACTAGTCTAGTTGGCTGACGATTGCATCTAGCATGAAACAGACTATCACCTCTAAGTGTTGACTTCTATGTTCACTTTTATATTTACACACGCTCTATCTCTGATATTGAGCACTTTATCCCATAAATATAGAACACTTTAAGACTATATTTCTTCATATATATATATATATATATATATATATATATATATATATATATATATAAAACGAAGAGAAGGTTTTAAATTTCCGAACACGGTAAACACGTTGCATATATACAGGGCTGCAATGGTTTTGTGCCCGCTCGAACCTATGATATGGTGTTGGGAGGGGAGGGGTGGCTTCATTCTACTACATCTCAATTTCCCTAAGGTAGTATGCATATAAAATACAAATTTCACTGTAACCTAATTATACACAAAAATTGATCAAATGCAGACAATTCAACTGTAAAAATTGAAAATAAGTACGTTCTCAATATAAATTAGAGACATGTCATAACAGATCATTCCATTTTAAATAAATCAGCTATGCTTTGCTGCAAAATATTACTGAGATAAAGAAAATCACAAAGCACTGCCCGGGGCCCCCAATCAAGCTTGAAAGGTCGTGTAATTCAGGGCTAGTATGTAACAGCTCTGATGGGGTGAACTTAAATTTGATGCTTGTAAACGTGTAAAGACGATTAAACAACAGGGTGGTAGCACCTGTTAGGCTCCCAGATATGGGCAAATACTGACCCCTCCCCCAAGCAAACACAAAACACTATGAACTCATAAAAATACATTTTTATAGAAAAAATACCAACAATAACTATTTATAATAAAATTACCAACAATACCTATTTATAGTATATACAGTGTAACCCTGATATAAGAGACCCGGATATAAGAGAAACCCGGATATAAGAGAGATTTTCTCTGGTCCCAAATTAGAGCCATACTTACCTAAACAAAATAGACCAAAACCGGATATAAGAGAAACCCGGATATAAGAGACTTATCCGATCCCGACAACTCTCTTATATCCGAGTTACACTGTATATCTAGTTAAAGCCATAAAATTGTTCTAAATATTTAGATTTTGGCATTAAAAAAACCTATATACCGCTAAAGAAAATCAATCAGACAACGAGTAAAATTGCGATAACTAGTAATAAAAAAAGACATATTTTGTTACTAACGTTACTAATTGTATAGATTGGCACCTCGAGGTGGCGTAATGGTTAACAGGCTTGTCTCGCTAGAACAGTTACGACTGATTAGAGTGTTCGGTCCTCACTGGAAATCCCATATTTTCGACCTTGTGCCACATCTAAGCTACGCTTGGAAAATCCCTACTAACTGTAGGTAAATCCCATGCAACCCGGATATAAGAGAGTTGTCAGGACCGGAGAAGTATCTTATATCCGGGTTTCTCTTATATCCGGGTTGGTCTATTATATATACATTAACACAGGCTCTAATTTGGGACCATAGAAAATATCTCTTATATCCGGGTTTCTCTTATATCAGGGTCTCTTATATCCGGGTTACACTGTATTATAAAATGAAATTCAGGCATCTTACTTAGGAAAAAATACATTGGGTTGTTTATGTTCAAACTTTACCCGGAAACCAGAAAAATGGTCAAGGGAGTATAAAAGAGAAATTGCCAAATAAACAATAAGGTCGTAACGAAAAGTTAAAGAAAGAAAGATACAAGAAGGAAACGGAGGTTCTTGCTCGGAAGGGGCGCTCCGCAGTCAATGAAATAAACCAATAAAAACGAAGCTTGAACTTCTTAAACAAGATGTCTGCCATCTGGCAGCCAGAAAAGAAAGAGCCATAAAATATAAGGAAAAATAAAAAAAATTAAATGCAGAAGGGAAAAATGTTTTAATCAGGGGATCTGTAGGGGTCTGCTTTTTTATCCTCTCTGCTAACCGTGTAATATTTATTCATTTTTTTAAAATTCTAAACAATGTCTTCACTCTGCACTGAAAATTTCGTGGCCCGACCAAGGAGAGATTCAAAATAAGAATAAGACAAAAACAAAAAAACAATCCGATTATTAGTTACTAGCAGGCTTCGCCCGCTCGCTATCGCTATGCAAAGTAAGATATATTCACTACTTGAAATATTTGAAACAAAAATTTTATATGAACATTTCATTCATAAATTGGCTTGTTATCTTTAAGGAAAGTTTTACAAATAGATGCCAACTTGTTGAAGGCCAAGTAAAATGCAAATTTCAAACACTTTCCTGCACTATATAAGACGATATTCCTAAATAGAACTATTTTTTATATGAAAATCAAAATAATCCTTGAATAAAAGAACACTAATAATGGATAGTTAATTGATGAAATATACTTTTTAAAATCAATATGCAAATTAGTTAAACCTGAAGAGTGATATCCCCTGGTAGTAGATAATGTAAACCACAGATATTCAGCTGTTAGCGTATAAATTACTATAGAGTCGGGGCTTTTTAACCCCAGAATTCGTTGGATATTTGCGCTCCACTCTCACATTTATTCATACAGATTGCAAATTAGTTTTTTTTACTTAATGAGCTGTTATGTTTCTCTAACTCTTCAAATTTTGTCTAACTAATTCTATTTTCCCACCTTTACAATGTTAATTTTATCTTATAAATTGTCCCCTCTTCTCTCACCCATTAAATAAAAATAATTGTTTGTACGGAAAATAAAGATCTACGTACATCAAATCGTCTTTAAATTAAGTGGCAGCAGAAGAATTATCGTTGAACTTTTAAAAGGTAAGTTTAAAAATTAAATCAATACTTAAATGCAGCGATCAATTTTGCATTTTTTCATAGTTTATTGATGCTTATCTCATCTACTCCTCCATAGCTATTGTGATGATGACAAAACCAAGAGTCCTCCACAGGAGCTAGCTGAAATGCCGCCCGATATGCTTCGGTTTTCTTTCTTTCTTTCTTTCTTTCTTTCTTTCTTTCATTCCTCGGTTATTCTTTCTTATATTCTTCTTACATGTTACATTAATATTTGACCAACAAAATACCTAATCGTTCTGAATGAAAATCGGAATATTCACTTTCGACATTTCTTCCATTTGGGAAAACCGACGTCTGTCTTGACTAGGTATGTCCAATTTTGACCTTTTTAGCGTTTTTTTTTAGTTGTTTTTTTTTGTCAGTTGAAAGACACATTAATTTCGAAATTCTTGTAAAAATTAACTACTTGTTGGATTTTAATGAAAACTTCAGAACTTATTCAGAAATGAATGAACTTATTTTAGGAATGTTTGTCCCTTTGAAAGTCATGGTATAAATATTTTTTTTTATATCTGTTACCCCCCTCGAACTTAATTTTATGAAAACACAAAAAAAATTTATTTGCAACCTGAATTTTTTTTTTTAATTAAATGCACAAAACTCTGAAAAATCTAAATCATCGAGTTTTTTGTTAAAAAAATGTCCGAAATTGTCCAAAGTTTTACCTCAATTGTAAAAATACAAAACCCAATAAAACTAAGACAATATTTAATTAAGAAAGTTTTTAATGGCTTTTCTGAATAATATATACGAAGGTAATTATTATCTGAAAGAAAAAATTTTTTTTGATGAACAATGAATTTTTACATTAATTTTCTTTTTTTTTTCAATTTTAAATACACAATATGACAAAAGGTTGTTATATATTTATACATTAAGTTCTTTCTGCAACTTTATGGAAATGATATATTATGTTCTCTACTTTTTAAAGATCATAAATTTGAAAGCTTATTAAAATCTGACAACCATAATTATTTTTAAAATAATTTTTAATATTCCAAAATTGTATTTAAAATCGTCTACAACGAAAGTACGGATGCACATTGTTGAAATAATGTCACATGAGTAGTTTCCTTTGATAGAAGCAATTTTTTTTTTTTACTTCAGAAATGGCTTTGATTCGTTCAGTAAAAGAAAACAACGCTTGTCAAGTTTTCTGAATATCGTCGTATTATTTTCAATTTTTTTCTTTTTCTATTCAAATATAATCGAATAGTGGGATAAAAGAAAATATCGACTATTTACAATTACAAAAAAAAAAAAAAAACGCCCTTGGAAGTCCACCCAAATTTTCAAGTTTGAAATCGAATGCATAAATTCATTGTACATTACTTTGGAATTATTATCCACACGACAAATTATCAATTAAAACGATTTTTGGAGTTTAAATTTTCTGGAGTTAGCTCGCTACTACTCAAACTAAAAAATACTTGTTGAGTCAAAACAAAACCAACATAGCATGTTAATTTTATTAATAAATAAAATAAAACTCATATTACTGCCATATAATTATTAATAAATAGAAAAAAATCTACCTTAATAAAAAAGAAATAAAATCTCATTTCATTAAGTTAACCCGTTTCAATTAATGGTGTTTCATGTAATTTTTATATTCTCAGAAAAATATTTCATGACTGAAATAATATACCTCAATTTAAAAAAATGTATTTTTTTTACTGTTTTATTTTTACTTGTAAAATTTGATTTTCTTTCATAATTTAAATGTTATTTTCAGTGCAGAATTCTTCCTCAAACGTAAGGTAAAAAAAAAAAAAAAAATTTGAAAGTGAATTTTTAAAAAAGAAATCTACTAACCAGATTCACTTAAAATTAGAACGAATTATATCACTTTGGCGCTACCATCCAATAAATTTCCGTGCAGTAAGTTGTGAATATATTGACGTACATCAATTAACGCCTGTCAATTCCTTAAAAAAGGAACGACTACGGTTGGAAATATCTCTCGTAAAAAAATTTCTGCTAAAAATGTAAGTAATATTTCTTTCAAATTACATTAAGTATACTTTAATCATTCTAAATTTCCTAAGATAACAAAAGAAAAAGGTGTAATTGATTTTTCATGATTTTTTAACTAACAAACTATGATCTTTCCGATTTTTTGACTCGAAAAAAAAACAAGATTTTTAATAAAATTTTTAACATTTATAGGAAGGATTAAAAAATCTGAAAAAATATTCAGAAAATACTTTGGTCTTTCCTCTTTAATAAGAACATAAATATTTAAACGTTAAAAATTGTTTTATCAATTTGGGGACCTTTTGTCGTCAAGGTATACCACTTTTTAGCGAAATATTGGACATACCTAGTCTTGACAATCAGTATTTCAGGTTCACGTCTGATCTCGCACACGCGTCATTAACACCGATGTAAATCCCGTTACTGTTTCAACCACAAAAGGCCACGTTTTAGCGTCTTTATATTTCCCCTTTCTCTAACATTTTTTGGGGTTTGATTTATTTAATGTGTTTCAAATTTTGTCTCCTGGAAAATGAAGCGGGGAAACCTATTTCAAATAGAAAGACAAGACTGTAAGTTTCATAACCTTTTGAAGAAATCTCTTGCTATATAGAAGTGAAAACCTTTTGAGAATGGATAACTTGTTTTGGTAGTTTGAAAATAAAACGTTAATCTTCAGTTATCAGATTAACTTACTATTTCTTTCTGTTTTAGTTTGTTCACAAATTTCGACCCATGTAAACTCTGCACGCCCCAAGTATCTGTTGTATTTTGAACGTTATTCTGATGGTGAATGTACATTATTTCCACACCCAGAACATCCGGTGTCTTTGCCTGCAATTTTTTAAAAATGCCCTCAGAACAAATAACGAATTGAACTTGTGACCTTTCAGTGCACCAGGTCGCCAATTTGGGTCATGTTTTAAGAACCTCAACGTCATTTTTTCCTTTTCTTTATTATTTTGATGTCTTCGTATTTATTCTTGCTCTGTTGTCTTCAGTATAATATCTGTTGATTCCTTGAAACATTTCATTCTGTATATTATTTAAATTTAATTCAGTAAAAGAATGAGGTTCCCCTAGCTCCACAGACGATTTCTGTATTCTCTGCCACAAGCCCCCATAGCCAGTAGACATGGTAATAAAGGAAAGGGAGAAGAAAGGACTAACCACCACTTGAAAGATAGATATATTGTATGGTTGTCAGCAAGAGATAAAAGTCTAAGATTCGAACTACGAATAGTAGATACCAAAATGGAATAAGTACAGAGGTTTAAATAGTTGGGAAGTGTTTTAATAGCGAGAGGGAAATGGGGTCGAGAAATCTGAACGCAGATTGACCGTTCTATCAGTCTCCTACCCCTCTTTGGCAAAGTCTTCGAAGCCCTTATCAACACCGAAGTGATTAATCACCTTATATCCCATGATCTGCTCTCAGACAAGCAGTATGGCTTCCGCTTTGCCCGATCTACAGCCGATGTGCTTACGGCCATCACTGAATTTGTCTACGAAGCTATTCATAATAACGGTGAAGCTCGTGCTGTGGCCCTAGACATCTCCAAAGCGGTTGATATGGTTTGGCATGCCGGCCTTCTTTGCAAGCTTCAGGGTTATGGTATTACAGGTCGATTGTTTGATCTAATACAATCATTCCTGTCAAACCGTGAATTGAAGGTCGTTCTCAATGGATTCATCTCCAGCTCCTATCCCACTAACGCAGGTGTTCCTCAAAGCTCCATCCTAGGCCCTACTCTGTTCCTCATATTCATAAATGATCTTCCTGACGCCATAGATTCCCAAGTCGGCATCTACGCGGATGACACCACAATTTACTCCTGCCTCAAAAACAAATCTAGTGATGCTGACAAAGTTAACCTGGCAGTTCGTCTCGAAAAGGACCTCCAATCGGTTGTGAACTAGGGCAAGAATTGGTTGGTTAACTTTAACGCCTCTAAAACAAAACTGCTCTCTATTAACCACCACAAGGATCCATCCCTGCATCCCATTAGAATGTCTGAAGACCAACTTCTCGAGAGCTCCTCTCTGCAGCAGCTCGGTCTCACGCTGTCCGTTGATCTGAGATGGAACAAATATATCCAGTCAATTGCTTCATCCACCGCAAGGAAAGTTGGCTCCCTGTGCCGGGCCAAGAAATTTTTCTCCCCGGAATCGATCCTCCAAATCTATAAATCAACCATTCGCCCTTGGAGTATTGCTGCCATATATGGTCTGGAGACCCTGCTGTTTGCCTCAGAGTTCTTGATAAGATCCAGAGACGGATAAATAATGTAATTGGCCCTGATCTGGCATCTCGTCTGCAGTCGCTCTCTCACAGACGCGCCGTTGACTCGCTCTCTCTTTTTTACAAATACTTTCACGGTAATTGCTCCGATGAGCTGCTTTCGCTGGTTCCCAGGCCACATGTATTTAAGCGTTCTACGAGGCTGGCATCCCGTTCCCACCCCTTCACCTTTGAAACTGTTAGATGTAGACGTCTCTTCTACTCCAATAGCTTCATGTCTCGCACATCTCGCCTGTGGAACTCGCTTCCTTATTCCTGTTTCCCTGACAAATACAATCTCCAACGGTTTAAGTGTAGCGTCAATCGACATCTCCAGTTGCCTTGATCTATCCACTTCCCTTCTCCACATTTTTCCCCTTTCATTCCTATCTGCTCTCGCTCCAAATCTTCTGTAACCCCTTGCCTTGATCGATCCACTATCTCCACATCCTCTCCTTTACCACTCCTATCTGCTCTTCCTCCAACCCTTCTTTAACCCCTTGCGTGCTAGTGGCTTCCAGCCTTGCCTGGGGTGAAAAGCTTAAGAAAAAAAAAAAGGAAAAAAAAAGAAATAACTTTGAAAATCAATCTAATTTTAAGAAACAGAAACATTTCGATAGAAACAAAGAAAATATCAGCCCTCCTATATCGCAGTGAATACTGGACAATTTCCTCACAGATTAAGGGAAGACTTGAGGCAAAAGTGGCCTCGTTCTACAGAAGGATGCTGAGGAAACCTTAGATGGAGCGTGCCAGCAACGAGGAAGTTTTAAGGAAAATCGAAACAAAAGAGGACAATAAAATAGGATTAAAAAATTCTAGGGTGCGATGAAGAAAGAAGGCATAGAAAACCTGAAACTCTCAAGACCTATTAAATGCAACAGGGACAGAGAGAAACAGCGAATAACCTATCTGACGAGCTTGTGTAAATAAATGGCAGAACAGGGAATGTGGGGAGACAAACATTGTTAAGAGCAATGAAAGATTGGAAGTTGGGGAGAGCTATGATTTTTGCCAACCGCCCCACGCGGTCAAATGTGGCACAAGGCCGAATTTAACGTAGGTTATTCGAGCCCGTAGGCTCGGGCAAAAATTCCTCGTAGACCCCGTAAAAAAACGGGGTCGGATCGGTCTACCTCCCCGAATGAGACTCTACCCTTTGGCATAGCCTCGTCCGAGTTCCTCTCTGCCTGCAGGCAGAGAGTTTGACAATACAGCTGAAAAGATTCCAGCTAGTCTTAGTTGAGGAGAGCTATGATCGCTCACGTTCTAAAGGGATAAAAAAAGCACATAGAAGAAAGCCACAACAGCACGGAATGTTGTAGACGCAGTTCTGTGTCATATTTTCATCAAATGGAATTTTCACACATCATCAATTTCCTCGATCGCATTTTCTCTATTTTTGTCTTCTGACACTCTGTTTTTAGCTTTTATTTTCCTTCCTCTTCTACCTGATTTCTATTTATTTTCTATTCAAACATTTCTTTCTTTCTAAATAATACATTTTTTAATCATTTCGCTCAGTCAAGGCGATAATGCCACTAAGACATAATTAGGGCTACTGGGAGTGAAAGAGAATGGGAAAACTTTAGAAGAAAGCGGAAACCCAATCGTAAACAGGAAAAAGGAATAATCTTCTACTCCTAATCAAAAGACGGAGGAGGAGTACGAACCGGACGAAAGGCGAAATATTGAGGAAGAAATAAAATAAAATAAAAAAATAGTAAATAAAATTTCAAGATTTAGGCGGAGAGGTTATAAGTATAGAGTTGAAGTAGACATGAAAAAGAACCGGAAACCCAATCCTAAGGGAAACAAGGAAACAACGGATAATTTCTTCCTTTATAAATTGATTTCCTTTCTTGCTTCCTTTCTAAATTATGATTTTTCTTTTCTTTATTTCTTTCTTTCTCTCTTTCTTTCTTTCTTTCTTTCTATATTTCTTTCTTTCTTTCTTTCTTTCTTTCTTTCTAAATTATATAGAATTTCATTAATTCCACTTCATACAGTTTCCATTTCTTTCGTTTTTTATTGTGAAAATATACAGGATTTCTTTCTTTCTAAATCATTGTTTTCCTTTCTTTCTTTATTATACTTTTTCCTTTGTTTGTTTCTTTCTTCCGAATTTATATAGGATTTCATTAATTCCACTTCATACAATTTTCCTTCCTTTCTTTCTTTCTTCCTTTCATTCTTTTTGATTTATACGGTAATTTTTTCTTTCTGAATTATTGTTTTCTTTCTTTCGTTCTTTCTTTCTTTCTCAGTCATATAGTTTTCCTTTCTTTCTTTCGTTCTTTCTTTCTTTCTTTCTTTCTGTTATGGGAACTTACCCATAATAATAATGGAATATTTCGTATATCATAAATACTGAACCTCAAGAAGGAGCAGCGGTTCAGAGTTCAGAGTCAGTGAGAGACAGACGATTACTGTAAGACATTGGAATAGTGATACTGGTCGAGACAACATAGTTCTCTCTAACCTAACCTGATTGTCATTACTAATACTTCTACTTCTTTGTACATATTTCTGTTTGTAATATATCTGTGTTATTCCATACCTGTGTTCGAGTTATTCTTCATTGGTTCTAGCTTGGACCATCACCGTTTTTTGTCTCTTCAGTTTAGTTTGCGGATGAGGTAACATTTGGAAGAGATTGAATGACAAACTTACACAACCAACATACGTGGGCGGATCAAAATCCCCATAGTGCAACACAGGCTAGGCACCGACATCAGTTTACGATTAATGTGTGGGCTGGCATTGTAGGTGACTGACTGATAGGTCCATATGTTCTCTCAGATGTTTTACAGGAGCTGTCTGCTGGAACTTTATTTCAAACACACTTCCAGGCCCGCTAGAGAATGTACCCCTGCTAATACGAAGTCGCAGGTGGTCATGTATGATGGGGCTCCATAGTCACATTTGCGCGATGCACTGGCTAACATCTACCATGAAAGATAAATAGGTAGGGAAGGACTGGTTCCATGGCCTGCACATTCTCTCCACCTCTTTTAGCTGTGGTTCAACTAAATCAATTTGACTTATGCATCAGACATTAATAATGCAGAGACGCTTCATCAACGTGTCTTGGGGGCCTGCGAAATCATTTGACACCGGGTGGAAGTATTTGAAAAACTCCGCCAGTCAATGATCCAACGGGTTCCTGCGTGTGTAGAAGCAAGCGGAGGACATTCGGAACATTTGTTATGAGTTTCTGTGTTGAGGCCCAACTACGGTCTTTAAAATAAAATATCCATATAAACATGTCCAAAGACTATATATGAATGAGAGGTAGGGTGGAGTAATGGATAGCGGCTTGGATTGAGGAATCGGAGAGGCGAGTTCGAATTCCAGTCGAATCCATTACGTTCACTTACGTGCTAATACCCTTGGGAAAGGTGTGAATCCTCTTCTCTCTCCAGCTATGGGTAAATAGCAGGACAGACTGGGTTCTATAGCGTTGGATGGCAACTGGTCTAGGAGAAGGTCAACTCTGAATTCAAAACCTGCGGAGGGTCGTTTGAGGACCTTGTGGTACGTAGTGCACCAGGTCTCTGTATTCGGCCATTCAAAAAGTGCGGATGGTCTTGCACGAAGCCTTCACAACTATAATCAAATCTCATGTGCTGTTGTCGGGCTGTAGGTTTCCTAGGAACTCATCTCCTTGACCCTCATACGTCGTCTTCGACGGGGGAGTCGAGTATATATATATATATATATATATATATATATATATATATATATATAAGTTAGTTCTATTATGATTCAATTAAATATTTCAATTCGTTTGTCTCATCATTCGTCTGGTTTACAAGTTCATGTCTAACGTTTTATTGATTGTTTACTCCATTTAATAAGAATAGAACCTCCGAGATAAACTTAAACTCCAGCTTTTGTTTATGGCATATGTCAACACTCGTACCAAATGTAAAAGGAATTGTTATATTACTGTATAAACAACTCGTATTTTAAAATCTTATTCACTTGAAATATTTTTTAAAATCAGATTAACTTAAAAATATTTTTTAAATATGCCAAAAATATTTTTAAATAATTGAAATATTTCCTGTTTAAAGAAAGCTTAAATATAAATAATTAATCTACAAACGAACTAGAGGAAACAACAAAGCGGGGTCTCTTTGTGTCTGTCTTTAACTTATATATAAATATTTTAATTAAAAAATTGTCTGTTTGAAGTTAAAATAAAAGTACTTACTGTTTAAACAACTCTTTTAAAATCTTATTCATTTAAATGAGATTAACTTAAATCATTATACGCCGGACGTACGACGCTCTACGCAAGCATGCATGCAATCACAGACTTTTAGTATTATACAGATAAAGTGATCACGCAAAAATGACTACATATTAATATAACATTCTGTTGGAAATAAAGTGAGAGATCAGTTTTCTATTGTTATGAAGTAAACTGATCACTCAAGAATTCATACACATTAATGTAATTTTCTGTTGGATATTAAGGGGAGGTTCAGTTTTCTATTCTTATTAAGCAATAAACATATCTCGCAAGAATTACTAGATATTAATGTAAATTTATAGTGAACATAAACTGGAGGATCAGTTTTCTATTGTTATTAAGTAATAGCCTGATCACCCAAGAATTACTACGTATTAATATAACATTCTATTGGACATAAAGTAGAGGGTCAGTTTTCTATTGTTATTAAGTAATAAACTGATCACACGCAAAAATTACTAGGTATTAATATAACATTCTGTTGGACATAAAGTGGGGGATCAATTTTCTATTGTTCTTAAGTCATAAAATGATCACCCAAGAATAACAATATATTAATATAACATTTTATTGGACATAAAGTGGAGGGCCAGTTTTCTATTGTCATTAAGTAATAAACTGATCACCCAAGAATTAGTGCATATTAATGTAAGAGTATATTCTCTTGAGCGAAACTATTGGGAGAGTCTGCAACAGCTTTTGCAGGCTCTCAGATTGCCAGCGAGTCTGATGTGGGAGAGACGCTTCCAGCCTTGAGTGTAATGGTGGGATAGGCAATCGGTAGATGTACCAACGTTCAGTCAGTTATGTGCCATGCGAGATACACGCTTAGGCGATCATGTATCTTTCGATTCATGACTGAGGAGGCAGATTTTCTTCCCGCAGTAGGTTGCCATTTCTTTCTTCGGTAGACCAGTTGGCATCCAAGGCTATAGAATCCGGTCTACAAGACAAGAGACGTACTAGAATATTAACAGCTCAAAAGTGGGGGAACAGTTTCAGGGTCTTTCCTAAAAAAGTGAATCCCCCCCCATTAATGTCGATATCATTCGTCATAATATATTCCCAAATATATTACATAATTATTGAACTGAACAAAAATTGAAGTTCCTGTAAAGCTATAAGGTATTTCTAACTACAACAAAACTCAAAAGATGTTGAGGAAAAAAGATGTTGAGGAAAAAAGATATCATCCATTCTACATAATATATTCAGTCAGTCAGTTATGTGCCATACGTGATACACGCTTATGCGATCATGTATCTTTCGATACATGACTGAGGAGGCAGATTTTTTCCCGCAGTAGGCTGCCATTTCTTTCTGCGGGAAACCAGTTGCCATCTAAGGCTATAGAACTCTGTCTGTCCTGCTACTTACCCATACCTTAGAAGAGGATTTTCACCTTTCCCAAGAGTATTAGCACGTAAGTGAATGTAATGGATTCGACTGAAATTCAGTTCAAGCTGCTATCCATTCCTCCACTGTGATCTTTTTCTTCGGCATAATTGTACAAGGGAGACTGCCTGATCAATTTTCTGCCTCCATACCGCTCTACTTGATACATTTGCTTACCACTAATAATGGTTCAATCGACTGGAGTCAGTCCCAATTTCAGGGAGTTATTTTAATTTTTCAGTTTATATATTTGCTTTGTTTAACTCAGTGGTTAACTCACTGAAGTCCTAACTCCTCATGCTAGACAGCAGTTTTCAATTGAAGCTTGATTATCATTCCTCAACATCTGTTTTCAGAAAAAAAAGGACCGCAAATATTCACAGGAGATTAATGAATGTTATACAATTTACTCCTGTCTCAAAAACAAATCTAGTGTCGTTGACAAAACTAACCTGGCTGTTCGTCTCGAAAGGGACCTCCAATCGGTTGTGAACAGGGGCAGGAATTGGCTGGTTAACTTTAACGCCTCAAAAACAAAACTACTCTCTATTACTCATCACAGAGAACTAACCCTGCCCCCCATTAGAATGTCTGACGCTCAACTGTTCGAGGGTTTCTCTTTGCGACTACTCGGCCTCACATTGACTGCTGACCTGAGATGGAACAAATACATTGAGTCAATAGCTTCGTCCACCGCAAGGAAAGTTGGCTCCCTGTGCTGTGCCAGGAAATTTTTCTCCCCGGAATCGATCCTTCAAATCTACAAATCAACCATTCGCCTTTGCATGGAGTATTGCTGACATATATGGTCTGGAGCCCCTGCTGTTTGCCTTGGAGTTCTTGATAAGATCCAGAGATGGATATGCAATGTAATTGGCCCTGATCTGGCATCTCATCTGCAGTCGCTCTCTCACAGACGTGCCGTTGCCTATCCTCTGTCTTTTTTATAAATACTTTCATGGTAGCTGCTCCGAGGAGCTGCTTTCGCTGGTTCCCAAACTTCATGAATTTAAGCGTTCTACGAGGCTGTCATCTCGCTCTCACCCTTTCACTGTCGAAACTGTTAAATGTAGCCGTCTCTTCAACTCCAATAGCTTCATGTCTCGCATCTCTCGCCTGTGGAACCCCCTCTCCTTTTCCTGTTTCCCTGATAGCTATAATCTCCAACTATTCAAATGTAATGTCAATCGACATCTCCAGTTTCCTTGAACTGTCACCTATCCTTCTTTTCATCTTTTCCTCTATCACTCCTGTTTGGACCCACTCCAACTCTCTGTAACCCCTTGCGTGCTAGTGGCTTCCCGCCTTGCTTGGGGTGAAACGCATAAAAAAATCCTAAAGAGAAAGTAACCCTTGTGACAGGTCCCGCAGTGGCAGGTCGGAAGATGCTGTGAATGTGGATAAAATGGCCGCTTTTTCATTACAGCTAACAGAAGAATCTCCATTACAGAACTTTTCAAAAGCTTCAGCTGAGCCATATTTGTTGACAACGATTTCGTGCAGTCACTTGGATACTCAGAAGTCTGTGTCAAATGTGTTAGCAGGATACTGAGAGACTCTAGGAAGAGACAGATAGAGGTTACTGCTCACGATTACCTGGAGCCCACAGCTGTTTAACTATCTTTGCTCATACTATTACAAGGTTATGTTAGAACTATCAGGGAAGGTCGAACTTACTACGTTTACACAGCTTTGTGGATGAAGACTTTTTTCCAACCTGCAGCCCCTTTCCAACAGACACAGCATCGCAAACCTTTCGCTATTTCTATGGCAAATGAAGACAGGCTCTGTTCATTAGTGGCACCAGCTAAGGTCTTTACAGACTCGCCTTACAGCTTCCACATGGTTGAATCATCGTCATTCCCTACTTCCACTCAAACATTAAATTAAAACAGAAGACATAGGAATGAAACGAAAAGGGGTGTAAGACAAGGATGGGTCTTCTCGCCGGACTTATTCAACGAGGTAATTCTTACAGAATTACAAGTCCTACCAGGATTCATTATCGCCGGCCAGGATATTAACAGCATAAGATATTCACCTGACACAGTGTTGATATCAGACACGGAAACTAGAAAACCTCCTACGGAAGGTAGCAAAGGAAAGCAAGAAGAAAGGACCAAGCATAAACAACAAGAAGAGAGATTGCATGGTTATCAGCAAAAGGGTGAACCCAAAATGCAAATTACAAATCGGGGATACCAAAATCAAACAAGTACAACAATTTAAATATTTAGGAAGTGCTTTAACAGAGGACGGAAAGTAGAACTCTGAAATCTGAAGGCGCAGTGGGATAGGGAAAGATGCCTTCCAAAAGCTAAGGAGAGTATTAAGAGACAGAAACCTTTGTTAGAAACAAAGAAAAGACTACTGAACTGTTACATGGTATCTGTCCTCCTGTATGGCGAAGTGGAGTAATGGATAGCGGTTCGGATTGTGGAATCGGAGACTATCGAGTTCGAATCCCAGTTGGATACATTACATTCACTTGAGGAATCCTCTTCTCCTCCTCCCAGCTATGCGTAAATAGCAGGACAGACTGAGTTCTATAGCCTTGGGTGGCAACCGGTCTAGGAGAAGGAAAAACTCTGAATTCAAAATCGGCCTGGAGAGGGTTGGGTTCCATCAGGCTATCTTACCCAAGAAACACCATTGCAGCTGCAGTACACATGGTGCCACTAAAAACCTAAAAAAGTTCCTACAGAAGGTAGTGAAGGAAAGTAAACTACAAGAAGACAGAATGAATGGTTATCAGCCAAAGGGTGAGCCCAAAATGCAAATTACAAATCGGGGATACTAAAATCAAACAAGTAGAAAAAATTAAATATCTGGGAAGTGTTCTAACAGAGGACGGAAAGTGCGACACTGAGACGTAATGGGATGGCCGAAGATGCTTTCCAAAAGCTAAGCAGAGTATTAAGAGACAGAAAAATTTCGTTAGAAACAAAGAAAAGTGTATTGAAGTGTTACCTGACATCTCTCCTCCTATATGGCAGCGAGTGCTTGACAATCTCCCCAAAGATGAAGAAGAGACTTGAAGTAACAGAAATGTGGTTCTACAGAAAGATGCTGAGGATACCATGGACAGAACTCGAGAAAAACGACGAGATCTTAGAGAAAATGGAAAGAAAAAGGAAATTTATACTTAACATCAGGTAGAGGCAATTGAAATTTCTGGGGGCCCGTAATGAGGAAGGGAGGTTTGGAAAATATGATACTCACAGGACAGATTGAAAGAAAGAGGGACAGAGGAAAGCAGTATGTAACATATTTGATGAACTTGATTAAATGGATGGAAGAACAGGGTTTGGAAGAAATAACAAAAAGACAAAACATATTAAGAGCTACAAGGAACAGGAAGATGTGGAGGTCCATGATCGCCTACGTCCTGAAGGGACACGGCACATTAAAAAAGAAGATTATTTTTAGTCCGATCTTAGTAGATAGAGAAATAAGTGGGTGAATGAGTACAATCATTTCCTTATAATTACATTACCTTGTTAATCAGAAGAGTTGGCTTGTCCTTAGCCTTGACGAGTGAAGCTATCATTCAAGTGTATTGCGTCTCAAGTTGTTGGTAAATAAACTGTTCGTTTGAGAATGCGATAAAAGTTATTATTAGTCTTTTATACTAGCAGGGCCGGCTCTAAGATTGCTGGCACCCCGGGCAAGCTGAACTTCGGCACCCTTACAAGTATAATTTTTTTTTTTAATTTTCACACGGAGAAAAACTGAAAATGTAGAATAACGAGTATTATTAAAATATACAACTTTATCCATGTTAAAGAAAACATTCATTATCCTCGCTGAAGCATTTCTTTCCACCTTTGAGATCTGCAAATCTGTTCATGGCATTTTCTACACCTATCTTCGTTACAAGATCATTTTTTATTGACAAAATAGCCAAAGAATTTAATCAATCTTGAATCATGGACGACCGTAAATATATTTTTATAAGCTTTAGTTTACTAAAACTGTTCTCTCCGGTGACCACAGTAATGGGCATAGTAAGCATTATCCCCAATGCAACCGACAGATTTGGTAAGACATCCTGTAACTTATAAGTGTTTATGAACCTAGTAAATTCTATTGTGTTATATTCCGTGCTAATAGGAATATATACTTGAAAAACAAGGTGGATAAAATAAGTAAAGGTTTATTGTAAAAACCAGTACAATAAGAATAAAGGTAACAGTTATGCACAAGGTCGTCGCAAGTCAATCCAGTAGTGAGTGCTACTATTGGAAGGTGTGACACCCACTGGTGTGGTCGCAGCGCCAATATGTGACGTCCACTGGTCGCGACGTCAATATGTGACACTGCGCCGTCGGCCCGTGGTCAACTTCCATTTGCGGCGCGAAGCTGTAAGGTTTCTTCCACCAGCGTTTTGGGGTTGACTCTTTGTCGCTGCCACCAGCCTGTGTCCCGGTCGATCTGGTCTTGCCAGGTTCGATATCAGCTTTGTCGTTCTCAGATTACCCCCAGTGTCTGGTTACCGAAGTAACTGCTTTCATCTCCAGTCTAACCTATCCACCTTGTGACTTTGATCTTAGGTAGACGAAATCAATCAGGCGTCGGGCCGTAGTGCAAGCTGAATCCGGGGTAAAGGTGATACCGCACATCATAAGTAAAAGAAATAATAAAACAAACTCAAAAGGTTCAAATATGTTGAGAAATAACAATTATCTTTATCTGTCGGTTGAATACAAGAGTGTGTTTCTTTCCCAGCCCGTTTCTATGAATTTGTGACACTTTTGCGTTTCTTGAGCGAGTTTTGGTATCTCAAGTCGTTCGTCAATAAAACTAGCTTTTGGTAGGAAAACTAAGTCGAAAGAAAGGACGTGGAAATCTTTCGGTCAGCTTCTGCGAATCATGGTCTCCAACTGCAGCTCCAACTCAACTGTTTAACTGCCTGGGGACGTTCGTTTATATGGATACCGACCAAAACCCGGTGTGGGGCCTGACGTGGTTTGGATTCCTCGATAATTCTCGATTCCCAACAAGAAGTCTCTTTGTTCTTAGGCAAGGAAAATTAATTACTTCCCATTTTTGGAAGATTAATCACTTTCTATTTCGGGGGTTCCTCCCTCGTTCGTGAGGCAAGGTCGGAGGAGAGTTATCCTCCTAGACTCAGTGAATGTTAACAACTTCTCCACCTTTCTCATACATTCACCTCCGCCTATTACCACTGCTACCACTTGACCAATGATCTCTCGGCAGTGTGGGTGTGACTAGACTGGCCCTCTTAAAATTATCATACAGAATTTTTGTTTACAAAATCCTTTTTTTTCTTTTTCCATGGGCCAAAACATTTCTTTACAAATCCCAGATTACAAAATAATTCTTATCACATCTTTCTTTTGGGGACACCCAAATTCCACTTAGCCAGGACATCTACCGACTCATTAATCACTGTCAAAACCCGGTACCTGGTTTTTCTGCTAACTCAACTTTTAGTTGGGGGGTCCGTATTTTACCTGAGAATCAAATTCTTTATTTTTCTCATGCCTTAAAATTCTCTTCACACCAGATACCCATTTTCGGCAACGCTGTGACTGACTTCAACAGTTTGAATAAGCAATAACAATAATTTCTTTTACGATTTTCTTTCTCATGCCAGAATTCTAACACACACCAGACGATTTCCCTTCGTTGGGACCAGGAATTAAAATTAAATGATATTCTGAAAGATAACTAATATTGATTTTCTCTGCCTGTATCGCAGTCGAGTCGAGCCGAAATTTTTTTATGCCCACCATGTGTCGGCTGACTTTGCTTTTCTTTTCCGAATTCTGTTTTCCTTGGTGCGACATTTCATTACCACGACAATCAATTTTGACAGAATCTTAAATCTCGTTTTTTCTTACGGATTTTCTGTCTTTTGCGAAAAGTATCCTTTCTTTTCTTTGTAAATAAAGTTAAATTTTTTTTTTTAACGTCGCTCAGTCTGTCTTTCGATATAGCTCTTTCTCGCCTTAAGTATTTCCCGTTTTTAATTTCTATGGTTAATTAGTTAGCTAATTACAATAGCTATATAGTGTCACAAAGGTCGGTAGTTCTCGCGTACGTCTGAGTCGTACTCAACAGATCACAGCTAGTCAATATTTACTAGCCCCCCACCACCACTACGAGGGTAGATGTGGCACAAGGCCGAGTTTAATGAGGGGTGATCCGAGCCCGTAAGCTCGGCCAAAAATTTCCCATAAACCCCGCATAAACAGGTTTATTTTTATTTGGTAGATCTTTTGGGTTATTTAAAAATCACCATCTGTTACTGAAAATGTGTAACTGTCCAAATTATCTCTGATAAAGAAGTAATAGCAATGTCGTGTATTAAATTTAATAATTTGTTTTTTAAATATTTTTTCTAGGATATCTGCATTTGGAACCTCATCAATGCACTCATATTAAAACAACCTCCGTTTTGCATCTGTCTATATTTCTAAGATGAGGTATTATGTACACTATTTACATTATTCGGACTATTGTCCTCATCTTTGTCGTCATATTTATTACAATATTTCGGCCTTTCACTATCTGTCTATATTTCTAAGATGAGGCATTATGTACACTATTTACATTATTCGGACTATTGTTCTCATCTTTGTCGCCATATTTATTACAACGTTTCAGCCGTTGTACGCTCCGGCCTTCTTCAGGTGGTTGGAATGTCGAACTGAGCCCTTTATTTCGCTCACTGGGGTTGACTGTTCTAGTTCCACGCGCCATGTTTAATGGATGTCAGTTATCAGTTATCTTCTGCTAATTCCCCCTCTCCAAGTTCTCCACTGCCTTATCGGGGTATTGAACCCACGCTCTTTGCGTCCTGTCACTGGATCTAACCAACGCCTTTATCCACTGTGCTATGTGTCCGTTTTCTGCTTATTCTTTTATTTCTAAAAATGGGCTCTACATCTAATTCTGTAGCTAATTCTTTTGCTGATTCCAGAGCCTTTTCATATCCATTTGCACGGAAATCAATTACGTAGTTAATCAATTCAATATTAAGATGAAAATAAATACTAGCATTTATTTTCATCTTAATTTCTAATTGCTTACTATAGCAGCTTTTACCCTGGCCGTCAAAACGTAATAATAATGGCTGGCAATGTTTTATCTATCAAACATAAAATAAAAACACACGATTACTGCAATTAATACTATAAGGGACAAATATATTTACAAGGGAGATGAAGCGAGTGGCAGTAGGTAAACACGCTTACGTAAGAGAGAAACACTTCATCGTTTATAGTTTGCCTGAGAGGAAAGAGAAAAAAAAATAACTAGAATATATTGGGAAGTAGGTGGTCACGTGGTAATGAATAGACGAAAGCAAGGTCAAACGAAAACGAGACTTGCAGTTGGGTGATTAGGTAATGCAGTTGGCAAGACAGGCCAGAATTTGTGGGTGGATGGAAGATGTTTCAGGAGGAGGAAGACAGCATGGGAGTAAGTTAATTTTCCTCCATTCATTCTAGGTAGCAAGTAAGTCGATGTTATTTGAGCCATATGCATGAAAAGCAGTTGAGGGTGGGTTGAGTGGGTGTTGCTAGTCAGACTTATCTCCAGGTACACAGAAATGTGAGCATTTTGTACAGGAGTAGTGATAGAAAAAAATAATTTTTTTTTTCCAACATTAATTAAAATATTAATTAATTCATTTTAATATTTTTTCATTTCACTCCAAGGAAAATGGCGACTGGGGGCGAAAGAGAAGGAGAAAACTTTAGAAGGAACTGGAAACCGAATCAACAACCAGAAAAAATTGATAAACCTCTACACTTGTTCAAAAGACTTTGGAGGAGTGTGAACCGGACGATAGGCGAACCTATCTACTCCTAGTGAGAAAAAAATAAAAATAAATAATAAATAAAATTTCAGAGATTAGCTGGAGACGTCAGATACATGTGTGCCGATCTATTACGCACATATATATATATATATATATATATATATATATATATATATATATATATATATATATATATACAGTACTGTTCGATAAAAGTGACTCACCTGATTTTTTTTACTAAATGTTCTCTTCTCCGATGAAACGAAAGTTGAGCTAAATTCAAAGGATAAGCGATCTAAAATCCGAAAAAGAAGCTTTGAAAGCTCTTTGAATTTAGCAGTAAGTACTGTCAAGCATCCGTTCAGTATAATGTTCTGGGGATGCTTTTCTTTTCATGGAACTGGTTTCTTAAAAGCTATTGAAAAGACCCTCAGAAGCAAGCAGTACAAGAGAATTTTAGAGTCTTGTCTGCTCCCTTCTGCTGAAAGGGTGCAAATCGACCTCACAAAGCTCATTTTTATGCAGGATAATGCTCCCTGTCACAAATCAAAATTGATGAAGGAATACTTTGATGAGAAGCAGGTGAGTGTTATGACATGGCCGCCCCAATCTCCTGACCTCAACCCCATAGAAAACTTATGGAGCATTATAAAGTACAGGCTCTCGAGAAAGCAGTTGAGCAACCAAGAGGATTTGATTGTGAATTTCATATCCGAATGGAATTCAATGCTTGGAGATGAAATTTGCCAGAACCTAATCATGTCAATGTCAAAAAGGGTTGAAAAAGTTATTCAAAATAAAGAAGGACCCATAGGACCCATAGATTATTAAATATTTCGAACTATATTACCTATTATAAATAAATTATACTTCTATTATTCTTTATTTAAAGCTGTTCGGTTATGTTTCTCTGGATTACTAGTTGCAGGAAATAAGTGAGTCACTTTTTTGGCACAGAATTTTTCCCTAAATCTCATTTATATCCAAAATTATAATTAACAATAGAATACCTTAGGGTGAGTAAAGTTTTTTCACTAGGTGGTCGGGAAGGTGTCTTTATATTAGTAAGATTAAAAATTAGTTTGACCCCCAAAACAATAGGCGAAAATATTTTTAAGTAAAAAAATCAGGTGAGTCACTTTTAACGAACAGCACTGTACATACATACAAAAATACAAATCACATACAACGCCAAGCATTCATTGGATAATTCATCGCCACTACGTTATTATAGACAATTTACAAATCGCAGCAATGCGACAATTTAGTAATCGCTCTATTTTTATGTAGTCAGTTTTGTGTACTTTTAGGAGAAACGGATCACAGAAGCTTTCTTAAGTCTCCCAAAAGCTCACTCGCTGATTGGTCGATGCCAACCAATCAGATTGTCTGCACGTGAAGAATAATTTTTACTACGCAGCGATCTGGAGCCTATAGTCACTTATTTAAGCAAGAATTTTTCTTAGCTAATTAGTGAGAATTCAGCTGCCAAACGAATCCACGACAGTTGAAACCCTGCGCCAACCTTCTCACTCACACACACCACTCACATGCTGAACATACCTTGTATACACTCACATAATCTTTTCTAACACGGCAAATCTTTTAAGAACAGTCATTATAAGAGACTCTCATGAACATTATTCCAGTGAACTTTGAATTACTAAAATAACAGATAAAGAGAGACAACTCTTGTTTAGTTCAACCTTTTCTTACTTAAATGTATGCTTTCCTTCACATCGTTGTTTGATATTGTACATCTTGTTAAATACATATTTTATGTGTAACAATATCTTTGGCTTATTTTTTTTGCGTCAGCCCTGTTTCCTAATCTAAAGTTAAATTAATGTGGTGAAGTCCGCCAAACATGGAGTTGTAAACTTTAGAAAGAAGCGGCAATCCAATCCTAAACAGGAAACAGGGATAAACCTCTAGTCTTAATCAAAAGACCGGGGAGGAGCGTGAACCGTACTATAAGCGTACCTATCTACTCCTATTGAGGAAAAAAAATTGTATATAAATTTTCTGTGATTAGGCAGAGACGCTAAAAGTAGACTTTAGAAGGATCCGGAAACACAATCCTAAGCAAGTAACAATGGTTAAACCTTTACTCCTGTCCAAAAGAAAACGGGAGGAGGGTGAACCGGACGCAAGGCGAACCCTTCTACTCCTACTGAGAAAAAATAAATAGTAAGTAAAATTTCTGAGTTTAGATGGAGAGATGAGAAGCATAGAGTTGAAGTAGACTTTAGAAGGAACCGGAAACCCAATCCTAAACAGGAAACAAATGATAAACCCTTACACCTGTTCGAAAGACCGAAAAGAAGTGTGAACCGGGTGATAGGTGAACATCTCTAGTATTGGACATCAGTAAAGTGAAAGCAGAATAGTGGGCAATTATGGCTCTCCACAATATCCTGCCTTTTGTTATTAAGTAATATTCGATTCTTTTTCAACATCTTTTGTCCTTTGTTTACTTTCCATTTAAGTGGGCTATTGTAAGTATTTTTTTAAAATCAATTCACCTCAGGCAAGGCGATAATGCCACTAAGACGTAAGTGTCTACAGACTGAAAGAGAATAAAAAGCCTTTAGAAAGAACCGGCAACGCAATCCTAAACATGAAACAGGAAATATGCCTCTACTGTTAAAATGACCGGCTCGGAGTTTTGTTTTGGTAACTAATTGTCATTTTCAATAGTGAGGAGATTGTCTAGCATTTACAGTCATGCAGGCGATTAGACGCTACGTAACAGTTCTGTACGCTTTTCTTTGCTTCTAACGACATTTTCTTACCTCATTCGGTTAGTTTTGTCTAACATCACAAATACTATAAAACCCAAATCAAGCTAAAATTAATTCGTGGATCTTGAAGAGGGTTGTCTTTCGTCAGATTCTTTAAACTGCCGGGCAATCAGTTCAGTGCCATCACGTGATACACGCTTGGGCGATCATGTCTCTTTCTATACATGACTGACTAAGCAGAAGATTTTTCCAGCAGTAGGTTGCCATTTATTTCCACGATCGATTGGTTGCCAATCAAGACTAAATAACCTAGGCTGTCCTGTTATTCAAGCCATTGCTGGGTGGAGAAGAGATGGATTCATGCCTTTCTCAAGCGGATTTGCGCGTAAGTGAATGTAACGAAGTCGACTGGAATTCTAACTCGGATTTTTAATTTCTCATTCCGAGTCTTATCTATCTATCTATCTATCTATCTATCTATCTATCTATCTATCTATCTATCTATACTCAATCATGTCTCTCCCCCCCTTCACTTCCTCACTTCGTTAATTTACATATACTTATTACTGCCCGTCATAAATGTGTAAATTTCTTTTCATTTTTCGTTTCAACATTTGGAAATAAAATCTGATGATCCGCGGTCCTTTAAAAGGGCCGTGGTGAAATAATTTATTATATGGAACCTTAAAGTGGTCTGTTTTTATTTAAATATATATATATATATATATATATATATATATATATATATATATATATAGAGAGAGAGAGAGAGAGAGAGAGAGAAAGAGACAGAGAGATTAACGGGGTTCACTTACACTTTTGTAACGATGTTTTTTGAACGGTTCTGCAAACAATTTCTTTGAAAGAATTCGCGGAAATTCGTGTCTGCAACCGAGATTTTTGGCAAACATTCTCCAAGTGGAACGCATGTTCTTTGAGTGGCATTTCAAGGCCAAATAATACGGTAATAAGACAGTGGGAGTTTAAAGCAAACAGCCACAGGTAAAGAAACAACAACAACAACAAATACGCAAATGACTGTCGGCAAACAGCTCACATCATTGGCTGGCTAATACTGTACTTGTAATTCGGCCTAATCAGCTGAACTTCGTAATATTACCACATGTACTGATAAAATTTGGGTATTTTTGAATAGCGAAGATTCGTTCTTACCGTAGATCTTATTAGGCACAATAAGAGATTGACAACAATAACTAATAAAATAGAACAATTCTAACAATAGACTGTAATAAAAGTTACGTGACGGATAGAAGATTCGTTCTTACCGTAGATCTTATTAGGCACAATAAGAGATTGACAAGAATAACTAATAAAATAGAACAATTCTAACAATAGACTGTAATAAAAGTTACGTGACGGATAGAAGATTCGTTCTTACCGTAGATCTTATTAGGCAAAATAAGAGATTGACAACAATAACTAATAATAAAATAGAACAATTCTAACAATAGACTGTAATAAAAGTTATGTGACGGATAGAAGATTCGTTCTTACCGTAGATCTTATTAGGCACAATAAGAGATTAACAACAAAAACTAATAATAAAATAGAACAATTCTAACAATAGACTGTAATAAAAGGTATGTGACGGATAGAAGATTCGTTCTTACCGTAGATCTTATTAGGCACAATAAGAGATTAACAACAATAACTAATAATAAAATAGAACAATTCTAACAATAGACTGTAATAAAAGTTATGTGACGGATGGAAGATTCGTTCTTACCGTAGATCTTATTAGGCACAATAAGAGATTAACAACAATAACTAATAATAAAATAGAACAATTCTAACAATAGACTGTAATAAAAGTTATGTGACGGATAGAAGATTCGTCATTACCGTAGATCTTATTAGGCACAATAAGAGATTAACAACAATAACTAATAATAAAATAGAACAATTCTAACAATAGACTGTAATAAAAGTTAAATGACGGATAGAAGATTCGTTCTTACCGTAGATCTTATTAGGCACAATAAGAGATTAACAACAATAACTAATAATAAAATAGAACAATTCTAACAATAGACTGTAATAAAAGTTATGTGACGGATAGAAGATTCGTTCTTACCGTAGATCTTATTAGGCACAATAAGAGATTAACAACAATAACTAATAATAAAATAGAACAATTCTAACAATAGACTGTAATAAAAGGTATGTGATGGATAGAAGATTCGTTCTTACCGTAGATCTTATTAGGCACAATAAGAGATTAACAACAATAACTAATAATAAAATAGAACAATTCTAACAATAGACTGTAATGAAAGTTATGTGACGGATAGAAGTTTCGTTCTTACCGTAGATCTATTAGGCACAATAAGAGATTGACAACAATAACTAATAAAATAGAACAATTCTAACAATAGACTGTAATTAAAGTTACGTGACGGATAGAAGATTCGTTCTTACCGTAGATCTTATTAGGCACAATAAGAGATTAACAACAATAACTAATAATAAAATAGAACAATTCTAACAATAGACTGTAATAAAAGTTATGTGACGGATAGAAGATTCGTTCTTACCGTAGATCTTATTAGGCACAATAAGAGATTAACAGCAATAACTAATACTAAAATAGAAAAATTATAACAATAGACGGTAATAAAAGTTATGTGACGCATAGAAGATTCGTTCTTACCGTAGATCTTATTAGGCACAATAAGAGATTAACAACAAAAACAAATTATAAAATAGAACAATTCTAACAATAGACCAGTGGGTCTCAAATTAGGCGCCTGCACGCACTTATGCACCCCGGAAAATATCTAGATGCGCAAGAATAAATAAACTTTTTCATTTTATATTTTTTATTGCATTATTTCTTTTCTGCAATATTTTATTTCAGTGCAAATTTTTTTCTGAAATTTGTATATAGTGCGCCTACAATTATTGGTAAGATTTCAAGTCCGTCCCGACTTCAAAAGTTTGATAACCACTGTTCTACACAATTCGCAACGCGTACTCATTCAGAAATGTTTAAATCAAATTTGAAATGTCTTCTTTTCCTGAACTCCCTTGATGCCCCATATTTTGACACTTTGAACAAATTACAACCGCCCTAAGTGTCCTTAATGTCATCCGAGTTTTTCATTTTCTTTTGAAAATTTCAGTTGCTTACACTTTAGAAGAAGGAAAAGAAAACCGCACGTGAAACGCTTAATGGATTCAGTATGGGAAGCACTTGACAAGGCGTTGAAAATATCTTCAAAGATCCGAATTCTTTCAACTTATTTTTAACGATAAAATTTGAAAGATTGAAAAAAAAAAATCACGTCACATATTCAGAAGTTGCCATTGCTTTTGTGCTTCGTCCGTGTAAAGTTCAAGTATGCAAACAACATTTTCTGATTTTCAAAACAACATCCCACCACAGCGGCTATTTTTATTATAAGTTTTTAATCATTCTACCCGAAGCAAGGGGATAATACCACTAAGACGTAAGGGGTTCCAGAGAGTGAAAGTTAATAAGAAGTGGGGAGAAGTGGGGAGAAGTGAGGAGAAAGGACAACAAAGGAAGATGTCGATCTTTGTAACTGATTTTTTTATTGGATAAAATATCGACAAGATGATTATTTGAGAGTACATTCTTGACAATTATTTGAGAGGACTTTTTTTTGGCAATTATTTGAGAGGACCTTTTTTGACAATTATTTGAGAGGACCTTTTTTGACAATTATTTGAGAAGACTTTCTTATTACGTAACTTTTAAGAGAGTCTTTTCTGCAGTGTGTTTATTTCGCCATCATTAAAATGTCTGACGGTTCAACCAAAATCTAAATTTTATTGGGAATACATTTTCTTTTTAATTCTATAAATCTGATTGGATGAAAAATCTTAACGCGGAATGTTTGGTGAATCGTTTCACCCCAAGCAAGGGGAAAAGGCTACAAAAACGCGGGAGGATTAAAGGGAGTGAAAGAGAATGAGAAGAAAGGAAGGAATAAGGAAAGGACAAAAAGGAAATGGTGTGCAAGGTGGCGATTGACATTGCATTTAAGTTTTAGAAGATTGTAGTTATCGGGGAAGCAAGAACTCGGAAGGGAGTTCCACAGGTAGGAAGTGCGAGAAAATAAACTGTCAGATAAGGAGTGTCGGTTACATCTAGCTAGTTCAACAGCAAAATGGCGAGACCTAGTTGCCAATCTAGTAGCACGCTTAAATCCGTATAGTCGGGACACCAGGGGAAAAAGCTCATTAGAACAGTAGCCATGAAAATCTTTGTAAAAAAGACAGATGAAGCGACGTCAGGTCGATGAGAAAGTAACTGATTTCTTATTGGATAAGATATCGACAAGCTGGACCGTCTTAAGAGCCCCTGGGATCTCTATCTATGGGAATAAAATGTATACGCTTAATAAAAACATTTTACATTTAGTGGTGTTTTAACAAATCAATGTTTAAAAAAATAGGGACATTATAAACCATAGACAAATCAGCCACTTTTTAACAAAATATTCTAAGATTAATAAATTATTTGAGAGGACTTTTTTATTACGTAACTTTTAAGAGAGTCTTTTATTTCGTCATCATTATCACTCAAAACTAGTTAACTACTAGACAAAGTTTTATTCCAACTCCTTCCATGACCACTGCGACTGTGCACAAAATTTTCAACAAATACAAAAAAAATAAACAATTGGTACATCGACAGAGGGAATGGTTCAGTATGAATGATCAATTACTAATCAATCCGTACCAAGAATGTGCAAAAAATGAAATTTGCGAGCAGTGTTCAATTTTGAGCTCTGTTTCGCGTAAATAACCTTAGGAAAAATATGACTTTATCTCTTCTTTCCATCTATGGGTTAAATATTAAACCAGACAGAGCTATCTATTTGATAACCAGTCTAGGATATTCACAATACCGAATTTAAGACCGGTTAGGCATAGGGTCGACAATTCTGCCCCGTAAAAGCCTAATTTGTTTTAGTCATCTCACTCCAAGCAAGGCGTTAATGCCACTAGGACGCAGGAGGGGGTTACAGGGAGTGAAAGAGAATGATATGCCTTTACTGAGAAGTGAGGAAAAGGACAATAAAGGAACAGGTCTCATGAAGACAGAAGATGGCGATTGCATTGAAATCTTTGAAGATTGTAGATGCCAGGGAAGCAAGGAAATGGGAAAGGAGTTCCACAGGGGAGAATTGCGAGAAAAGAAACTATTAGAATAGAACTTACGGTTGTATCTACCTAGTTCATCAGTGAAACAGTGAGACCTAGTCTCCGACAGTGCCATGATTGCAAAGTGGGAGGATTGACTGCCTTCAAAATCTGCATTCGAGATGCTTGCTGATACCTGAGATCGAACACCGACTTATGGCGACTTTGAGAAATGAAATTATGGAAAATCTTTTACGTGTTCTACCTGATGATAGATAAAATATTTCTTGCCATCTTTCGCGTAAGTCTTGTTAAATCTGGAAGTGGTCCACAAATATTAGAATGGAAGGGGCTAATCAGAACAACTGACACACACACACACACACACACACACACACACACACACACACACACACACACACACACACACACATATATGATGGGCACGAGTGGTTAGAGCGTTCGCATTCTGACTATGAAACCATGGTTTCGAATCTGACCATGTTCGATTTGTTTTGGGGTAGATTTTAGATAGTGGGTCGAGAATTATATATATATATATATATATATATATATATATATATATATATATATATACCGCCAAAAATATAATGGAAAATACGGAAAAGATCATCAGCCTACAATCAACCGAAAATCTGCAAATTTTGCTTGGAGGAAAAAATAGCTATTATTACTTCCCCAGACCAAAAAAAAAATTACTAAATAAACGATCTG
>OZ038496.1:27251176-27372106 GCA_964036315.1 Acanthosepion esculentum
TATACAAGTATATATTATCTTATCTTAGCCAGTTGTAAAAGTACATACATATATATGATAGTATAAAGAACAAGCCGGAAACACATCTCAATCTAAAATGTTTCACTTTATTAAAACTTTGTCAGAGGTCAAGACAGAAATGATAAAAAATGATAAAAAGCAGATTAATGATATGCTGTGTTTTATTATTTCTAATTGGTTGGAGACAGTGAGAATGTAATTGTTGATGTACTCTCATGATAAGATATACGAATATCGATGAAAAAAAATAAACAAATGCATAATGCAACAGACCAATAGAAAATGACTTTACCCGCACAACTCCGCGTATCCTTGCTAGTTACGCATACGAAAATGATATATAAATTTTACATATCAGCAGCAATTTTACAAAGTGGAAAATTCTTTCGTGTAATACGTTTGTTGTTTTAGGACTTCATCCGCGACGTTTACGTTGATGCGATTACAATTACGGGCGAAGGAGAAGCTGAGAATTTAACATTAATTTAAAAAAACAAAAACATATACACGTTTTGTGTATGTAGTCAAGTCGATTTAGTATTGTTTTTTTCTATTTGTTCAAGTTCATGTTTACTTTCGTTGTTAAATATCCCACATTGTGATAATAGAAGATCTGTCAAGTAAGTTGAAATGCAAGAACTTAGGCGTAAAGCCACTGTGGGTGATCTTGTGATTAAAGTATTTTCTATACATTTCCGTCTCAGTAAATTGATTTGTCATTTAATTAGAGCAGCATTTTTTAAATAAAAATTGTGGTCAGACTCAAAGCGAATACAACTAAAGTATCTAGTGCGTTGCTTTATAAAATATTTTTTTTGTGTTTATATAATCTTTTATTTAAATTCCTTGAGGTTTCTCCGATGCATTCCTTGTGGCATTTATTACAGGTAATAGAGTAAATTCCTTCTTCAAGTTTTGGCTTATTATTTATTTGTATTAATTAAGTCTTTTATTGATTTGGGTGGACTTGTGGCAAATTTTATGTTGCATTTAGAAAAATTCTTTTCAATTGTAGTTGTGGTAGAGTTAGCGGGTAGAACAATATATTTTCTGATTCTTTGGATTTGTCAGGATGGGCCGCTTTTCTATTTAGAAATATTTTATGAGCTTTTTGTTTCACATTGATTTTGAAGTAGCGTATTGGATGATCTTGAATGTATCTTTAATGTATTTCTTGTCCTCATGTAAATATTGAGGGCAGCAAATTATGAGTGCTTTTTCCCTGGTGCCCGGAATACATGAATTTAAGCTTGCTAATAGATTGGCTACTAGGTCCCACCCGTTTACTGTTGAAATGGCTAAATGCAACCACAATAGTTTCTTTTCTCGCACTTCCCGCCTGAGAAACTAACTTCAATTTCCTTGCTTCCCTGATAACAGCAATACTCAAAAATTTAAACGCAACGTCAGTCGCCATCTTCTTGAACACAGTTCATATTTTGTGCATTACCGCTTTGCTTGGGGTAAAATGATTACAAAAGAAATTTAAAAAATGTAGAATCTGATGATTTTTCAGGATTTTGTTATGGTGAGAATAGAAATTTATGAAATTATTTTGATAAGTTGACTTACGGAGGGCACTACCGTATTTGACGTCATATAAGGCGCACTTTTTTTTTTTACTAAAAATATCTTTCAAAATTACTCTGCGTCTTATATGCCATATGTAGGCATATATAATTTTACTAATTTCTAATTTATTCTTTATTTGCCCTGCTGAAATTGGGGTGGGTCTTATACATCCGTGCGTTTTATATGCCGTCAAATACGGTCAATTTTAAGCTACAGTTAACGCGTTGTATCATGATATCTAGGAAGGGTAAAGTATAGTTTATTTCCATTTCATATATAAATTATTTTGTATGTTCCACTTTGATTCGTATATCAGGTTAATCAGTACCACGGGGTTATGTTAATAGTTTTAGGTTATTATTAATTTGTTTTGTACTAATTCTTCAGTCTTTTACTTTTTTAGAAGTTGTTTGAACAAATTTTATTTTAATGTTAGATAGATTCATTACAATTTATAGTTATGGCAGAGGTGGTGGATAGAACAATGTATACTGAATCTTATATGCCATATGTAGGTTTAGTAATTTCTAATTTTTTCTTGATTTGCCCTTTTGAACTTATGGTGCGTCTTATACAGCCGTGCATCTTATACAGCCGTGCGTCTTATATGCCGTCAAATACAGTAAATTTTAACGTTAGATAGATTCATTACAATTTATAGTTATGGCAGAGGTGGTGGATAGAACAATGTATACTGAATCTTATATGCCATATGTAGGTTTAGTAATTTCTAATTTTTTCTTGATTTGCCCTTCTGAACTTATGGTGCGTCTTATACAGCCGTGCATCTTATACAGCCGTGCGTCTTATATGCCGTCAAATACAGTAAATTTTAACGTTAGATAGATTCATTACAATTTATAGTTATGGCAGAGGTGGTGGATAGAACAATGTATACTGAATCTTATATGCCATATGTAGGTTTAGTAATTTCTAATTTTTTCTTGATTTGCCCTTCTGAACTTATGGTGCGTCTTATACAGCCGTGCGTCTTATATGCCGTCAAATACAGTAAATTTTAACGTTAGATAGATTCATTACAATTTATAGTTATGGCAGAGGTGGTGGATAGAACAATGTATATTGAATCGTTCGTGTTTTTTTTTTTAGGAAGGTTCACTTTTCTATTTCGAAATATTCGAGCCTCTTGTTTCGTGTTGGGTTTTGGCGGGACTTAAAAGTATTTTCAATATATAGTAGAGTATAAATAGACCCCAATTGGGGGTATCAAAATATGGCTTGCTTTCACTTGGAAAATAATCTGACGTGCAGATGTTTTCTTCGTCGCTCATGCGTAACGGACAACCAACATAATCTCGCTTGTGTTTGTTTAGTTAAAAGCAGCCAACCGTTTCTGACACGAAAATCTCCCCCACACGCTTCCTGTCCAGCCCTGGATTGACACGGATCTTAAAGATGCACACCTTACCAAAATAAAATAACATTCGACTTGTACGTGTTATCAATGCAACCATGGAAAGATGAACATTTCTTATGATACTGATAAGGGTGTAGAAAGTAAAACATTATCTAAGATGTACTTTTCTTGATTATCTAAATATATTTTCTCCACCATCACCGCCATTTGCTGCTAGGCATCTTCCACGGGGAGATGGCGACTTAGTTGCAAACAGGCCCCGGTTCTTTGATGTTCAAAAATAGTAAGATTTGCTTTCTAGATCTAAGTACTGATAGACAGCCATGTTGGGCTGGTCAAAAAATGAATCGGATTATGAGGAAAAACAGAATATTTTATTTCTTTTTTGTATGAATTTAACGTCAATTTTAAAGAAAATTTTGCGAGATTACTAATTAAGCTAGAGACTTTTAATGATAGGGATCACCTTCTTCTTCTTCTTTATTGTATCCACTGAAATTTGATGATCATGGCTCTCCACAGTTTTCTATATTTTGTAGTTCTTAGTAATGTTTATCTTTTTACTATACATCTCACTTCCCGTTGTACGAACAATTCACACAAGCTCATCAGGTAAGTGACCTGCTACCTCAGTTTGTTCCTTGAGTCATCGAAAGGTCCTGTGTGTGTCAAATTTTCGAAGACCTCTTCCTCAGTGAATCACAGAAGTTTCAGCTATCTCTTTCTGATTGTGGGTATAAGTTTCCTTTTTGTATCTATATTGCTTAAGACTTCATCGTGTCTTACACGCCCAGTCTAGTGTAATGATAATATTAGCCGTTTCCCTATAAGGAAACATTTGGCATTCATGGACCGACCAGCCAGTTCTGCTTTCAGTTGACATTTCTAAAATGTTTCTCTTAAAAGCCTTTTTAAACGGGTTTCTCAAGTTCAGTAGCTGTTATTGATCTTTCCAATATTGACTGCAGTGTTACTCCTAACCTTTTATTTGAAATAGTGTTGAATTTCAGGAAAATAGTTTTCTCAAGTCCAGTAGCTGTTATCGCTCTTTCCAGTATTGATTGCGTTGTTACTCCTAACCTTTTATTTGAAATAGTGTTGAATTTCAGAAAATAGTTTTCTCACGTCCAGTAGATGTTATCGCTCTTTCCAGTATTGATTGCATTGTTACTCCTAACCTTTTATTTGAAATAGTGTTGAATTTCAGAAAATAGTTTTCTCAAGTCCAGTAACTGTTATCGCTCTTTCCACTATTGATTGCGTTGTTACTCCTAACCTTTTATTTGAAACAGTTTTGAATTTCAGGAAAATAGTTTTCTCACGTCCAGTAGCTGTTATAGCTCTTTCCAGTATTGATTGCATTGTTACTCCGAACCTTTTATTTGAAATAGTGTTGAATTTCAGGAAAATAGTTTTCTCAAGTCCAGTAGCTGTTATCGCTCTTTCCAGTATTGATTGCGTTGTTACTCCTAACCTTTTATTTGAAATAGTGTTGAATTTCAGGAAAATAGTTTTCTCACGTCCAGTAGCTGTTATCGCTCCTTCCAGTATTGATTGCATTGTTACTCCGAACCTTTTATTTGAAATAGTGTTGAATTTCAGGAAAATAGTTTTCTCACGTCCAGTAGCTGTTATCGCTCTTTCCAGTATTGATTGCGTTGTTACTCCTAACCTTTTATTTGAAATAGTGCTGAATTTCAGGAAAATAGTTTTCTCAAGTCCAGTAACTGTTATTGCTGTTTCCAGCAGTGATGTTTCTTTTATCTCCGTAACCTTTTAATTGAAGTAGTGTAGAATATCACCATCTTGTTTACGTCATTATTTTCTCTTCGAGTTACATGTGATATCCATTTTAGCTGACGCTTTTGTCGAAAGTCCTCAAGTGATGTAGTTTCGGCTATTTGGAACAGTTCTTTGTTTTCGATTCTGTAGCACCTGTCCACTAGACGCAAAGAAGAATTATCTTCACCAAGACACTCAGGCTTCATTATTTACACTTTGACTTGGATCTGCTATCCATTTTAGTTGTTACTGCTGTCGTAAGTTGTCAAGTGATGGGGTTTCTCTTATTCGGTACAGTTCTTTGTCTGTGATTCTCTAGCACCAGTCCAGAAGGTAAAAGGAAGATGAACTTTACCAAGACACTCGGGCTTCATTATTTTTTCTTTGATTAACATGTACTATCCATTTTAGTTGTTACTACTGTTGGTAGTCCTCAGCTTTATCTTACTTGATACAGTTCTTTGTTTGTGATTCTGTAGCACCAGTTCACAAGGTTCAAAGAAGGATGATTTTTGCCAAGACACTCAGGCTTCATTATTTTCTCTTTGAATAACATGTACTATCCATTTTAATTGTTGCTGCTGTTGAAAGTTCTCAAGTGATGTGGTTCCTGTTATTTGGTACAGTTCTTTGTTTGTGATTCTACAGAGCCAGTTCCCAGAATTCAAAGAAAGATGATCTTTGCCAAGACCCGAGGCGTAACTCGCTCAAAGTCTTTTTTTTCATCATTGATCTTAGGTTGTATACGGGTGACATTGTAGATATTTCTGAACGGGTTTGGTGCCATGCATGACATTCCTATGAAAGTTTTGATTTGATGAGGCTATTTAACATAATGACTAGCGTTTTCAAGTTGATGCTTTGAATCCGTAGCAATTTGTGGTGTAGTAATCCTAGTTGAATGGAAATTCCTGCGAAAATCTCACGTTTTCCTATTTGAAATTTCTGATGAATCGTATTCTTAAGTTAATAACTGAATAAGGTTGTGGCGAGTTCTACAACAATAAAATGTGCCGTAGAAATTCCTCTATTGCATCGTTAAATATTTGAGCCTAACAACTTTAACACAATATTGCAATATCTGTTATACTTATGAATGATAGTTGTTATCTTAAGGAGATAAGGGCTAAAAATGAAAACAGTTGAAGCCGTTTACATTTCACTGAACCAGATGTTAAACACTTCTTTCTTTCTTTCATGTTCTCACGGAAACCAAGTAGCTTCTCTGATGTGCCGTTTCGTCTTTCCACACGGACGATACGGAATAGTCCATTATTTAGTAGGTATTTGAATAAGACGTTAAACACTTCTTTCTTTCATTTTCTTCTTTTCTTTCTTTTATTTTCTCACTGAAACCAAGTAGCGTCTCTGATGTGTTGTTTCCGTTTTTCCACGCGATCAAAATGGAATAGCCCATTATTTATTAGGTATTGGCATGAGGCTCTAAATACTTCTTTCTTTCTTTTTTTCCTTGTATTCTTTCATTCATTTTCTCACTGAAACCAAGTAGCGTCTCTGGTATGTCTTTTCCGTTTTTAAGGACGAACGAAACGGAATAGTTCATTATTTATTAGGTATTTCCATGAGACGTTAAACACTTCTTTCTTTCTTTTTCTTCCTTTCTTTCTTTCATTTTCTCACTGAAACCAAGTAGCGTCTTTGACGTGTCGTCTCCGGTTTTCCACGCGATCAAAATGAAATAATCTATTATTTATTAGGTATTAGCATGAGACGTTAAACACTTCTTTCTTTCATTCTTTTTTCTTTCTTTCTTTCTTTCTTTCTTTCTTTCTCCCTTCCTTTCTTTCTTCCTTCCTTTCTTTCTTTCTTTCTTTCTTCCTTTCTTTCTTTCATTTTCTCACTGAAACCAAGTAGCGTCTTTGATGTATCGTTTCCTTTTTTCCATGTGATCAAAATGGAATAATCTATTATTTATTAGGTATTGGCATGAGACGTTAAACACTTCTTTCTTTCTTTCTTTCTTTCTTTTTCACACTGAAACCAAGTAGTTTCTCTGTTATGTCTTTTCCGTCCCGAACGAAACGAAATAGTCCATTATTCATAAGGTACTGAAAGGAGACGTTAAACACTTCTTTCTCTCCTTCTTTCTTTTTCTTCATTTTCCTTCTTTTTTTTTTTACTTTCTCACTGAAACCAATTAGTGTCTCTGATATGTCTTTTCCGTCTTTCTACGCGATCAAAACGGAATAGTCCATTATTTCTGGGGTATGGGCAAGGCGTAACGGTTGTGCTAACTAAGGGAGGGACAAGCATATATGTTGACACTGGTGCATGGAATTCTCCTCATAAAATAGAGTGAGAATGAATATGGAAACAATTATTGGCATTTGGCAACAACAGATTTTATTGGTGGATCAAATAGAAAGAACGCAAAACACTAGATGTAATTCATAAGTTGATGTGTCCTTTTTCGTAAGTAGTACTGTTCGAATTTCTTATGAAATTGTGAGAACTCTTTGTTAGCTTGGCAGAATTATTATGCATGTGTGTAATCAAATAAGCTTAAGATACTGTATGGTGTATTGTGTTTGCTACAACATTAAATTGCCTGGAGGTTGAAAGGACAAGACACGCCTTTTAAGAGGATGAGACATTTTCCTCTTTTTTTATACTGTTCGAATACCCGTCTTCTGGGCAGGGAACATTTGTCATAGAAGTTATCTTAACACAAATAGAATATTTATAGTCACACTTAGGTTATATACGGGTGACATTGAAAATATTTCTGAACGGGTTTGGTGCCATGCATGTCATTCCTATGAAAGTTTTGATTTGATGAGGCTATTTAACATAATGACTAGCGTTTTCAAGTTGATGCTTTGAATCCGTAGCAATTTGTGGTGTAGTAATCCTAGTTGAATAGAAATTCCTGCGAAAATCTCACGTTTTCCTATTTGAAATTTCTGATGAATCGTATTCTTAAGTTAATAACTGAATAAGGTTGTGGCGAGTTCTACAACAATAAAATGTGCCGTAGAAATTCCCCTATTGCATCGTTAAATATTTGAGTCTAACAATTTTAACACAATATTGCAATATCTGTTATACTTAATAATGCTATTTGATATCTTCAGGAGATAAGGGGTAAAAATGAAAACAGTTGAATCCGTAGCAATTTGTGGTGTAGTAATCTTAGTTGAATAGAAGTACATGCGAAAATCTCACGGAAGACCAGTTGCCATCCAAGGCTATAGAACCTAGTCTGTCCTGCTATTTACCCATAGCTGGGGGAGGGAGAAGATAATGATAATACCTTTCCCAAAGGTATTAGCACATATGCAAATGTAATGTATTCGACTGGAATTCGAACTCGGCTCTCCGATTCCTCAATCCGAGTCGCTAACCATTACTACACCGTTCAGTCTGGTATGCTACAATCGAAATCAAAACAGAAGCTAAAGATGCCTCGAAATTAGAACATACCCCAATATATGAATATTCGAGTGTTATGGTCCAAGTTCCTTGCACCACAGTGATGGTCCAAGGTAGAACCAATGAAGAATAACTCGAACACAGGTATGGAATAACACAGATATATTACAAACAGAATATGTACAAAAGGAGTAGAAGTGTTAGTAATAACAATCAGGTTAGGTTAGAGAGAACTATGTTGTCTCGACCAGTATCACTTTTCCAATGTCTTACAATAATCGTCTGACGCAACTCTGTTTCTGACTGACTCTGTGACTGACTGACTGACTGACTGACTGACTCACGATGTTTAACAACACGCCCACGTGTGTCGAATGTGGCACAAGGCCGGTTTAATGTGGGCTTTCCGAGCCCGTAGGCTCGGGCAAAAATTGCCCGTAGAACCCGTATAAACGGGATCGGGGTGGTCAACCACCTCGAACGAGGTTCTGCCCTTCGGCGGAACCTCGTCCGGGTTCCTCTCTGCCCAAAGGCAGAGAGTTCCCCTCTGCCTCAGAGGCAGAGAGTTCGACCGAATAGCTGAGACGTCCAAAAAGGACTGACTCACTCACTGCCTACTGCTTCCTCTTGAGGAGTAGTATTTATGAGGTACGGAATAGTCCATTACTATTATGGGTAAGTTCCCATAACACCAAGCATTACAATGTCGCCAAATATAAAGAATTATAAGCCTAATGATGAGAAACTAAAGAAAGCTATAATCTACTAATAGGAAAAACCATTCCAGCTTCACTTCCCGAGGCTAATGTACAGAGCTGGGTGGCTATGCCAATGGCATAGAGATTCATAGCTGGAACAAGAATCATCTTGGACAAAACGTCAGCATCCTCTACGATGTATTCCAAGAAATAGGACTCAAGATTAACCTTTTCAAAACGGAACCTTTGATCTGGAATTGTAATGAAACCAAACTAATAGACATTGTGTTTAAATGTGAAGAAAAACGAAAATTCATGCTGGCGTGATACACGCTTAGGCGATCATGTATCTTTCGATACATGACTAACGAGGCAGATTTTTTTCCCCACAGTAGGTTACCATTTCTTTTGCGGTAGACCAGTTTCCATCTAAGGCTATAGAACCTAGTCTGTCCTGCTATTTACCCATAGCTGGGGGAGGGAGAAGAAGAGGGTACATTTCCCAAGGGTATTAGCACATATGTGAATGCAATGGATTCGACTGGAATTCGAACTCGGATCTCCGATTCCTCAATCCGAGCTGCTACTCATTACTCCACCGTTCAGTCTGGCATGATACAATATGAAACCAAAAAGAAATATTCTGGTTTTGAGTCACACATCAACACTGACCAGAACCTTGAAGATGAACTTTTGAAAATAGCGTACCCTCTACCCGAATTTTAAAAGCTACTTTCTAAATTTCATGAAGGAAGTCTGGAATCAGAAATGCATCCTAAAAATATCAGGTGTATAAGACATTAATGCAATATGGAAACATTGCGGTGGACGAAGCTATTGACAAATACATTAAGTCAAGTGTTTCGTCCACCGCGAGGAAAGTTGGCTCCTTGTGCCGCGTCAGGAAATTTTTCTCGCCGGAGTCGATCCATCAAATCTACATATCAACCATTCGTCCTTGCATGAAGTATTGCTGCCATATAAGGTCTGATGCCACTTATGTCTGTCTCAAGGTTCTTGATAAGATCCAGAGACGGATATGCAACGTAATTGGCCCTGATCTGGCATCTCGTCTACAGTCGCTCTCTCATAGACGTGCCGTCGCCTCCCTCTGTCTTTTTTACAAATACTTTCATGGTAACTGCTCCGAGGAGCTGCTTTCGCTGGTTCCCAAACTTCATGAATTTAAGCGTTCTACTATGCTGGCATCATGCTCTCGCCATTTCAGTGTCGAAACTGTTAAATGTAGCCGTCTCGTCTACTCCATCCAATAGCTTCATGTCTCGAACTTCTCGCCTTTTCCTGTTTCCCTGATAGCTATAATCTCCAACTACTCAAATGTAATGTCAATCGACGTCTCCAGATGCCTTGATCTATCACCTATCCTTCTCTTCATCCTTTCCTCTATCACTCCTATTTGCTCTAGTTCCAACTCTATGTAACCGCTTGCGTGCTAGTGGCTTCCCGTCTTGCTTGGGGTGAAATGCTTAAAATATATACATATATTTCACGTCCTTTCAGGAGCGGTCGATCACGCCTCTGCGCAATTTTCTGTTATTTGTTGCACTAGGTAACATTTTACCAGTTACCACTTCTCTCTTAATCCAGTGTATGACGACAAACTACATCCGGCAGCAATGCCTCTGATCGGGAGAATGGAGGTTCTGAGGGGCTATGGAACTCTAGTTCACTCAAGTGAGCTCTAGTTCTGTCTCAAGTGAAACCCATATACAATCCATTTGCTTGCGGTGAAATATATATATATATATATATATATATATATATATATATATATATAGAGAGAGAGAGAGAGAGAGAGAGAGAGAGAGAGACAGAGAGACAGAGAGAGAGGTATCTCATCTGCATCCATTATGGTGTCACCGTTCTATGGATATCAACTCTTCGCAATCTAGTTTAGCTTTGGTGCTGGAAAGGACTGTAATGCCGGCATATATGTCAGCAATCAACTCAAAGAAATTGTTTAGCACTCTAATAGGAAATTCTATACCTGTTACATTGACCTCATTGCAGCAGACGAGGTCTGATCAAAAGGTATCGAACCGGTACCACAAAAAACAAAGTGCAATGCATATCATTTTCGGGTTTCAAAGTAGCCCCCCCACTTCGAAGATCCTTTGAAGAACCCACATATTTTATCCAGCGTCGCTTCAACTAATGGCAGCAATTCCGGAAACTCCTTATTTGGGATGGTGAGCAGATGCCTCGTCGATTTCTCTTAGAGTTTCACGACGTCATGAAATCTTGTTCATTTCATGTGGCATTTGATTTCAAGAAGAGGAAATGTCACATGCGGCGAGATCTGGGGAATATGATGGTTATCGGACCTGAGGAATGTAGTCCTTGGCCAAAACTAATGCACAAATCAAGGTCACTGATGCGACCTCTGTAATGTGGTGAAACGACCACACTCTACACACTTTCCTTCCACGTACTGGTTTCAACGACGGAAGTGGATATGAATGCTATAACTTAGTGCGCATGCGGGACATAGATGCCAATCTATTGGCACGATTAAATTCATGCAGTTGAGGCATCAGGGAAAAAAGCTCGTCAGAGTAGTTGCTATGAAAATAAAAGTAGAAAAGACAGAGAGAGACCACGTCACGTCGGTGAGAAAGTGACTGGGGTCGAAATGCTAAGTCAGGATCAGTTATATTACAGAGGTTAGTTACAACAAATTTAATATAGGAAACAGGGAAATTGACGCATTCCAGAAGCTGAGACAGGAGGATTAATTTGGTAATAAAGAAATGAATACTGAGCTGTTACGTGACATCTGTCCTACTTTACAGCAGCGAATGTTGGACAGTCTCCTCAAAAACGGCGAGGTTTGGTTCTACAGAAGGTTACTGAGGATATCATGGACCGCGCGTGTGAGCAACGATGAGGTTTTCGAGAGGATGCACACAGGGAGGAAGCTTATAATTAACATCAGGAATAGGCAGCGAATGTTGGACGATTTCCTCAAGGATGAAGAAGAGACTCGAGGTGACGGAGATGTGATTCTACAGAAGGATGGTGTGGATTTAGTGGACCGAGCGTGTGAGCAAAGATGAGGTCTTGGAGAGGATGCAGACAAGGAGGAGGCTTATACTTAATACCAGGAAGGGGCAGCTGAAGTTTCTGGGACAAATAATGAGGAAGGAGGGCCTTGAGAATCTGATAATCACGGGTCGAACAGAGGGAAAGCAGCACGTGACATTCCTGGCGGGCTTGAGCAGGTGGATGACAGAACGTGGTCTGGCGGAGGTGGTAGAAAGATGAAACTTATTGAGAGTAACAGGGGATAGGGAGAAGTGAAGAGCCATGACCGCCAACGTTCTGAAAGGACACGGCTTATAAAAAGAAAGAACCTTTAACATTCTGTGATCCGGTTTTCCAAATAAATAGTGTAACGTAAATTAGGGTCCCAGCTATGGGCAAAGAGTTAACCCCCAAACTGGGGTCAAAATACTATGAAAGTATTAAAATAGGTTTTAATACAAGAAATGCTTTGTAAAAAAATATTACCAGTAATAAATTTTTGAAGAAAAAATATTACCAGCAATAAAATTTTTGGCAAAAAAAATATTCCCAGCAATAAAAATTTTGTCGGCATTAAATAAAGCATTGAGGTTGATATGCCGTAAAGCATAACAAAGCAAACAAACAAAAACATTTTTCATTGTTCTTCTTCATCTCTTCTTCATCTTTTACCTGAAGTCTTTTCGTGTTTGAGGAGATTGTTTAGCGTTCACTGCTATATAGGAATACATATATTACATACTATTTCAGTACTTTCTTTGTTTTTAACGAAGTTTTTGTTTCTTAATACTTTGCATAGCTTTTGGAAGGCATCTTTCGCTATCCTAATGCGCCTTTGGATTTCAATGTCGCACTTTCCGTCTTCTGTTAAAACACTTCCCAGAGATTTTACTGTTTCTTAATACTTTGCTTAGCTTTTGGAAGGCATCTTTCGCTATTCCAATGCTCCTTCGGATTTCAGTGTCACTATTTCCGTTATTTGTTAAAATAATTTCCGGAGATTTAAATTTTTGTACTTATTTGATTTTGGTATCTGCAATTCGTAATTTGCATTTTAGGCTCATCATTTTACTAACAAGCATGCGTTCTGCCTTCTTGTATTTTATGTTTAATCCTTTCTTCTTGATTCCCTTCACTGCCTTCTGTAGGATTTTCTTTTTACCAGCTCATATAAACAAATTTAAACTCGACAGAAAAACGACACGAAATGTGTTGATGTAAACAAGAAGAAATATGCTTTTTTCCCGCTCTTTGCCATTGCGATGTCTTTTGATATCGAATCTCTGTGTAAACACACATTGAGTTGATAGCAAAATACGGTGCGGGTGTGTGGATAACGGAAAACGAAAACAACGAACGTTTGGAAAAAGCATTTAAATGCCGGAATTGAAAGTTCAACGAAAGGAAACGTTATCTTTTTTTTTTACAAACAGACAAATGTGTTTAAAAAAAATACAACAAACTTACGGCCCTCTTTTTATTTCAAGCAAACCGGAACGGAAACCCTTACACACACACACACACACGCACACACACACACACACACACACACACATATATATATATATATATATATATATATATATATATATATATATATATATATATATAAACACACAAGCGAATGAATATTTTCTTTTATTCATCATGCCCTTTAAGGGCTGTAGTAATACATTTGTCGGGGACACTAAAATGAAGCAGGTGCGGAAATTTAAATATCTGAGAAGTGTTTTGACGGAGGACGGCAAATGCGACGCTGAGATCCGTAGACACATTGGGATGGCCAAAGACGCATTCCAAAAGCTGGGCAGAGTATTACGAGAGACGAGGATTTCTTTGGTTTCAAGGAAAACAGTACTGAGCTGCTACGTGACATCTGTCCTCCTTTACGGCAGCGAATGTTGGACAGTCTCCTCAAAGACGGCGGAGGTTTTGTTCTACAGAAGGTTACTGAGGATATCATGGACCGCGCGTGTGAGCAACGATCAGGTTTTTGGAGAGGATGCAAACAAGGAGGAAAGCTTATAATTAACATCAGGAAGAGGCAGCTGAAATTTCTGTGACACGTAATGAGAAAGGACGGCTTGGAGAATCTGATACTCACAGGTCGAATAGAGGGAAAGAGTGACAAGGGAAAGCAACGCGTGAGATACCGAGCGGGCTTAAGCAAGTGGATGACAGAACAGGGCCTGGGGGAAGTAGGAAAGGGATAAAGCTTATTGAGAGCTACAAGGGATAAGGGGGATTTGGGAACCATGATTGCCTACATCCTGAAGGGACACGTCACATAATATTACATCTGTAACAAACCGTTTCACATTCATCAATGCCACGTCTTTGTCCTTGAACCTCACAGCTGACTTGTTGAAACTTCTTCCTTGTCCTCCGTAATCCTTCTCCTTCCCACGGACGAAATCTGCTGGCTTTTATGTGTGCCTCAATCAGTTAGGCAGATTTTTTCATGCTCAGCTGCAGGCATTTCTTTATTCTTAAGTCACTAGGTAATTTATATGACCGTGTATGGCACGGGCGATTTTGTCGGAGAGACAGGCCATGTCTATTACATTTCGCCCTGATTTCATTATCACATAGACAGCAACCGGTGGGGGCTCTTGTGTCAGATGCTTCTCCAAAATGTTGGCACAACAGAGGGTTCACTCGCCTCTTCAACTGTTACACGACTCGCCCGAAGACAGAGACGCAACTGAGTCGCACCCTGTCCTCCAATGGAGCCGCAACTGAGTCTCACTCTGTCCTCCCACAGAGCTGCAACTGAATCGCACTCTATCCTCCGACAGAGCCGCAATAAATGAGTCGCACTCTGCCTGACGACAGAGCTGCAACTGAGAGATGATAAAACCTACTCGGTCTTTGGTGTAACGTTGTACCAGTACACAGCTGCTTGGACAGAGCAATTCTTGGCAGCGATCTGCTTCATGGTTCTGTGTGAATGTTCCACAATGCCATTTCCAGTTTTGGGCAGGATACACGAAGGATCTGCTTGACACGCTCCAGCAGACTGGCCGCAAAAGGACATATTAAGCCTTGTTCTGGTATACCGACGAACAGAACGGAGAGTTTCCGTATGTCCGTCAGAAAAAAAATCGATAGACTCTCCAGGTTGTAAACGTCGTGTCACAAATCTTTTATATGAGTCAGCGATAAAGGCGGTATACAGGGCTTCGTTTATGCTTTCTTCACTCAGCTGCTGATACACTGCATATGCATCGTCCGTCTTTAGCTCCAAGCACGTAGGGGAAAAAAGTTCGGGATGCCGATGGAAATTACTTTGAGGATTAACGGTATGTCAAATATGCTGTATACCTCTTTTCTCTTCTAATAAATAAAAACAAAAACCTCTAGAAATTTTTTGTTTAGCTTGTCGATGGATACGTTTAGTTTAGAAGAACCGATGACGTTTTATTGGCTTATTTACTGCAAACAACAGAGTCTGGCTGCTTATCTCTTCCCTGATTAAGCACTAAAAGATCAATAGAAAAAAACTGACTTGTAACTTTCACGCTCTCAAAATCAAAGTAATGTTTCGTCCTCACTGAGCAAACCCCGAATTTTCTCCAGTCATGACGAATGGTTTAACTTAATGAAGCTCCTTGTTTCGAAGGTTCATTGAAACTCAAGTTCACTCCAAACCTTAATTGGATACCGTATATACGATCCGTTGTTAGAGAAAAATGGAAATCTGTGGAGGAAAATCCTGCGAAAAGCGAAGAAAGAAATAATCTTCAAACGCAGCTCTACAAATTTTTAATAAACGTTAATATTGAGTATCTGTTTTCTTTCAAGTTGAAATAAACGGATTATAAAAATCCTCGCTAGACAAAATCTCACAAAAATATTTTGTTTTTGTTCTTTACAACACAACATAAATAACTGCGTTAGTATAATAGAAAAAAAGCAGAATGTTTCTATTTAACGTGACCATCAGTAATTTACGTTGTTTTATGAATGCGTGTAATTTTCCAACAGTCAGCAAATGTGAGTTGTGTTATTACTACTACTAATATTTCGTGTACATAACTCAGTACGTATGTTTTTGTGTTGCCTAATTTAGTTTAAAATCATCAAAAATATATTAATAAGTCTGCTGCTAAGAAATTTGATTCGCTGTGTCGTGTTAGACAATTTTTCTCTCCAGAAACTATATTACATATTTATAAGTCTACCATTCGTTCATGCTTTGAATATTGCTACCACATATAGTCCGGTACTCCTACTAGATATGTATTCTTGATAAAATACAAAGATGTATCAGTAGTATGATTGGTTCTGACCTGGTGTTTCTGTTTCAGTCAATTTTCTACTATCGTAAATTTGACCCCCTGGGACATTTCTTTAAATACTTCCATGATAATAGTTCTGATGAACTTTCCTCTTTGGTACCTAGACTTTATGTACCAGATTGGCAAAACGGTCTAATCAATTTGATGTTGTATTGCTTAGATGTAACTGTAAGTTGTATTCTAATATTTTTACTCGCTCTTCTCGCTTGTGGAATTCTCTCTCGGTTCCATGCTTTCCAGCCAATTTTGATCGTTAAAAATGCAATATCAATCGTTACCTAATGTATTGTTGATGACTCTTCTTCTATTGTTCTCGCTCTTTTATAAGGTTTGTCTTGTTTTCTTATTTTTTCACACTCAGTTAACCTTTGTTTCTTAGTGGCTTTGTGGCCTTGCTTGGGGGTGAATTTTGTTTGAAATTGTTGAAACAAAGAAAAGAGTGCTGAATTGTTACGTAATAGCAGTCTCTTACATAGAATGCTGGACAATCTCCACACAGATGAGGAAGAGTCTTGAAGCTATAGATATGTGTTTTTTAGAAGGATGCAGATAGAGATATGATATAGATTTAACGAAGAAGAAGAAGAAGAAGAAGAAGAAGAAGAAGAAGAAGAAGAAGAAGAAGAAGAAGAAGAAGAAGATCTGTAATTACCATAAAGCTAAATATAAAGTTGTCTATAAATGCAGGGGCAAAATAAGGACGGAAAATCATTTAGTTGAAACAATTTGCGAGGAATGCAATCTCAGCAAATTAAGTGGGAAGGAAGTTGACAGGGATACCAGAGACGGGTGGTGCCGCCGGCGTGGACGCCGGGTATGCAAATGCAGTAGTGGGATGTAAGCAACGTTTGGGTAAATGGACTAATTTCTTCACATTCACTTGGCAAACAAATTGATAACTGAGCGATAGAGAATGAAAACAGGAACTTTGGCAGACAAAACTAATGTAACGGACAAATAGCTATCACCACAGATCTAGATTGGCACAGGGCGACTGGATCGAAGGCTTTTTCAAAGTAGAAATCTTCCGATTTTGTCAAACCAATTCATTTTAAAAGTAGTTAATATGAAATCAGAGAGTAGACGCTGAGCCTTTTTAAACATTGTTTTATTATTGCTAACCAGACGCTTCCTCTGTAGCTAAATGGTATAGCACGTCAGGCTATATAATGGTTCTGTATATGATACAGGTTCGATCCCTGTCGGAGGACACATATTTTCTATGAAACTTCTCGGACATTCAGTCCGGTAAAAGTTGTTAATACTGTTTATTATAAAAATAAAATAATTGCCGGACTTAGTCCATTTTCATAACACACACACATATATATATATATATATATATATATATATATATATATAGACTTGTATTTCCTAACTTGTACCGGCTTCTAATGCTCGAGCGGCTTGGTGATAGTAGTCGTGGCTCGAGGGGGCACAGTCCTATGGGTATAAAAGGAAACTCAGTTGAGTTCCACCACGAAATATGTGATCGAGCGGCGCTATATCGAGTCTGATTCGCTACCTTTTCAGGCCCGTTCGAACAGTTGGTATGACATTTGTCTGTTAACGTAACTGTCCGTGTTTCAATACTCGGTAGTGGATGCGCACTTTCTGATGAGTCCCAAAATATAGGACGAAACGGCCGTCCAGTGCTTTCTGCATTCTGTTCAGGTTTCTTCGAGACTCCATGAATTACATATTATATATATATATATATATATATATATATATATATATATATATATATATATATATATATATATATATATATAGCTGGCCACTCGTATTCGGGAATACCCGTCTACTAGGGAGGCTAGCCAATCCTTCTTGCAGATGCTTGCTCAGGCGCATTTGTGTTTATTCAACACCAGACAGAGCCCAGCTGTGGTTTATATTACAACTATGCTGAGCAGACCTCAGTTACAGTTTCTGGGAGAGAGTGTGTTATCTAGCTTGATCAACAAAACGCTCAAGCCCTCAGCCACGATGACTTGTGATTTCGTGCTAGCACAGCTATCGACGGCACTCCAGGGTGCCGTCTACCTAATTTCACTCACAAGTCTTGGGTCAACCTGTGATATGGTTTTCAGCCACTTTCCAAAGATGCCGCACGCTGGGATCGACCACTCCAGTCGGATAACAACAGGAAGTCTCCTTCCTGACAAATCGATCATGGTCAGAATGCGAACGTTTATATATATATATATATATATATATATATATATATATATATATATATATATATATATATATATATATATCTGTGTGTGTGTCGAAAGTCCGGATAATTCTTGACTTACCCACGTACCGGGTGTAACAGCAAAATTGTCCAAATCGTGTAACGTATATGGGATAATTTTCTACCCGACAAAAGGTTTAATATTTAAAATAAAATCCCACTGAACTAATTGAGTTTCCAGGTATTACAGTTTTTCACATAAGACGTTTCGCCATCTTGACATCACTGATAAACCCATTAAATTATTCAACTACAAAGAGAGAACAGGTTTAAATCGTTTTGTGTCTTCTCAACTGAGTAATGGTGAGAGGAAAAAGATCTTTCAATCCTTCAGTAACGGTACCAACATTCGTACACTGGCTTCCGTCTTCAGGAACCATCAAGAAAAACGGTGAATAAGTTTAAAAAAGAGGAAACATTAGAAAGGAAAACTGGATCAGGAAGTCACAACAGCAGGAGGGATCAACATTTCAACTTAAAGCTAAATATATTCTTATTGTTCAAAGTCGAATTCAATAGAATTCCAGTAAGATATCTTTAATCATTTCCAAGATACAACGGTTCAAAGGTTAATGGAACAATTGGACAGTTTTGCCGTTACACGATTTGGACAATTTTGTTGTTACACTATATATATATATATATATATATATATATATATATATATATATATATATATATATATATATATATATATATATATATTCTTATTGTTCAAAGTAGAGGTTAATAGTGTTATAAAAATCTCGGAGAATTCCAGTAAGATATATTTAATCATTTCTAAGATACAACGATTCAAAGCTTAATCTAACAATTGAAGAATTTTGCTGTTACACGATTTGGACAATTTAGCTGTTACCCTCAGTATTTATAACTAAGCAATACCTTATTCTTCATTTATTAATCTCTAACCTAACAAATATCAGAATTAAATGTTAACAGACTGAGATCGATAGCACCTGCAGTACCGTTGATAGTTTAATTGATTTATTTTTTACGGTTTATCAACCTTTTATATGTTATTTAAAATCAGAAAATATTTTTCGATTGTAATAATTTGTTGGAGTTAATGATTATTTACCGATAAAATCCTACTAATTAACCCATAGCTGAGAGGAGAAGAGGTGTAATAATACGTTCCCCAATGATATTTGCGAGTAAGTGAATATAACGAACCTGACTGAAATTGGAACTCTGCTTTCTTATCAACAATTCTGTGCCGTTATCCATTACATCAAGGACACATGCAAGTTTACATCACCTGGTAATCCAAAGCGGTCACCCATCTAGTTACTGACCTAATTCAACGTTGCCTAACTTCGATTATCGTAATAGAACCGGTGTTTCCCTGAAGTAGGAGTATCAGTCAAAATGTAATATATGTTCTCTATTTTTTTCACTAATGTTTACTTATTACAAGGCGTGGGAGACTCTCAAGCTAGAGGTTTACTGAATGAAGTACGTAATATGAATAGAAGAGTAGGAAATGAAGATTATAAGGATGGGTAACGATTTTTAATAAGGTGGTAGCAATTAAAGCAGCATCCAAGTGGGAGTCTGTTCCACAAAGTAGCGGTTCTTGAGGAAAACGCTCTCTGAGTGGGAATTTTTTAATGCAATACGAACTTGGATAGCATGAAAATGTTTGGATTCTTTGGGCGTGGCGTGGTGCCTCTTAGCTTTAATTGTCTGTACTTGGGCAGTGAAAGACTAGAACGTTTGCCATGGAAATAACGGTAGAGTTTCGAATGGCTAGCGGCGTTTCGTTTATGGGGAAAGTGGTTGTAGGGTGGAAAACAATTTATCTCTAACAAGATCCGCGGAAACACTTTTGAACTCTGTGAAGTCTTGTAGTTGAAAGATTCTGCAACTCGAGACCAGATTTGGCAGTAATACTCTATTTTGGGACTAATTTTTTTTTATTTAGCAAAATACAATCCCGAAAGAGGAGGGAGAAAGGCTGGTCGACATTATATATCCTGCTCCTAGCTAGTACGATTCCCGACATATTTATTCTAACAATTTTCATAAGCAACATAAGAACTCATCCCTCGCTATTCAGTTCGAACATGAACTAAAATAGAGAATTTTCACAGGGGACCTAATCATACATACATGATATACAGGGTAAATTGTCGCCATTTTATATTTTTAATTTCGCGCATGCGCGTCGTTCGTTTTTGATTTTATCGCCGGCACAGTATTGTAGGGTCAGTTGGGCACCGTCTGTGAGGAAAAGCGCACTATGACGCAATTTAGAAACGGCATGCTGTACTGCTTGGCATTCGCACCGGAAGCTCCAATACGAACATTTCAGAGAGTTTGGGTATCAAGAAATAGATTCAGAGTTAGATGACATCATGGTGATTGGTGTGATCACTAGTGATGGCGACGTTATGCCTCCATTCATCTTCCCACAGGGCCGGGCACCTCGACGTAGCGTAATGGTTAGCAAGCTTCTTTCGCTAGAAAATTTACGACTGAGTAGTGAGTTCGATCCTCACTGGGTGCCTCCTACTTTCGGCCTTGTGCCACATCAAAGCTGTGCTTAGAAAATCACTATCTTCCCACAGGGCCTCGGGCTCAATACGCAGGCCAACAAGTGTCTTGAGAAGGTAGCGCAGCCATCGGTCAAGTGGGTGGATACTGGTATCTGGCATCAGGACTCTGCACTATACCATAGAAGCAGAAGAACCCAGTCATGTCTGTCAGAGAATTTCTGCGATGACATCGCTCCTTACATCTGGCCACCTAACTCTCCAGACTGCAGTCTTCTTGATTATTATGTGTGGGGTGCAGTTGAGCAAAAGACCAACAAAACTCCTTGTAACACCAAAGATGAACTGAAGGCAAAGATTATGGCAGCATTCCCCAAGTTAATCAAGGAGCCCGTGTAGAAGAGTTGCAGGAGATTCCGAAGTCGTCTGAAAGCCGTAGTTGAAGCCAATGGCGATTTTATTGAATAAATTTAATCTTTACTACTTCAAGATATTTTTGTGTAATTTTGGTAAATATATCTATTAAAATGAGATGTCAGTGTTTCTTTTTTCATTTTTGCGTAATTTAGACTAAAATTTATCCATTGCACCCGTATGTATAAGACATTTTTAACAAAAATTTATAAAAATTGTGATGTGTGGTGCAATATTTACAATGGTCTGAAAGTGGAGTGCGTGAAAGCATTAAATCAAATAAAAGATAAACTAAATATTTAAAAGGAAAACGTAAGAACGGTATCGTCGACCCCACAGAAATGATAATGGCTGCTGTATTCTGCTGCCAGACAGATTCAAGAAGCTCACTCGCTAGTGGACAGCTGGTCCAATCAAGATAAAAACGGGATAAAAATGAGGGGAGGTTGGGAATCTTTAAATGGACCATAACAAGGGAGAGAACCGGAAATAACAGTCACTCATATTAACTGGGACAACAAGAAGACTAGCTGAACCAGGGGTAGGATCCGCAGGATTCCACCTCGTTGTGATCTGCTGCGACCAAAAACGGAAATCAAGTTTGGCCCGAATTACGCGAACCAGGCTCGCAAAACGTACCCACTTTAAAGGATTTTCTAAGTGTAGCTTAGATATGATGCGAGGCCGACAGTGTGAAGAACCCAATGAGGATCGAACTCACTATAAGTTATTATATTCCATTAATGAGTTTTCGATTAGTGCGTATCTCTTAATGTAGGCATAAGCCGCACTAATCGAGGGATTCTTGTATATTTACTTCTTTTCACAGGAAGGAACTCACTATTCAGCCGTAATTGATCTAGCGAGACAAGCTTGCTAAGCACATTGAAGTAGCCTATGATTTTCTAAGCGTAGCTCAGATGTGGCACAAGGTCGAAAGTGTGGAGCACCGGGCGAAGAGCGAACTTCTCAGTTGTAATTGATGTAGCGATACAAGCTTGCTAACCCCTACAGCACGTAGAAGTAGCCTATGATTTTCTAAGCGCAGCCCAGATGTGTGCACAAGGCCGAAAGTGTGGAGCACCGGTTGAGGTTCGAACTCATTACTCAGTCGTAATTGATCTAGCGATACAAGATGGCTAACCCTTACACCACATCGAAGCGCCCTGTTCTTGATCTAATCTAAGATGAAGAAAAAACATGACAAGAGTTAAGTACTTGGAGTTGTTCAACGATCTGACCATTTATCTAGCATCTGAATGGATCGTATATGGGTTCTACTTGAGGTAGAACTATAGTTCCATAGCTCCTCTAAACCTGCAATCTCCCGACCAGAGACCTTGCTGCCGGATGTAGTTTGTCGTCATACATTGAACTGACAGAGAGAGGTGGTAACTGGTAAAAGGTTACCTAGTGCAACAAATTACAAAAAATTGTGGAGAGGCGTGATCGATCGCTCCTGAAAGGGCGTGATACACACACACACACACACACATATATATATATATATATATATATATATATATATATATATATATATATATATTTTAAGCATTTCACCCCAAGCAAGGCGGGAGTGCTACTAGCACGCAAGGGCTTACAGAGAGTTAAAGAAAGAGTAAAGAGGGAGTGTTTGAGGAAAGGATAAAGATCAAGGCATCAGAAGATGTCTATTGACATTACATTTGAATATTTGAGAGATTATAGCTAAGATTATAGTAAGAGGAAGGGAGTTCTACTGTCGGCAAGAGCGAGAGAAGAAGCTGTTGGAGTAGAAGAGGTGATAACATTTAGCTGTTTCGACAGTGAAAGGATGGCACCGAGACGACACGCTTAAATTCATGCAGAAGTGAGCGAGAACCTTATAAATTAATGAGCATGCGCAACAGAGTTCAAAGTCAACCTATGCCAAGCTGGCTTCACAACAGCCCCAATACTTTTTGATCATATGTGTGTGCGTGTGTCTGTGTGTGTGCTGGCGCGTGTGTGTGCAGTTGTGTGTGTGCAGTTGTGTGTGTGTTTAAAAAAAGTACTATGATTCATTATTTTAGAATAAACACAAATACACACACGCATTTGTTCTCTCGTTTTCGGATTTGTCAAATATATATATATATATATATATATATATATATATATATATATATATATATATAATAATTTGTAAAAAGGATTAGAAAGAAGTAAATCTATGTTTTTTAAGGTTTTATTGAAATTTTATTTAAGTTTCCACATGTCCTCCATCATTAGCAATACAAAGGGTAATACGATTTTGCAGTTCACGGAAAACATTTGCCAACTGATTTACAGTAATGCCTGAAATCACATTAGTTATTTTAGCTATACTTAAAACTAGGTACATTAAACTTTATAACATTTTTTACAGATTATTTCTATCGCAAATACAAATAAAGTTATAAATTTTTTAAAGTGCACACGAACTTTATGGACACACTGTATATATATATATATATATATATATATATATATATATATATATATATATATATATATATATATATATATATATATAAAGATTATAAAAGATATACTTTTTGCCCGATGAGCTGGAAAACCGAGCGAAACTTAAGTCGCATATCTAAACGTAGGTACATATATATATATATATATATATATATATATATATATATATATATATATATATATATATATATATATATATATGAGTGTATGTGTCTAAGTCAAAACACCAATACAGTAATGAAAGTGAAGAGCAACAAGTAAGGTAGTTTGCTTGACTTCCGGGCTTAATCCGATGGAAGCGAATTTTTTACGCACCACGGATTTCTCAGCTCGCCTGTACAACAGACGTGCGCCTCTGTTTATAAAGATGCGCGTTGTTTTCTAAGCAGACGTCTAGAATGGCGTTCGTAAGACAGTAGCTCTCTGCATTCGTCACTTTACATCCGTAGGTCCTTATTTCGCTTCCCTTAGTCTGAATCATCATCACCAGAGCAATTTTGACTTGGAGGCACACTGCAAATCAGCGTGATTTCTCGTCCTCAGCCTGACTGTTCGCTTCCAAGCATTGCCGTCTGCTCAGGCACTTTTGCGTTTCCTTAACCCGCACAGAATCAACCTCTCGTTTATACTGCATCTCTGCTGAGCGGACCTTAGTTACAATTAATGTTCCTCACTAGGGGGCATATACTTGAACGTATACGAGAACCTTTCATACGTGGTAGAACATTACATGCCAAAGAAGCTGGAAATAGTCGTTTGTCCTGTTTTCTTTTCTCTCTAGGAAAAACGCAGATTTTGTTTTAACCCCAAAGAACAATTTCAAAATCTGTAATCAAATTACAACTTTATAATAACCAACATACGCTGGCTATGGTGATGTTAGAGTTGTAAAAGCTTGTATGCATTAATTTCATACCTACTGCATTGTTTCTTTCCAGGTAAACTGACACCAGTTCAAAGAAGACCGTTCATCCTGCTGGTCAAAAGGTAATCAACAGCAGATATGAAGTCCTCATTACTGCGATGCTGTTTCCCAGCCAAGTGTCTTTTTTATTGTTGGAGAACAGATGATAATCAAATCAGGAGATTAGGGAGGGTGATCTACCAGCTCAAAGTCACAGTCAGCCACAGAAATCAAGGGCTCCTCTACTAGAGCATTGTTCTACAGAAACAAAACACCTTTCTTCAATTTTCCTGATCATTTGCTCTAGATAAGCTATTCGTAACGGCCTCAGTTAGTTGGAATCGTGCACACCATTGATGGTGTGGCCCTTTTGAGGATAGTCAATAAACACAATACCTTTTGCGTTCCAAAAAAAAAGAAGAAAAGAATAAGGCTACCACCTTCCTTGAAGATGAAACGATCTTGGCCTCTTTGGAAAAAGTGAGGAGAGGGTACACTATTTATATTATTCGAACTATTGTCAGGTGGTTGGAATGTCGAACCCTTTATTTCGCTCACTGGGGTAGACTGTTCTAGTTTCACGTAAGAGACATGTCAGTTAACTCCTGTTAATTCCCCACTCAAAGTTCTCCACCGTCTTAAACAGGTATTTAACTCACACTCTTTGGGTCTTGTCACTGGATCTAACTAATGCCTTTATCTATTGTGCCATGTATCCTTGAGGACATCTGTGTATGAATTTCTGGGTATTATAAACCTAATGTCGTCAGCGTCATTTTTTACCAGTGCTCATATTGCAATTTTTTTTGTCTTCAGTGACAGGACTCAAAGAGTGTGAGTTCAATACCTAGTTAAGGCGGTGGAGAACTTTGAGAGGGGAATTAACAGGAGATAACTGACTTCCATTAGACATGTCACATGGAACTAGAACAGTCTAACCCAGAGAGCGAAATAAAGGGTCCAGTTCGACATAACCAACCACCTGAAGAAGGCCGGAGCGTACAACGGCCGAAACGTTGTGATAACTATGGTGACAAAGATGAGGACAGTAGTCCGAACAATGTAAATAATGCTTTTCTTGCTGTCACTTATAAATTCCAGGTTTGTGGAATGCACGTCTAATAGTTGTCCTGTGGAGAGGATACCTGAGCTATTGTTCTTTGCCGCTCCAACAGGGTCAGGGTGGACCTGGGAACACCAGCAATTAAGAGGTGGTCCCACGCTCCTCAAAGCCCTTGAATTGGTATCTTGCTTGCTTCTCTGATTAATGCTCTCCTTGTCCGGCCTGTCAGTGTAGGTGGACAGCCTTGTCTTGGTGGGTCTGCGATCAGCCAGAACACTACTAAATCCATTTCTGTATTTTGTAGTGTTCTGGGTGATGTTCAAAACATGAGATATTTTTTATGACCTAGCCCTGCTTCATACTTCTCCACAAATGTAATCGACCTGACCAGGCATATCGACTTCAGTGACTTTCTCATCGACGTGATGCTGTTTATCCCGGTCCTTTCTGCAAATATTTTCACGGTAGCTGCCTTGACAAGCATTTTTCCGTGAGATTTAAACGTGCTACTGGATTGGCATTTAGGTCCCACACTTTTACTGTCGAAATAGTTAAATGCAACCGCCACTTCTACTTCAACAGTTTCTTTTCTCGCACTTCCCGCCTGAGGAACTCCCTTCCGCTTACTTGCTTCCCTGATAAGTAAAATGTCAACAATTTAAATGTGACGTCAATCGTCATCTTCTGTCTTCTTGAATCCCGTTGATCTTTTCTTCTTTCCTTAATCTTCCATATATCTGTTTTCTCTTTCAGTTTCATTTCCTGTGAACCCCTATGTACAGTGCTGTTTGATAAAAGTGACTAACCTGATTATTTTTTTATTAAAAGATATTTTCGCCTATTATATGTTTTTTTGGTCAAACTAATTTTACTAATATAAAGACCCCTTCCCGACCACCTAGTAAAAAAGTTTACTCACCCTAAGGTATTCTATTGATAATTATAATTTTGGATATAAATGAGATTTAGGGAAAAACTGCAAAAAAGTGACTCACTTATTTCCTGCAACCAGTAATCAATAGAAACATAACCGAACAGCTTTAAATAAAGAATAATAGAGGTATAATTTATTTATAATAGGTAATATAGTTCGAGATATTTAATAATTTATGGGTCCTCCTTTATTTTGAATAAACTTTTCAACCCTTTTTGGCATTGACTTGATTAGATTCTGGCAAATCTCATCTCCAAGCATTGAATTCCATTCGGATATGAAATTCACAATCAAATCCTCTTTGTTGCCCAACTGCTTTCTCGAGAGCCTGTACTTTAAAATGCTCCATAAGTTTTCTATGGGGTTGAGGTCAGGAGACTGGGGCGGCCATGTCATCACACTCACCTGCTTCTCATCAAAGTATTCCTTCATCAATTTTGATTTGTAACAAGGAACATTATCCTGCATAAAAATGAGCTTGGTGGGCTCGATTTGCACCCTTTCTGCATAAGGGAGCAGACAAGACTCTAAAATTCTCTTGTACTGCTTGCTCCTGAGAGTCTTTTCAATAGGTTTTAAGAAACTAGTTCCATGAAAAGAATAGCATCCCCAGAACATTATACTGAACGGATGCTTGACAGTACTTACTGCTAAATTCAAAGAGCTTTCAAAGTTTCTTCTTCGGATTTTAGATCGTTTATCCTTTGAATTTAGCTCAACTTTCGTTTCATCGGAGAAGAGAACATTTAGTAAAAAATCAGGTGAGTCACTTTTATCGAACAGTACTGTACTAGTGGCATTCCCGCCTTGCTTGGGGTGAAATGATAAAAAATAAAAACAAAAAACAACTAAAAAAAACTTTATCCCTGACCTTTCAGCAGACCTAGTATTTGATATAATATAATGTTTCCACTTCATGTCAGCGAACAAAAAACTTCGGCCGAAAAGGCAAAATGAGTCAATTTCCTGGAGTTTTCCTATCTACTACTTATGCGGGTTATGAAGGCAATAGATTTCACTGGATTTTATTTTGGGGTTTCACAGTAAAAGTAGGTGGGGAATACAAAAACAATCAACACTTTTCAGATTTTGATTTGTAAATGTCATGGTCCAGGTTAGGACCAAGGAAGAACAACACGAACACAAGAGTAGAAATAACGAACATATATTACACAGAATAATAATACAAGATGTGAAAGGTGTTAGTGTGACTGTCAGTCTGGTTTGGAGTGAACTACTATCGACTCGACTCGATTCATCTCTCTCTCTCTTGAGAGGCGTAGTATACATAGTGTTAGGAAGAGTTCATTCTGTAGTTATATCTAAGGACCCATAACAGTAAATAATTATGAAAACCATGTAAGATTTTTCTCAGCTTCAAAATGATAATACTGTTTAGAGTTGGTCCGTTGAACAAAATGTGGAAAAGGTTAAAGGGGTTGAATACTTATACAAGGCACTGTATCATCAGGACGTTGGCGATCACGGCTTTCCACTTATACCTTCGCTTTATTATTTATAAATTGCTATGGCTTATTAGACAAAAAAATAGTGAGGTGGTTTCCCTTTGATATCTCCACGGTTTTGAATTCAAAATTATTATTCTCCAAGACTGGATGCCATCCAAGTCTAGAGAGCCCAGTCATGGTTCTCCACATTTTCCATTTCTTTTTTATCTTTAAATGACCTTCACCTCTTGGGAAACATAATGCTTCCCCTTTGCTTTCTCCAATTTCTAATTCAGAATTTTTCTTCTCCTAGACTGGTTGACAACCAAGGCTATAGAACCCAGTTTACTCTACTATTTAATAAAATAAATCCCATGCTGCTTCAGGTCGATCAAGGTTTTTCACAGTTTGTTTTTAGTGTTTCTAACTGTGAAAATGCCATTCTTGGAAAAAGATCTATTTCATTTTTTTTTACAGTGATGTTCACCCAGTACAAGGCCTGATAGCCACTCGAGGTAGAGGGTTACAAAGTAAGAGTCATAGCTTATGCGGATATTTCTGGGAGATAACGGTTAACTCTAGACATGAACAAATTAAGATTGCAGTGGTCAGTGAAGCAACCTCACTGGAGTCGGTTGCACAAGGCAGTGATTCGTGGGAAGAAGCTGATCGAGTGGTACTTATATCTCACCAAAGGGCTACGAAAGAAATGGGCGCGGTTCGCTAAAGATGCGCCTGGCACGGTGCAGATAAATATGAACAGTGGTGGTAGCTGTTTCAGAAAATAGGGTTTCTTGTTGAAAACTTGATCCATCCACCTTTCATTCTTCTTTCATTTGTTATACCAGCTGAAATAAACAGCAAGTATTACTGCACGATGGAGTAATAGATAGCGGCTCGGATTGAGGAATCGGAGAGCCGAGTTCGAATTCCAACTGAATCCATGACAGTCACTTACGTGCTAATACTCTTGGAAAAGGTATGCATCCTCTTCTTCTCCCGCCAGTTATAGGTAAATAACAAGACAGACGGGCTTCTTTGATGGCATCTACCGCAGAAAGAAATGGCAACCTACTGCGGGAAAAAAATCTGCCTCGTCAGTCATGTATCGAAAGATACATGATCGCCTAAGCGTGTATCACGCATGGCACATAACTGACCGCCAGCTATGGGTAAATAGCAAGAAAGACTGGGTTCTTGGATGGCATCTACCGAAGTAAGAAATGGCAACCTACTGAGGGACAAAAATCTGCCTCGTCAGTCATGTATCGAAAGATACATGATCGCCTAAGCGTGTATCACGCATGGCACATAACTGACCGCCAGCTATGGGTAAATAGCAAGAAAGACTGGGTTCTTGGATGGCATCTACCGAAGTAAGAAATGGCAACCTAAGGGACAAAAATCTGCCTCGTCAGTCATGTATCGAAAGATACATGATCGCGTAAGCATGTATCACGCATGGCACATAACTGACCGCCAGCTATGGGTAAATAGCAAGAAAGACTGGGTTCTTGGATGGCATCTACCGAAGTAAGAAATGGCAACCTAAGGGACAAAAATCTGCCTCGTCAGTCATGTATCGAAAGATACATGATCGCGTAAGCATGTATCACGCATGGCACATAACTGACCGCCAGCTATGGGTAAATAGCAAGAAAGACTGGGTTCTTGGATGGCATCTACCGAAGTAAGAAATGGCAACCTACTGAGGGAATAAAAATCTGCCTCGTCAGTCATGTATCGAAAGATACATGATCGCGTAAGCATGTATCACGCATGGCACATAACTGACCGCCAGCTATGGGTAAATAGCAAGAAAGACTGGGTTCTTGGATGGCATCTACCGAAGTCAGAAATGGCAACCTACTGAGGGACAAAAATCTGCCTCGTCAGTCATGTATCAAAAGATACATGATCATCTAAGCGTGTACCACGCATGGCACATACCTGACAACACTCGTATATATACATGTGGACGTGAGCATTTGTGAGTGTAAAGAAACCTTTGTATTTGGTCAGTGCTATACGAGGGATAATACCATTTTGTTTGTATTTTCTTATAGAATTTGTCCAACGCTATTTCTCTGGTTCTTTGATCCGATCTTTATCTGCTTTGAAATCAGCCGATTAGCGCAAATGATTTCAGCTTTTTTTTTTCTTTTCTTTAAATATGTTTCCCTCTTTGATTTCCTATAATCATTCAACAGTTTAAATTGAAATGTTTTCCTTGCGCGAATATTACGTCCAGATGGTCGGTTTTACAGATGAGATTTTCTATTGATAAAACTCAAGACGAAAGTGGGAGGGAAGGGAAAAATGCAGATGAAAGTACGGGGGGGCATTGAGAGGTAGCGTTTGAGAACTAGGAGGATAAGGAAGAGGAAAGAAATCTCACACATCTATCTATCTATCTATCTATCTATCTATCTATCTATCTATCTATCTATCTCAGTTTGTTCACGTCTATCTATCTATCTATCTATCTATCTATCTATCTATTTATCTATCTATCTATCTATCTATCTATCTATCTATATTTCTCAGTTTGTTCATATCTATCTATCTATCTATCTATCTATCTCTCATTCTCTCTCTATATATATATATTTGAGTTTGTTCACATCTATCTATTTATCTATCTATCTAACTATCTATCTATCTATCTATCTATCTATCTATCTATCTATCTATCTATCTATCTATCTCAGTTTGTCCACATCTATCTATCTATCTATCTATCTATCTATCTATCTATCTATCTATCTGTCTATCTATCTGAGTTTGTTCACATCTATCTATCTATCTATCTATCTATCTATCTATCTATCTATCTATCTATCTCTCTCTCTATATATATATATCTGAGTTTGTTCACATCTATCTATCTATCTATCTATCTATCTATCTATCTATCTCAGTTTGTCCACATCTATCTATCTATCTATCTATCTATCTATCTATCTATCTATCTATCTATCTATCTATCTATCTATCTATCTCAGTTTGTTCATATCTATCTATCTATCTATCTATCTATCTATCTATCTATGTTTGTTCAAAACTCTCAAGGTCTCTAATTTAGTTTGTTCATATTTTTAATCATTTCACCCCATATAAGGCGATGATGTCACTAACACGCAAGTGTAAAAGAGAAATAGACGACTTTAGCGAGGAAAAAAAGACAATAACAATCTATCTATCCAACGATTGAAAAACATCGATAAATAAAAGGCAACTGTTTCTGTAGAATGTTTTGTCACGAGATATTTTCTAAAATAATAAATTTTAAAATGATAGAAATATAAAATAGTAATTATATATATATATATATTATATATATATATATATATATATATATATATACATGTGTGTGTGTGTTTGTGTGTGTGTGTGTGTGTGTGTGTAAAATTGTATGGTTAAACGTAAGGTGTCGAAAAACAAATATTTCTAAAAACTGATAATGATTGCCAAAGGGATGATGGAGGAAGAAAAAGAAATCCATGGCTGAAAAGTAAGAGAAGGAAAAAGAAAACAGAAACTCAAAAGAAAGAAGGAAAAAAGATGAAGCGGGTTGAAAAGTGACAAATGATGTATAAGTGGAAACAGTAATAATAGGGGAGAAATAGAAGGAAAGAAAGAAAGAAAGAAAGAAAGGAAAAAGAAAGAAGGAAAGAAGGAAAGAAAGAGAGAAAAGAAGGAAAGAAAGAGAGAAAAGAAAAAAGTTAGAAGATAAAAGGTATAGAGAAGCGTAAAAAATGAGAAGCAATGAACGAAATAAATAAATAAATAAATGAAGAAAGAAAGAGAGAAAGAAAGAAAACAAAAAACAAATACAGTGGAAAGAAAGAGGAAGGGGAGAATAGTATGAACATGTTTTTAAGAAGAAAGAAAGAAAGAAATTCGGAGATAAAATGGACAGAGAACAAGAGTAAAGAAAGAAAGAAAGAAAGAAAGAAAGGGAAAAGAATGAAAGAAGGAAAGAAACAGAGAAAAGAAGGAAAGTTAGAAGATAAAAGACATAGAGAAGAGTCTACAGTGAGAAACAGTGAAAGAAAGAAAAGGTAAAATATAAAAGGCTTAGAGAGGAAGAGTAAAAAATGAGAAGCAATGAACGAAATAAATAAAGAAAGAAAGAAAGAAAGAGAGAAAAAAGAAAGAAAGAAAGAAAGGGAGAAGAAAGAAAGAAAGAAAGAGAAAAAAGAAGGAAACTTAGAAGATAAGAGGTATAGAGAAGAAGAGTATGCAATGAGAAGCAATGAATGAAAAAAAGAAAGAAAGAAAGAAAGAAAGGAAAAATATAAAAGGTTTAGAAAAGAAGAGTAAAAAATGAGAAGCAATGAACGAAATAAAGAAAGAAGGAAAGAGAGAAAGAAAGAAGGAAAGAAAGAAAACAAAAGGAGAAATACAGTGGAAAGAAAGAGGAAGTGAAGAATAGTAAGAAAATGTTTTTTAAGTAGAAAGAAAGAAATTAGGAGATAAAAGGCACAGAGAACAAGAGTAAAGAAAGAAAGAAAGAATAAACACTGAAAGAAAGACAAGCAGAAGAAGAAAGACACAAAGATCTGAGGAAAGAATAATGAGAGAGAAAGAAAGAGAGAAAGTAATAGACAATCGACTAAACAAAATGGGAAGAAAATAAAATGAACAGGGACAAGACTCGAACAATGGTAAGAAAATTATTATTAAGAAGAAAGGAATCAAGCAAGAAACAAAAAAAGATGAACGATGTTTAAAAAGAAGACAAATTCGCAGAGAGAGAGAGAGAGAGAGAGAGAGAGAGGGGGGGAGAGAGAAGGAGAAAAACAAATACATTTAAAACTCAAAGAGTGACATAACAAAAAGAAAGAGATACGCAGAAGTTCAGGTCTTGAATAAATCAGGCCGGCAAACTGTGGTGAAATTCTTTTTTTCCCCCGCTTTAGATACAATCCTTTTCGATAATCCAATAATCTTCTTTGCTTAATTTGAGCTTTCCATCGTCCTTTCCCCACCTCAACACCATTACTGATTTTTTAAGACCTTTAACTTGAAATAATTTTACCTCATTCACATCAGCTCAAATAATTCTAAATCATATCTCAACTGTAACATTCACATAGGCATCTGCAGTGACCCCCGTTTAATATTAGAGGTTGATCATAATTATTTGGTCGGAACAAAATCAAAAGTACGTAGACTTTATTTAATAGTAACCTACTGCGGGAAAAATATGCCTTGTTAGTCATCTATCGAAAGATACATGATCGCCTAAACGTGTATCACGCATGGCACATAACTGATTGATCTATCTATCTATCTATCTATCTATCTATCTATCTATCTATCTATCTATAGGAGGCTCGTTGACGTATTGGATAGCAGCTGGGATTGGGGGATCGGAAAGTGTATTAGCACGTAAGTAAATGTAATGGATTCTTCTCCCCCAGCTATGGGTAAATAGTAGATCGAACAAGGTTCTATAGCCTTAGATAGGCAACTGGTCTACTGGAGAAAAAATGGCAACCTACTGCGGGAAAAATATATGCCTTGTCAGTCATACATCGAAAGATACGTGATCGCCTAAACGTGTATCACGCATGGCACATAACTGATTGATCTATCTATCTATCTATCTATCTATCTATCTATCTATCTATCTATCTATCTATCTATCTATCTATCTAATTCTGTTTGTCTATCTATCTATCTATCTATCTATCTATCTATCTATCTATCTATCTATCTATCTAATTCTGATTGTCTATCTATCTATCTGTCTATCTATCTAATTCTGATTGTCTATCTATCTATCTATCTATCTATCTATCTAATTCTGATTGTCTATCTATCTATCTATCTATCTATCTATCTAATTCTGATTGTCTATCTATCTATCTATCTATCTATATATCTATCTATCTATCTATCTATCTATCTATCTATCTAATTCTGATTGTCTATCTATCTATCTATCTATCTAATTCTGATTGTCTATCTATCTATCTATCTATCTATCTAATTCTGATTGTCTATCTATCTATCTAATTCTGATTGTCTGTCTATCTATCTATCTATCTATCTATCTATCTAATTCTGATTGTCTATCTATCTATCTATCTATCTATCTAATTCTGATTATCTATCTATCTATCTATCTATCTATCTATCTATCTAATTCTGATTATCTATCTATCTATCTATCTATCTATCTATCTATCTATCTAATTCTGATTGTCTATCTATCTATCTATCTATATATCTATCTATCTATCTATCTATCTATCTAATTCTGATTGTCTATCTATCTATCTATCTATCTATCTAATTCTGTTTGTCTATCTATCTATCTATCTAATTCTGATTGTCTATCTATCTATCTATCTATCTAATTCTGATTATCTATCTATCTATCTATCTATCTATCTAATTCTGATTGTCTATCTATCTATCTATCTATCTATCTATCTATCTATCTATCTATCTATCTAAGTGGATAGACTGAAACATTTAAAGACTGACTATGAATGGTACATTTGTGAAGAAATCTTGCATATATTAAGTTCACTTCTTGTTATTAATAACTGCATTTTTTCATTCCAGGTAAACCGACATCTGAATGTTCAAAGATAACTTCAAGCGTAACTCGTAGCGACTTCTCTTCAAAATGGACAAAATTTAGCATCTTTGAGGTATCATGTACGCACAGAAAAAGGGATAACCCTCAAGTATTATTCCATTATCCATGTTAACAGGATTGCTACATAAGGGATAATGCTACAGCTTTATCAACAGTGTAAAAGTGGGAAGATGAATTTTGGAGAGGATGGGACAGTCTTGAAGATGACCACAAGGTATGGACGTTCTGAAACTGCTAACAGCGAGGAAAACATTAATCGTGTTCACCACATGGTGATCGGTGACAGGAAATTGACTATAAATAAGATAGACAAGGCTATCAGCATGTCCCGGGAGAGAGTTGAGAATATTCCGCACAATGAACTTGGCATAAAGAAGGACTCTGCTCGTCTTCTCTCACCTGATTAAACGCGCGCCAGACATGGTTTTAGGCAGATCCAGCCGGTGTCCTTGAACCTTTCTTAACACAGGGTGTTGGGTTCATCAGACAAAGAGACAATCCGTGCAGTGGTACGAGCCCGCCTCACCTGCTCCAAAGATGGCCAAGTTCGTTTCATTTTCAAGGAAGGTGATGGCTTCATTGTTTTTTGAATGCAAAGGGCATTGTGTTTAATAACTATCTTCAGAAAGGTTACATCGTCCATGGAGGGTACTACGGCATCTTGCTGAGGCAGTTACGAAAGGCTATCAAGAGAAAATGGCTAGGAAATCCGACGAAAGGAGACTTATTTCATCAAGACAACGTTCTAGCACACACATCATTGGTTTTAATGGCTTCTATGTCTGCCTGTGGCTATGGACCGGTTGATTTCCTTTCCTATTCTCTTGATTTGGCTGTCATTGGTTTAACAAGGTGAAAAAATTCACTTGGTCGAGAAGCAGTTTCTTCAGATCTGATATTGACTCTTTTGACCAACAGAATGAACAGTCATCTTTGAACAGTCGAATGTCAGGTTAACTGGAAATAAAGATAAATATAGACATTAAGTGAAAGAGATGAATTTAATAATAAATTTTCAGATCTATCTATCTATCTATCTATTATTGGCATTTCACATTTAGATGCCTATCTATCTCTGTCAGTATCTATCTATCTATGCGATCTGATCATACTATCTTTCATGGCCTTTCCAAATCTATATATCTTTTCTATGTCATCTGATTATATCTATCGGTCTATCTATACCTCCATATCCTCCATCTATCTATCTATCTATCTATCTATCTATCTATCTATCTATCTATGCCACCTGATCATATCTGTTTATATATTTGTCTATCTATCTGTGCCATCTGATCTATCTATCTATCTATCTATCTATCTATCTATCTATCTATCTATCTATCTGACGCCATCTGATCATATCTATCTATCTATCTATCTATCTATCTATCTATCTATCTATCTATCTATCTGATCATATCTCTCTCTATCTATCTATCTATCTATCTTACGCCATCTGATCATATCTATCTATCTATCGATCGATCGATCTATCTATCTTACGCCATCTGATCATATCTATCTATCTATCTATCTATCTATCTATCTATCTATCTATCTATCTATCTATCTGTTTGTCTGTCTATCTATCTATCTATGTGTGGGTAAACCTTTATCTACAGGTATATTCATATATTTAGCAGATACATTTACACACGTACGCCACTCTCCTGTCTCATGAGATCCTTAATCTCCCAATCAACATTTCACAGTTCCCGTTTCCCTTTTACTCCTGATTAGTCAAACCCCATAAAAAAAGTCATGGCGACATAATTGTGCACATACTGCCAATAATCAGCCGCAGATTTTCAGTTTGTTCTTTTTATTGTCGTCTTCCTTCATTTGTCTTACGTTCAAACGCACAAAACAAAAAAGAAACTTTTCAAATAAAAAAGGAACGAAGGAAAGAAAAAAATGAAGTATTGCAATCGACTCTTTTTGAGGATCTTTTTTTAATCAACTCTCTTTATTCGTCAAAAGCCTGGGACGTGATAATAAGAAATCGTAAATGGAAATCATTTTTCCTTTCCGTGCGATTTTTTTTTTTCAGCTATTTTGACTTTTAATTAAAGTTCACGTTGCAAATTGGTACAGAACTTACGCTTCGGTAAATTCTACGCCAAAGAATTTGCAAATACTGCATGCCATTTAAAAAAAAATTCAAGTGACAATAAACTTAATGAATTATATGCTAATGACAAAGGATATAATGAAAACAATTTTTGGAAAATGCGCATATATTTATCAATATTTACATATTTTTTATAAAGTTTTCGATTTTTATTCACTTCGCAAAAATCCGCATTAATTCTCGGTGTAGAATATTCTCTTTTTTATACAGAGTCGGCCAAAAGTAGGTATACACTATTATATATATATATATATATATATATATATATATATATATATATATATTTATGTTTAACATTCTTTTTATAGATTCAAATATTTAAGTAAATGCTCTGTTTATAATAAACAGTAGTAAACAACATTTACCGGCCTGAATGTCCGAGAAATTTTCAGAGGACGAATATTTTCTGTGAAAATTTCTCGGACATTCAGGCCGGTAAATGTTGTTTAATACTGTTTATTATAAACAGAGCATTTACTTAAATATTTATATCTATAAAAAGAATGTTAAACATAAAAATGTCTTAAATAATGGTCGGACTTTGTCCATTTCATAATGTGTGACGGCATATATATATATATATATATATATATATATATATATATATATATATATATATATATATATATCAATACAGAATTACCTCCTAGAATGCACACTATGCCAGAAACAATATGTAGGAAAATCTGAATGGCTCTTTCACTACAGAATTAATAATTATCGCAATCGAATTAAGTCGACTCCCCATGAAAAATTATTACCTGTAGAATAAAACATTTGCGCCTAGAAAAACCCGATTTTGAAACCCATGCCAATTTCACTATAATTGAGAGAATAGAAAAGTCCAGAGCAAATAACATTAGAAAGGTTTTAGAGTTCCATGAAAATAAGTGGATACGACGTTTAAAAACGCATTAACCATAAATTTAACAATATAGATAGTATTAATGTATAACCCTACAAATCAAAACCTACCGACATTTCTCACCCACACAAGACAGACATGCTTACGGAGGTGTTAAGGCCTCACACTTATACACACACCCACATGTATATACACGCTTACACACATCATACTCATTCACTCCCTAAGAACCAAATAACACACACACACACACACACACACACACACACACACACACACACACACACACACACACACACACACACACTTAACAGAGACACAGACCCTTTTCCAGTAACCAATAAACTGTCAAAATGACCAAGGGAATTCAGAGCAGTATGAATCCATCCAGCTCTTATCTCAAATAACAGCTTAAAAGAGACTGTTTGACCAACACAAAGACTGATCAAAACGAAGGAATATTAATATACAACCCAGGACAATAAAAAATATTAAAAAATTAAAATCTTCAGACACACTGGGTTGTATATTAATATTCCTTTGTTTTTATTATAATTTCATTTAGATTCCTCGACTAGTTTCGGCCAACATGGCCATCATCAGGAAAAAATAATTTTCTGCTTTCTGGTAGCAGTGAACTACAGAAATGGATGTCATGATGGAGAAAATGAACTTTTGTCTGTAGTTTTCATTTGTTTTTTATTTTTTTAACATGAATTTTGTTCAGTCCTTGTATTGTTCAAACTGTCTCTTTTAAGTTGTTATTTGAGATAAGAGCTGGATGGATTCATGTTGCACTGAATTCCCTTGGTCATTTTGACAGGTTTATTGGTTCCTGGAAAGGGGATGTGTCTCTGTTAAATGTGTATGTGTGTGTGTTATTTGGTTCTTAGGGAGTGAGTGATTATATGTGTAAGCGTGTATATTGCTGTGGGTGTGTGTTATCATTTGGCTCATTAAGGAGTGAGTGTCTAAGTGTGTATATTCGTGTGGGTGTGTGTATAAGTGTGAGGCCTCAACACCTCCGTAAGCATGTCTGTTTTTTGTGGGTGAGAAATGTGGGAAGGTTTTTTGATTTATAGGGTTATGCATTAATACTATCTATATTGTTAAATTTATGGTTTAGCCCGACTGGAAACAGCGTATGTAAACGTCGTATCCACTTATTTTCATGGAACTCTAAAATCTTTCTAATGTTATCCGCTTTGGGCTTTTCTATTCTCTCAATTATAGTGAATTTGGCATGGGTTTTGAAATCGTGTTTTTCTTGGTGGAAATGTTGTTCTACAGGTAATAATTTTTCATGGGGAGTCGACTTAATTCGATTGCGATAATTATTATTTCTGTAGTGAAAGGGCCATTCAGATTTTCCTACATATTGTTTCTGGCATAGTGTGCATTCTAGGAGGTAAATTATGTTATGACTTCTACAGTTAGAGTCGTGGTAATTTTGAAAGTAGGTTTAGTGACTGAGCTAGTGAATGAATTCGTGTGTCTAATGTGGTTGCAGCATAAACTTCTTTTGTTGTTACATTGTTGTTACATGGTTGGGAAAATCCTGTTGTTTTTGTTGTTAGTTTATTACGGATTACCTTGTTCCCTGAAATGTGGTTACTACTTATGATTTCTTTTAGGTTCTTAGGTCTACGATATGCTAGAAGGCCAGGTTACGTAAACAATTTTTTTTAGGTCTGGTTTGAGATGTAGTATTTCCCAGCGACTTTTGATTATTTGGGATAGTGGAGGCAGAGTGGGGTTGAAAGTGGTTACTAGAGGAATGCGGCTAGATTTATTTTTAATCTTGTACATTAGGGTGTCTTCTCTAGGTGTGGAAATTTCTTTATTTATTTGTTCCCTGATTAGGTGTTGTTTATAGCCACGTGTTGTGAATTGATGCTCCAGATTTTCAATGTGTTTGTTTAATTCTTCATTGTGGGAACATAACCTTCTGAGTCTAAGTGCTTGTGAATAGGGAAGGTTCTCTTTGAGGTGTTTAGGGTGGGAAGACTTAAAGTGTAGATAGTTGTGGGTGTCGGTGATTTTAGTGTGTAGTGTCGTTTGTAGTTTCCTGTTTTCATCTATGTAAATGCGGGTGTCTAAAAATGTTACCGATGTTTTGGATTTTTCATAGTCAAACTTAATTGAGTCGTGCACTGTGTTTAGGGCCATGAGGAATTGGATGAGTTTGTCGTCACTGCCCGTGTATACAAAGAATATATCATCGATATATCTTGCATAGAATACGCAGTCATTACCAATGAGGGGATAGATATGGGTCTCCTCAAATTTTCTTATGAATATTGTAGCATATGAAGGAGCTGCAATGGTGCCCATGGCACAACCTCTTACTTGAAGGTAGTGTGCTCCATTGAAGTTGAAAGTATTCAATGTAAGAATATGCTCCATGAGTTTTATGATAACTTCTGTGGGGGTTCTTGATTTCTTCTTTTAGTAAGTTCTTCCTGAAGGGCGGTTAGCCCTTCGCTGTGTTTAATGCTTGAATAGAGTGACCTTACGTCCATCGTCACTGGAATAGCATTCTCTGGGACTGTTTGTATGTGATTAATTTTGTTTAGTAGATGTGTTGTGTCTCTGATGTAGGATTTTACTTCCTTAGCTAGGTGTTGTATGTAATGGTCTACGTATGTTTAAATTTTGGTCGTGTGGCAGTTGAATGATGAAATGACGGGCCTTCCTGGGTTGTTGCATTTGTGTATTTTAGGAAGGAGATAGAAATGAGCAGGTGTAATATTTGTGGGTGTAAGTGTTGTGCATGTTTCTTTGTCGATTAGATTGTTGCGAAGCATTATGTTTAGTGAGCTAGTTAATTCTTTTTGGTTTTCGGGAAGGGGATCTGTAGGTAAGCTTTTATAGGTTTCTTTGTCGGCTAGCTGTTTGTTAGTTTCTTTAATGTATTCTTTGATTCCCCAGATCGCTGTGGCACCCGCTTTGTCAGCCTTTGTTATGACTAGGTCATCTCTATGTATCAGCGTGTCGAGGGCTATACATTCCCCTTCAGTAATATTGTTACGTGGCAGCTTACGTGCTATTGTTTTCTTTATGTCATTTGCTACGGGTATTTCAAATGTTTGTATCGTAATGTCTGTGTTTTGTTGGGTGAATGTAGTGTCCTTCTCTTTTAATGTATCAAGTATGGAAGGTGTGTGATCATTGTCCACGTAGTGGGCTTTTAGCCGTATTCTTCTGAAGAAGGACTTCAGGTCCTTTGCCAAGGTGTCTTTATCAAACCTTGGGGGACTAGGGAAAAAGCTTAGTGCTTTACTTAGTAACCTGAATGTGTTGAGTGAAAATTTTTTGTTACTTAAATTTATAACTCGTCCGTATGGGTCAACTTTGAATTTGGAAGCATGGCGAAGTTCTTTCGTAAAAGCTCGAAAGCTTGCATCATGTTTCCTATCAGGGATGCTATACCCTCATCCAGGTGTCCTGGTTGGGGGCTTATTCTGTTTTTTTTTAAAAGATTGAGTGTGTTTGCTGTTGATTGTCTACTAGGGGCTAATCTGGGTGGTCTGGGATGTCTAATGGGGTTATGCGTTCTGTAGAAGGGCTGATGTGTTATGGTTTGTGTATGTTTGTACGGCACCCTAAGGATGTCCGCGTAAGTTAGTGGTTTGTTTTGTGTGTGTGTGTGTTTGTTTTGAGATTCTAGATATCGTTGATGGTGGCGGTGTTGTTATTGTTGGTTGTGGCGCTGGTGGTTGTCTGTTGGTGTATTTATTTGGTCTGTTTAGTGTTTGCATTGGTTGTGTGGTGGTCAGTGTAGTTGCGGTGCTTTGTTGTTTTCTTTTGTGGTATGGTCGTTCACTTTTTTCTGAGTTTGAATTGACTTCTCTTTTGTTCTTCTGTCTGGAGGAAATATTCCATTTTAATTTCCTTTGTTTTTCAGCTTTTGTTTGTCGTAGTTCCATCACTGTTTGGTCTGTGTGAGCTTTTATCACATTCTTTATGTTGGTATATTCTTCTGGTTCCGTTTGTTTATTTATTTGCTCATCGAGCAGATTTATTTCCACTGTTGTTGCCGTTATGCTTTCCTGGCAGAAGAGTATGGTATCCTGTATGAGTTCCCTGGAGAAGTCTTCTAATTTACGGTACCATGATGCTAGAAATGCATCATTATGGTTACCAATTGATGGTACCAAATCAATCTTGAAATTGGTTGGTACCAGTTGGTCCTTCAGGCATATCCTAATGTATTCTTGGTGTGATTCATACCTGGCAATTTGTTGGTTGCTCTATTCATACGGATAGCCAATAATTCGGTGTTTATTGGTTTGTTGGAGTTATGTCCTCGGCTTTCGCTTCAGTCCCGTGTCTGTTACTCATGATTATATTTTGAACAATAAAAATTATTAAAAAAATTAATAAAAAAATTGAAATCTTCAGACACACTGGGTTGTAGATTAATACTCTTTCGTTTTTATTAGTATTATTTCATTTACATTCCTCGACTAGTTTATTACTACTTGTATTATATTATAACGGATTATTTACCTTACTATATATATATATATATATATATATATATATATATATATATATATATAATAAGGTAATTGTTTTACGTTGTTATTGTAGGGTGAGTTGAGCCATATTATCTTTCTCTATATTACCATATTACATTTGTAACTTACCTGACTGATTGATGTTATATTCGGCACGTCACCTGCAGATTTTCGTAGTCAAATAGTTTGTAATCTTTCGGTCCACTCGTTCGAGGGTTTCTGCAATTGATTGGCGATAAAAAATAATTTGTGTATATTCATGGGTGCTATATATATAGCACACACACACACACACACACGCACACACACACGCACACACACACGCACATATATATATATATATATATATATATATATATATATATATATATATATATATATATATATAGTTAAATTCCCAGAACAATTCTGTGGATAAGACAGATAGGTATGACATGACAATTGGAAAAATCTTGTCCACAGAATTGATCTGGAAATTTAACTGTATTCGTCGACATGGAAAAAAATCTCTTACTATAAAGTTAATTTACATTAACCAGAAAAAAAGCCTTGGACAGAAGCGTCTATCTTTTTAAATTTGTATTTTTAATGTATCTATAACAACAGAGATATTTCGATTTCATTTTTGCCTTGAAAAAGTCAGAAGACGAAACGCGTCGGCAAAATCTAAGAATTTTCCAATTGTCATTTTATACAGTATATATATATATATATATATATATATATATATATATGTGTGTGTGTGTGTGTGTGTGTGTGTGTGTGTGTGTGTGTGTGTGTGTGTGTGCATTGTGTAACAGAAAAATTATGCAAATCGTGTAGCAACAAAGTTGTCAGATTAAGCTTTGAACCGTTGTATCTTAGAAATGATTAATGATATCTTACTGGAAATTCCCGAGAGTTTTAGAACACTCTTGGACGCTAATTTGAGCAATAAGAATGCATAATTACTTTCCAAGCTTAACAGAGGAATCTTGATGAAATCAATCATAAACGAAAATGACATATATATATATATATATATATATATATATATATATATATATGTTATTTCAGAATCATTTCCCAACTTCTTCTAGACGATCTTCGCCCTCTCTAACCTTCTAACTTTCCGTCCTGGAGTAACAAGGTGCCTCACACGTTTCACGTACGATTTCATTTTAAGCCTTTTTTCATTGCTCTTGGTAGTAGCATAGCTGAAACTCCTCTCTCACGTGCCAAACGATGAGTTGGATCTTTTTCTAATTGATCTCTTTCGCTCTAAATTGAAATGATAACCCCCTCCTCCTGTTGCGATCTCCTACTATTCCATCTTTGTAAACCTTATTCACCGTTCTCTGGAAGGTTCTTGAATGGATTTGAAGCCAGGGTATGAATGTTGGTACCATTACTGAAGGCCTGAATGATCTTTTTCCTCTCACCATTGATCAGTTGGGAAGACAGTGGGGCGGACACAAAATGATTTTAATCTCAACTCAAAGGGTTTTTTTTCCGTGATTTTAACGACAAATCTTGTCAAGATGGCTAAACATCTTTTCGGAAAACCTGGAAAAAAGAAACTGTTGAAACTTGACTAATGCATGGAATAATAATGCAAACACAAAATGTAGTTAGAATAAAATGTATTGAAACAAGAAAGTGTACACAATATTTACATATAGTCTTTTGTATATTCCTGGGAAGACCGATCCTGGAGAATGCGTTGACTAAGTCGCAGTCGGGCAGAGTCTCTAGTTGGATCTTTTGATTTGCCTCCCTGTCTTCCGGTACCAACCATATTTATATCGTCGGTACTCCGCTATGCAAATTAGGTGGATCCTACCACAACAGAAACTCAATTAGTTTAGTAGATTTTTAGATACTAAACATTATTTGTCATGGACAATTACGATGTTACATGATTTGAACAATTTTTCTGTTACATCCGGAATATATATATATATATATATATATATATATATATATATATATATATATATATACATTGACAGTTAGTTTGTCAAGCAAACATCATACCAACTGTTCCAACGGGCCTCGGTGCATTCTGTTGAGGTTTCAGACTCGATGAATTACTTAAAAATAATTACCAAATCTTCCTAATAATTTTTATCATTGCTTGAACCGGCTTCTAATGCTCTAGAGTGTGTGGCTTGGTGATAGTCGTCGTGGCTCCAGGGGGACACAGTCTCAGTAGAGTTCCACCACGGAATATGTGAGCGAGCGGCGCTATATTGAGTCTGATTTGGTATCTCTTCGTCACCGAGGCCCGTTGGAAAGTGCTTGAAAACCATACCACTGGTAGACCCAAGACTAGTCTGTGAAATTGGATAGGTAGAAGCTGTCAATGGTTGTACTAGCATGAAGTCAATAGTCTTCGTGACCGAGATTTTTAGCGTACTGGGCCTGTTGAAAATGCTGATCCCATTAGATGAAGCGCAACCACCCAATAATTTGTAACTGAGGTTAGCTCGGCATAGTTGCATTTTAAAGCCAGAAGTTGGCACTGTGGATGTTGAACAAAAACACAGATGTGCTTGAGCAGGCTTCTGCAATGGGGATTGGCTATCTCTCCTAGCAAACAGACTTACTCGGATACTGACGACCAGCCATAAATATATATTAAAATATTAAAAATAATTAAAGAAATTAAAAAACTAACTAGTTTTCAAATATTCCATCTTAATACCATTTTAATCATTTCAAAGCCTCCAAAACAAGACTGCACCCTATTAATTGCCAGAAAGACACCTTGCTGACTTCAGTCAGCATGGCTGATTCTAACCTCCAGAAAATTATTCCTTACACCTTTTCAGGGTAACGTTCTCTTCTGACATTAAGCGGAAAGATTATATTGAATCAATTGCTAGGAAATCTACCAATTGTACACATTTTAAAATGTTTGTGGAGCAGTATTCGTAATTAATCTTATTGAGATTTGGTTTCAATATATATATATATATATATATATATATATATGTGTGTGTGTGTGTGTGTGTATTTATTTATATATATATATATATATATATATATATATATATATATATATATATATATATATATGTATGTGTGCGTGTGTGTATGCGTGGACCATGATTATATACATGCGTATTCATGCACATTTATGTTTACAAATCAGTAAATACAGGGTGCGGTAAAAATGCATTTAAACACATTTAATGCATTTAAACACATAAAAATGCATTTAAACACATTTAAAACATTTAAATGCATTTAAATACATTTAAACCATCACTTGTGTGGAGCTAGTGAATTTAGACAAGTGCCAATGGTGTTTGCATCTAGCGAATGTCATACCTTCAGTTACCATTAGTTACAATCATAGCTATATATATATATATATATATATATATATATATATATATATATATATATATATATATATATATATATATATATATATGATGAAAATGTGGAAAAGACAAAGAAAAATACGAATATGTGAGTTTACTGTTTTTTATTTTTTATTTTTTTTTTTTTTCTGTTAACGTCAGACGTTTCGGTCTAATAGACGATCTTCATGCTTTGTCTTTCCCACATTTTCATCATACCGTCGGATCTACATCCACATATTTGCTTACATATATATATATATATATATATATATATATATATATATATATATATATATATATATATATAAAGGGTGTTCCAATAACTTGGATCGATTTTCACGTGAATTAAGTTTAAGCGTCTAATGATTTTTTCTTCTTCTTTCAGATTTGGCGGACATTGGGGCGATATTATTTTTCACACATAATTGCCATGACTTAAATAACGTGATCCAATAAAGAAATACATTTTTTTCACAAATGACACTGATTTATTTACTGCTGACTTTGATCCGTCTTAATGAAACACCCTTTATGTGTATGCGTCTTTATCTGTGTATTGACCGTGATTGTATATTTATGTTTACAAATCAGTATATACAGGTTACGGCAAAACTACCTCCTACATTTAAAGTATCACTTGTTTGGTGCTAGTGAATTTAGACAAGTGACTATGGTGCTTTCACCGAGCTAATGTCTTACCTACAGTTGCCATTAGTTACAATCATCGCTATAGACTACGACAGCATAGTAACAACTGTTTCGATTGATTGATTTGTTTTACGGTTTATCAACCTCTTTGCAAGTTATTTAAGGCCAGAAAATACTTTTAAATTGTAATAGATTTTTTTTAGACGATAATGATTTACTGATACAAGTCCTACTGTTTAACCCATAGCTACTAAACGGAGAGGTGGATTCATACCTTTCCAAATGTTATTTGCGAGTAAGTGAATATAACGAACTCGACTGGAATTAGAACTCGGCTTTCCGATCTCTAATTTTGAGCAGTCATCCATTTACATCACCCGCACATCCAAGATTAAAGTAACTGGCATTTCCAAGTGGCCATCCATCTAGCTACTGACCTGGATCGACGTTGCTTAACTTTGCTGGTTCAACGTGATACCATATCAAGTTGAATCACCAAAGTAAAGCTACGTCGATCCGTAAACCAACACACACGTTGCAAAATTATTTCTTTTTGAGCTCGCATACTAGATCTATCGACTCTGCACTCTCTCATCCTTTAGCGTTTGGAAAGAAAAAAGTATAGTTAAGTCACTTTTAAATAATAAAAAAATCAAGAAAATAATTAAAGGTCTTGATTCGAGGAACTTTCATCCAACTTCAATGATCCCTAATGCGTGTGAATGAAAACCCCAAAGAATTATGTTCGCGTGGTATTACTCATTTTCTCGCGACTGGGGAGCGAGTAGTGTCTTTCCCAATCGATGTGGATAAGGCGGTATAAATGAGGTTTAGAAAGGTGAGGTGAGGAACAATCTGTTATTGAATCCCTGGATTGGAGGCGTGAAACAAGTTCGGTATTGTGTTCTATTGCATGTCAAGGAAAATATATGAATAAATCAATTAAGCAGATGCCCGTGTTTTGGTTTCTTTACAGTGAATTAATGTTAGCGTTAGGATTAGGGTTCATTCCGTTCATCTCCTTTTGTTCCTGGTAGTGTTATCTTAGCAAACATGGATAAACGTACCTACAATAAAACTGAGTTTGAAAAGGACGGTTTTTCCCATGAGACCGCTTTTTTAACAGCCTTCATTCTTCGTCCATATTGTTTTAAAAAGCGATGATTAGAATTGAAATATTTGCGATGCCAATGAATTCTCGTTGTCACTTTCGTAATGCTCGTTGTAGTAGAGACTTTGTAATCGAAGATATAACTTATAGATTGCCGTTGAACAATACTGATGTCAGACGCCTTCGACTAACCCCCGCACTAATAGTACTTGCTCGATAATACTCGCGCGAATAGTAACCATCGTATAGCGATCTGAATAGAGAAATAGTATAGTGAATAGTGTAGAGAATAGCTGCCCGTATAGTAATAGAGGATAGAGTAGAACTAATGATCCGAATACTAATAGAGGATAGACTAGAAATGGAGATCAATTAGACACACGCTACCTCCCATATATGCGTTTCCTCTATGGTCACGTGCTCTACGTAATTCAATAATTGGATTGCCTGTGTTTGCTCACTGGCGATCTATATTCAAACACAAGTGTCGGCAGCGACACTTTATTCCTATATAACAGTAATAAACATATGAAAATGACACTATTTACATTATTCGGACTATTGTCCTCATATTTGTCGCCATATTTATTACAACGTTTCGGCTGTTGTACGCTCCGGCCTTCTTCAGGTGGTTGGAATGTCGAACTGAACAGTGGATAAAGGCGTTAGTTAGATCCAGTGAGAGGACCAAAAGAGTGTGAGTTCAATGCCCGGTTAAGGTAGTAGTGAACTATGAGAGGGAAATTAACAGGAGATAACTGACAACTGACATCCATTAAACATGGCGCGTGGAACTAGAACAGTCCATCCCAGTGAGCGAAATAAAGGGCTCACTACGACATTCCAATCACCTGAAGAAGGCCGGAGCGTACAACGGCCGAAACGTTGTAATAAATATGGCGACAAAGATGAGGACAATAGTTCGAATAATGTAAATAGTGTACATAATACCTCATCCCAGAAATATAGATAGATATGAAAATGAATTTATACAATTTCTTTTTTCTTGAGAATGACAACAAATATAATAAACACTATTTATTTATTAGATTGCTTATTGGAATGGTTGGTAAATATCTAACAATATTTCTCTGTCTATAGAATATATATTTGACCAGTAAAAGCAAAGAAGAACTAGGATATACAGACAGCGGTAAAAGAGGTGCTTGATTCAATGGTTACCAGCACGAGAACTGGATTCAGTGAGCCTAGTTGAGATATCAGCTCATATTCATTTCTTTTCGTTTCCAGCCATAGATAATATAAGACAGAGGTACTTAAACTAAAACGAGGCGTGTTAGTGTGTCTGCTTATGGATGGAGAATAGGTAATTACCACAAAACATACAGTTCTTAGCAATAAGACCAGTCCAAGAGACTAACTACGAATTGAAGATATCAAAATGAAGGTAGCACATTTAACTGTTTGCGAAATGTTTTAAAAAAACAACGGAACATGTGGTATAGAAATTCGAAAATTCGTTAGAATAGCGACCGATGCTTTTCAAAAGCTAAGCAAAGTATTAAGAAACATAAAAAGTTTCGGTAAATATGGATAAACGTGCACGCAATAAAACGGAGTGCGAAAAGGACGGTTTTTCCCATGACACCGCATTCATTCGTCGGCCATATTTATTGTTTTAAAAAGCGATGGTAGGTATTGTAATAAACCTAAAGATATGAAAATGATTTTATATATTTTCTTTGTTCTTGAGAATGGACAACAAAAATAATAAACTTTTATTTATTATATTATTTATTGGAAACATCAGTTAATTGTGAATTGATTCAAACTTTATAAAATGGGAAATAATAAGGATTTCTTTATAGTTTGTTTGCATGTTTTAATAATTTCGTAAACGTTTATAAATTAATGAATAAAAATTTTTCACATTTCTTATAAATTGATGAATTATAAATATTGCATTAGTTTTAATTGTATTTTTAGAATGTAAATATAAATTTATCCTTGTAAATAATAAATAAATAGTGTTTCATATTTTTGTTGTCTATTCTCAGTAACAAAAGAAATATAAAAATTCACGTTCATCATTCGCGTAAAGGAAGAGAAGGAAACTGATTGGAATCGGAACTCGGCTCTACGATCTCCAATTCATTTCACAAGCATTCACCCATGTAGGTATTGACCACGGTCGACATTGCTTAACTTCGATGATCGAATGATAAAAATGTTTCAAAGCAACATAGCAGTAAGCCGCTTTAAGAAATTATATCTGATCTGTTTGCTTTGATTGTCCAATGTGTCTTTACAGGAAAATTCTATTAAATAGTTACTTTTCTCCCTCAATTACAGGTTCAGGTATTATTATTATTATTATTTTTATTATTATTATTTTTATTATTAAGATTGTAATTAATATTATGATTATGTTTAATATTATTATTATATTTATTATTATTATTACTATTATTATTTTTATTATTTTATAATTATTATTATATAATTATTTTTATTATTATGATTATTTTTATTATTACTATTAGTATTATTTTATTATTATTATTATTATTATTTTATTTTTATTATCATTATTATTATTATTTTCATTATTATTATTATTTTATAATTATTATTATATAATTATTTTTTATTACTATTTTATTTTATTATTATTATTATTATCATGGTAATTATTTTTATTATTACTATTATTTTTATTTTTATTATTATTATTATTACATTTATTATTATTATTATTATTTTATTATTATTATTATTTGAAATTTATTATTATTTATTTTTATTATTATTATTTTTATTATTATTATTTTTATTTATTATTATTATTTTTATTATTATTATTATTTTTATTTATTATTATTATTATTATTATTATTATTATTATTATTTTATTATTATTATTATTATTATTAGTAGTAGTAGTAGTAGTAGTTGTTGTTCTTGTTTTATTTCCCTTGATTTCTGGTGTTTACTCATTTCTTTCCGAGTCCTGCCCAGAAACCTTAAGTCAGAAATAGCGCCAAGACATTTTCCACTGACCAAAGTTGAAAAAAAACAAAAACAAAAAAAAACATGAACATATATTACACAGATAAATCCCTTCGTAACGTGTGAGCTGTACTTTTGAGAAGATTTTTTGTATTTCTTTAAGTCATGGGCTACCAAGAATCCCTTCAATGAGTCTGTTGAATGTTTTTCAATTCAGGTCTCCAACTACATCTGGAATTATTGATGTCTTCATCTGCCATATTTTTTAGATTTCCACTTCAAGGTCCTTGTATTTTTGATAGCTTTTTGGCGATCATTAAAGATACATTACAATCTGCTGGGACTGCCATGTTGATAAGAAAGACCATTCTGTTCTTGTGGTCTTTGATCACGATGTCTGGGCGATTAGATTTGATTATTCTGTGTTTATTGTAAAGTCCCATAAAAATGTGACAGGTCCTGTCTCTGTAACAGGGTTTGGGTGATGTTTAGACCAGTTTATTGCAGTTGCCTTCTCGTAAAAGTTGCAGATTTTCCATTATTATTATTATTATTATTATTATTATTATTATTATTATTATTATTATTATTATTATTATTATTTTCTTTGATTTCTGTTGTATACACATTTCCTTCCGGGTCGCAACCAGAGACAGAAATGGCTTTATGACATTTTTCACTGAACATCTCCCTCTCTCTCTCTTTCCTTGTCGTCATTTCATTTCTGTTCACTATCAGTAACAATATTTATGCTGACTTATTTTATCTTAAACGTACTCTTTTTTTTTACTATAGAAGTAGAAAATTGACGCTTAAAAAGCTTGATTTAGTAGCAGGGTTAGTGTTAATGTTTTGTACACCTCGTTTACAATATCTAAAAATAGCTGATTAAATTTATTCAATTTCATTGTTGTAACCTAGAGAAAGTTATTGAATAGAATAATCAAACGAAGTTTGGTAATGAACGATAATACTTAGGACACGAACAACACATATAAGATTCGCCAGCGGCGCGTAGAAGTAGTAGTCAACTGCTAAAAGTGAGTCAAGTGAATTCCACAAGGAATCTCCAACTGCAGGATATCTACCAACCGCCCCACGCGGTCAGATGTGGCACAAGGTCGAATTTAATGTAGGGTATCCGAGGCTCGGCTAAAAATTTCCAGTAGACCCCATATAAAACGGGGCCGGGTAGCTGTTTCCCGAGACGAGATCCTCTCTACTCGGAGGCAGAGAGTTTGACCAGACGAATCTCCAACTATAGACCAACATACAGTATTTACTACTATATTTATGTGAATGGGGATATACCCATTATTGCCCTTATAAATGATTTTCATTAATTTAGTCGTATAAAATATCACATTTGCTCTAATTGTATGATTTGTAAATCAACTAAACGAAACTTCAGTATCTCTGTATTTCTGATATGAGGTATTATGTACACTATTTACATTATTCGGACTATTGTCCTCATCTTTGTCGCCATATTTATTACAACGTTTCGGCCGTTGTACGCTCCGACCTTCTTCAGGTGATTGGAATGTCGAACTGAACCCTTTATTTCGTTCACTGGGGTAGATTGTTCTAGTTCCACGTGCCATGTTTAATGGATGTCAGTTATCTCCTTTTAATTCCCCTCTCCAAGTTCTCCACTGCCTTAACCGGGTATTGAACTCACACTCTTTGGATCCTGTCACTGTATCTAACCAACGTCTTTATCCACTCTGCTATGCGTCCTTGTGGACATTTGTGCATTATAAACCTAATGCCTCAGCAAACATTTTTTACCAGTGCTCATATTGCAATTTTTTGCTGTTATCATTGCATGTTTTTACGTTGTATTTCTGGTAATATTTTTTCTTCCAAAATGTATTTCTGGTAATATTTTTTCTTCCCAAAAATATTTCTGGTAATATTTTTTTCTTTCAAAATGTATTTCTGGTAACATTTTTTTTCCAAAAATGTATTTCTGGTAATATTTTTTCCTTCCAAAATGTATTTCTGGTAATATTTTTTTCTTCCAAAATGTATTTCTGGTAATATTTTTTCTTCCAAAATGTATTGCTGGTAATATTTTTTCATCCAAAATGTATTTCTGGTAATAATTTTCCCTTAAAAAATTCATTACTAGTCATGATTTTTTACCTTAAACTAATGCTGTTATTAAACCTATTTTTACACTTTCATAGTGTTTTGACTACAGTTTTGGGGTAGGAGGGTCAACTATTTGCTTGGACCCTAACTGGGCCTACCATCCGAGGTCTGGGTGGACCTGAGAACAATACCAATTAAGAGATGGTTCCACGCTCCTCAAAACCTCCCGATCAGAGGCCTTGCTGTTGGATGTAGTTTATCGTCTTACCCAGGACGCGGATCTAGTTTATCGTCATACCCAGGACGGAAAAGATTTCGGTAGAAAAATCCGTTAAAAGTTAAACATAACAAAAATTATTAAAATTAACATTCTAAGGAGTGACTTTGTAATTTTGGTAAGAAGAAAGACTAGAAAAATCGAATTAATTGTTATTTATTTAAATCGGGTAAAATTAGAATGTTATATTTCGGTATAAGAAGCGTGGTGAAAAATATACAGACATTTTTCATTTCTTAGAAACAAAACTACAGACGATACAAAAATAAAGAGGATTTTTAGTTTGATTGCTTTTATGAATTACCCAAAGGAGAACATTAATTTTAATTGAAAAATGTTACATTAACGTCGAAGATTTTCTCGCAGTAGTTTGCCGTTTCATTCTATGGTAGACTGGTTGCCAAACAAGGCTATATAGTGCATTTTTCTACTGTTCAACTCATAACTGACGGAGAGGGGAGATAAGTGATGCTTTCATATCATTCCCAAGGGTATTTGCGCGTAAGTGAATGAAATCCGACTGGAATTCAAATTCGGCATGTCGATTTTATCATTCCAAAACTTTCGCATGATACCACACCGCACATCCTACAGTAAAGTAGTGAATCGAAAAATAAATAAATATATATATATATATATGAAAAAATTGTTTTCACTATTGCTCTTCAGAACTCAGTCGAGGGCAAAATATATAAATTTATGCCCAGTGACTAAAAATGGGGAGGAAAAATATTACCAAAAATTAAAAATATTAATCATTGCTTGCAGAGGAAAGGCTGCCCAGACTTAATATACGCGGTCTCAAACACTCACTTTTTTCATATTTATGTTTTGTCTTCGATTTGTCTATGAAGAACAAGGAGCGATAACCATTTTTTTTTTTGCATATATTATTTTAATTTTTCGATTCACAACTTTACAATGTGGAAGATTTATTTATTCTCCTTGTCTTCCTGTCCGCTTTGTTTTATCAGATATGCAGGGTGCGATGGATAAATTGTCGTCTAAATGACGCAGAAATAAAAATAACACTGACATCTCATTTTAAAAGTTATATTTAACGAAATTACACGAACATATCTTGAAATACTAAAGAGTAAATTTATTAAAAAAAAAAAAAATCACCATTGGCTTTATCCACGGCCGCCAGACGACTTCGGAATCTCCTGAAACTCTTGTGGACGGTCTCCTTGTTTAAGTTGAATGCTACCACAATCCTTGCCTTCAGTTCATCTTCAATGTTACAAGGAGTTTTATTGGTCTCTCACTCAACTCCACCCCATTCCTAATAATCAAGGGGGTTACAGTCCGGGGAGTTAGGTGGTCAGTTGTAATGGGTGATGCAGTCGCAGAAATTGTCTGACAGCCATGTCTGGGTTCTTCTACTTATGTGAAATGGTGCCAAATCCTGTTATCGGACATAGGGTCTTTCAGCAGCCACCCTCTTGACCCAGGACAGCACTACCTCCTCAAGGCACTTAATATAAGCCTCCGTGTTGATTCTGAGGTCCTCGCCAACAAATTCAAGAGTTCTTTTCTTATCAGAACGAGCGGAATTATTTTTTCCGAGCTGCCGTACAATCGTAATCACCATTAGACTCATACAACTCTTTCCGAATCCTCTTCACTGCCATCAAATTGAAACCCAAACCCTCTGAAATGTTCGTATTGGAGCTTCTGACGCGAATGCTAAGCAGTACAGCATGCCGTTTCCAAATTTCTGGCAGAGTGAATTGCGTTATGGTTCACTTGTTCTCATAGACAGTGCCAAACTGATCCTATTATACTGTGTAGTCTATAAAATCACAAACAAACAACGCGCATGCGCGAAATTAAAAATATAAAATGGCGACAATTTACCCATCGCATGCAGTATTTGCATTTATTATGTGAATATATACTTTCAAAATTTAGGTTTTTAAAGATATAATAAATTTTCGTACTGCCCACTTATTTAAATTTAAATCCTATTACAGGAAACACTTCTACTCCTGTTAAAAATTTAATGCCGAAATCTAAATATTTTGTCCTCAGTTTTATGGCTTCATAGATTTTGAATGCAATTTTACGCCTTAAATTGAGATATTTTGTACATAAAAATGTATGTTTTTACATATAGAGTTTTTTGATGATAAAATGCATTGTTTAATGTATTGCTATTAATTTAACTATAAAAATGTGTTGCTGGGAAGTTTTTAATAAAAATGTATTGCTGGCGTTTCTATTCTAAAAATGTATTTTTATACTTTCCTAATGTTTTGATTTTTATTTAGCGTTTTTCCTGTTTGCCCATAGCTGGGACACTAAGATGTACTAGCCCCTCGGCTAAGGATAGACGTGGGAACAACATCACTCTACGCTCTTCAAAACCCCTAATCTCTAGACTTTGCTGCCGGATGTAGTTTATCGTCATACCTAGGACTATTTTTAAAAAGTACGTTATTTTTTTTTTACCTGTTTGCTGATAAAGCGCAACACCCATTATTACGATGTAGGCACAATATAAGATTCTGTTTTAGATTATTTTTAACAAAATATGTTTTGTTAATAATTTTCTTTTATGTAGCAGATGATTAAAATATATTCAGACGAACTATCGTTTTCGTTTACGTGTCTAACGTGGGAGATGTGTGACACCTGTCACAAGACGAACTCCGTGTACAGTTCTCAATTCATAAGTCTTCTTTATAAAACGGCATCAAGTTAGGGCTTTGTTCAGCATCTTGCATTCTCTTTTTATTCTCTTTTTTTTTCATATCTAAGCATCAGTGCTAATCATATAAAATTCAAAATAATTAATCATGCCACTTAGCTGAAAATACTAACGTGTTATCATTGTGGAAATGAATCGTAAAGAGGTTCATAGTTTATTGAACAGGAGCAAACTATTTGCGACTTCTTTTTTGTTTTGTTTTTCAAGTTGAAGAGGTAAGCAGGGAAGGGCAGGTAATCATGTGTTTAGTAAAAAGAAAAAAAAACATTTACTGAACGTCAGATTTCATTTATATTTTAACATTTTTTGTCTGATTCGTGTTAATCGTTTTATTTTGATGTAATATCTTTTCCCCTTTAGAAGTATCTATTTTAGTTAAATTTCTAGTGTGCTATGATAGCTGTAACAAAAAAAAAGATTTTTTAAAAAAAAGAAGAAAGATGGCGGTGCAAGCAAAAGAAAACGAGAGAAGAAATAAATACAACAAAGCTGGGGCCGACGGGAACGAAAGAGAGAAAGTGAGGGTTGGCGTCGCCAGCAATGAGGGAGATGAAAGACTGGTTTTGTTGTTAATAATATCAACCCGCAGAATGAAATTAAATAGAAAAGCCGTGTTAATGACAACAGAACTGAAACAAATCAAAGGAAACAAGAGATTAGAGAACCAAAGTAAAAGAAGAGGCGAGGTAGACAGGAAGCCAAACGTGATTTGTTAGGTAGATGACAAGTGTCACAGCTAAGTTACGTAGAATTAGCGCAAAATAATATGAGAGAGTTATGATCTACAAAGTGAAAACAAGTTATATTCTGTCAATAACACTTATTTTAAAATTCTGACCCTAGACAATCCCTTTCTTTTTTTTATTTTTAATATATTTCTATAATAAAACTGTGTCCCCAAATGTAACAATAAAACATGAAAATAAAATGAAAATAAAAATTTCAGATTAAAAGAAAGTACAGTGTAACCCGGATATAAGAGACCCTGATATAAGAGAAAACCCGGATATAAGAGCGATTTTATCTGGTCCCAAATTAGAGCCATACTTACCTAAACAAAATAGACCAAACCCAGATATAAGAGAAACCCGGATATAAGAGACTTCTCCGGTCCCGACAACTCTTTTATATCCGGGTTACACTGTATTTGCTTTCCTTAAAAACCCATCTCTCTCTGTCCTTCTCTTTAAATACCTCTCTCTATTTATCAACGTCCTCACAAGGCAAGATGTGGCACAAAGCCACTTTTTAACGTGTTGCGTTCCAATCCCGTAGTCTCGGGCAAAAATTGTCCATAGTCCCTGTATACAGGGGTTTGTCTATCTCCCCAAACGAGACTCTTCCCTTCCGCATAGCCTTATCTGGGTTCCTCTCCGCCCGGGGGTAGAGAGTTCGACAATAGAAGACGGGGAAGAGGAAGCCTCCTCCTCGTTATATTTCTCTCTCAACTAAATAGTGTGATTAAAAATCTACCAAAATAAGAGAAGCTCCACGCATAACTTCCGTTATAAAAAAAGAAAAAAAAAGAAAAGCAAACGAAACGAACGCTGGAGAATAAATAAAATAATTTTAGCCAATCAAAACAACAGAGACATTTGATGTTAGCCGAAACCAAGCTTCGTACCAAACATTCTGGAGCCTTTCAGAATTGCATATGAACAAACAGCCGACAGTGAGGGCGACAGCTATAACCCGACCCGAGCGTGTCGCGTGAAAAACTAAGCTGTCATCTGCATAAGACATATTCCACTCTTCTGGGAATCGAGAATACACCGCAGGTTGACGCCGCACATGTTTCCAAAGTAACCACACTATCGACCGCGGTCAACAAGATGACGACTACTATCAAAATCCGGCCCGTAGACTAACAGCTGCCCAACCGAAAGAACTTTCGCTAACCCGATTTACAGAAGACCTCTCCACAGCTGAAGTCAATTAAATAAACATATATTATTTATTTATCGCTTTGATTCTGTTCGTTTATACCGAAGTTTCCAATAATTTTTTATTTTTATTTTTTTAAGCGTTTCACCCCAAGCAAAGCGGGAAGCCAATAGCACGCAAGGGGTTACAGAGAATTGGAGTGAGTCCAAACAGGAGTGATAGAGGAAAGGATAAAGATAAGGATAGAGGGTATAGATCAAGGCATCTGGAGACGTCGATTGACATTACATTTGAATAGTTGGAGATTATAGCTACCAGGGAAACAGGAAAAGGGGAGGGAGTTCCACAGGCGAGAGGTGCGAGACATGAAGCTATTGGAGTAGAAGAGACGGCTACATTTAACAGTTTCGACAGTGAAACGGTGTCAGCGAGATGCCAGCCTAGTAGAACGCTTAAATTCATGAAGCCTGGGAACCAGCGAAAGCAGCTCCTCGGAGTATTTGTAAAAAAGACAGAGGGAGGCGACGGCACGTCTGTGAGACAGCGACTGCAGACGAGATGCCAGATCAGGGCCAATTACGTTGCATATTCGTCTCTGAACCTTATAAAGAACCTTGAGACAAACAGAAGGGACGCAGGACCATATATGGCAGTAATATTCAATGCAAGGGAGAATGGCATTATTTAGCAATCTAGTACTGAGCTTAAATTCCTAAAGTCTACGATATATTTGGAAGAGTTTATCTGACCAATTGCTATGAAAGCATTTATAGTAGAGGCACAAAGAAGTTACATTATGGAGGTTGAAAAGTGACCGATGCCGGGGCGCCAGGACATTATCAATAATATTACTGATTATTATTGCCAAAAAATGGTTTCTGAGATATTAGGTTTATAACTCCCAAAAATTCATACACATATAGCCCAGTGGATAAAGACATTGGTTAGAGCCAGTAACTTGACCCAAAAGAGTTGTGAGTTCAATACCAGGCCACAGCAGCGGTGAACCAAACCATGGAGAGTTGAGTTAAAGGGAAATAACTGAGACATCCTGAAGAAGCATGGCACTTGGAACTAGAACTATCTACCCTGGTGGACGAAATAAAGGGTTCGTAATTCCAATCAGAAGGCTGGAGCTTACAATGGTCGAAACGCTGTGAATATGGCAATGAAGATGAAGATAACCGTCCGAATAATGTAAATAATGCAAGTAATATTACTGATTCTTTGCATTTTATCAAGAATCTTTAAATATATAGCATTGCCACGTTGAGTAATCATATTTAAGTAACTGTTACATCATTATAAAAAGTTACATCAGTATATAAATAATGAAACAACTGTATATATTTATATTATATACAGGGTGAGGCAGAGAGAACGGACGTTTTTGAAAATAATAGCCATTTCAAAAACGTCAGTTCTCTCGACCGCAAACTGTACTAACCTTCAGGCGGGCTTTAAGCTAAGTCCTGCGAAGAGCTTTTGGGCCTTCGGGCTTTTACCCTCAGCATCCTATATACGTAAAAGTTATAAGAATTTAGAAATAATCAAAATGTTTTATTTTTATCCGACACCTTAATTCGGTACAATCTTTCTTCATATACGCAGCCGATTTCCGTAGTTTTTTTTACATTTACTTTGCGCGCAATATTTATTTTCTTTTAAAATCACCATTCTTTATGACCCCTTCACATAAAGTCACCCTTAAAAAAAACATTACGGAATCCGAACAATGTAATATTTCGAATGAGTCATGTTAGAAAAAGAACAAAAAACATGATCAAAGTACCGTTCCCGGTTTAAGTTTTAATTATGGTTTAATCAGACGATATTAATTGCAATTGTTTCTGCGGCGAAAAGCGAACTTAAACCTTTAATAAAGAAATGTTTTTAAACCTTTCACTAGGTTCGATATTTAAATTTAACTTTAAATGAGTTATTTATTTAATTTTTAATCGCGTGTAACTACAGTACTAAAGATCTAAATGAATTCGGCTAGATGTAAGAAAATTAATTTAAATCCTAAAATCCCCAGTGCGCATGTGTAGTCGTACCAACATAAATTTAGTCCGATGAGTCGTTTTTCCATTTTGACATGCAATTTCCCCATATATATATATATACAGGTTGTCCATAAAGTTCGTGTGTACTTTAAAAAATTTATAACTTATTTCTGCACACGAACTTTATGGACACCCTGTATATATATATATATATATATATATATATATATATATATATATATATATATATACATATATATATATATATATATATATATATATATATATACAGAAATATAGTCTTAAAGTGTGCTATATTTATGGGGTAAAGTGCTCAATATCAGAGATAGAGCGTGTGTAAATATAAAAGTGGACATGGAAGTCAGCACTTAGAGGCGACAGTCTGTTTCATGCTAGTGCAATCGCCTGGCGATTGCACTAGCATGAAACAGACTGTCGCCTCTAAGTGCTGACTTCCATGTCCACTTTTATATATATATATATATATATATATATATATATTACAAAGAGTTAATCATACCTTGAATCAATTAGCAATATTAATGCAATTATTAAACCTTTATTAAAGAATTTATATATTTATATATATATATATATATATACTCCCTATTTTAATATATATATATATATATATATATATATATATATATATATATATATATATAGCGAGAGATAGATAGAGTGAGTGATGTTAAAGGTAATTGTCTAACACCTTCACGCATATACAAATATATATATAGCGAGAGAGAATGACCAACATACGCACGTTTACACACGTGAGCACTTATATATGCACACATACATATATACACTTACAGGTGAATATATATATATATATATATATATATATATATATATATATATGCGCATAATTACACGCAAACCATTGGAAATGTACATATACATAAACTTACATCCAATGCGCGCGTACACATACACATATTTACACGCATATATATATATATATATATATATATATATATATATATATATATATATATATATCGAGGTTTACATATATATATATAGGTGCAGACTAACAGAGGCAGAAGCGTAAACAATTAAAGCCTTTGGCACTTGCTTATCTCTCTACCCGAAAAGCACGCCAGGTTACAGACAACACTAAACCCCCTTCCCACTACCCCTTGAAAGAAGGGGGCAAGTATCCCAAGAGCACTTGAGGCATCACTGACAGACACTGCAATATTTATTTATAAACGCAATATATTTTTATAGATTTACACCTACGGCTTTAGGGTTACTAAGTCTTTCGGGATATGAAATGAATATTTGAATTTCTTAACATTTTATGCCTTGTAGCCTTGGAAAAAAGGGATTATCAATGGTCAGGAATTAATGATGCATTACTACGAGAATAAGGCTAACTCACGTGCGATGTCTGATAAAAATAATATCGGGTCTGTTGCTATGGTGACGGAGAAAATGTACGCAGAATAAAGACGCTTGGTACCTTGATCGCTTTCACTCATGTACACTAAGTTACAATGTGTTTTATAGAAAAGTGCGTAGGGTTTGGTTGTCTCAACACACCACAGAGGTTTTATCAGTGACAATAGTTTGTGCTGCATTTTTTGACCAAACACCAAATTTCGCAGGTCCGTCAGCCACCACATGCCTCAGATCTCGCTCCTTGCGATTGTTAAATAATAGTTTCAGACTATTATTTTTTGTTGGCAGTTAATTTTGGCTCAGATCTACAATGGCTGATATTTGAGGCCAGATGGTAGACAAAATAGGGATGTCGAGTTGACTGGCTGAGCCGAACGTGGGAATGAGTTATAGATTCAGTGTTTCGTAACTTGCTCTTCGGACGTCGAGCGAACTAGACATGTCAGATTGCGTTTGTGCACCCCCAGTGGGAAAGTGACTTTCGAGAGTTTGTTGTTACACGTCAAGGGAAATGGACGTGTAAGATTTTCGTGTTTGGAAGCGGCTCCAAAATTTCGGGGTTTCATGCGATCGTAAAATAAAACAAAAAAAAAAAACTAACGAAAATAGTTAAATTTTCGAAGTAGATGTGTTCGCCTACCAGCCGGTTCACACCTTCCCTTTTTTAAAAGTATTCAAGATCTCTCCTTCGTTTCCTGTTTAGGATTGGGTTTCTGGTACCTACTAAAGTTTTCTCATTTTGGGGATATAACATGGATATTTGAATTTCCTAAGATTTTATGCATTGTAGCCACGTAAAAAAGGAATTATCAATGGTCAAGAATTAATGAAGCATTACTACGAGAATAAGGCTAGCTCACGTACGATGTCTGATAAAAAATATCGGGACTGTTGCTATGGTAACGGAGATAATGTACGCAGAATAAAGACGCTTAGTACAGATTTGCCTTGAATGCTGTCACTCATGGACGTTAAAACGTACTTTAAAGAAAAGTACGTAGAGTGTGGTCGTCTCAACACACCACAGAGGTTATATCAGTGACCATGGCTCGTGAAGCTCTTTTTGGCCAAACAATATATTCCCCAGGTCCACCAGCCACTACATGCCTCAGATCTCGCTCCTTACGATTGTTAAATAATAGATTCAAACTATTATTTTTGGTGGCAGTGTATTTTGGCCCAAACCTTCTTCAATCCGCCATATATTTTATAACTTCATATGTTATTTTTTACTGGATACTCGTATTTGAGTAGACGCTCCGTTTATTTTATACAGAATTTATTTCGTCTACCGGCCTGCGTACTCGCGAAAGCTTAATAAAAAATGTTCCTTCCGGCAGAAGTTTTACCCGCGTTCCCCTTATATATATATATATATATATATAACATTATCACATTATCGTTGAAAGACGAAAGGAAAACACCATATTGACACATGGTTGAATCCAATCTAAGCCTCCGATACTTAATACTTCTCGTTTTCACTCTCGCGTGTTCATGTGTGACGTCACGAGCTACGACGCGTTTTTCGCTTCCTTGGCTCGTAAATAAGAGTTTGTCGTTACTTTGAGCTTATTCAAACAGCAACGGCGGGCCATTATTGTGGTTTCGTATATGTGTTGTTTGATTTATTAAAATTGTCACCTTTGATAATGGCTTATGTAAGCCGAAAGCTTAGATTGGATTTAAACATGTGTCAATATGGTGTTTTCCTTTTGTCTTTCAACGATAATGTGATTAAGCTTATCAGACAATACGAAAGGAACTTACTTAAAATAAATAGACAAAACTTGTCTATATTATTTAATGAAACATACATTAATGAAAAATAGCTGCCGAAATATACACAATATATATATATATATATATATATATATATATTTATACTATATACACAATATATATATATATATATATATATATATATATATATATATATATATATATTTATACTATATACACAATATATATATATATATATATATATATATATATATATATATATATTTATACTATATACACAATATATATATATATATATATATATATATATACTAACCGGTCGCTCGCAAACTCGTGAGTGCAGTCACTTTGCTCCTGCAAGTGCATTCGCTCCGTTAATGCATTCGTGAGTGCCTTTCCAGCCGCGTCTCATTTCATTCGACAAAGTACATTCGCTTCGCTGACGCAATACTGAGCGCAGGGCGCTTTACCGTACACACTTCAATCCGTGTAGACTCGTCACCATTTCTCGACATTTCTCGTCCACCATGGACTTATTAAGTACCTAATCACAAACTCGCTGAGATCCATCCAAGGAGAGCAGCAAAATACATCCCAAAATAAATATGGAGAAATATATTATATTCCATACTTACTTAATTAGCTATTATATTTCTCTAACTCTTCAAATGTTGACTGTATAACTAATTCTAATTTCTATTTTCCCATCTTTATACTGTATTCATTTTATCTCATAGATTGTCGCCTGTTCTGGCACCCATAAAATAAAAATAACTGTTTGTACGGAAAGTAAGGATCTACGTTGATCAAATCGTCTTTAAATTAAGTGGCAGCAGAAGAATTATTGTTGAACTTTTAAAAGGTAAGCTTAAACATTAATTCACTACTTAAATACAGCAATCAATTTTGAGTTCTTATGTAGTTTATTGATGCCTATCGCATCTACTCCTCTCTAGCTGTTGTGATGATGGCCACACCCAGAGTCCTCCACAGGATCAAGTTTAAATGCTGACCTTTTAAGCTATTTTATAGCAAAAAGTGCTCTGCAATTTTGGATACAAAAGTAAAATAAGAGTTACTCCTCTTGAACCATGAAAACAAAGATAATGGCTAGTATAATATATTAATATATTTTTTAAACCTCGCATAATCTGGTAACCCTGAATCTGAGCTCAACGAAAATCTTTTCTTTTTGAATGAGATATGAATCATTGAAATCGAACCAGTGGGGGCACAGGAGTTCGTTGGACACACAAGCGCTTGCGCTTGCGCGCGCACACACACACACAATGTATTTTATACATAATATATATATATGTATATATATATATATATATATATATATATATATATGTGTGTGTGTGTGTGTGTGTGTGTGTGTGTGTGTGTGTGCGTTCGTGTGTGTGTCTGTGCGTGTGCTTAGTTTGGGCTCAAGGAGTATGTGTAAACCAAGAGCTATTTATAAAATCAGCCGGCGCCGACAATAAGATAACTTATCAAGGACGGTTGAATGTTGTCTATGAACACAACACATACCCACGCGCGCGTGGGCGCAAACGAGGGTGGGCTGAAAAGATCCTAGGCTGACTATGAAGGAGTGATGCTAGAGCTGTAAAATCTTGGATGCATTAATTTCAACTCTTCTTATTAATAACTGCATTGTTTTCTTTCCAGGTAAACTGGCATCTGACTGTTCAAAGAAAACTTCAAAAGTAACTAAAAACGACTTCTCTCGAAAATTTGACACCGTACTGTTATCCCTGCAGAAAAAGGGTTTGGTCCTCAAGGACTTTTATGCTGACATGGTTGCTACATTAGACGATGACGCTCTAGATTTATCAACAATGTGAATGTCGGCAGCTGAACTTAGGAGGGGAAGGTAGAGTCTTTAGGATGACTCAAGTTCCGGACGTCCTGGAATTGCCACCGCTGAGGAAAATTTTGACTGTGAACTCTACATAGTGATGGACGACAGGTGATTGACTATAGATCAAACTGACAATGCTATTATTATGCGAATATTCTTCACAATGAACTTGGCATGACAAAGGTTTCTACTCGGTGGGTGCCACGTCTTCTGACACCTGATCAAAAGCGCACTAGGATGATCACAAGACGGGACAATCTGACATTGTTTGATGCAGATCCAATAGGTTTCCTTGAACGTTTCAATATGAGTGTTGGGTTCATCGCCCTGATCCAGAGACAATGAGAGAATCCATTCAGTGGAAACATCCCTCCTCATCTGCTTCAAACAAGACCAAGGTCGTTTTATCTTCAGGGAAGCTGATAGCCTCAGTTTTTTGGGATGCAAATAGCATTGTGATTCTTCTTCAAAAGGGTCATACCATCAATGGAGAGTACTATGCCAACCTGATGAGGCAGTTACGAAAGGCTATCAGGACCAAAGGCCCAGGAAAACTGACGAAAGGTGTTTTGTTTCACTAAGACAACGCTCCAGCACACAAGTCCGTGGTTTCAATGACTGCTGTGCCTGACTGCGGCTTTGAACTGGTTGATCACCCTCCCTATTCTTCTGACTTGGCATCATCGGGCTATCATCTGTTTCCCAACATGAAAAAACAATTGGCTGGGAACGAGTATCGTAGTGGTGATGACGTCATGTCTTCTGTTGCTGTTTTACCAACAGTGTGAAGGCTTCTTCACAAATAAAATCCAAGAACTGCAGCACCAATGGGTGAACAGTTTGGACCACATCACATTGCACTTGGTCAAACTTTGAACTAGAAAAATTTACTCTGATGAACAAAATAAAGGTTTCGGTTCGAAATTCCAACGTATATCACCTGAAGAAGGCGAGAGCCTACTACAGCCGAAACGTCATGAATATAACAATAAAGATGAGGATACCTCATCTCATATATATATATATATATATATATATATATATAGAGAGAGAGAGAGAGAGAGAGATAGAGAGAGATAGAGGAGTAATGGATAGCGGAGTAATGGATAACGGCTTGGATTGAAGAATCGGAGAGCCGAGTTCGATTTTCAATCGAATCCTTTACATTCACTTACGTGCTAATACCCTTGGGAAAGGTGTGAATCCTCTTCTTCTCCCTCCAACTATGGGTAAATAGCAGGACAGACTGGGTTCTATAGCCTTGGATGGCAACTGGTCTAGGAGAAGGACAACGCTGAATTCAAAACCTGCGGAGGGTCGTTTGGGGACCTTGTGGCATTCGCTGCACCAGGTCCCTGTATTCGTCCTTCCAAAAAGTGTGGGTGGCCCTGCACAAAGCCTTCACCACTATAATCAAATCTCATGTGTCGGGCTTTCAGTTTCTGGGAACTAATCTGCCTGACCCTCATACGTCGAATTCGACGGGAGAGTCGATCATATATATATATATATATATATACTAAACTACCTGTGACCCAACGGGTCACAGACAGTTCAGGTTATAAAACACTGGATTTGATTTCAATATTAAAATAGTGTCTGTTTGAAGAAAGTTGAAATAAAAAATACTTACTGTATAAACAACACGTAATTTTAAATCTTATTCACTTAAAATGTTTTTTAAATCACATTAATGTAAAAATATATTTTTAATATGCCAAAAATATTTTCAAATCATATTCACTTGAAAATATTTTTAAAATATGTCAAAAAATATTTTTTTAAATATTAAAAATAGTGTTTGTTTCCCAAAAAGCTGAAATATGAATAAGCATGCAGTAAAACTCAGAGAGGGAGACAAAGAAGTGAAAAGAGAGAGAGAGAGAGAGAGAGAGAGAGAGAGAGAGAGAGAGAGAGAGAGTGAGAGAGAGGTGGAAAGAGAGAGGTGAAAAGAGAGAGAGGTGGAAAGAGAGAGAAGTGAAAAGCGAGATGGAAAGAGAGAGTTGAAAAGAAAGAAGGGAAAAGAGAAAGAGGGAAAGAGAGAGATCGAAAGTGGGGGGAAGAGAGGTGGGGAGAGAGAAGTAAAAAGAGAGGGAGGCGTTAGTTAGATCCAGTGACAGGAGTGTGAAATAACTGATAACTGACATCCATTAAACATGGCACGTGGAACTAGAGCAGTCTACCCGAGTGAGCGAAATAAAGGGTTCAGTTCGACATTAAAACCACCCGAAGAAGGCCGGGGCGTACAACGGCTGAAACATTGTAATAAATATGGCGACAAATATGAGGACAATAGTCCGAATAATGTAAATATTGTGCATAATACCTCATCCCAGAAATATAGACAGATACTGAAAGGCCGACACGTTGTAATAATCATGGCGACAAAGATGAGGACAATAGTTCGAATAATGTAAATAGTGTACATAATACCTCATCCCAGAAATATAGACAGATAAATAACATTTATTTAATTATTTGCCCATTTACAGCCTGTTTCATGATGTGAAATTTTTAAAATGAAATTTTTTCTTTGGTGAATTCTCTGTCGTTTTTTATATGAGTTTCAACTATTCTGTTCGTGGACGAACGGATAAAGGCGCATGAAAGTGGTTTCCTTGTAAAAAATAAGAGGGACACACATTCGATTCTTGTCAGAGACACAGTATTTAGTAGATCTCAGTTTAGGTCAAAGGTTATTAATTTAACTGATTTATAAAAAAAAAACATGTATAGCAACTCAAAATAACCTTTATATAATAATAAATTTAACGTAGGATAAAATTCTTAAAAAAAAACAGGAATATATATATATATATATATATATATATATATATATATATATATATATATATATATATATATAGGTTCCTGAAAAATTAATTTCATTTGAGCTCTCTGGGGAAGGAAGTGTGGGTTTATAAACAGTGACTTATTAAAACTGTTATAGCGTGACTCTTCGGCAAAAGCGAATTGAGTCCTGACGTTCACTGTGTGTTTATCTAAAAATAAACAGGCTAAAATTCAACTTCAACCCTGCCGGGCACCGACTGCTTATTGGTAGAATTTCCGACTGAGGCCAATTCGGTCGAGTTTCGAAACTAGCTAAAGGCAACCGGACGTCTAGCCACACTGAAGAGCTGTGAAAGAGCGAAACAGTCTGTCGGTGGATGACAACAATTATATATATATATATATATATATATATATATATATATATGGATAATCAAGCATAAATAGATTCAATTTAAAAAATATACCAGTGTCTGATGATCGCCTCAAAACTCATATCCATACAACTGAATATCTTATCTCCATCGCTGATATTCAGAACTTTCCAATAAGTGCCGAGCATGTGTGTATATATATATATATATATATATATATATATATATATATATATATATATATATATATATATATATGTTATCATTATCGTTGATAATACAACTGTAATAGCATCAATCACCCACATTTACAAAAATGGCTAAAAATAATGGAAGCATTACTAATAAAAGGGAAAAAGTCGACAATAATATTAACTATGAACACGTCAACAATTTGATGACCGTGTTTTTTAAAATAAAACATTCGTATAACTCTGGACACATACATAAAACAATCCATATATTAATGGAAAAGAGAATTCATCCTTGATAATGGCTAAATGTATAGCCGAAAGCACTAGGAAAACATTCCGACAATTTTTATGTAATTTATGTCATGAAAAGAGTAAAATTATACGAACGCATGAGAAATTATATAAAAAAACTCAACTACCACACCTTGTCAGTCGTTTTCAACGAAACTTCCATAAAATGAGGATTTCTGACCATATATATATATATATATATATATATATATATATATATATATATATATATATATGCGTGTGTGTGCGCGCACGCGCGTGTGTGTATTGTTTGGTCTGAAGAGACGGAGTCGGACTGATCCGTGATTCAAAATATTACCATGGATTTCTAAAGTCTCCGCTTTCATCATTATACACACACACACACACACACACACACACACACACACACACACACACACACACACACACACATATATATATATATATATATATATATATATATATATGTATATATATATATATAGTCTTGAGATGTGCTATATTTATGGGAAAAAGTGCTTAATATCAGAGATAGAGCGTATATAAATATAAATATAAATGTGAACATTGAAGTCAACACTCAGAGGTGACAGGCTGTTTCATGCTGGACGCAATCCTCATGCCGCGAGTGTTGGATTTTTTCTCGACCATTTATATATATGGACCAGTGGCTACTTACCCATATACATCCAACACTCGCGGCCTAACGATTTCGTCTAGCATGAAACAGCCTGTCGCCTCTGATTGTTGACTTCAATGTTCACTTCTCTCTCTCTCTCTCTCTATATATATATATATATATATAGCGAGGGAGAATGACGCACACACGCCTCTACAGACGTGAACACGCATATATATGCACACATTCATATATATAGGTACATTTGCATATATGCATACACATGTATACACGGTGCGTTGTACAAATTGTCGTCTAAATGACACGAAAATGAAAATAACACTGACATTTCAGCTTAATAGATATAATTATCGAAATTACATAAAAACATTTTGAAATACGAAAGAGTAAATGTGTTCAATAAAATCGCCATTAACTTCAACCACGGTCTCTCGGCAACACTTCTGCTTGACTCTACATTGAAATGATAACTCCAACAATTTTAGACATTTAAAACAAGATGCCTGCCCGCGTACTCAATTCGGGAAAATCCTTGTTGAAAATAGAACTACACTTAAACATGAAGACAATAAACAAAAACTAAAAATTCTTGAAGCTATATACATAAAACAGTTGAAACCTAACCTGAACAAAATAAACTATGAAATCTCCACAAATATTCCTAAATGCCTATAATTGATAACAGAAGCCATTGGTTTATACCAACGGCTTCCCATACTTAATAGTTCTCGTTTTTCATTCTCGCGTGGTCATGTGTGACCTCACGAACAGCGACGCGATTTTCGCCTCCGCGTCTCGTAATACGGTTTGTAGTGACTTTGAAATTTTTCATGCAACAAGGGCGGACTATCATTGTTGTGCCGTCCGCGTGTTGTCTGATATATTGAAATTGTCATCTTTGATAATGGCTTATGTAAGCCGAAAGCTTAGAATGTATTTAAACATGTATCAATATGGTGTTTTCCTTTCGTCTTTCAATGATAATGTTATTAAGCTTATCAGACAATATGAAAGGAACTTACTTAAAATAAATAGACAAAACTTGTCTATATTATTTAATGAAACATGCATTAATGAAAAATTGCTGCCTAAATATACACAATGTATATATATATATAAATTATATATATATATAAATATATATATATATATATATATATATATATATATATATATATATATATATATAAGTTCCTGGAAAGACCAGTAGTTTGTTATATTTTAGTAGACTCATGTAAAAAGATTGAAACAAATTATTCTGGTAAATGTCTTATGTTTCTTTTCATGAACTGTCATAAATCATTTTTAACCAACTTCTTCCACGGTGCCAACAGAAAATGGCAACAGAGACGCGATCGGGAAGCTGAGGTGGGGATTGGCATTTGGTAAAACAATTAGCATGCAAACAGATAATAGACAATTGGGTTACCTACATTCTTTAACAATCTCGAGACGAAAACAAATATATCAGAAAATGTTTTTCACAATGAGAATCGCTGATATATATATATATATATATATATATATATATATATATATATATATATATATATATATATAATTATTTATTTGAATATTACAACATAAATATGTTATAAAATCACGACAAAAGTAGCCATTTTGTTTCAACACTTCTTGTGTCTTGTCAAGTGATAATATAGAATATAGAATAAATGATTTTAAAAGTTTCAAATTAATCAACGATCCTTAGCTAAGAGTAAACGCCGTTACATAAGCTAGAGTGGCCAATCAAAAAACAAGTATAGGATGATTCGAAAAATTTGACAACTAAGCAAGGTTATCTAGATATTAAAAGATTTATAAAATTTGAAATTAAAATTAAAAGTAAAAAATTAAAAAATTAAAATTACCTATTTAGAAATCTAAATCAGATCTCTATTAAGTTTTAAATTGTAGAATTACCAAGGAGAAAAATATAAAAATAAAAATAAAAGATATATATGCTATTTAATTTATATTTTCATTGAAATTAAGTTGAAAGTTGTATTCAGAATCCCAGACAGAGATGTATACATTTTTCGTTTCATTTCAACATGTTAGTCGCCTCTCACGTGAAATCATTCGAACAACGGCATGTTAAGCACTCGGACGTATTTAGATATATACACACACATACAAAAAAGCAAACCACACATAGGCAAATGCACTATACTTACACAAACACATCGATACACACAGGCACATACATTTACATTCAATATGATCTAGACGGTCAAATGTCGAAGCTATTCGTGGCTTAATATGTTATTAAGCGAATTTAAACTTGAAAAATAGCTAAACCGGTCAAATATACATAGATAAAATTTAAACAAATAACTATATATAAATATACATATATATATATATATATATATACATATATACATATATATATATACACATACACACACATACACATATATATACATATATACATTTTTGAAAACATATAGTTTTCGACACATTTACAGACAAAAGTAAATAACCACCTCCACATATAATTGAATCCGTATATACCAATCCTAAACTTGGGTATATATATATATATATATATATACACACACACACACACACACATATATATATATATATATATATATATATATATATATATATATATATATATATATATATATATAAAATCATGTCTCATTGAATAATGTAGACAAGTTTTATACTTATTTTTAATTGGATCCTCTGGTATTTTTCGGACAAGTTTCATAGTATCCTTATTAAAGGAAGCAAGAAAATTACCATGCATTTTGTACTGAGTAATTTCGACTAGCACAGTGTCATCATCAGGGTCTTGTTTTTTTCTCAGACAAAATTGTTGTGTTCACTTGTCCGTAATTACGAGAGGATCCTATTAAAATTAAGTAGACAAAAGTTGTCAAAATTATTTAATGAGACATGTCTTAATGAAAATATGCTGCCAAAATATACCCAATATACATATATTTTAATGAAATGTGCATATATATATATATATATATATATATATATATATATATATATATATATATTTTAAGACATTTTTATGTTTAATATTCGTTTTATAGAAACAGATATTTAAGTAAATTCTCTGTTTATAATAATCAGTATTAAACAACATTAACCGGCCTGAATGTCTGAGAAATTTTCATAGGAATTATTCGTCCTCAGACAGGAATCGAACCTGTATCCTATACGGAACCGTCATATAGCCTGACGAGTCATTTCACCGATTCGGCCACAGACGATCGTTCGGTAGGCAAAGTCGAATTTACTGCTTTTAAACTTCAATCATCCATGAATCTCTCACGTACATTCATAACTGCTCATGGCGTATCAATTATTTCACCACAGCCCTTTTAAAGGATCGCGGATCATCAGACTTTACTTCCAAAGGTTGAAACGAAAAATGAAAAGAAATTTACACATTTTTGACAGGCAGATTTCTTTTCATTTTTCGTTTCAACCTTTGGAAGTAAAGTCTGATGATCCGCGCTCCTTTAAAAGGGCTGTGGTGAAATAATTTATTACATGGAACCTTAAAGTGGTCTGTTTTTATTTAAATTATTAGCTCTGATTTACATAGAGCTCTCTGGATTTTATCCTCCTTGGGTCTACCCATACGGATTACTTAGTTTTTCGTAAACGAAATATATATATACATATATATATATATATATATATATATATATATATATATATATATATATATATATATATATATATAAAGAAGGAAGAAGGAAGTAACGTCCCGTTAATAATAAAAAAATTAATATTCACCACTCTAAAATAAAAAAATATTCCTTACACATATATATGCAAATCCCGTTTAATTTAAATGCCAATATAATTTTTTAAATTAAAAAAAAACTGTAAACCACAGTAAAATATATACTGCGCCAGCATTACGATAACCAAATAAAAGCTTTACAATTTAAATTACGTGACGGCCAGTTTATACTCAATACCAGAAGATTGCGTTAATCCGGAAACTCCGCGTTGTGCTATCGGCGAGGAATATGTACATTTATATATATATATATATATATATATATATATATACATATATATATATATATATATATATATATATATATATACAAAGAGAGAGAGAGAGAGAAAGAGAGAGAGAAAGAAATGCATAGATAGATAATAACAAACTGACAGATAGGTAGATAGATATAATTTGGATATTCAGTTCCTTATATATGTGCTGTATTTCTATTGCTTTTAAAAGTGCATTTTAATACACATAAAAATAATGTTTGTTTTATTATTTGCCCATTAACAGCTTCTTTCATGGTGTGTGATTTTCTAAAATGATCTTTTTTTCTTGAGTTAAGCCTTTGGTGAATTCCGTATCGTTTTATCTTCGAGTATCAATTATTGTATCAAATATGTCTTCTTTATGAATCCTGGTAGGGAATTTTAAACCAAAGCTAACGTTTTCCAGTTCAGTATTGGTTAGATTTATATCCGATAGATTATCTATTAGGTCTGATCTTCTAATAAATTCCTATTTGATATTTGTATATATACACATAAAACTATTCATTTTGCTATTTACCCATTAGCAGGCCGTTCTTTTCATGCTTTTAATAAGAATGCGACACTTCTTTGTTTAATCATTTCACCCCAAGCAAGGCAATAAAGTAACTAAGACGCGAGGGGTTACTGATTGTTAGAAAATATCATAAAAATATACTATAAAGGAGAGGAGACAATAAAGAATATGAAATTAAGAAGACATAAGGTAACGATTGCCATTGCATTTAAATTGTTGAAGATCGGAGTTGACTGGGAAGTATCGAAATCGGAAGAAAGTTCCACAAGCGAGAAATGTATGGGAAGAAACAGTTACCATAAAACTTACATTAACATCTAGCCATTCAACTGTAAAATGATGAGACCTTCCCGCCAATCTAGTACTGCGCTGAAATTCATAAAGTTTAGATACCGTAGAGGAAAGTTCGTCAGAATAAGTACCGTGAAAATGTTTACAGAAAACGTACAGGACGTTAGGTTATGGCAGTAGGAAAGTGACCGAAGCCGAGATGCCAGGTCAGGATAGATAACATTGCAGATTCTTTAGATTTTATCAGGAGTATCTAACTATATGACAGGAGGACATGATATAATTGTACGACGTGATTACATTCCTGTTTTTTTTTTTATTAATCTATCCACATTCTTGAATTCTTGAATTTTCAGTTTCTCCTCCATATACAGATTGCAATTTCTCTGTCCGGTTTTCTTGAATTTTTTTTAGTATATTCTGTTTTACTACTGCTCTTTTCTCTGTCATTTTAGCCCCGTGTAAGTGTTTTGGCAACATGCTGTTATTTCTATCGTCGTCTTTTTTTATGTGCAACGTCGCTTCAGGATATTGTCAATTATGACTTCTTCACCTCTTGTGTGACACTTAACGATTCTTTTCCCTTCCATAATACTCCCGCTGCCCGTTTTGTCAACCATTCACGCAAGCTCGTTTAGTAAGTCTTTCGCTTCCTTTCCACAGACCTAAATATGCCCCGTAAGGATTAAATTTTCCAAGTCCTCCGGCCTCATTATGTGTCCAAGGAATTTCAGCGGTTTTTTCATTATTCTGAATATAAGTGTTCTTTTTGTTTCCACTTTTTTTTAAGACCCTTTGTTGGTAACTCGTTCCGTCCAGGGAATTCTCAATATCCTTCTGTAGAACTGCATTTCTATTGCTTCTAGTTTTGTTTTTTTTCATCATCCGTGGGGAGATTGTCCAGCATTCACTGACTTATAAGAGGGTGGTCACTGTCTGTGTGTATGTGTGAGGAGCTTCTTGCATTCTAATCAGAATCCTATGCCAGTCTTATCTATCTATCTATCTATCTATCTATCTATCTATCTATCTATCTATCTATCTATCTGTCTGTCTTTTACTATGTATCTATATATCTATGTCTTTATCTATCTATCTATCTATCAAAGATTTTTATCTATCTATCTATCTATCTATCTATCTATCTATCTATCTATCTATCTATCTATCTATCTATCTATATACTTGCAGGTCTGCTAGTGTGTGGCGGGGTTAAAACTTTGGTAAAATCTTCCTCTCCCTTCTAGTGAGTTCAAAAATATTGATTCCTTTTTATATTCCTGGGAAGAAAATGCCATTTCAAAGCCAGAGCCGATAAAGATCCAACATCAAAGTCTTTTCCTTTCGCGCATGCGCACAGGTTGACACAGTCACTTCCGACTTGTCGCTGTCGTTTTGTTGCTTGTTTGTACATGTGTTTTCCATTGCAGTTTCGTTTTCGCTTTTATTGTTCAACATTGCATTCCACACAGATTGTTCATAGGGCAGAAACAAAGGGAACGCCGATTACGACACGCGCTCCTAGCATCCGGGGCCTTTACGCTGAGGCACTGTAGAAACGCGTTGGGGATTGGGTTAAGTCTGGAGACAAAGACAAAACATACTGAATAAAAATTAAAGCAAGCAACAAAATGAAATAAATCAAAGCTTGTTGAAGCAAAAGCCAAATGCGTTATTATCTTCCTATTATTGAATTTTAATTCATCTCAATAGAAAAAGAAAAGCGTAGATGCATTCGGGGAAGAACTGTGTTTCACTAACTTTAGAAAACTAAAAATGTTAGGGAATCTGTTGAGTCTATTGAAGTAATAATAATAATAACAACAATAATAATAATAATAATAATAATAATAATAATAATAATAATAATAATAATAATAATAATAATAATAAGAAGAAGAAGAAGAAGAAGAAGAAGATAAACAATAATAATAATAATAATAATGAGAAGAAGAAGAAGAAGAAGAAGAAGAAGAAGGAGGAGGAGGAAGGGGAGTAGAAGAAGAAAAAAGAAGAAGAAAAAAGAAAAAGATGGAGAATGATAAGATCATAAAGAGGAATGACAGCGACAACAACAACAATCATAATAATAATAATAATAATAATAATAATAATAATAATGAGGAGAAGAAGATAAACTATAATAATAATAATAATAATAATAAGAAGAAGAAGATGATGAAGAAGAAGAACAATGAGAAAAAACAATAATAATAATAATAATAATATCTACCTAAAAACAACAGCAATAATAATAATAATAATAATAATAATAAGAAGAAGAAGAAGAAGAAGAAGAAGAAGAAGAAGAAGAAGAAGAAGAAAAAGAAGAAGAATGATAAGATGAAAATGAGGCAGGACAACGACAATAATAATAATAATAATTGTTATTCCCCTGTCAATACTTAATAAGTACAAGAATATTCTGTTTTCTTGGGTTCAGTGAAAGAAAGAAAGAAGTGTTTAACGTCTCCTACTAATACCTCATAAATAATGAACTATTTCGTTTTGATCGCGTGAGATGACAAAACACATATCAAAAACACTACTTGGTTTCAGTGCGAAAATGAAACAAAGAAGTGGTGACAGAAATGTTTAACGTCTGTTTCAGTGAAATTGAAAAAGTTGCCAATTTCAAATCTTTTCATTTGTACCCCTTTACTTCTTAAGATAACAAACAGCGTTCATATTTATGATTGTTATTGCAATATTTTGTTCAAGTTGTTAAGTTCAAATATTTAACAATGCGATGGGGAAACCGTCGATATATATATATATATATATATATATATATATATATATATATATATATATATATATATATATATATTCATTAATGCTTGTTTCATTAAATAATATAGACAAGTTTTGTCTATTTATTTTAAGTAAGTTCCTTTCATATTGTCTGATAACCTTAATCACATTATCGTTGAAAGACGAAAGGAAAACACTATATTGATACATGTTTAAATCCAATCTAAGCTTTCGGCTTACATAAGCCATTATCAAAGATGACAATTTCAATAAAAAAATAAACTATGAAATCTCCACAAATATTCTTAAATGCTTATAATTGATAACAGAAGCCATTGGTTTATACCAACGGCTTCCCATACTTAATACTTCACTCTCGCGTGGTCATGTCTGACGTCACGAGCTGCGACGTGATTTTCGCTTCCTTGTCTCGTATATACGATGTTTGTCGTTACTTTGAGCTATTCAGGCCGCAAGGGCGGTCTGTCATTGTAGTTTCGTCTGTGTGTTCTTTGATTTATTGAAATTGTCATCTTTGGTAATGGCTTATGTAAGCCGAAAGCTTAGATTGGATTTAAACATGTATCAATATGGTGTTTTCCTTTCGTCTTTCAGCGATAATGTGATTAAGCTTATCAGACAATATGAAAGGAACTTACTTAAAATAAGTAGACAAAACCCGTCTATATTATTTAATGAAACATGCATTAATGAAAAATTGCTTCCAAAATATACACAATATATATATATATATATATATATATATATATATATATATATATATATATATATATATATATATATAAACAGGTGTTAGTTTAAACTGACGCCAGTGGGATATGAATATACAGTGAAATTGCTTTAGGGCAAGGTAAGTATATTAACAGACATTACAGACCCGAGTAAAATTTGTACCCCTTCACAGTTGCGCCGCTTCCAGCTTAAGTCCCACTCTGTTAATACAACCACTTGGAGAGTCTTTTTTTTTCTTGGATTATTTCTAGCAAGTTTTCACCTTTGTAGTTTTCCCCATTTGTTTTGTTTTTTAACCCCCCCCCCCACCGCCGACGCTTTCGTTTTATATACGGTCTTGGCTTACTCATTTATTTATTTAAGGTGCTATTCTGTGCATGAGTATCTCCTGTGAGAACTGTGGCAAACTTCTCTCGCTGGATTCGGCCAGGCGAGAATGGAAGGTAGCCGAGCGGGTCTCAATGCTCGGCTGCGAGCAACGACACAGTCTCTTCCGGAAGTTCTCCGAACAGAAAGCATAGACAAGCGGATTGAGGGCAGAGTTCGTAAAAGCGAACAGATAGGCGAACACTTGGAAGTAGTAGAAGAAGTAGGAGTTGGTGAAGCTGGAGCCGATTTCAGGCATTTCTGTAAATCAGTAGGCAAATATTTTCCGTGAACCGCAAAATCGTATTACCCATCGTATTGCTAATGATGGAGGACATGTGGAAACTTAAATAAAATTTCAATAAAACCTAAAAGAATATAGATTTACTTCTTTCTAATCCAAATTATTTCTATCGCAAATACAAATTTAAGTTATAAATTTTTAAAAGGGCACACGAACTTTATGGACACACCATATATATATCTTGGATTATTTCTAGCAAGTTTTCACTTTTGTAGTTTTCTCCATTTGTTTTGGTTTTTCCATCTCCCTCCGCCCCACCGACGCTTTCGTTTTATATACGGTCGTGGCTTACTCATTTATTTATTTAAGGTGCTATTCTGTGCATGAGTATCTCCTGTGAGAATATTTTGTTCAAGTTGTTAAGCTCAAATATTTAACGAGGCGATGGGGAAATTTCTACGGATATTTTTTGTCGTTGAACTCGCCATGAGTTTATTCAGTTATTAAGTGAAGAATTGATTCCTCAGAAATTTCACATAGGAAAACCGTGAATTTTTCACGGGTAAAAACTAATAATAATAATAATAATAATAATAATAACAATGACGACGACGATAATAATAAAAACAAAAATGTGATTTAGACGGCATCTACTTCTTCATTTATGCGTCGTATCCATTCAGAGCGTGGGCGATCATAGCTCGCCACAGTTATTTAAGTTACTGGAATAAAATAAAATAAATCTGCAAAGTATTGTTGTGGGTGGTAAATTTTTATCTTTTATACATTTAAATAAATGTTATTGCGTATTGAAAGAAAAACTACTAGCAAAACTGTCATACAAAAATATTTTCCTTTTGACCACGCCAACAGAATATTTGCGTTAGTGTGATAGGAAATGCGTCTATATACAAAAGTGTTACGTATTTACGCGTTTTTACGTATGCGTTTAAATTTCTAGTAGCAGCAGGTTGCCGGCAGGCAAGAAAGCTGTTACTAATACTGAAATAATTGGTGTTGACAAATAACTCCGCTTGTATGCTTATTTTTTGTGTTGTTACTACAGTTTAAAAATCGCAAAGCTTTTGTAATAACTCAAATAAAATATGTGAATGGCTGAGTAATTAATTAAGGTTTGAGTATTTCTGCTTGTATAACAACGAACGAACAACTCCGGTGAAAGTTTCACGGAAAAGCTAATTTTTGCGAACTAATGTAATCGCTTTTATAACCGAAAAATCGGCTCTGAAAAAAACTAAAAGTTATATTTTATTAAACTCAGAAGTTTATTGGTTAGTAAATATTGTTTCCCAATATTTGAATATCTATTTTTAAAAGCGAAAATATTGTTGATCATTTTCTGAAGTGATCCTACAAAATTTCATAGCAGATGATAAATATTGTCGTCAGATAATTTCAAAGGTCTCAGCGCTTTTATAAGTAACGTCACTGATTGGTTAATATGCATGAATGTGGAAATTCAAATTGGAGACTACAATTTGCACAAAATTGTGTCAATTTCCGTATGAATTGGTGTTAGAAGAGAATTGGGTTTTAGTGATATCACTAAAATCTATTGCGTTTTTCTACAATTCTTTAACGGCTTTCCACAAATTATTAGCATGATTTTTTGCTCAACTTTATTTTACTATCATGACGCTAATACGCATGTCTGAGTTCTGATTAAACCCAAAATAAAGCATATTTTAAGCATAAAGCTAGGTTCAGACGTTTTAATGCATTCTTATTAAGCATGAATGATCATATATTTTAAGTGATTTTATTTCAAAATTTCACTTTTCTCAAATTGTAATCTGCAAGAAAGCAGATGGCATTAGTTAGCAAAAAGCTGTGTGCACGGTGCAAGTTGCAAATCGCAGTTATCAAAATCAAAGCAGTACAAAAAATTAAATATCTAGGAAGTGTTTTAACAGACAACGGAAAGCTTGACACTGAAATCTGAAGGTGCATTAGGATAGCGAAAGATGCCTTCCAAAAGCTAAGCAAAGTATTAAGAAACAGTAAAATCTCTGGGAAGTGTTTTAACAGAGGACGGAAAGTACGACATTGAAATCCGAAGGAGCATTGGGATAGCGAATGATGCCTTCCAAAACCTAAGCAAAGTATTAAGAAACAGGAAAATCTCTAGGAAGTGTTTTAACAGAAGACGGAAAGTGCGACATTGAAATCCGAAGGTGCATTGGGATAGCGAAAGATGCCTTCCAAAAGCTAAGCAAAGTATTAAGAAACAGTAAAATCTCTGGGAAGTGTTTTAACAGAGGACGGAAAGTACGACATTGAAATCCGAAGGAGCATTGGATAGCGAAAGATGCCTTCCAAAAGCTAAGCAAAGTATTAAGAAACAGGAAAATCTCTGGGAAGTGTTTTAACAGAAGACGGAAAGTACGACATTGAAATCCGAAGGTGCATTGGGATAGCGAAAGATGACTTCCAAAAGCTAAGCAAAGTATTAAGAAACAGTAAAATCTCTGGGAAGTTTTTTAACAGAGGACGGAAAGTACGACATTGAAATCCGAAGGAGCATTGGGATAGCGAAAGATGCCTTCCAAAAGCTAAGCAAAGTATTAAGAAACAGGAAAATCTCTAGGAAGTGTTTTAACAGAAGACGGAAAGTGCGACATTGAAATCCGAAGGTGCATTGGGATAGCGAAAGATGCCTTCCAAAAGCTAAGCAAAGTATTAAGAAACAGTAAAATCTCTGGGAAGTGTTTTAACAGAGGACGGAAAGTACGACATTGAAATCCGAAGGAGCATTGGGATAGCGAAAGATGCCTTCCAAAAGCTAAGCAAAGTATTAAGAAACAGGAAAATCTCTGGGAAGTGTTTTAACAGAAGACGGAAAGTACGACATTGAAATCCGAAGGTGCATTGGGATAGCGAAAGATGCCTTCCAAAAGCTAAGCAAAGTATTAAGAAACAGTAAAATCTCTAGGAAGTGTTTTAACAGAGGACGGAAAGTACGACATTGAAATCCGAAGGAGCATTGGGATAGCGAAAGATGCCTTCCAAAAGCTAAGCAAAGTATTAAGAAACAGGAAAATCTCTAGGAAGTGTTTTAACAGAAGACGGAAAGTGCGACATTGAAATCCGAAGGTGCATTGGGATAGCGAAAGATGCCTTCCAAAAGCTAAGCAAAGTATTAAGAAACAGTAAAATCTCTGGGAAGTGTTTTAACAGAGGACGGAAAGTACGACATTGAAATCCGAAGGAGCATTGGGATAGCGAAAGATGCCTTCCAAAAGCTAAGCAAAGTATTAAGAAACAGGAAAATCTCTGGGAAGTGTTTTAACAGAAGACGGAAAGTACGACATTGAAATCCGAAGGTGCATTGGGATAGCGAAAGATGACTTCCAAAAGCTAAGCAAAGTATTAAGAAACAGTAAAATCTCTGGGAAGTTTTTTAACAGAGGACGGAAAGTACGACATTGAAATCCGAAGGAGCATTGGAATAGCGAAAGATGCCTTCCAAAAGCTAAGCAAAGTATTAAGAAACAGTAAAATCTCTGGGAAGTGTTTTAACTGAAGACGGAAAGTACGACATTGAAATCCGGAGGTGCATTGGAATAGCGAAAGATGCCTTCCAAAAGCTAAGCAAAGTATTAAGAAACAGGAAAATCTCTGGGAAGTGTTTTAACAGAAGACGGAAAGTGCGATATTGAAATCCGAAGGTGCATTGGGATAGCGAAAGATGCCTTCCAAAAGCTAAGCAAAGTATTAAGAAACAGGAAAATCTCTGGGAAGTGTTTTAACAGAAGACGGAAAGTACGACATTGAAATCCGAAGGTGCATTGGGATAGCGAAAGATGCCTTCCAAAAGCTAAGCAAAGTATTAAGAAACAGGAAAATCTCTGGGAAGTGTTTTAACAGAAGACGGAAAGTGCGATATTGAAATCCGAAGGTGCATTGGGATAGCGAAAGATGCCTTCCAAAAGCTAAGCAAAGTATTAGGAAACAGGAAAATCTCTGGGAAGTGTTTTAACAGAGGACGGAAAGTACGACATTGAAATCCGAAGGAGCATTGGGATAGCGAAAGATGCCTTCCAAAAGCTAAGCAATATATTAAGAAACAGTAAAATCTCTGGGAAGTGTTTTAACTGAAGACGGAAAGTACGACATTGAAATCAGAAGGTGCATTGGAATAGCGAAAGATGCCTTCCAAAAGCTAAGATAAGTATTAAGAAACAGGAAAATCTCTGGGAAGTGTTTTAACAGAAGACGGAAAGTGCGATATTGAAATCCGAAGGTGCATTGGGATAGCGAAAGATGCCTTCCAAAAGCTAAGCAAAGTATTAAGAAACAGGAAAATCTCTGGGAAGTGTTTTAACAGAAGACGGAAAGTACGACACTGAAATCCGAAGGAGCATTGGGATAGCGAAAGATGCCTTCCAAAAGCTAAGCAAAGTATTAAGAAACAGTAAAATCTCTGGGAAGTGCTTTAACAGAAGACGGAAAGTGCGACATTGAAATCCGAAGGTGCATTGGGATAGCGAAAGATGCCTTCCAAAAGCTAAGCAAAGTATTAAGAAACAGTAAAATCTCTGGGAAGTGTTTTAACAGAGGACGCAAAATGTGACACGGAAATCCAAAAGGAGTAATGGGATAGCGAAAGATGTCTTCCAAAATCTAAGCAAAATATCTGGGAAGTGTTTTAACAGAAGACGTAAAGTTTGACACGGACATTCAAAGAAGTATTGGGATAGCGAAAGATGCTTTCCAAAAGCTAAGCAAAGTATTAAGAAACAGGAAAATCTCTGGGAAGTGTTTTAACAGAGGACGGAAAGTACAACATTGAAATCCGAAGGAGCATTGGGATAGCGAAAGATGCCTTCCAAAAGCTAAGCAATATATTAAGAAACAGTAAAATCTCTGGGAAGTGTTTTAACTGAAGACGGAAAGTACGACATTGAAATCCGAAGGTGCATTGGAATAGCGAAAGATGCCTTCCAAAAGCTAAGATAAGTATTAAGAAACAGGAAAATCTCTGGGAAGTGTTTTAACAGAAGACGGAAAGTGCGATATTGAAATCCGAAGGTGCATTGGGAAAGCGAAAGATGCCTTCCAAAAGCTAAGCAAAGTATTAAGAAACAGTAAAATCTCTGGGAAGTGTTTTAACAGAAGACGGAAAGTACGACATTGAAATCCGAAGGAGCATTGGGATAGCAAAAGATGCCTTCCAAAAGCTAAGCAAAGTATTAAGAAACAGTAAAATCTCTGGGAAGTGTTTTAACAGAAGACGCAAAGTGTGACACGGAAATCCAAAACGGTATTGGGATAGCGAAAGATGCCTTCCAAAAGCTAAGCAAAGTATTAAGAAACAGTAAAATCTCTGGGAAGTATTTTAACAGAAGACGGAAAGTACGACATTGAAATCCGAAGGTGCATTGGGATAGCGAAAGATGCCTTCCAAAAGCTAAGCAAAGTATTAAGAAACAGGAAAATCTCTGGTAAGTGTTTTAACAGAAGACGGAAAGTACGACACTGAAATCCGAAGGAGCATTGGGATAGCGAAAGATGCCTTCCAAAAGCTAAGCAAAGTATTAAGAAACAGTAAAATCTCAGGGAAGTGTTTTAACAGAAGACGGAAAGTACGACATTGAAATCCGAAGGAGCATTGGCATAGCGAAAGATGCCTTCCAAAAGCTAAGCAAAGTATTAAGAAACAGTAAAATCTCTGGGAAGTGTTTTAACAGAGGACGGAAAGTACGACATTGAAATCCGAAGGAGCATTGGGATAGCGAAAGATGCCTTCCAAAAGCTAAGCAAAGTATTAAGAAACAGTAAAATCTCTGGGAAGTGTTTTAACTGAAGACGGAAAGTACGATATTGAAATCCGGAGGTGCATTGGAATAGCGAAAGATGCCTTCCAAAAGCTAAGCAAAGTATTAAGAAACAGGAAAATCTCTGGGAAGTGTTTTAACAGAAGACGGAAAGTGCGATATTGAAATCCGAAGGTGCATTGGGATAGCGAAAGATGCCTTCCAAAAGCTGAGCAAAGTATTAAGAAACAGGAAAATCTCTGGGAAGTGTTTTAACAGAAGACGGAAAGTACGACATTGAAATCCGAAGGTGCATTGGGATAGCGAAAGATGCCTTCCAAAAGCTAAGCAAAGTATTAAGAAACAGGAAAATCTCTGGGAAGTGTTTTAACAGAAGACGGAAAGTGCGATATTGAAATCCGAAGGTGCATTGGGATAGCGAAAGATGCCTTCCAAAAGCTAAGCAAAGTATTAGGAAACAGGAAAATCTCTGGGAAGTGTTTTAACAGAGGACGGAAAGTACGACATTGAAATCCGAAGGAGCATTGGGATAGCGAAAGATGCCTCCCAAAAGCTAAGCAATATATTAAGAAACAGTAAAATCTCTGGGAAGTGTTTTAACTGAAGACGGAAAGTACGACATTGAAATCCGAAGGTGCATTGGAATAGCGAAAGATGCCTTCCAAAAGCTAAGATAAGTATTAAGAAACAGGAAAATCTCTGGGAAGTGTTTTAACAGAAGACGGAAAGTGCGATATTGAAAACCGAAGGTGCATTGGGATAGCGAAAGATGCCTTCCAAAAGCTAAGCAAAGTATTAAGAAACAGGAAAATCTCTGGGAAGTGTTTTAACAGAAGACGGAAAGTACGACACTGAAATCCGAAGGAGCATTGGGATAGCGAAAGATGCCTTCCAAAAGCTAAGCAAAGTATTAAGAAACAGTAAAATCTCTGGGAAGTGCTTTAACAGAAGACGGAAAGTGCGACATTGAAATCCGAAGGTGCATTGGGATAGCGAAAGATGCCTTCCAAAAGCTAAGCAAAGTATTAAGAAACAGTAAAATCTCTGGGAAGTGTTTTAACAGAGGACGCAAAGTGTGACACGGAAATCCAAAAGGAGTAATGGGATAGCGAAAGATGTCTTCCAAAATCTAAGCAAAATATCTGGGAAGTGTTTTAACAGAAGACGTAAAGTTTGACACGGACATTCAAAGAAGTATTGGGATAGCGAAAGATGCTTTCCAAAAGCTAAGCAAGGTATTAAGGAACACTAAAATCTCTGGGAAGTGTTTTAACAGAAGACGGAAAGTACGACATTGAAATCCGAAGGTGCATTGGGATAGCGAAAGATGCCTTCCAAAAGCTAAGCAAAGTATTAAGAAACAGTAAAATCTCTGGGAAGTGCTTTAACAGAAGACGGAAAGTGCGACATTGAAATCCGAAGGTGCATTGGGATAGCGAAAGATGCCTTCCAAAAGCTAAGCAAAGTATTAAGAAACAGGAAAATCTCTGGGAAGTGTTTTAACAGAGGACGGAAAGTACGACATTGAAATCCGAAGGAGCATTGGGATAGCGAAAGATGCCTTCCAAAAGCTAAGCAATATCGTAAAAAAAAGTAAAATCTCTGGGAAGTGTTTTAACTGAAGACGGAAAGTACGACATTGAAATCCGAAGGTGCATTGGAATAGCGAAAGATGCCTTCCAAAAGCTAAGATAAGTATTAAGAAACAGGAAAATCTCTGGGAAGTGTTTTAACAGAAGACGGAAAGTGAGATATTGAAATCCGAAGGTGCATTGGGATAGCGAAAGATGCCTTCCAAAAGCTAAGCAAAGTATTAAGAAACAGTAAAATCTCTGGGAAGTGTTTTAACAGAAGACGGAAAGTACGACATTGAAATCCGAAGGAGCATTGGGATAGCAAAAGATGCCTTCCAAAAGCTAAGCAAAGTATTAAGAAACAGTAAAATCTCTGGGAAGTGTTTTAACAGAAGACGGAAAGTGCGATATTGAAATCCGAAGGTGCATTGGGATAGCGAAAGATGCCTTCCAAAAGCTAAGCAAAGTATTAGGAAACAGGAAAATCTCTGGGAAGTGTTTTAACAGAGGACGGAAAGTACGACATTGAAATCCGAAGGAGCATTGGGATAGCGAAAGATGCCTTCCAAAAGCTAAGCAATATATTAAGAAACAGTAAAATCTCTGGGAAGTGTTTTAACTGAAGACGGAAAGTACGACATTGAAATCAGAAGGTGCATTGGAATAGCGAAAGATGCCTTCCAAAAGCTAAGATAAGTATTAAGAAACAGGAAAATCTCTGGGAAGTGTTTTAACAGAAGACGGAAAGTGCGATATTGAAATCCGAAGGTGCATTGGGATAGCGAAAGATGCCTTCCAAAAGCTAAGCAAAGTATTAAGAAACAGGAAAATCTCTGGGAAGTGTTTTAACAGAAGACGGAAAGTACGACACTGAAATCCGAAGGAGCATTGGGATAGCGAAAGATGCCTTCCAAAAGCTAAGCAAAGTATTAAGAAACAGTAAAATCTCTGGGAAGTGCTTTAACAGAAGACGGAAAGTGCGACATTGAAATCCGAAGGTGCATTGGGATAGCGAAAGATGCCTTCCAAAAGCTAAGCAAAGTATTAAGAAACAGTAAAATCTCTGGGAAGTGTTTTAACAGAGGACGCAAAATGTGACACGGAAATCCAAAAGGAGTAATGGGATAGCGAAAGATGTCTTCCAAAATCTAAGCAAAATATCTGGGAAATGTTTTAACAGAAGACGTAAAGTTTGACACGGACATTCAAAGAAGTATTGGGATAGCGAAAGATGCTTTCCAAAAGCTAAGCAAAGTATTAAGAAACAGGAAAATCTCTGGGAAGTGTTTTAACAGAGGACGGAAAGTACAACATTGAAATCCGAAGGAGCATTGGGATAGCGAAAGATGCCTTCCAAAAGCTAAGCAATATATTAAGAAACAGTAAAATCTCTGGGAAGTGTTTTAACTGAAGACGGAAAGTACGACATTGAAATCCGAAGGTGCATTGGAATAGCGAAAGATGCCTTCCAAAAGCTAAGATAAGTATTAAGAAACAGGAAAATCTCTGGGAAGTGTTTTAACAGAAGACGGAAAGTGCGATATTGAAATCCGAAGGTGCATTGGGAAAGCGAAAGATGCCTTCCAAAAGCTAAGCAAAGTATTAAGAAACAGTAAAATCTCTGGGAAGTGTTTTAACAGAAGACGGAAAGTACGACATTGAAATCCGAAGGAGCATTGGGATAGCAAAAGATGCCTTCCAAAAGCTAAGCAAAGTATTAAGAAACAGTAAAATCTCTGGGAAGTGTTTTAACAGAAGACGCAAAGTGTGACACGGAAATCCAAAACGGTATTGGGATAGCGAAAGATGCCTTCCAAAAGCTAAGCAAAGTATTAAGAAACAGTAAAATCTCTGGGAAGTATTTTAACAGAAGACGGAAAGTACGACATTGAAATCCGAAGGTGCATTGGGATAGCGAAAGATGCCTTCCAAAAGCTAAGCAAAGTATTAAGAAACAGGAAAATCTCTGGTAAGTGTTTTAACAGAAGACGGAAAGTACGACACTGAAATCCGAAGGAGCATTGGGATAGCGAAAGATGCCTTCCAAAAGCTAAGCAAAGTATTAAGAAACAGTAAAATCTCAGGGAAGTGTTTTAACAGAAGACGGAAAGTACGACATTGAAATCCGAAGGAGCATTGGCATAGCGAAAGATGCCTTCCAAAAGCTAAGCAAAGTATTAAGAAACAGTAAAATCTCTGGGAAGTGTTTTAACAGAGGACGGAAAGTACGACATTGAAATCCGAAGGAGCATTGGGATAGCGAAAGATGCCTTCCAAAAGCTAAGCAAAGTATTAAGAAACAGTAAAATCTCTGGGAAGTGTTTTAACTGAAGACGGAAAGTACGATATTGAAATCCGGAGGTGCATTGGAATAGCGAAAGATGCCTTCCAAAAGCTAAGCAAAGTATTAAGAAACAGGAAAATCTCTGGGAAGTGTTTTAACAGAAGACGGAAAGTGCGATATTGAAATCCGAAGGTGCATTGGGATAGCGAAAGATGCCTTCCAAAAGCTGAGCAAAGTATTAAGAAACAGGAAAATCTCTGGGAAGTGTTTTAACAGAAGACGGAAAGTACGACATTGAAATCCGAAGGTGCATTGGGATAGCGAAAGATGCCTTCCAAAAGCTAAGCAAAGTATTAAGAAACAGGAAAATCTCTGGGAAGTGTTTTAACAGAAGACGGAAAGTGCGATATTGAAATCCGAAGGTGCATTGGGATAGCGAAAGATGCCTTCCAAAAGCTAAGCAAAGTATTAGGAAACAGGAAAATCTCTGGGAAGTGTTTTAACAGAGGACGGAAAGTACGACATTGAAATCCGAAGGAGCATTGGGATAGCGAAAGATGCCTCCCAAAAGCTAAGCAATATATTAAGAAACAGTAAAATCTCTGGGAAGTGTTTTAACTGAAGACGGAAAGTACGACATTGAAATCCGAAGGTGCATTGGAATAGCGAAAGATGCCTTCCAAAAGCTAAGATAAGTATTAAGAAACAGGAAAATCTCTGGGAAGTGTTTTAACAGAAGACGGAAAGTGCGATATTGAAATCCGAAGGTGCATTGGGATAGCGAAAGATGCCTTCCAAAAGCTAAGCAAAGTATTAAGAAACAGGAAAATCTCTGGGAAGTGTTTTAACAGAAGACGGAAAGTACGACACTGAAATCCGAAGGAGCATTGGGATAGCGAAAGATGCCTTCCAAAAGCTAAGCAAAGTATTAAGAAACAGTAAAATCTCTGGGAAGTGCTTTAACAGAAGACGGAAAGTGCGACATTGAAATCCGAAGGTGCATTGGGATAGCGAAAGATGCCTTCCAAAAGCTAAGCAAAGTATTAAGAAACAGTAAAATCTCTGGGAAGTGTTTTAACAGAGGACGCAAAGTGTGACACGGAAATCCAAAAGGAGTAATGGGATAGCGAAAGATGTCTTCCAAAATCTAAGCAAAATATCTGGGAAGTGTTTTAACAGAAGACGTAAAGTTTGACACGGACATTCAAAGAAGTATTGGGATAGCGAAAGATGCTTTCCAAAAGCTAAGCAAGGTATTAAGGAACACTAAAATCTCTGGGAAGTGTTTTAACAGAAGACGGAAAGTACGACATTGAAATCCGAAGGTGCATTGGGATAGCGAAAGATGCCTTCCAAAAGCTAAGCAAAGTATTAAGAAACAGTAAAATCTCTGGGAAGTGCTTTAACAGAAGACGGAAAGTGCGACATTGAAATCCGAAGGTGCATTGGGATAGCGAAAGATGCCTTCCAAAAGCTAAGCAAAGTATTAAGAAACAGGAAAATCTCTGGGAAGTGTTTTAACAGAGGACGGAAAGTACGACATTGAAATCCGAAGGAGCATTGGGATAGCGAAAGATGCCTTCCAAAAGCTAAGCAATATCGTAAAAAAAAGTAAAATCTCTGGGAAGTGTTTTAACTGAAGACGGAAAGTACGACATTGAAATCCGAAGGTGCATTGGAATAGCGAAAGATGCCTTCCAAAAGCTAAGATAAGTATTAAGAAACAGGAAAATCTCTGGGAAGTGTTTTAACAGAAGACGGAAAGTGAGATATTGAAATCCGAAGGTGCATTGGGATAGCGAAAGATGCCTTCCAAAAGCTAAGCAAAGTATTAAGAAACAGTAAAATCTCTGGGAAGTGTTTTAACAGAAGACGGAAAGTACGACATTGAAATCCGAAGGAGCATTGGGATAGCAAAAGATGCCTTCCAAAAGCTAAGCAAAGTATTAAGAAACAGTAAAATCTCTGGGAAGTGTTTTAACAGAAGACGCAAAGTGTGACACGGAAATCCAAAACGGTATTGGGATAGCGAAAGATGCCTTCCAAAAGCTAAGCAAAGTATTAAGAAACAGTAAAATCTCTGGGAAGTATTTTAACAGAAGACGGAAAGTACGACATTGAAATCCGAAGGTGCATTGGGATAGCGAAAGATGCCTTCCAAAAGCTAAGCAAAGTATTAAGAAACAGGAAAATCTCTGGTAAGTGTTTTAACAGAAGACGGAAAGTACGACACTGAAATCCGAAGGAGCATTGGGATAGCGAAAGATGCCTTCCAAAAGCTAAGCAAAGTATTAAGAAACAGTAAAATCTCAGGGAAGTGTTTTAACAGAAGACGGAAAGTACGACATTGAAATCCGAAGGAGCATTGGCATAGCGAAAGATGCCTTCCAAAAGCTAAGCAAAGTATTAAAAAACAGTAAAATCTCTGGGAAGTGTTTTAACAGAGGACGGAAAGTACGACATTGAAATCCGAAGGAGCATTGGGATAGCGAAAGATGCCTTCCAAAAGCTAAGCAAAGTATTAAGAAACAGGAAAATCTCTGGGAAGTGTTTTAACAGAAGACGGAAAGTGCGATATTGAAATCCGAAGGTGCATTGGGATAGCGAAAGATGCCTTCCAAAAGCTAAGCAAAGTATTAAGAAACAGTAAAATCTCTGGGAAGTGTTTTAACAGAAGACGGAAAGTACGACATTGAAATCCGAAGGAGCATTGGGATAGCGAAAGATGCCTTCCAAAAGCTAAGATAAGTATTAAGAAACAGGAAAATCTCTGGGAAGTGTTTTAACAGAAGACGGAAAGTACGACATTGAAATCCTAAGGAGCATTGGGATAGCGAAAGATGCCTTCCAAAAGCTAAGCAAAGTATTAAGAAACAGTAAAATCTCTGGGAAGTGCTTTAACAGAAGACGGAAAGGGCGACATTGAAATCCGAAGGTGCATTGGGATAGCGAAAGATGCCTTCCAAAAGCTAAGCAAAGTATTAAGAAACAGGAAAATCTCTGGGAAGTGTTTTAACAGAGGACGGAAAGTACGACATTGAAATCCGAAGGAGCATTGGGATAGCGAAAGATGACTTCCAAAAGCTAAGCAATATATTAAGAAACAGTAAAATCTCTGGGAAGTGTTTTAACAGAGGACGCAAAGTGTGACACGGAAATCCAAAAGGAGTAATGGGATAGCGAAAGATGTCTTCCAAAATCTAAGCAAAATATCTGGGAAGTGTTTTAACAGAAGACGTAAAGTTTGACACGGACATTCAAAGAAGTATTGGGATAGCGAAAGATGCTTTCCAAAAGCTAAGCAAGGTATTAAGGAACACTAAAGTCTCTGGGAAGTGTTTTAACAGAGGACGCAAAGTTTGACACAGAAATCCAATGAAGTATTGGGATTGCGTAAGGTGACTTCCAAAAGCTAAGCAAAATATTAAGAAACAGTAAAATATCTGGGAAGTGTTTTAACAGAGGACGCGAAGTGTAACACGGAAATCCAAAAGGGCATTGGGATAGCGAAAGATGTCTTCCAAAAGCTAAGCAAAATATTAAGAAACACTAAAATATCTGGGAAGTGTTTTAACAGAGGACGGAAAGTGTGAAACGGAAATTCAAAGGGGTGTTGGGAAAGCGAAAGATGACTTCCAAAAGCTAAGCAAAGTATTAAGAAACACTAAATACTCTGGGAAGTGTTTTAACAGAGGGTGCAAAGTGTGACACGGAAATCCAAAGGAGTAATGGGACAGTGTAAGGTGACTTCCAAAAGCTAAGCAAAGTATTAAGAAACATTAAAATATCTGGGAAGTGTTTTAACAGAGGACGCAAAGTGTGACGCGGAAATCCAAAGAAGTATTGGGATAGCGACAGACCCCTTCAAATAGCCAAGCAGAGTCCTATGAAATAGAAAAACGTCGCTAGAAACAAGATAAAGGGTACAAAACCTGTCCTTTTATGTGGTAGTGAGTGCTAGACAATCTCTTCAAAGATGAAGAAGTGACTTGAAGCAACAGAAATGTGGTTCTATAAGAAGATCCTGGGCATACCATGGGCCGGTTATGTGAGACACGATGAAGTCTTAGAGAACATGGAAATGAAAAGAAACTTATACTCAACAGGAAGAGATAGTTGAAATTGCTATGGCACATAATGAGGAAAGAGGGCTTTGAAAATCTGATACTCACAGGAGAGATTGAAGTCTAGCGAGACAGAAGAAAACGATGCATAGAATAGTTAGTGAGCTTGAGTAAATGGATGACTGAACAGTGTTTAGGTGAGATGACAAAAAGACAAAAATTAAGAGCTACAAAGGACAGGAAGTTGTGGAGCGCTATGATTATTCACAGGACATATTGAAGGCAAGAGGGACATACGAAAGCAAGTTATAACGTATCTAATGAGCTTGTGTAAATTGATGGCTGAAAAGGACTTAGGAGGGATAACAGAAAGACAAAATTTACTAAGAGCTACTTAGGAAATTATGGAGAGCCATGATCTCTACTGTTATGAAGAGATAAGGCACAAAGAAGAAGAAAAAAAAAGTAGATGAAAAACGAGATACGCAAAACTCCAGAATGAAAAGTTAAAAACAGACGACAATTTGGTAGCAGAAAGTGTTATCAATTAATTGTCTTCATTGCGCATGCGTGCGCTATATGTGGCAAAGGGTGGTAAATTCTTTCCCTGCCTGTCTAAGTCATGCGTGTAGCACTTTAAAAACGGGTCGAATCCTATGACCCTCGTCTTCATTCTTATCACCACCCTTATCATTGCTGTCACCAGCAGCAGCAGCAGGCGGAGTAAACGCTTTGACTGTTGGGGTCCAGGTTAAGAATCAAACAAACGTGGCGGCATCAACACTTCCGGCATATTGCTCATCACGTGATCTAGATTTCCTTTAACATTCGCGAGCATTCAAGAGAGCCGCGACGGGAGATCTAGAGCCGGGGTGGTTACGAAACGCTACGGCCATTACCCACAGGCACGCCCCCATTTTAAGAGTTGGGATAAGAAACGAATATGATGGGAGTTTCGTCGGTCCTGAACGATTCGTCACTTTTATAGATGAAAGGGTATCGATTTTTAGTTTCGGAGTTTTTCATTGCCATCTCACTTCAAGAAGTATGCGACCGTGGTTCTCCACAAATTCCTTTTCTTCATTGTCCGTGAAGTGCTATACATTCTCTGGAAGGAGAGTGGACTATTTTCCCGTTTTCTTGTCTATGGTTTGAAATTCAGAGTTTTTCTTCCAAAAGCTAAGCAAAGTATTATTCCCACTCAAGTCTAGAACAACCAGTCTACTTTGCTACTTTATTGATAGCTCCTAGGTGAAGATATAGATTCACATCTTTACCAAGAACAATAGCGCGGACGGGAATGCTACAGACTAGCCCGGAATTTGAACCCAGTCCGCCGGTTTCCATGACACAACCTGCACATTCTTTTCGGAGTTTAGAAATCAGATGAAGGAATTTTCATCTTATTTGAAATATTTAGTAATTTCATATAAATCTTTTTTTAATCATTTTATCCCAAGTAAGGCGATAAAGCCACTAAGACGCATGGGGGGGGTTACTGGGAGTTAAAGAGAAGGAGAAGCCTGAGAATGGGGAAGATCGAGGAAAAAGAAAAAAAGGAACAGGGTTTCAAGAAGATAGAAGATATAGATTGGCATTGTATTTAAATTTTTGAGATATGTTATGCAATGGATTAATTCCGACAATTTTAATATATTTTCTTTTATACGTTATATATATATATATATATATATATATATATATAATTTATTTAAGTAAATGCTCTGTTTTTTAATTAAACAATATTAATTATATGTATCGACCTGAATATTCGAGAAATTTCGTAGAAAATATATATTTCTCCGACAGCACTTCAGATCAAATGATCAGTCTCATAAGGGTTACAGGTTCGAATCCTGTCAGTGAGTCGCATATTTTCTGTCAAATTTCTAGAACATTCAGGTCGGTAAATGTAATTAATACTGTTTAATTAAAAGACACAGCATTACTTAAATAAATTATATCTATAAAAATAATGTATAAACGGAATATCTATCTATCTATCTATCTATATATTTTAGAATTGGACATAGTCCGACAATTTATTTAAAGACATTTATATTATGTTTAACGTTCTTTTTATAGGTACAAGTATTTAAGCAAATGCTCTGTTTATAATAAACAGTATTAAATAACATTTACCGGCCTGAATGTCCGAGAAATTTTCATAGAAAATTTTCGCTCTCCGACACGAATCGAACCTGTATCCTATACGGAACCATCATTTCGCGTGATGTGCCTTAACCTTTCTATGAAAATTTCTCGGACATTCAGGCCGGTAAATGTTATTTAATACTGTTTATTATAAACAGAGCATTTGCTTAAATACTTGTATCTATAAAAAGAACGTTAAACATAATATATATAAATGTCTTTAAATAAATTGTCGGACTATGTCCAATTCTAAAATATATGACGTCATTTGTTTACATTTGATACGCTAGAGCAGATATGAATAGAAGAGATTCATGGAAGATTTAAGTTTAAAGATAGTAAAATCGACCTTGCTAACCAGACGCTGCTCTGTGGCCGAAAGGCACATCACGCGAAATGATGGTTCCGTATAGGATACAGGTTCGATTCCTGTCGGAGAGCGAAAATTTTCTATGAAAATTTCTCGGACATTCAGGCCGGTAAATGTTATTTAATACTGTTTATTATAAAACAGAGCATTTGCTTAAATACTTGTATCTATAAAAAGAACGTTAAACATAATATAAATGTCTTTAAATAAACTAACTAACTAACTAACTAACTATCTATCTATCTATCTCAGCCTGTTATAATATCTATCGATCTATCTATCTAAATATTAAAATAATGAGAAAGAACCGTAAGATTCGTAACCCGGTGTTCTTAGTAATTATTTTTATTTTTGAAAAACAGTAATCGATACAATTCAGTATAGCCTAATCATTATAAATTATCGCTATGCGACAGAACCATATTTTTAAAGTAGTAAATTTATGACATATATTTCCTAATAGCAATAGTTGTATTCCTCAACAATCAACTTTCGTAAATAATTATATAGGCCACACTACAACATGTTTAACACGCAGACTAACTTGACACCCTTCTGACAATAGCTCAATTAGATATCATTTAAATATTCATGGAGACCTACCGGACTCTATTCGGAACATACTCGTCGACAACGCTAATATAATAGCATCATCCACATGCAAAAAAAGGCTAAAAATAATGGAAGTCTTATTAATAAAAACAAACAAACCAGCACTTAATAATATTAACTTTGAACATGGACATAATATCTTGACCGTGTTTTGAAACAAAAAATGAAACATTTTATAAAACATACATATAACAAACTATTAACAGTTAAAATATAATCCTTGAAAATGGGTAAATGCAAGCGCTCGGATAAAAAGAACATTCAGACAGTTTTTATATAATTTGTCATCTGAAAAGAAAAACATTATCAGATCGCATGAGAAATTATATAAAAGACTAAATAAAAGCACCTTGTCAGTCGATTTTAATGAAATGTTAATGAAAGAAGTGTTGCTGCCTAAATACGCAAATATATATATATATATATATATATATATATATATATATGTGTATGTGTATATATTATGAAAAGGACGAAGTCCGACAATTATTTTAAGATATTTTTATGTTTATACATTCTTTTCATAGATACAAATATTTAAGTAAATGCTCCTGTTTTTATAATAAACAGTATTAAACAAAATTTACCTAAATGTTCGAGAAATTTTCATAGAAAATATTCGTCCTGCGAGAGGATTCGAACCTGTATCCTATACGGAATCGTCATATAGCTTAACGTGCCCTTAACCGATTTGGCCACAGTGGAGCGCTCGGTTAGCAAAGTCGATTTTACTGTCTTTAAACTACAATCTTCCATGATTCTCTCACGTACATTCATATCTGATCATGGTGTAACAAATGTAAACAAATGACGTCACACATTATGAAATGGACAAAGTCCAACAATTATTTTAAGACATTTTTATGTTTATACATTCTTTTTATAGATACAAATATTTAAGTAAATGCTCTGTTTTATAATAAACAGTATTAAACAACATTTACCGGCCTGAATGTCCGAAATATTTTCACAGAAAATATTCGTCCTCCGACAGGAATCGAACCTGTATCCTATACGGAACCGTCATATTGCCTGACATACATTAACCCTTTTCTTTTTATAGATCCAGTCTATATAACGGTTCCGTATAGGATACAAGTTCGATTCCTGTTGGAGGACGAATATTTTCTATGAAAATTTCTCGGACATTCAGGCCGGTAAATATTACTAATATTGTTTATTATAAAACAGAGCATTTACTTAAATATTTGTATCTATAAAAAGAATGTATAAACATAAAAATGTCTTAATATATATATATATATATATATATATATATATATATATATATATATATAATTATCAGTTTATATTTAAACGTATGAATATATGTATATTTTCAAGAGAACCATATTTTTAAATTAGTAAGTTTATAACATACATATATATATATATATATATATATATATATATATATATATATATATATATATATATATATATATATATATATATATATATATATATATATATGATAATCGGTCTATATTTAAACGTATGAATATATGTATATATACAAGAGAATGACACGCCAAAATAATACCTTCGCTTTAATTTCGCGGTAAAGTTCAACAAACAGCGGATTGGGGGCGGGGGCATAGGATCCATTGTCTAAAGGAATTTTTTTTAAATAATAAAAGACTTAATAGAAAATAAAACAAGCCAAAACTTGAAAAAAAATTACAATCGCAAAGGATTTATCTAAACTCAATAACAAATTTGTTGTAGCTAAATTTAAAATAGTAAAATTCTTAATCAACAACCCAAAATTTGAAGGAGAATTTTCCTCTATCAACTATAAGGATTGCCAGAAAGAATATATTGGAGAAACCTGAAGAAATTTATACAAACAACTATATGAACACAAAAGAGACATCAAAACAAGACAAAATGCATTGGGTGTTCACCGTAAGGAAACTGACCACAATTTTGATATAAAATTGCTGCTCTTATTTAAATGAAAATAATTTACTGAGATGAAAATGTCTAGAAAGTATTTTAATCGCTAGTTCAGCCATAGTAGAAATGTGTTCTGCTTCTTATAGCGTATCATCATTCTTAGCAGATCCTCTGTTATCACAATGTGCGATATTTAAAAATGATGGAAATATGAATAAAAATAGTTGAATTTGGCTAGATTAAAAAACACACAAAACGCATTGGGTGTTCACTGTTAGGAAACTGGCCAAAAATCTGACAAAAAAAATGCTACTCTAATTAAAAGAGAAAATAATTCATAGGACGAAAATGTCTACAAAAGTGATTTATCGCTAGTTCAGCGACAATACATTTACGCTTAGGTTCTTACAAGGTTTCAACAATCAGATTTTCTGTTATCCCAATGTGAGGTACTTTATATCAAAGATGATGGAAAGGAAAAGAATAAAGAGGAATTTGGCTAGATTGCAAAAAAAAAATTCTTTCAAAAATTCTGAAACTCCCAGCATCTCTCGCTAATGCGCATTTGTCGTCACAATAACGTCAACAAACCCAGTCTGATGAAGTCCTGACTGTGGATGAAACTCGTCACAAGTATTCCATTTTTTCTTACAATATATATATATATTAAAATAAAGAGAAAAAAATCAGTAAGATTCATTATCCAGTGTTCTTATTAATTATTTTTTATTTAAAAAAACGACAGTCCTCAATAAAATTCTGCAGAGCATAATATTATATTTAACGGCAAAACAAAAATACCGAAAAACTTTTGTCATTGAAAAAAAAACAAAAAAAAAAACAGATGACATGCGATAAATGGATGTTCATTTGTTGAACAGGCAACACGACTCTACCTTAACGTAACCTCCTTTCGAAAATAACTCATATTTTGATACAGTAGTTGCCAGTGAAGATGAATACCCTACCAACCCTTGTCAAATGATTGAATTTCCCCGTATGCTTAGAAACTAATATTAAGAATGCATGTGCTTATAAAACTCAGTAAATTTCAAAATAAGTTATTCCAAAATTCGCTTGAAAATGAAACAGTACAAGGAATTTTAATTTAATTCTTGCTGTGACCCAAATAAATGGTTAAAGAAATATCAAACCAAGTGTTACAGATATATCATATATTAAACAGTAAGTACAACAGAAGAGTATTATACGACTAGTGAGTGTATGTCGGATGAGCCAGAGTTCAATCTATTCGATTATTCCCCAACGCCTTCTCTCCTACTAATCTTATAGTAGGCGCAAGAGTCCAAAACAGACTCTTTAGAGGGAGGACACTACAACAATTCTATAATTAAATTTGAAGTTTTTAGTTTCTATTTTTGAAATATGGTAATTCCTGTGTAGCGATGGAACCATATTTTTAAAATAGTAAATTTATAATATATATATATATATATATATATATATATATATATATATGTATATAAATTATGAAAACTAACCTTTGTTAGTAAGACAGGACAGCCCGAAGACTACAAAGCTACGTATGCCTCCTACTGATCAAAAACTTTGTCACACAGCGTGCTACACACACTCACCGAGTCGGGAGTCGTAAAAGAAACAAGTTGATTACGAGTACTTAAAAGATTTTGGGGTTAAAAAAAAACTCTTATTTGAATTAGTAAAATTTCAAGCAGCAAAATTGCAAGTCACGACTTGTGACAGTACAGCTGTCGACGTAGCTAGTTTTACTTGGTAAGGTTTTCAGGCACGATGGGAGCGACCACTCCAGTTTGCTTCCTGATAAAGTGACCATGGTGAGATTCGAACCCGGGTCTCATGATCAGAAAGCGCATGTTCAAACCACTCGGCCACGTGCGCATCCATGTTTGATTAATACACAGAATATAATAAAATTATATCAAACTGAAAAATTGTATAGATTAATTTACATCTTGTAATGTATTACCGGGTATGTCTAGTTAGCACATTTCCCCGAACGTCCTGGGTAAGATGATAAACTACATCCGGCAGCAATGTCTCTGGTTGAGAGATTAGAGGATTTGAGAAGCGTGGAAGCACCTCTTAATTGTTGTTGCTTCCAGGTTCTTTCTGACCTGTGGTGGAGGCACCTGTTAGTGTCCCAGCTATAGGCAAATATTTGACCCCTAAACTGAGGTCAAAACACTATGAAAGTATAAAAAATTTTATAGTAAAAATACCAGCAATACATTTTCATAGTAAAATATTACCAACAATACATTTTTGTGACAAAAAACAAATTACCAACAATACATTTGTCAAAGAAATTACTAAGACTTCCAAGATAATTAAATTCCGGTATTAAATAACGAGTTAATATGCCACTAAACAAACAAACAAAAAAAACTTTCCCCGAAAATTCGAAAATAATTTTTGATACAGAAATTAGAAAAATTCATTAACTGATTCGTATTTTTTTTATGGCTTACCAGTCCTTATTGAAAGCAAGAAAATAATTTTAGATTGTAAGAAAATTATTTAGAGATAAAAAAGAAAATCCCATTCACCGTTTCCGCCCCTTGACTCGGGTTCCGGTTCACTACTTCTGCTACCGAAACCATTGATGCAGATCACATACAAGTTCTTGTCGAATTTTGCTGCCTATTGTTCTTCCATGACGAACGCAGTTTCAAAAGTTGGAAGAAAGTTGAGAAAAGTTTAGTTCGAATATCTGGGAAACAAAAACAATGCATCTAACAACCTGAAGATTTCAGACTTCTTTATTGTTTAAGAAACTGAAGCCCTGAAGATTTAACTCATATTTTCCAGATGGTTCCTTTTTTTCCTTAACGGAAGAAAAAGTTTTTTTTTTTATGAAGAATTCATTGAAACAAGTCTAAACTTAATTTCTTATCCCTGGAAAGATTGTACAAACATATTTATTTATAACTTGTCAGTGTATGGATTTGAATCCATTACAGATAACAAAAGAAAGAACTTCTTTCCATTTCTATTAAGTAAAGATATACTAAACGTCTTGTAGCGCCCAAGGATGTATCGTCTCTCGACATCCTCGCAAGAACACTGTGATTAAGGAATACAAAATCAATATGGATATTTATAAAAATTTACACAAAGACCACATTCTCATTATTTACATTATTCGGACAGATATCCTCATCTTCAGTGTCATATTCACAACGTTTCGGCCGTTGTATGCTCCGACCGTCTTCAGATGATTGGAATTTCGTGAGTTCAAATACCAGGCCACAGAAGTGGGGAACCAAAACTTGAAGAGTTGAGTTAAACGGAAATAACTGAGATATCTGGAAGAGGCATGGCACGTGGAACTAGAACGATCTACCCCAGCGGACGAAATAAGGTGTTCGGCAATGAAGATGAGAATAATAGTCCGATTAATGTAAATAATGCAAGTAATCATGATATCTCATCTCAGAGATATAGAAGCCGAAACGCTGTGATTATGGCAATGAAGATGAGGATAACAGTCCGAATAATGTAAATAATGTAAGTAATCATAATTCCTCATCTCAGAGATATAGACAGATAAAGACCAAATTCGTCTTTTTGTGCAAAAATATACAAATTTTAACACCCCCATCCAATCTAAGTTCTTGTGCTAAACATAAAACCTCGTTGGTAGGAATAGAATGGGAAAACAGAACTCGTGCTTCTTTTTTCCTTCAGGTCAAAATGGGCGCAAATCACAAAATGAATCTCAAGCATTGCGTAAAATTTTAAACGAAAATCTTTGAATACACAAGTAAAGTAAAAAAACGTCCCAATACAAAGTTTACACAAAAAATTTCTTTTGTCTGCCTATCACTTTTTTTTTTTGAGCGTATCACCCCAAGCAAGGCTGGAGGCCACTAACACGCAAGGGGTTAAAGAAGGGTTGGAGGAAGAGTAGATAGGAGTGGTAAAGGAGAGGATGTGGTAAAAGAGAAAGACAGTGGGTCGATCAATGCAAGGGGGTTACAGAAGATTTAGAGCGAGAGCAGATAGGAATGAAAGGGGAAAGGATGTGGAGAAGGGAAGTGGATAGATCAAGGCAACTGGAGATGTCGATTGACGCTACACTTAAACCGTTGGAGATTGTATTTGTCAGGGAAACAGTAATAGGGAAGGGAGTTCCATAGGCGAGATGTGCGAGACATGAAGCTATTGGAGTAGAAGAGACCTCTACATCTAACAGTTTCCACGGTGTCGGGGTGGGAGCGGGATGCCAGCCTTGTGGGGCGTTTAAATTCACGAGGCCTGGGGACAAGCGAAAGTAACTCCTCGGAGCAATTACCGTGAAAGTACTTGTAAAAAAGGCAGAGCGAGGCAACATCGCGTCTGTGAGAGAGCGACTGCAGACGAGATGACAGATCAGGGCCAATCACGTTGCCTATCCGTCTCTGGATCTTATCAAGAACCCTGAGGCAAACAGCAGAGGCCCCAGACCATATATGTCAGCAATACTCCATGCAAGGGCGAATGTTTGATTTATGAACTTGAAGGATCGATTCCGGTGAGAAAAATTTCCTGTTCGGTACAGAGAACCAACTTTCCTTGCGGTGGCTGATGCAACTGACTCGATGTATTTGTTCCATCTCAGATCAGCAGACAGCGTGAGACCGAGCAGCCGCAGAGAGGAGCTCTCGAGAAGTTGGTCTTCAGACATTCTAATGGGATGCAGGGATGGATCCTTGTGGTGGTTAATAGAGAGCAGTTTTGTTTTAGAGGCGTTAAAGTTAACCATCCATTTCTCACCCCAGTTCACAACCGATTGGAGGTCCTTTTCAATTTGAGCTACCAGGTTAACTTTGTCCGTCTCACTAGATTTGTGTTTGAGGCAGGAATAAATAGTGGTGTCGTCAGCGTTGATGTCATCTTGGGAGTCTATGGCGTCAGTAAGGTCATTTACAAATATGAGGAACAGAGTAGGGCCTAGGATGGAGCCTTGAGGTACACCTGCGTTAGTGGGATAGGAGCTGGAGATGAATCCACTGAGAACAACCTTCAAATCCCGGTTTGACAGGAATGATTGTATTAGGTCAAACAATCGACCTGTGATACCATAACCCTGGAGCTTGCGAAGAAGGCCGGCATGCCAAACTCTATCGAATGCTTTGGAGATATCAAGGGCTACGGCACGAGCTTCACCATTATTATGGATAGCTTGGTAGACAAATTCAGTGATGGCCGTAAGCACATCGGCAGTAGATCGGGCAAAGCGGAAACCATACTGCTTGTCTGAGAGCAGATTGTGGGATATCAGGTGATTAATCACTTCGGCGTTGATAATGGCCTCGAAGACTTTGCTGAAGAGGGGTAGGAGACTGATAGGACGGTAATTGGAAGGGTCGGAGGGGTCACCAGAGTTCTTAAAGACAGGAACAATGGTTGAGGACTTCCAGCAGTCAGGAAAACAGGACTCCTTGAGGCAGCGGTTGTACAATTTAGAGAGGGCAGGCGCCAGTTCAGGTGCGCATTTCTTCAGGACAATGGCTGGTATTTCGTCACCACCAGTAGCCTTGTGGTGGTCTAAGTTAGAAATAATGTCCAATACCGACAACGGGGTTATGTGCAATCCGTCCAGGAGGGCCTCAGTTCTGGGAGGGAAATCGGGCAAGGGTACCCCGGAAGAATCTAGCGTAGAATTGGAAGAAAACTTCCGAGCGAAGCATTCGGCCTTGTCGGCAGAGATGGTCAGGACCTCAAACTGATTGAACAGGGGAGGAATGGAGGGTTTGTTATTGTTCAAGAACGCTCTTGCAAAGGCGCCAATAATCTTTGGAACCAAATTTGCGGGATGCAATACGTTCCTTCATCCGAGCAGCAAATAGTGACTTGGCATCGTCGAGGATACGCTTACACTCGTTAAAAGATAAAACAATAGGTTACAGTTTCGTTAAAGACATGGATTCAATGACAAAAAAATACATAATTTTAAAATGAAAAAATGTGATAAACTCTGAGGAAGGACAAAATTGCACAAGGCAGAAACTACAAAGCGCGCCCACCTATTTTCTTCAACTGAATACTGAATAGGAACGTCTCAGGTCGAAGGGGTTTCGTGTTTTCCACGAGTTGTCGTCTCGACGTCTTTAATGGAAACTTAAACTTGAATGTTCCTTTCGTTTTTCTTCTTCGGAAGATTCAGAAATGAATTTTCCCGTCCTGGGGGTTTAATCTATTTAATCTGTGGGCTCTTTCTTTCCCCTTTAAGAACCTTTCGGCTAGACTAATCTTCCGTCCTTCAAACGTAGGCGCTAAAGCTTCTTCCTCGATGGTTAATTGCTTTTTAACCTTATCCGCTAATAGCAGTCCTTTTTATTGAACAATAGAAGGTCACAACGACTTTCACGAGGGCTTGAGAGCTCGTTTAGCATTGTCCAGTAAATATGAAAACTTATTTCTCCATAAATTCAAAAAAATGAATCTGCAACAACCCACAAATGATTTTGACAGCCTTTGTATGCTCCGGCCTTCTTCAGGCGATTGGAATTTCGAACCGAAACTTTTATTTTACAGAAGAAAATTGCAATATGAGCACTGGTAAAAAAGGTTGCTGAGACATTAGTCTTATAAGTTCCAAAATTTCATAAAAAGATGCCCAGTGAATGAAGAGGTTGGATAGATCAAGTGACTAGACCCAAAGAGTTGTGAGTTCAATACCAGGCCACAGCAGTGGTGACCCAAAAAACTTGGAGAGCTGAGTTAAAGGAAAATAACTGAGATATCTGGAAGAGGCAAGGAACAATCTACTCCGGACGAATTAGAGGGTTCGCTTCGAAATTTCAATCATCTTAAGAAGACCGTAGCATACAAGGTACGAAACATTGTGAATATGGCAATGAAGATAATGATAAAAATCCGAATAATGTAATAAAAATAATCATAATAAGTCTTCTCAGAGATCCAATAACCTGAAAAAGGCCGGAGCGTACAACAGCCGAAACGTGAATATGGCAGTGAACATGAGGATAATAGTCCGAATAATGTAAATAATGTAAATAATCATAATATCTTATCGCAGAGATATAGACAGGCCCTGATGAAGGCCGGAGAGTATAACGGCGAAACGTTGTAAATATGGCAATGAAGATGACGATAACAGTCCGAATAATGTAAATAATACAAGAAATCTTAATACCTCATCTCAGAGATATAGACAGATTTATCTTTACAACCCGTCTGACTTTAAAAATACATCCTTCTCAAGGATACGTGTGAAAAAAAGCAACCTAGACGATTAAACAGTTATTTATTACAAACACAGAGTCATAAAAAATAAACTTTTTATATATTCAGATTTCTTAAACTTGTATTGCAGAACAACATTCCTTTTAAAATGCGAGCAATACAAAGCATATAAAATATTGATTTTCTAAGCACAGCTTAGATGTGGCACAAGGCCGAAAGTATGGGGCCCGGAGTGAGGATCGAACTCACTATTCAGTCTAACCATTACACCACATGCCGGTAGAATAAATAATACTACATGAAATATTTTCATCAACAGCATTCAAGAAGAAAAGTTAAAATGCAGGTATTAAATAAAATTCTTGTATACTTTACCATTCACTCTTGGTTGATTATTCATTTCACTGATCCAGAACAATCCAAATGTGCAAACTCCACTCGTTCTGGGGTTCCCTTAGTGACGGGTTGTGAAGAAAAGGAAAGAGGAAGAGAGAGGGGGTACTTACGGACAGGTTGCTTCAGCCTCGAGGGAATTGTACCCAGCTAAACTAGAAGCAAGTGAGCAATTGATACTTATGGTCTTGGTAGGAAGAGGATTGTGGGAAGCGGTTAGCCTCCTTATAAAAATCGTCCTCCGTACTCTCACAATACCTTTTTTTTCTACCAGCCGACGCGTGATTGGTTAATTGTCGTGCTGAAAGATTATTACTTTTTTTTCTTCTCAGTTACTAGACCTAGTTGGAGCGGCTCGCAAGAGGAAGACTCCTTTTGCAATCCTTACCAGGCTATTGCTGCTCTCTTCTGGGTTTACACCTCTTTTACTGCGTCGAAGGTTATTTTTTTTCTCGACAGGGCTCAATTAATAAACTGCTGTATACCTTCTCTCTCTCTCGTCTTCTCACGGTCGCTGATCGCTGGTTGTATTTTTAGTTCGGCAACAAATGAGAGAACTTCAACAAAAGGATTTTAAAGTTCTTTTAGTTTATTAAATTCTTATCTAGCCAGTGGGGTCGCTCTATCACTCGCACTTGGGAGAAGTTCCGAGACACGAAATAACGAGGTGCAGAATTAATTTCAACTTAACCCACCGCGACGCGAATGAGTCCCAACTATTATTGTCAATAACTCTAAAACAATGGATTTTAATAATATTTCTTTGTTATTTTCGAATTAAGCATGTATATTTACACCTATATGGAACAATTTCGGAATTTTTTATTAGAAACTGAGTGAGGGGCCTGAACTGCAAATTACCCTTTTGAGGTTCCGAGTTGAAATTAGTTCTGCCACCCGAAATAACACGTCTACACTGCATGACGTGTAAAAGTTAACTCACTGGAATCAGTTTCTAACTTGAACATTTTCCACTAATGAAAAACGACTTCCTCTGTTTTCCTGTATCTGACCTCAAAGGTTAAAATGAGGAAGTCAGGGGAGAATACAATTCTCTCAAAAATAATAGTCTGCTAGGCTATTATTTAACACATATAAAGCCCATGTTCAAATAAGACTGTCTCTTGAACGTTGTCTATTATCTATCTATTGTTATGATACTATTTCATCTACAAGTATATGAAGCAGTTACAGATTACATTGCACAATCAGGAAACATTCCCTCAACTACTAAATTAACATCAAAATGTTCGAATAACTCGTAAGACAATCATTTTCGAAATTAACTGTGCATGAAAACCATTTACAAGTGTAAACTACACAAGTGGCTAAGAACCATGTTTCATCTTATAGCATTTTTTTTGCTCCGAAAAACGGCCGTAAAGAAAGGAAGATGAGAGAGGGGATTTTATTTTCTGGTACGAGATAAAATACCGATTTCAATGCTACTAAGCATGTCTTGGTAACGTTTTTATACCCTAAATTCACTCTAAATCAATCAGACTATTGGTTCATTTCCATTCTTAATATTGTAAATATCTTAGTTAAATATATGTAGGACATTGAGATTTTAATAGATAATATGGTAGAACGATAATGACATAGGATGGCTGGACCACGGGGTCGGGGTTCAGCGGGCCTACATCGCAATCGAGTATGACACAAGGTCAGTTTAATGTGGGAATTAATGGTAATACCGTGGAAAAAATTCTCAAGCCCGATTGGCACTTACCTTTTTGGGGACGACTCAGGCGCCGGGCAATAAACCCAGCCCCATCTCAAAGGAGAAGTACTGTCTGGAGGATGCCCCCGTCCTGGGACTTGGGCTTAATATTAATTTCAACTTCCCCGGCAGAAGCGAACTACTCCACCGGGGAATTATAAATGGCGGTAATACGGGGTCGTAGTATACTCAGGGATGTAATCTATTCCCCCTTTTTAGCTTCAGAATTAGAGTTCGCATTGTACGCAAGTCGTACTATACACAAGCAAATGCGGTAGATAGAATTCGGTTGCATATGACATGTGGGAACATTAAGTGTAATCAGAGCTTCACTCGCATTCTGCAGCTTCTTAGAAGCAGACATCATTTGCTATCTTGCCTCTTCTGCAGAAATTCCAAATTCTTTGTCTTGTTTGCAACTTGAAGAAAGAAAAAAAATCCGGAAGCCATTATCTATTAAAAGAAAAGAAAAGTACACAGCAATTAAAAAAGAAATGTAGTAAACTTCCTCATACTCCTTCAATGACTTCAAAGTAGAAATATATAACAAAAATATAAAACGAAGAGGTTATAGTGGTTCCAACGAGAGAAAAGTGTGTATATTAAAAAGAAGAGAGGTACCGCAAACGTTTTTGGTTGTAATGTGGATTTAAAAAAAAAATATTATGCTTTATTTTCCATAATTTTACTACACGTGTTTCTGGTCTCGCGACCGTCTTTAGGTAAAGGGTGGAGATTTCCACATTTTATTAAAAATAATAATTTTTTTTCCTTTATGTTTTTGAATGTTAAATATTCTCTATACGAGACATTCTCTATTTTTGTGTTAGTAATCCGAATGTCTTTCTTGAAATGGCAGTGAAGAGTTCTGCGCGAAGGGTCATAAAACAATTAAGGTTGGTTTGAGAAATGATGAATTAGTTGACGGTATCTTATCTTTTAATGTTTTAGTGACCCCTGTGTATTCTTAGATCTATTTCCATTTTCGTGTGTTTCTGTCAGTACGCGTGTATATATGCGTGTGCATATACCCCCCCAATACATACACTGTTTCACTACGACGAATTATTAAACACATCTGTACATATGCACACATACATAAACTTTATCTTCCCAGACAAAAACACAAAACTATTAAATAAGCTATATAAACAAATTTTTATTACGTTAATAAAAACACCGATCAAAATAAAAATAATAAATAAATAAATATATAAGATAAAAAATAAAAATAAAAATAAATAAAAACAAGCAAAATAATTTGACCCAAATAAATAAACAAATAAACGACTTCCGGTAAAATAGCCGGCATAATAGGCTACCCACAATAACCTATATAAACAAATTTTTACTACGTTAATAAAAACACCGATCAAAATAAAAAATAAAAATAAAATAAATATAAAGGATAAAAAATAAAAATAAATTAAATAAAAACAAGCAAATTAATTTGACACAAATAAGCGACTTCCGGTAAAATATTTGCCAAAATAGACTACCCATAATGCACCACTGACCCGTATATATAAATAGCCTATAAAAATAACAATACTCGTGGCCTGACGATTGCATCTAGCATGAAACAGACTGTCGCCTGTAAGTGTTGACTTCTATGTTCACTTTTATATATATATATATATATATATATATATATATATATATATATATATGTATATATATATATTTCCGAAAAACATGTAAAATTTATAATATATTACAGAAAATGGAAGACCGCAAACCTTGTTGTCACTAATCAAAGTAACACCTTATATCTAAATAATGTAGAGTATCGACTTCACTGCCCAGTACAAATCAATTACTTATATCGGAAAAACTCCCACCTCCTTGAGTAGATGCCTCACATGTCACTTATCAGTCCAAAGTGCTATAAAAACATCTATCAACTCATAATTTACAAGAACCCTTTTAAAAAATTATAATCAAAACACTAGAATTCTATACAAATTAGAATATCACAAACATCTCGCTATTAGAGAGGCCCTGTATATCAAATGTGCCCCTCGTACCATCAACCTCACATTATTTAACAGTAGAAATGGAGGGTTAAAAGTTGTTGTTTTCTTTTAAAATAGAGAGATGCACATGTGAATTCCAGCCGCGCGCAACACGCGATGGCTCGGAATGAACACTCCTATTCAAGACAAAAAAAAATTCCAATGTAACAGTCAAAGCATGAGAAACAAATAACACTAGAGACAAAACAAAATGACCGAAAAGAACTGGCCGAAAGCGCTTGGGACAATGAAAATTATGCACAATGTTTGCACTCCCTTACTCCTACAAAACGAAAATAAATGTAAGGATGCTGGAAAACTTAAAAAAATTAATTAAATCTTCCTTGTCGGCCATATTTAATGAAATATATTTGAAAGAAAGATGGCTGCCCAAATATACATTAATATATATTTTACATATCCACACAAAAGCTTTCATGTTTCAATACTATGATTTTACTTCCTCGGGCTATGGTAGATAACTTGTGATAAAAATGACTTATTAGTTAAATTTAAAAACAAATCTTTATCTCTTTTCGGAAGTTAAAGGGGGACGCATAAGTTCAGAATTAAAAATATATTTGTGGGTATGTCTAGATTAACCAATTAAAAGTCAGATCTTCGCTAACGTAGAAAAAAAAGGTCAGAGGGTGAAGGTGGGTTATTTTTTCATATCAAGAGAAACTGACGCTTGAACATGTCATCCAACGATCGTAGGAAGCATGGCAGCGACAAATGTAATATGGATGTAGCCAAATATAATATTCTGATTTGTTGAAGTAGACATCAAGTTATCAGAAACAAATTAATATATATATATATATATATATATATATATATATATATATATATATATATATATATATATATATATATATATTCAAGAAGCTTCTTAAGGGGGCTAATAGGTAAACTGTTGAACATCTATATACGATACTAATCATACTGAATAGACACACAGGAACACACACACACACACACACACACATATATATATATATATATATATATATTTTAAGACATTTTTATATTTATTGATTCTTTTTATAGATATAGATATTTAAGTAAATGCTCTGTTTTTATAGTAGACAGTATTTATAACATTTACCGGCTTGAATGTCCGAGGATTCGAACCTGTATCCTATACGGAACGGTCATTTAGCCTGACGTGCTCTTAACCGATCGAGCCACGGAGAATCGTTCGGTTAGCAAGGTCGAATTTACTGCCTTTAAACTTCAATCGTCCATGAATCTCTCACGTACATTCATATCTGCTGGTATTAAAATCTATTTTTACATTTTCATGTTGTTTTAACCCCAGTTTGGGAGTTAACTATTTACCCAAACTTTGGACCCTAACAGGTGCTACCACCCTTGGTCAGGGTGGACATGGGAACACCAACAATTAAGAGGTGGATCCATGCTCCTCAAAAGCTCCTGATCAGCGGCCTTGCTGTTGGACGTATTTTATCGTCTTACTCAGGACGCGGATGTTGTTTATCGTCTTACCCAAGACGCGAATATAGTTTATCGTTTTACCCAGGACACCTCATTAGGGGGTCTTACCTCTCTTCAAAGGTGCAGTCGGCTTATTCTGAAGCCCAAGCCTACAAGACGTTTTTTTTTGTTTTTTTTATAACTATTAACTGGAGTTTAATAGAATCGATTTCTGCATTATTAACGGTGATAATCTTGTTGATTTTGGTTTTTAAGTGTTTGGTATTTTATTTCTTTTAAACTTTTAAATTTAGTGTAATCAGCGAGTACTGTTTGAAGATGTCATTCATACTGCTAACTTCTTATTTAGAATGACGCAAATGATACACTTGTCGGAATTTCTAGTTATAATATCGGAGTTGTTTGTGAAATGCTTAAAATAAATGCGTATTTCTTAGAGAACAAGATAGGGCCGTTGCTGATGGGGGTTTTGTGGAATTAACTGATAAGTGATTCAATTTTCAACAGGTCAGCTTGTCCGGAGTGAATAGGGATGAGTGTATCTTCTTTCAAAATTTCAATTCCATTTCGTTTTAATAATTGGCACTATTTAAACAAAGTGCTTTACCCGTAAGAAATATAGAAAAAAGACATGGGTGGAGGGAATAATTTTGTAGATTAGCATTCAGTAAATCTTTCTTGAGGCTTGGCACTTGTCAGAATCAAAAATTTATTGAATTTTTTTTACCATTTTAGAAGCCTGATCCTATTTATAATACCGATATAGTGTAAAATTGATCCCTGATTTTGACAGAGTTATTTGAATTTATTTGCTATATAGACGAAAATGAACTTAAAAAACGGTTTCTTTTAAATAAAGGAAAAACGGAGATACCCATTTTAAATTAAATAACGAAGATTTACATGAATTAATAAAAGTATATACAGGGTGCGATGGATAAATTGTCGTCTAAATGACGCCAAAAATGAAAATAACAGATATCTCATTTTAACAGATATACAGGGTGCGATGGATAAATTGTCGTCTAAATGACGCAGAAATGAAAATAACACCGACATCTCATTTTAACAGATATATTTAACAAAATTACACAAAATATCTTGAAATACTAAAGAGTAGATTTATTCAATAAAATCGCCATTGGCTTCAACCACGGCATTCAGACGACTTCGGAATCTCCTGCAACTCTCCTGGATGGTCTCTTGTTTAAGTTGGTGAATGTTGCCATAATCCTTGCCTTCAGCTCATCTTTGGCGGTAAAAGGAGTGTTGTTGGTCTCTTGCTCATCTGCGCCCCACACACAATAATTAAGGGGGTTGGCATTAACTGGCCAGGTGTAAGGGGGGATGTAGTCGCAGAAATTGTCTCACAGCCCTGACTGAGATGTCCTGCTTGTGTAGTATGGTACAGAGTCCTGTTGGCAGACATGGGGTTTTCCAGCAGCCACTCCCTTGACCCAGAGTAGCACTACTTCCTCAAGGCACTTGATGTAGGCCTCCGTGTCGAGTCTGAGGCCTTAACCAACAAATTCGGGATTTTTTATTAGAACGATCAGATTGAGTTTTCCAAGCTGTCGTACCTTTGTAATCGCCATTAGACTCGTCCAATTCTTCCCGAAGCCTCTAAAATGTCCTCAGATTGACACCTAATCACTTAAAATGTTCGTACAGTAAGGCATATCCAAATTTCTGGTGGATTGAATTGCGTCATGGTGCTCTTTTTCTCACAGATGGTACCCAACTGACCCGACTATACTATGCAGTTGACAAAATCAAAACCAAACAATGCGTATTAAAAAACAAAAAAAAAACACATGTTGAACTGTCGCATGTTCCAAATATCTATATATGTCATAAATTTCAGTTACGTGCGAAACAAAATCCTGTGTTAAAACATCACTTATTGATTGACTGATTTGATTTTTACGGTTTATCAACTAGTGAAATATACAGACTTCGATGGATAAATTGTCGTCCAACTGACGCAAAAATGAAAATATCACTGACATTTCATTTTAACAGATATATTTGCCAAAATGACACAAAAATACCTTGAAATCCTAAAGAGTAAATTTATTCAGTAAAATCGCCATTGGCTTCAACCACGGCCTCCAGGCGTCTACAGAATTTCCTGCAACTCTTCTGGAAGATCTCTTGTTCATCTGCGCTTCACATATAATAATCAAGGGAGAGTAGTATTGGGAGTTAGGTCGCCAGATGTAAGTGGGTGATGTCGTTGCAGAAATTGTCTGACAGCCATGACTGGAGTCTCCTGCTTGGATGGCGTGGTACAGAGTCCTATTGCTAGACATAGGGCTTTTCAGCAGACACCCTTTTGACTCAGAGTAACATTACCCCTCAAAGCACTTGATGTAGACCTCCGGGTTGAGTCTGAGACACTCACTAACAAATTCGGGAATTCTTTTCTTATCAGAACGATCAAAGTAAGTTTTCCGAGCTGCCGTACCTTCGTAATCACCATTAGACTCAACTACTTCTCTACAAATCCTCTGCACTGTTCTCAAGATGACACCCCAAAACTCTGAAACACTTGTATTGGGGCTTATGGCGCGAATGCTAAGCAGTACAGCGTGCCATCTCCAAATCTTTGGAAGAGGAAATTGCGTCATGGTATTCTTTGTCCCACAGACAGTGCCCATTTGACCCTACTATACTTCCAGCTACCACCCTCTTGACCCAGTGTGGCACTACCTCCTCAAGATACTTGACGTGGGCCTTCGTTTTGAGTCTGGGGCCCTGTGGAAAGATGAATGGAAGCATAACGTCGCCATCACTTGTGAACACCCCAAACACCTTCGTAATCACCATTAGACCCATCCAACTCTTTCCAAATCCTCTGCACTGTCCTCAGATTAACACCCAGACAGTATTGGAACTTCCGGCACGAATGTAAAGCAGTACAACATGCCATTTCCAAAATTGTAGCAGGTTGAATTACGTCATGGTGCTCTTTTCCTCACAATCGGTGCCCAACTGACCCTCCTATACTGTGTAGCTGACAAAATCAAAATCAAACAACGCGCATGCGCGAAATTAAAAATATAAATGGCGACAATTCACCCATTGCACTTTGTAATATCCCTTTACACTTCGTTTAAGATAAATAATTTTTATCCCCCAATGTTCGTGTTTGTGCTTTTGAAAAACAACCTAAAGTAAGGTTTTTTACATTTAAAATTTTTTAAAAATGTTTAAAATTCAGAAAATTTTAAAAAATAAGCAAATTATATGCAAATAGCAAAGATGTTAGCACAGTTTCGAACTTGACATTTGTACATTCAAAGATAAAAATTCAAAGATCGATTTTACATTGTATCGATGTATATGTAAATAAGATATCAATATTTTTCGATTCTCAAAATTGCAACGTCTTGAATAACAACTAATGAATGCTAATCTACAAAAATTATTCCCCCACCACTTCCTATTTCCCCCTATTTTTTTTTTACATGTGGACCAGTCTATTTAAGTAGCGTCTTTAAATTTAGGTTGGTAGTGGTCTCGATGGAGTAATGGATAGCGGCTCGGATTGAGCTAATCGGAGGACCGAGTCGAATCCATTACATTCACTTACTATACCCTTGGGAAAGGTATGAATCCTCTTCTTCTCCACCCCAGCTATGGGTAAATAGCAGGGCAGAGCAGTCTCTATAGTTAGAAAGAAATGGCAGCCTATTGCGGGAAAAAAATCTGCCTCGTCAGTCATTTATCGCAAGATATGTGATCGCCTAATCGTGTATCACGTATGGCACGTAACTGACTAAAGTTCACTTACGTGATAATACCGTTGGGAAAGGTATGAATCCTCTTCTCCTCCCACCCAGCTATGGGTAAATAGCAGGACTGACCAGTTTCTATCGCCTGAGATGGCAACTGGTCTACCGCAGAAAGAAATGGCAACCTACTGCGGGAAAAATCTGCCTCGTCCGTCATGTATCGAAAGATACGTTATCGCCTAAGCTTGTATCACGCATGGCACATAAATTAGTGAAATTCACTTACGTGCTAATAGCTTTGGGAAAGGTATCAATCCTCTTCTTCTCCCCCCCCCCCCTAGCTATAGGTAAATAGCAGGACTGATCGGGTTTTATAGCCTTGGATAGCATCTGGTCTACCGCAGAAATATGGCAGCCTACTGCGGAAAAAAACTCTACCTCGTCAGTCATGTATCGCAAAATACGTTATCACGTAAGCGTGTATCCCGCATGGCAAATAACTGAGTGGTAATTAAAATAGAAAATGGAATTATTTAGAAGAAATATAAATTTACTAAATACATTGGCGGCAAGATGGAGGAGGAACCAGTCTGAATGCGACCAATCTCTGAGACCCCGACGGTGGAAAAGGCCGTTACGCCCGATTCCGTCGGAATCAGGCGTAACCAAGACGAACCAAACATCTGAGAGCCCGATGCAACCAGATTCGATAATCCCCTTTGAGTCGCTTCTGGCAAATTGTGTGAGCTTCTTGTACATGAAAATCAATTCACGCGAATGCCCACATCAAACTCTCTTTGACAACTCTTCAGGAGTAATCTGGACCTTCACAGCCATCTCCGCCACCAGAGCGGGGAGAAAGATAATAAGGATAGAGGATGACGATAAGGGGGTCGGATGCGAGCTGGTGCCGACTAGTATTGTCTGTAAAGAAAATTAAGACGACATGTCACGATATATAGTAGCTTTAATTATGCAGGCAGTTAGCGAATCGGGAAGTGAAATCTACGAAACGAGTTCGATCTCTGGTGTTGATCGTTCCATTCACTACCGCACAAATACCATTCGAGAAGATAAGAAACAATCTATTATCCCCTCAGCTATGGGTTAAATAGCAGGATCGTTAGGGCTCTTTAGTTATAGTTGGCAACCAATCTGAGAGAAGGAAGCATTGATTTCAAAACCATATGTTAGAGTAAGAAGATGTCTCTTGGAAAATAAATCACTTAACCATTTCAAACTGTATGAACGAGTTAAACATAGGGTGCATTTATTTCGTCAATAAAGAAAAAACACGATAGATTTCACCAGATATGGATAATCCCAGCAAAGAGAGATTATCTAGAATACTGCTGACACAAACAATGTTAATCAACATACACCCTTGTACAAATTAATTGAAACAGCCACTTTAGTTTCTTTTCTTTCACCATACGGTCAGTTTTGGACCCACTGGAGTGACAGGGTGGAATCGATTTTTATTTTTACCTCCGATTAGGTCATTTGCAGCGGTGTGCTGTAATATGAATCTATTTTCGGATTGTATGATGAAATTTGTTTGGCCTTGAAAAATATTGCGTCATCCGTGATTGCATCAGATTTTCATTACGTCCAGATACTATTGTCTCGACAGTCGATTAGTTATCCTACGACCATTGTCTGCGATGGACGTTACTCCAAGGAGGCGTACGAAAATTGTAACGCTTCACGAACACAATGGCATGCCTTACCAGTGAGCAAATCAAAGTACTATAGACTGGCCTGTAAACTCCCCTGATTTAAATTCAATCGAGAATCTATGGTCTATCTGCAAGGAACAACTTTGTGGAATAGACTTACGTAGTACTAACATGTGTACCTGGTCAGGTTTCATTGGAAAAATACGAAAAAAGTAAATAATAACGGAATTATTCGTTTTGTTTCAATTAATTTGCATAAGGGTGTACCTGAATTTAAAAATATTTCAAATTGAAACAAATCGGTTAAGACAAAATTTCGTATTATTTAAAGTAAATAAATACATAAATAATTCGCCAAATTAGAATAAAATAATAAATAATTTAATTAAAAAAATCAAATAAGCAAATAAAATTTCGACAACAGCAAAAATGACATTTACTTACTTTCATTTATTAGGCAGTAAATTACATCACATAGCATCTTCCATAGTTTCCCTTCACTTCCCCACTTAACCTTAAGAATATTTAAATGTATTTCAAAGCCTGAAGAATATTTAAATAAATTTGAAAAAATTTGAAAACCTAACGATGTTTTTATTTCAGTTTATAAATACATGTTGCAAAATAAAAACACTTACTTTTGCTTCGGTAAAGTCCATCAGAGGACGAAACGTGTTGGTAAAGAATAGTTTTCCTTTTGTCTTTGTTCACATTGTCCTCACATAGTGAATTCACAAATAAAAACAATGGAACTCTGATTAAAATTTTTCCCGTAACTTTTTTTTTAGAATATAACGAAGTACCCCCAAAATAAGGCTCGCTTTCTCTGAAATTCGATTAATTTAGAATCGAAGGTTCCTTTTGTCGACAACGGAAAAAGGCGTTGAAGTGTTCAGCTTTAAGAGAATAAAAGCTGAATGATGAAAAACTAAAACAAACAAAAAAAAGCAAGAATTAAAGACTACGGAAATTGGAACATTGAAGGATTAGCAGGAATCCTTGAAAGTGTTAACTTGTCCAAAATTCTCCTGAGCGATTCCCAAAGGAATAAAAAAAAAAAAAATGACGCGAATCATTGATAGGACTTCAGTAAATATTAAAACCGCTGGAGTTTTGTTTAGGGAAAAATGTTGAGTATGGTAGAAAAGAGTGAAGAATAAAAAGGACAAGGAAGTGGGGGGGGATAATAATGATGAAAAACGTAGAAGAAGAAGAAGAAGAAGAAGAAAAAGAAGCAGAAGAAGAAGAAGAAGAAGAAGAAGAAGAAGAAGAAGAAGAAGAAGAAGAAGAAGAAGAAGAAGAAAGGGATGAAGAAAAAAGAAAATGTAAAACAGACGAAAGAAATAAAAAATGATTATCTAAGAATGAATAGAGAAAAAATATGCTGGTGAAAGGGTGCATATATAAAACGAATAAAAGCTAATAAAATATAAAAGAAAATGAAAGAAAGAAAAAAGAAAGGAAGAAAGAAAGATTAAAAACGTATCAATAAACAAACAAAAAAAGATAACGTAAAGGAAGTCAGAGAGAAAGAAATACAAGAAAGACACAGAAATAAGAGAACAGAAAGAAAGAAAGACAGAAAAAACGGACGCTACAAGAAGCAAAACAAAATTCGTAGAAATAAAGAAAGAAAAAGAATAATTTTCCAAAGAGAATGAGACACATAAAGGACCAATGAAAAGAATATAAAGAAAGAAAGAAACGGAGAAAGAAAGAAAGAAAAAAAAGAAAGAAAGGAAGAAAAAGAGAACAAGAAAGAGAAAGGAAAGAAAGTATTAATTTTTACGAAAGATAAAACGAAAAAAAATTATGAAATAAAAATAGCAAAAACAGCTTAAAAACGAGAAAGGTAGAATTTATAATAGAGAAAGAAAGAAAGAAAGAAAGGAAGAAAGATAAAAGAAAGAAACATAAATAAAAAAGAAAGAAAGATGAAAGAATGAAAGAAACAAATAAGAAAGAAAGAAAGAAATTAATAAAAGGAAAGAAAGAAACAAACAAAAAATGAAGAAAAAAGAATGGCAATAAGAAGGAAATAAAAAATCAAGGAAAGAAAAAGAAAGAAAGAAAAAGAACAAAGAAAGAAATAAAGAAAAAGAAAAATAAAGAAAAAAGAATGAAAGAAAAAATTAACAAAAAGAAAGAAAGAAATGAAAAAGAAAAAGAAAGAAAGGAAGAAAGAAAAATAATGAAAGAAAGGAAGAAAGAAAGAAAAAAGAAATGAAAAAGAAAGAAAGAAAGAAAGGAATCTAGAAAAAGACATAAAGAAAGAAATAAACAAAGAAATGAAGAAAGAAAGGAATGAAGACAAAGAACAGAAAGAAATGAGGAAAGAAAGAAAGAAAAAGAAAGAAAAGTCTAACACAATATAGATATCTCATAAAAAGAAAAATCCAAAATGATTTCTTGGACGAAACACGAGAATTGAAAAAAGAATAAATGATGAGACAAAGAAAATAACAAATAATGTCTTCTAAAAACAAAAAGAGATGGAAATAAAGTAAGAAAGAAAATGAAAATAAAAAAGAAAGAAAAAGAACGAAAGAAAGTGACAAAGAAACAAAGGGTAAAATTGTAAATGAACGAATGACATGAAGGAATAAGTTAATAAAGGAAATCCTCAGATTAAACAGATAATTAAATAAGTCAATAAAGAAATAAATAATCCTATTTGTTAGAAAGATATGTCATCGGACTTGTTCTGGGATTGGGGAGGGGCAGTTAATATCCCCTGTGCTTCAGATCGTAGTAATCTGTGTCATATTGGCAGGTATGACGCATGATTGGTTCCAACTACCAGCGCCTCACCGATCGTCCAAGTGATTGGTTGGCCTAGAAGGAGAGGGGGGGGGGGACTGATTCAATAGAACCAATTTATCGACATAGGGCCCCTCGGATTGAGGTAATGGTTAACGAGCCACTCCCGCAAATCAGTACTACTCGGTAGTGAGTTCGATCCTCGTTCGGTGCTCCATATTTGTGGCCCTGTAGAGCAAGAATATCGACTTGTCATCAGTCGGTTTTCTTCGGTAATAGTCGTTTATCTGCGTGAATTTCCGTGAAGGATGTGCGTCTTCCCGTGGGTGACGTTTAACAGCTCGTAATTGATGAGAGGAAATAAAAAAAGAATGAGTAGCACACACAGAGAGAGAGAGAGAGAGAGAGAGAGAGGGAGATGAAGAGCAAAATTGTGGGAAGAGAGAAAGAAAGTGTGTGTGTGAGATAGAGAGAGACACAGACAGACAGACATATAGAATATAAGAATCAGAATGTATGATGAAGGTCGAAGACCACATCGGTCGAAACTTTGTGAGAAGGAGAACAAAGATTAGTACACTAGTCTTCATGTGAAGAATTTCAATAATGGTAATTCCTCAACCCAGAAATTGAGACATACCAAAAAGAAACTTATACAGAGACTGGGTGGGATAGTAAGGAGATAAAGGGTACTAAAGCTGCAAAGAATAGGAAGCTATGGAGAGCCATAATCGTCCACGCTCTGAAAGGACACGGCGCATAATAAACAAGAGCGCAAAAGATGAGAGAACTAAAAGAGAAAGAGAACAAGAAGCGAAAGAGAAAGTGAGACAGAGTGAAAAGAAAGAAAGAGAGAAAGATACAAAATAGAAAGAAAGAACGAAAGAAAGAAAGAAAAAAGGAAAGAAACAGAAAGAAAGAAAGAAAGAAAGAAAGAAAGAGAAAAGTAAAGAAACAGAAAGAAAGAAAGAAAGAAAGAAAGAAAGAGAAAAAGAAAGAAACATAGAAAGGAAGAAAAAAAGAAAGAAAGAAAGAAAGAAAGAGAAAACGAAAGAAACATAGAAAGAAAGAAACGAAAGACGGAAGAAAGAAAGAAAGAAAGAAAGAAAGAAAGAAAATGAGAAAGTTGCTTTATGAAACGGTTTAGAGTACTTCTGTTTCTTTCAATAGGCGTCTACACAATTTTCTCTAAGTTTTCGTGGTCGGGGTTTCATACAAAGACAGGTAGCTCCAGGGGGTCATATTCGCAGGAAGCATCTCTCAGAATCCATTAAGACTGGTGGAGCGGGGACCATAGACAATGACTTGGGTATTTCAAAAGGGAATTAATGAATTAGAATAGCAATTGTTATTAATCTATGTACGCGATGGATCTCACAATAAAAAATGGGTTGTGTTTTCATCCGTTCGAGTGGGCGTAGGCATAAATACGGTCTTGTTTGTGAGCAGTCATTGCCAAGCTAGTGTTGCAGGCTAAACTTCTCCGACTATTCCCGTCTGCTAAGGTAGCAAAATGATCCCTGTTGCAGACATATGCTCAGGCATATTTAGTTTTTTTTCAATACTCACTGAGCCAACTTTTCGTTTATACTACAACTATGTTAAACGAATCTTAGACTCTTGTTCAAATTAATTGAAACAACCGCTTTAGTTTCCTTTCATTCACCATACGGTCAGTTTTAGTGCAATCGATTTCTATTTTTTCCTCAGATTAGCTCATTTGCAGTGGTGTGCAGTAATGTGAATCTATTTTCGGGGTGTATGATGAAATTTGTTTGCATTGAAAAATATTGCGTCATTCGCGATTGCATCAGATTTTTATCACGCCCAGACACTATTGTCTCGACTGCCGATTAGTCGTCCTATGGCCATTGTCTGCGATGGACGTTACTCGAAGGAAGCGTACGAAAACTATAACGCTGCACGAATACACTGGCAAGTCTTAACAGTGAGCAAATCGAAGTACTATAGAATGGTCCGGAAAATTCCCTGATTTAAATTCAATCGAGAATCTATGGTCTATCTGCAAAGAACGACATACGAAGTGTTAACATGTGCACTGGGTCATGTTTCATTGAAGAATTTACGAAAATAAAAAGGTAAATAATGACGGAATTATTCGTTTTGTTTCAATTAATTTGCACAAGGGTGTAGTTACGGTTTTTGGCACAAAGTGTAATCTGTATTTCTACAAGGCGAATACGCTCAAAAATTTAGTGACCATTTTTTTTAATCGAATTCACCCCAAGTAAGGCAGTAAAGTCATTGAGACACAAAGGTTTAGTGTGTGTGAAATAATTAGAAAGCAGAAACAAAATTAACAGAAGATCAATGTTGGCTGGAAAGCATGAAGCCGTAAGAGAGTTCCACAAGGGAGAAGTGCGATAAAGAAAATGTTAGCGTAGAACTTACGGTTACATCTAGCCAACTCAACTGTAAATTGATGATCCCTTGTTGAGATTTCTAGTCCTTAAAGTAAAAAGTCTAGGTATCATAGCCAAGAGCGATATTTATTTGTAATATTTACAGAATGTGGCACAAGGCTAAAATGTGGGATGAGGAAAAGGACGGTCTTCATCTGTTTTAACTTTGAACTTAGCTAGCCACAAACACTGACCGAAACATACCACAATATTCCTAACACCAAAGCAATGCATTATTACTTACCATTCTTACTACAGTCACCGTAATACCTCAGGTCTCTATGAAAATCTTAACTATATAATGTACAATTCATTGTCTGTGGAGGGAGGGGAATAAAACAACAATTTAAAAACTATTCCCAATGAGTATTTACAATATGAAAACATTTACAAGAAGCCAAATAAAATAATATTAGTGATAAAATCCCCTGCAATCCTTAGCGAAGAGTTAATCCGAACAATTACCATGAAAGTATTTATAGAAAAGGCAGAGGGAAGTAACTTTACGGTGGTGAGAAAGTGACTGAAGCCGAGAGGCCAGGTCAAGACCAATAATATTGCTGATTCTTCTTTGGATTTTATCATGAATCTGTAAATATATAAACAGGAGCACCTGACCATATGTGGCAACAATATTCTAAACATGGACGAATGGTAGACTTATAGATATTCAAGATAAATTCTGGAGAGAAAAATTGTCTCGCACGACACAGTTAATCAAATTTCTTAGCAGCTGACCGAGGAATGGATTCAATATAGTCCTTCCATTTCATGTTAGCCCGAGAAAATTAACCCAAGAAGGTCAGCATCAGCCATACCGATGGAAGACAGAAATGGATCTCTGAGATGATTACTTCCCAACAACGCCGCACGTCTTCCAGGCCGATATTATCTCCTTGACAAATCGGACCCAGATACCATAGTGGAAACGCTAACGTTCTAAACACTACGTTCTTTTTTCTCTGAATGCTGCACATTCATGGCCTTGTGTCATGCATAGCATTAACTTTATAAGGTGTAACTAAATAGAGAAGATGATAAAGAGAGAGAATGGGAAATAAAAATAGTGAGAGAGAGAGAGAACAGGAAAGAGAATGAACGTGAAAGAGAGAGAGAGAGGGGGAGAGAGAACGGGAAA
>OZ038496.1:27372306-27387306 GCA_964036315.1 Acanthosepion esculentum
AAGAAAGAGAACGAAAAAAAGAGAGAGACGAGAGAGAGAAGGAGACAAAATGCAGAAAAGAAATAAAGAGAAAGCGAACGGCAATGAACGAGAGAGAGAGAGAGAGAGGAGAGAGAGAGGAGAGGAGAGAGAGAGAGGAGAGAGAGAGAGAGAGAGAGAACGAGAAAGAGAGTTAATGGAAAAAAGAAAAATAACGAGATAGAGTGGGGGAGAAAAAGGAAAAGAGAAAGAGAGAGAGGAGACGAAAGAGAGAGGGGACATGAGAGAGAAAGTGACAAAATGCAAAAAAGAAATAAAGAGAATGCGAACGACAATGAACGAGAAAAGAGGGTGTGAGAGAGAGAGAGAGGGTGAGAGAGAGAGAGAGTGGAAGGACAGAGAAAGGGTGAACGAGAAAAGAAAAAGAACGAGAAAGTGAGAGAACGAGAAAAAGAGTGAACGGGAGAAAGAAAGAGACAAAATGCAGGAAAGAAATAAATGAGAAAGCGAACGACAATGAACGAGAAAGAGTGTGTGTGAGAGAGAGAGAGGGGGAGAGAGTGTGTGTGTGTGTGTGTGTTGAACGGGAAAGAGAAAGATCGATAAAGAGAGAGAACAGAAGAGAAAAAGAACGAGAAAGTGAGGAGGACGAGAAAGAGAAATAACAAGAATCCGAAGGAGGGAATGAGAAAAGAGAAATAAAGAGTATGAGGAAGAACCAAAAACAATTAGAAAGAGAATTAAGAGAATGAGAGAGAAAGAAAGAATGAGGAAAAAGAGAGAGAGTGGGAGAGAAATTACGACGAGAGTAAATTAACAGGCAAAGTGAGGTGTTAACGAAATCGAAAATTATGACAAAGAAGAAACTAATAGAATTAATTTTTAAAAAAATAAATAAAAAGCAGTAAAATTAAAAATGACTAAAATATCAGAACGAAAGAAGGAAGTGAGGTGACGAAGATAGCGGAAATTCTTATAGAGTAAATTACAATGAGTAACGATTTTCAATTTTCCTGATCGTCGACGATAGTCCCATGCTTGCATATCTAGAAATTTTATTGACCGATAGGAGCGCGCATGTGTAGTTCTTAATGTGACTATCAGCGCATGCGCACACGCGCAGGAATTCGTTTGTCTTGGCACGGTGTATTCATTGTTAGCATGAGTCGTTAGCTGTCCACGCTTACATAGTTTGTGTTTTATCGGTCAGAGAAATAAATAAATGGTTTGAAATCATTAACGCTAAAAGGTTTCTATGCACCAAAGCCGAAAGAATAACTATTTTCAACTATTCGAAAAGTACATTGTAGGTTTATTTAAGAAATAATTTTTCAGCATTTTAGGCAAAATCGTTTGTTGCCAAAAACCGAAAAATTATATTGGTTTTCTCTGAGCTTGTGCCAACATTTAGATAAATTGCGCATTCCTTCTCAACAGTAATGATAATAGTTATGACAATATTAGCCGTTTCGTTATAAGGAAACATTCGGCATTCATTGACGGAGTAGCCAGTGTTACCGTCAGCTGAAATTTATTTAAAAAAGTCTATTAAAACAATTTTTCGTTTAGATAAGGTTCTCAAGTCCACTAATTCTCGCTCAAGTTCACTAATTCTCGCTCAAATCCGCTAGTTATCGTTCAAGTCCACTAGTTATTGCTCAAATCCACTAATTATCCACTAATCCACTAATTATCGCTCGTCCACTAATTATTGCTCAAATCCACTAATTATCCACTAATCCACTAATTATCGCTCGTCCACTAATTATTGCTCAAATCCACGGAGTTATCGCTCATGTTCACTAATTACCGCTCATATCCACTAATTATCGCCCAAATCTACTAGTTATCGCTCAAGTCCACTAATTATTGCTGAAGTCCGCTAATTATCGCTCATATCCACTAGTTATCGCTTGTCCACTAATTATCGCTCAAGTCCATTAATTATTTTTCAAATCCACTAGTTATCGCTCTAATCCACTAGTTATCGTTCAACTCCACTAGTTATCGCTCAATTCCACTAATTATCGCTTAAATCCACTAGTTATCGCTCAAAGCCACTAATTATTGGTCAAGTCTACTAATTATCGCTCAAATCCACTAGTTATCGCTCAAGTCCACTAATTATTGCTCAAGTCCACTAGTTATCGCTCAAATCCATTAGTTATCGCCCTAATCCACTAGTTATCGTTCAACTTCACTAGTTATCGCTCAATTCCACTGATTATCGCTTAAATCCACTAGTTATCGCTCAAATCCATTAGTTATCGCCCTAATCCACTAGTTATCGTTCAACTTCACTAGTTATCGCTCAATTCCACTGATTATCACTTAAATCCACTAGTTATCGCTCAAATCCATTAGTTATCGCCCTAATCCACTAGTTATCGTTCAACTCCACTAGTTATCGCTCAATTCCACTGATTATCGCTTAAATCCACTAGTTATCGCTCAAAGCCACTAATTATTGGTCAAGTCTACTAATTATCGCTCAAATCCACTAGTTATCGCTCAAGTCCACTAATTATTGCTCAAGTCCACTAGTTATCGCTCAAATCCATTAGTTATCGCCCTAATCCACTAGTTATCGTTCAACTTCACTAGTTATCGCTCAATTCCACTGATTATCGCTTAAATCCACTAGTTATCGCTCAAATCCATTAGTTATCGCCCTAATCCACTAGTTATCGTTCAACTTCACTAGTTATCGCTCAATTCCACTGATTATCACTTAAATCCACTAGTTATCGCTCAAGTCCAGTAATTATTGCTCAAGTCCACTAGTTATCGTTCAACTCCACTAGTTATCGCTATTCTTAGTATTGACCAGGGCTTCGAAGATTTTGATGATATCATTATGTCTTTTCGAGTTAATTTGCGATACATTTTAGTCCCTAAGTGATGTTATTTGGTACAATTCTTTGTGATTCTGTAGCGCCAGTCCACGAGGTTCGAAGAAGTGTAACCCTCGATAAAACCTACAGACTTCATACACCCGAAGCCACTTTTAATCATTGATCAGAAAAAAAAATTGTATATAGCTGAGAGTTTAGATATTTTTGAACGAGTTTGTCGCCATGAATGACATCCGTATGAATGTCCCCATCTGACAAGACTATCTAAGAACATAACTTCAGGTATTGGGTTAATGATTTCGTTTTGTTGCAGCTTGAGGTATATGGCACAACTATCTTCGGTTTACTTATCGCCAACACTAAATAGGTTGCTACTAGAGTTTATATATTTATGTAAGTCTTTCACTAACATTGCTTAGTCATATGGGGTATTTTGTTACCCACAAATTTTTAAAGTACTTGTAATTTATAGATAGCAACTTGGGACCTTTGCTGCCTCTCCTGATTCAGTGAGGGTGTGGAGTCAGCAGTGTGGCGCAGTAGTAAATCAGTTGCCGTGAGAAGCAGACGTCGCTTTGTCTTCTTCGGGGTGTTCTGTCACGCCCGCCTAACTAACTGATATAATGCAATATGCATACACCTGTGTTCCCCCTCACTGGAATATGATTGGCTGATGTCAGTTATAAATACAGACTGACGGAGAGACCAAGTGAGAAGAGGATTGACGACGCCCATTGGACTACGCTATTGGCTATCCTATTGGTCTACACTTATTGCCTAAGCATATTACCTGCGACTACGACGAGTACTAGTCGATTACTGCTACCGTGTACTACTTGGTTACAGTAGCCAAAACCACTTAGCTACTTCGATCAAATATATCCCTTTCCGAGACATATCACTAACAGCTAAATTTTCATTATATATACATATACAAACATATACATATATATATATATATATATATATATATATATATATATATATATATATATATATATATATATATATAGTCGAAACATGAAGAGAAATTAAATCTCGAACAAACCCACTTGAAAATGACTAAAGAAGTGTCCCAAACGCTTGGGACAATTGAAAATGTGGGCAATTTTGCATCCACCAACTCCCGGTAAACGTAAAAATAGAAGATCGCTGTAAAAACTAAATTAAAAAAAGATAATTAAATTTTACTTGTCTGTCAAATTTAAGAAGGATGTTTAAAAGCAAGGCTACTGCCAAAATATATATATATATATATATATATATATATATATATAGTCAAACCTAATGAGCCAGACACACCTACCAAGGTTTCACTTAGGCAGATCGTCAGGGGCCAGCCGACCCTGACGATCTGCCTAAGTGAAACCTTGGTAGGTGTGTCTGGCTCATTAGGTTTGACTAGGTTTGCTCTACGCTTGTATTGAGCTCTTTAGTTAGTGGTTTACTCGTATCGGGGTTTTTTTCTTTGGGCCTTGAACCTGTATCTGTGCGATTATTTTCGACAGACTTTCATGTTCCTGGCTCTTTCTTTTTTTAAAACCTTCTTTTCCTTCGTGATTGATTTGGCTGTTGTTAAATCAAGAGTTCGAAGGTTTTTCGACACGAGTATAGTTACCTATATTTATATATATATATATATATATATATACCGGGCGTAACATTCAAATTCTCCAAATCGTGTAACAGTATAATTGTCCATCCCAAAAATTGTTTAATATCTAAAAATTACTAAACTAATTAAGTTTCTTTTTTCCGGGATTTTTGAGAAAGCGTTTCGCCATCTTGATACTGTTTGTCGTAAGGATCGCTGGGAATTTCTTTCAGTTATTCAGCTTGAAAGAGAACAGGTTAAAATCGTTTTGTTTCAGACCCACTGTCTTCCCAAATGAACAATGGTGAGAGGAAAAAATCGTCCAGGACTTCAGCAATCGTAGCAACGTTCATACTCTAGCTTCCATCTTCAAGGTCCATTCAAGAACTATCAAGAGAACGGTGGATAAGTATAAAAAAGAAGGAAAAAGTAGAGAGGAAAACTGGATTAGGAGGTCACAACATATTTTCGAGGGGTGCACTGTTGATTCCGGATACAGTGTGTTTGATGGGTTATGGTTAGGATTTGTATGTTTAGGGTGAAGCTGCATTGTGGGAGTGTAGTATAGATGTGCCGCATAGTGTGGGGTTAGTAGAGTGGTGTTCTGTTAATCTAGTCCAGGATTTGTCTTTATTTTTTAGTAGTTTCTCAGTTGAATTTTTGTGCGACTATAATAACTGATTTTCGTTGTTATTTTTTATGTAAGTGTTGTCCATAAAATTGTAAAACTACACTATACGCAACATCAGCGGTCCTCTGGTGGCAGCTAGCGGTGGGCCTCTAGCGGTCCGCCATTGGTAACATTACCGGGACGAAACGCTAGTGGCATGCCACCCAGTGTCATATAAGTGTCCTGCATTTTCATGTCTTAAAATAATTATTATGTTCAGGACGGTAAATGTTATTTAATACTGTTTATTATAAACATACCATTTGCTTAAATATTTGTTTCTATAAAAAGAATGTATAAACATATATATATATATATATATATATATATATATATATATATATATATATATATATGTTTAAGCATATATTGTTAAATATAACAGACAACGAATGTCTATTATGTTTGATCATGAGCCGTTCTAAACTACGTATATTTGATTTAATTTCGGGAGAAAATTATAAAAATTCTCCAACATTTGCATATTTTTCTATTAAGTTGCTCTTTGATCTAACCTTTCGGTTGACATGAGCCATCTTCAGAGTGGTTATACGGACATTTAAACAAAGATATCCACCATCGAAGATGATATTTTGTTATGTTGACATAGAAGATTGCTATGCAGATGATAACTGTTGCGGAATAGCAGATGCAGGTCGTAAGTTCATTACGCGGTTCAAGCCGTACCACGTGAGAAACCGAAATATTAACAACAGAACCATATGTCTAGATGCAATGTAATGTGTTGTGACTAGTTTGAAATGTAATTTTGTTGAGTGTTGGTTGCTTTGTTTTAATGTAGATAACCTCCAATATCTGAACATTATTTTTACTGTGTGCATGTGTGAGTATTATTGTGTTATCAACTAATATCTGTCTAATATTATGCACATGGCTATGTTTTTCTAAGAAATGTTGTTTAATAGAACTAAGATCAGAAAGGTGGCAGGTAAGTCTACGTGAGAGCATGGTTGTAGTAAAACCAATATACATGGGTTGGACAAAATAATTGAAACACTTGTTAAATTCAAAGAAAATTTATTTAATATGGAGTTAGTCCTCTTTTAGCCTCACATACAGCTTTAATACATCTAGGAATGGAATCATACGGAGGAATTTACAGCCATTCTTCCATTAACACCAGCTCCAGCTCTTTAAGACACGATGATAGAGGATAGTGGCTCCTAACTTGTTGCTCCAAAATGCACCACAAATGTTCAATAATATTGATATCTAGAGATTGGGGAGGCCATTCCATGTATTCTAGCTCACTTTCATGCTCTTCATACCAATTCTTAACCACTCGAGTGGTATGTATTGGAGCATTATCATCTTGGAAGATGCAGTCACCATCAGGGGATAAAGTCTTGGCCATTGGATGAACATGATCTCCCAAAATGTTCAGGTAATCTTTGCTGTTGATTCTACCATGCAGGGCAACTACTGGACTGAGACATTTCCATGATATCACTGATCACTGATCCACCTCCATGCTTCACTGTTGGAAGAAGACAGTCAGGGTTGTAAGCTTCTTTGGGCTACCTCCACACATAAACTTGCCCTGAAGTTGGGAAAAGAGAAAAACTTGACTCTTTTGAGAATATAACTTGCTTCCATTGGTCTGCAGACCAGGCATTGTGATCTCTGCAAAGCTTCAACCTCTACTGAATGTTGCGAGTGGAGAGAAGAGGTTTCCTTATGGCGGCTCTTCCATGATATCCAGCCTTATGGAGCTCCCGACGAACAGTTTTAGTAGAAACTGGACTTTTCAGATGACCATTCAACTCAGCAGTCACTTTGGCCGCAGTAGTTCGATGATCGTTTGCTACATTGAGTTTCATTGTACGTCAGTCACTGTTAGTAAGTTTGTAAGTCTGGCCCGAATTGCTATGGTTGCTTAAGATTTTGCCCTGTTTCTCGAATTGCGTCATAGTTCTTGGTATGGTAGCTCTTGAAAAACCAAACAGTTCAGCAACCTCCTGTCATGCGAGCACCAACAATTTGCCCTTTTTCGAACTCGGAGAGGTCACGCGTTTAGCTTATATTTGACTAAATTCTAAAATTAAATAAGACAAAGACAGTAATTTACATAAATAAACATATTTACAATAGATATAACCTGCAATTACGAAGTTTTAGTTAAAGATCTTAGTATAATAGGTCTTTGAAATATAGTAGTGGAATTTGCACCTATATTATTATATTGTCCAACCACTGTATGCATTGGGTTTATTATTAGTATCAGAGAATCAGTCTCTGAACGGGAATGTAAATTGATACACGACATTGGTTTTTTGTAGAGGATTTAATTATGTGGGTTTTGGGTTATTAGAGACTATGAAGTCAATTGTTTTATTTTTTTAATAATATATGATGAGCTTAACGTGTTTATTATTATTAATGGGTTTAACATTTTCTACATATTATGTTTTTAAGTGTTGTTTCATGTACCGAATTATTATGCATTTGATTACAATAGTATAAGTTAATAATATTATGTTTAGTTTGACGTACACTATTATTATTATAATCATCAATTTTATTAGAGGTATTATTAAGTTTATTCAGATACATTTTTATTTGTAGATCAAATATATATATATATATATATATATATATATATATATATATATATATATATATATATATATATATATATTATTGTCATCCACAGACAGACTGTTTCGCTGTATCACAGCTCTTCAGTGTGGCTAGACGTCCGATTGCCCTCAGCTAGGATCGAAACCCGACTGAATTGGCGTCAGTTGGAATTTCTACCACTAAGCTGTCGGCGCACGGCAGGGAAGAAGGTGGACTTTAGTGTATTCACCCTTAGATAAACACACAGTGACCGACAGGACTCAATTCGCTCCACCGAAGAGTCTTGCTATATCAGCCTTAATAGTCACTGTTTACAAACCCACACTTTCATATATATATATATATATATATATATATATATATATATATATATATATATATATATATATATATATATATATATAGTAACCTGTAGGTGATATTACTTTTTTCAAATTTTCTTGATTGTACAGCTTTAGTTGCCCCCTCCATCTTCCCTTTTTTCTGTTCTTTTCTCTCTCTTTCTCATCATCTGATTTTTAAGTTTAGATTACATCGTCTTTTATTGTGCGTAGTGTAACCACAAATGTATAAACCCATTTCAGGTGTCGGTATTTAATTTAATTTAGGTCAGAGATTCAGTAATGAATTATGCATCGGAAAATAATTCCTATTTATCTGTATCTCACTCATATAAACCATCATCTAACTTCTCTTTAAAACTTCTCTCTATTAAATTTTAATCCCCACCTTCACATTTAGGCCTCCCTGTTCTTCTCTTGTTTGTTACCCCTCTATAGAAGTTTCTGTTACCCCTCACATTTGTCCACCACTCTCATACATGCACTTTGACTTTTTTTTATTCTCGAAGTTATTTTTTCTGATTTCTTTTTGAATTTGTAGGTCTGATAAATTGGATTTTAATTGCGATTGCATTGTAATAAATTATAACCATGGAATATTAGTGTTTAAGCCCTTTTATTATATATATATATATATATATATATATATATATATATATATAAGAACAGTAAGATATATAACCCGGTATTCTTATAGATATTTTTATTTTTACACAATAGTGCTCACTGTAAATTTACAGAGGATTAATATTATAAATTAATGGATTTAAAATATGTTTTTTTTCGCTACACAGTAATAACCATGTTTCAAAAATGGAAGCTAAAAGCTTCGAATTTAATTTTGTTATTAAATTGAAGACATTAAATCTGTAAATTTAAAAATAAGCTACTCCAAACTTCGCTTGAGGGGGAAATGGAACTAATGTCTTTAATTTAATAACAAAATTAAATTCGAAGCTTTTAGCTTCCATTTTTGAAACATGTTTATTACTGTGTAGCGAAAAAAACATATTTTAAACCAGTTAATTTATAATATATATATATATATATTCTGGACAGGCGAATTAGTCTGATATGGATTGATCGATTTAAATATCATTTCAAAAACGTAGCATTCGTTGGTTTCGAACTTCCTGTCGGATAATTTTGTCGGTTACGCTACGCCAAGGGATATTGTTTCATTTCAAAACCAGTATCAATTTAGGATTTACTCTTTAGCTAACTTCATACCTTGAATCATGTTGGAGGAAAGGAGGCCAGTCGAGTCAGCTGCACAGTGTTAAGGGCTTATTCTCGCATTTTCTCACAAACGGGAGAAAGAAAGCGAAAAGTAAAAAAAGAAAGATGGAAAATTCGTGCGAAAACAGAATTATAAACACCTAGAGTTCATTAAGAACTGCGATTTCACTCGCTCCCACCCCTTATCGCTAACCGACAAGTGTCTTACTCAACTCCCGAAAGGGAACACTGATTTATTGCCAGTGGAAAAGAGGAGGTGCGCTGTGTCATTGAGTATCGACATATTTTAGTAAGCCTTATAAATGATAAAAAGGGAGGGGGGCACGAGCCAGAAGGGTGGGCACGATTGATACAAGGTTGAGGAGGCGAAAAAAAGATGAGGAGGAAACGAAATTTGAAGAAGTCAAAGGGGTGGGAGTGGAGAATAGGAAGAACACTGTCGGAGATCTAAGGGGACTTTCTAAAATAATGCATTCCATTCTGGTCAGACTCCGTAGAAGTCTGAATTTCGAAAGTTGTTTGTCAAAACATGCCGGCCTTAGTCACGTGGAAAGATTGGCGAAACGTCATTTTCTATTCACTATAAAAGCCAGTGGGTGCATGTGGACGGAATATGCCGTGTTTATAACAAGCGCTTACTTCGAATAAGCACACCCCCATCAAGAAGTATTTTTTTAAATAAGCGCCTCCCCCTAAATAAATGCGTGTCTCAATAATCTGCAATGTTATTGATCCTGACCTGCCATCTTGAATTCAGTCACATTCTGACAGTCGAGATGTAACTTCCCTATGCCTTTTCTATAAATACTTGTATAGTAGTTGTTCTGATAAACTCTACTCGGTGCATGGAGAACTGGATGGGACTTCAACTTGTTTGAGGTATTATGGTGGATGTAGTAAGACTAGTATACTTATATGGGCGCTTGGCCAAGCGGTTAGCACGTTCGCATGCTGCCTATGAAACCCGGGTTCAGATCTCAACATGGTTGATTTTATCGGAAAGTTCCTGAAAATCGTACCACGAGTTGATCCGACCCGTAAGAGTGAAATTTGGTAGACGGTAGCTTCCTTGAATAATCGCACCCAAATAAAACCGTGTGATCTTTTTTTTTTTTTTAAATTATCGCGATCTTGTAAATATATGCAAATCTTATACATATCTGAAAGGGAATGCTTATTTGAAAAAAAGCACAAAGTCACTAGTCATCGTGGCCGACGGCTTGAGCGTGGCCTTGTTCAAATTATTGATCACGCTAGATAACACGCTGTTTCCCAGTAACTAAGTTTCGCTAAGCATAGTTGCAATATAAACCACAGGGGGGCTCTGTGGATGTTGAATAAACACAAATACGCCTGAGCAAGCGTCTGCAATAGGGATTGGTTAGTCGCCCTAGTAGACGGGTATCCTCGAATACGAGTGGCCAGATATGATTACTATTAAGAATGGTAAATTAGAGTGTGTTGTTCTGGTGTAAGGAATACTGTGGTATGTTTAGGGCATTTGTCGTGGTTAGCTAAGTTTAAGATAAAAAAAGATTGACTACCAGCCTTCCCCAATCTCCCTCCGCTTTTAGCCTTGTGTCACATTTTTGTATTTTTCAAAGTAAATATTACTCTCCTCCAGGTTCTTTTCTCGCACTTCTCGATTGTGGAACACTTTTCCGCTTTCTTGCTTTACGGCAATCACGATCCAATTCACCAGACCTACGAATTAAAAAGAAAACAGAAAATATAATTCCGGGTATAAAAAGCAATATTTTAGTGAGAATGAATGCGTGGGAGTGAGAAATAAGGGTGAGAGGGAAATGTATGAAAGATCAAGAGAGAGGTGTAACGGAAGAAAGAAGAACAGGAAAGGCCTTATGGCGAGGGTGGGGAATAAAATTTAAAAGAGAGAATTCTTAAAGAGAGTTAAAAGTTAAATAACAGTTTAAAATATTATTTAACTTCTCTCTTTAAAATTTCTTTCATTTCACCCGAAGCAAAGCTGTAATGCCACTAAGACGCAAGGGGCTAGTGAGATTGAAAGAGAATAAGAAGACTTTAGCGAGGAGAAAGAACAATGTAAAAACAGGAATCAGGAAGAGTGAAGATGGCGATTGTTGCGTTTAAATTTTTGAAGATCTTAAGTGGTAGGGAAGCAATTAATCGGAAGAGAGTTCCACAGGTGAGAAGTGCGAGAAAAGAAACCATTAGCATAGAACTCATGGTTACATCTAGCTAGTTCGGCAGTAAAATGATGAGACCTAGCAGCCAATCTAGTAGTACGCTTGAATTCATCCAGTCGCAGTACCAAGGAGAAGAGTTCAGAACAGTTGCCATGAAAATATTTATCGAAAAAACGGCTGGAAATTAGGCGTTGGTTTGGCTTGGTTTATTTTGTTTTACGGCATATCAACACCTCAATACCTCAATGGGTTATTTAATGCCGATAAAATTTTCATTTTTATTAATATTTTTTTCTTAAAATCTATTTCTGGTAATATTTTTTCCTTCAAAAAATCTATTTCTGGTAATATTTTTTCCTTCAAAAAATCTATTTCTGGTAATATTTTTTCCTTCAAAAAATCTATTTCTGGTAATAAATTTTCTTAACTGGTAATATTTTTTCCAAAAAATATATAGCTGTCAATATTTTTTTTCAAAAATGTATAGCTGTCAATATTTTTTTTCAAAAATGTATAGCTGTCAATATTTTTTTTCAAAAATGTATAGCTGTCAATATTTTTTTTTTACAAAAATGTATTGCTGCTAATAATTTTTTACAAAGTACTATACACCGGCGGTCCGACAGCGGGTCACCAGCGGTAAGCGTTAGTGACATGCTACCCAGTGGCAGATTGGTGGCTTGCGTATGCGTTTACTGCTGGTGGACCATCGGAGTGTTCATCTCGGCAATGTTACCACTGGCGGACCGCTAGACGCCCACCGGTGGCTCGACGGTGGTTACATCCAGAGGACCGCTATCGTTGCCATCGCTGTCCGCCAGCAGACCACTAGCTGTTAGGGAGCTGGTTAGGTACTCAACTGCACAATGACCCTATGACCACACCCGGTCTGATAATGATGCTGCTGCTGCTGCTGATGATAACTTTGACTAAATTAAATTTAGATATTAGTATTATTTTTGAAAGTTTTTGTAATTATTTTACCCCAAGCAGTGTGACAAAGGCAATAAGACGCAAGAGGTCACTGAATACGAGTGGTATTGGTTCATTTTTTACGGTTTATCAACTTTTTGCAGGTTTAAAGTCAGAAAATAGTTTAAGATTGTAAGAATTTTGTTTTTGAGATAATGAGGATTTAGAGGGACAAGTCTTACTAATTAATCCATAGCTTGGGGAGCAGGGGTTGATTCATACCATTCCCAAGCGTATTTGCATGTAAGTGAATAAAACGAACCCAACTGAAATTGGAACTTAGCTCTCAGATTAACAATTCCGAACATTATACCACCTGCACATTCCAGCTTATAGCACCTGGTATTCCCAAGTGGTCACCCATCTACGTACTGACCAGGCTCGACGTTGTTTAACTTTGGTAATCATATGGGAATCAGTGTTTCAACATGATGTGACCATAAGTCTTTCTATCAGACAAGAAACAGGCCCATTGGGAAAATTCACAACTACTTCTTCTAAGAAGACGTAATTGAAATGGTATGGATATATCATAAGAGCCAGCCATCTTTGCACTGCCATCGTACGAGGTACAATTTTAGGCGAACGAAGGGGCAGAGGAAAAAAATAAGCTGACAACATTACTGAGCTGATTGCAAGATTGCACAGAGGGTGATGCATTGGCACGCAACCAACACGTATAGGGGGATCTGGTTAGGCACTCAGCTATATAGCGACTTTATGACCACGCCCAGACATGGGACTGATGATAATAATGAATTAACAGGCAGTATTTTTACCTTACTCCTAAAAAATAAATGCAAGTCTGTGCGCACTGAATATGATATTAAAAAAAAAAACGCATTGTGCATACGCGTTTGCTAGCCCTTCTTATTCTCCACATCATCATTTAGGAGTACAAGTATGGGCGTGGGCAGGTGGAAGATAAAAGGAAGCCAACTGGAAGCAGAATAGGTATTGGCTCATCAAAAGGTTGACGGTGAATAGAATCGAATTCGATAGAAACCCAGCATGTATTTCTCATCGTTCGTTAATGACAGACGTCGAAACCTGGCCTGAATGGCGACTTCGGATCAAGAGTGTAGAGGGATGCTCAGCAGGGTAGCCGGGGAAAACGGACGGGTATTGCGGGGGGGGGGGCGACAACGATGGGGGGTTTTAACTATTAACGTCCATACTGAAATGTGTTGGCATGGAGGTTTCGCTCAGGAGTTAGAGCAATGAACCTAAGAGAAAAGGGGAAATAGATGTAAAACTTACTCTAGAGTTAAACATGTAAATATAGGTTGTATTTATACTTGAGTCTGCCAATATCCAAATGAATGGTGGTCCTTTTAGTAGATGGTCTTGTCGCAGTGCAAGGGATGTAGGATTTTAAACCCCGCCAAAAGAGCAAAAAAAATGTGGATAGTCAATATAAATACTTATATTATTTACATTATTTTGACTGTTATCCTCAACTTCATTGCCATATTCACAACGTTTCGGCCGTTGTACACTCCGGTTTTCATCAGGTGATTTGAATTTCGAACCAAACCCTTTATTTCGTCCACTGGGGTAGATTGCTCTAGTTTCACGTGCCTCAAGAACACATGGCCAAGTGAATAAAGACGGTGGTTAGATCCAGTGACTAGACCCAAAGTGTTGTGAGTTCAATAGCCGACCACAGCATTGGTGAACCAAAATTAAAGTTTAAAGGGAAATAACTGAGACATTCGGAAGAGGCATGATACGTGGAACTAGAACAATCTACTCTGGTAGACGAAATAAAGGGTTCGGTTGGAAATTCTAATCACCTGAAGAAGGCCGTAGCGTACAACGGCAGAAGCGTTGTGAATATAGCAATGAAGATGAGGATAAAGGTCCGAATAATGTAAATAATGTAAGTAATCATAATACCTCATCTCATATATATATATATATATATATATATATATGTGTGTGTGTGTGTGTGTGTGTGTGTGTGTGTGTGTGTGTGTGTGTGTGTGTGTGTGTGTGTGTGTGTGTGTGTGTGTGTGTAGAAAGATAAATATAAAAATTTATAAATAATAGGAACAGATATATTCGTCTATCGTCCGATTGAAATTCCTCTACGATCTTTTGAACAGGAGTAGAGGTTTATCTATTGTTTCCTGCTCGGGATTGGGTTTCCGGTTTTTTCTCAAATCTTCCCATTGTCCTCCATTCTCTGTAGTCTGTTGCGTGTTAGGGACGTGATCGCCTTGCTTGGGGTGAATTGATTAAAAAAAGTTTGCAATGTGATATTTACTTTTTAAAAGTGACGAAAAAAAAAAAGAATTGAGCCAATTTTTTTCTACAAGCCGCACATTAAACGTCAAAGAGCCGCTTGTGGTTCGTAAGCCACGGGTTAGTCGGCACTATTTTATATAAATTATAACATATATGTTGTTACTTTTATTTATTTTTTTTCAAGTTTATATATTTTGTAAATAGTTTCTTGTTAGACTGATAGAAGGACCAGAAAGAGGTATTGGATAAAGACAATATATTTTTGTATATTGTCGACGGTTCGCGCATCTCTCTCTCTTTCTCTCTTTCTAACTTTTTCTTTCTCTCTTAA
>OZ038496.1:27392306-27414806 GCA_964036315.1 Acanthosepion esculentum
AAAATTAAGTAAAATCTTGAAAGTTCTAGAAAGGATTAAAAAATATAATTTAATAATCTAAAAATATTTTGGTCTTTCCTCTTAATAATAACACAGATTTTTACGGTAAAACTTTGTTTTTATTAAGTTTGAGGCATTTTTTCATCATATTATGGTCATTTTCAGCGAATCTTTGGAGGTACCATTAGAGTTGGCTTAATGTTGTTTAGTTCCTTATAGAATAATATGTCCAAGAAGATATGCTTTTGGCCCGATAAATGTTGCATTTTTTTATTTTTGCAACTGATATCACTGATATCGCTTGCAGTTGAATATTTCTGCCACTGTCGAGGTAAGGATTTTATTGTTAATATTAAGTTGATAATTAAATTGTAGTTCGGAGTTATTCTCAAAGTTTAAGGTCGCGGTTAACTATTTATTTTTAACCCATCAAATTTGGCTTATTCCCGATTGAACGTTCACTCTCTCTCTCTCTTTCTCTCTCTCTCTCTCTCACTCACTCTGTCTATATTTTTCTTTCCAGTACTTTTTCGCTTTTTCTGTGCTTTTTCATATTCGCTCTTTTTCTTTTTTTTTTAATGCATTCATTTTCTTCTTTCTTTCTTTCTTTCTTTCTTTCTTTCTTTCTTTCTTTCTTTTTCTTCCTTTCTTTTCTTCCGTTTAACTTCATTCATTTTCTTCCATTTCAATCCGTTGATTTTTTTCGTTCTTTCTTTCTTTCTTTTCAACAAGTTTCTTTTTTCTATTCAGTTCACTTTCTTTCTTCCTTTTTTTTCTTTCTTTCTTTTCAACAGGATTCTTTTTTCTATTCAATTCACTTCCTTCCTTCCTTCGCTCTTTTTTCTATTTCATCCCCGTTTTTTCATTCATTCATTCATTCTTTCTTTTTTTCTTTCTTTCTTTCTTTCTTCTCTTCTATTCATTTTCTTTCTTTCTTTCTTTCTTTGTTCTCTTCTATTCATTTGCTTTCTTTCTTTCTTTCTTCTCTTCTATTCATTTTCTTTCTTTCTTTCTTTTTGTTTAATGTATTATGGCTCTTGAATGAGCCCCTTAGGGACATGAATCAGTCTGACTGACACAAAACATCTTATCAGAGCTTAGATAAACGCAAATCCTTTTCTTCAAATGCAACTTCTGTTTTTGTCGCCATTTTTAGTCTGAAGTAAAAGACATGCCAACCCACGAGAAAGCAATATCTGTTTTATGCATACATGCACACAGGAGCCAACAGCCTCTACCCGGAGAAGCAGATAGAAAAGAGCACCTTACTTGCAATCCTAATAAAATGATTTAGGTGCTTGTTCCCTATTAAATGTTGCTTAGGGACATATTTTTGAACCAAGATCTGTTTAGAAAAAAAGAAATAACGTTGATAAAAGCCACACTTCTTTGTTTTCTTAAAGAGAAATGTTTTTGCTAAAAATAATTGTTTAAACTGGCAAATACATGAATTTGATATTTCTTGCTTCGTTTGCTGATGAAATTAAAGCAAGACCTTATTTTTACATAGTACGTCCATATATATATATATATATATATATATATATATATATATATATATATATGAAATAATATAGTCTTACGATGTGCTATATTAATGGGATAAAATGTTCAATATCTGAGATAGAGCGTGTGTAAATATAAAAGTGAACATAGAAGTCAACACTTAGAGGTAACAGTCTGTTTCATGCTAGATGCAATCGTCAGGCCACGATTGCATCTAGCATGAAACAGACTGTCGCCTCTAAGTGTTGACTTCTATGTTCCCTTATATATATATATATATATATATATATATATATATATTTGATAGTTGTATATATAGGCAGCAATCCTTCGTTTATGCATGTTTCATTAAAAACGACAGATAAGGTACTACGGTTAAGCTTTTTATTTCATTTTTCTTGTGTTCGAACAAGAGCTTTCTTTTCTGGACAAAGGGTGTGTAAGAACTGTCCAAATGTTTTATATATCCGAGCGCTTTCGGCTATACCTTTAGCCATTATCAAGGATGATTCGAGTTTTCATCTTAATTGAGTGTGTGCATTATGTGTATATCTTAGTGTGTAGTAGGGATGTTTTTAATTTACGAATTCGGTTAGCACATTGTGGTTTTGTTCGTAGTTAATACTGTTAAGAGTTGGCTTTTTCTTTTTTATTATTAAAGCTTCCATTATTTTTTATCTATTTTTACAGGTGGATGCAGTTAATATATTTGTGTTTTTTACTAGTATTTTTCTAATGGAGTTTGGTAAATTTGTGTGTGTGTTTAAATGCGTTCTAATGGAGCTGTGACCAGATAGGTGTAACGTAAGACGTCTGGATAAGCATGTAGTTGTGTAACCGATGTAATTATTTATGAGTCCGGTTTGATCACGAACACAGTTCCTTAAGGGGCATTTGAACTCATAGATAATGTTCGTTCTTTGTAATTTTGACATAGATGGTGTATTGTTATATTTGAGGATAAGGTTTGCTGTCTTGAATTTTTTATAATAGATAATTAATTTGATTTTTTTTTATTCGGGGTCAATTGGGGTAGTATATTTCTCAAAGAACTTAATAATGTTAAACAAACACTAATCAACAACGGCTTCCCTAACCACCTTATAAACCACCAAATTAGACTATTTCTCCCCAAAGTAAGTAATAATGAATGTGAACACACAGTCAAAAATCACATACACATTTATTACAAAAACCAAATGCATATGAATTACAAACAAGACGAATCTTCACTAAGACATATTATAAAGAAATATACTATCCCAACCTTTTATTACTTGCAAGCTAACAAGAAAATTAAATTTCGGCATTAAATGGCAGATGAAGGAGTTAATATTCCATTTAAAAAACAAATCAATCTACTACTAGTATTACTGCTACTACTAGTACTACTGCTACTACTAGTACTATCGACTGAGCCAGTTAAATAAGTACAAAGAAATAGCGGAAAGTGAATCGGGAGAGAAGAAGAAAGAGAGCTATAGTGGTGCAAACTATTTTATAACACTTCTTCTTTAAGTACGCCTCCTCTCAGGACGTAGGTGATCATGGTTCTCCCCAATTTCCTGATCTTTGTAGCTCTTAATAAATTTTATCTTTTCTGTTATCTCTCCTAAACCTTGTTCCGCAAGTATGTTTTTTCTTTTGTTCTTCTTGCCTTCAGTCTGTCCTGTGAGTATCAGAATTTCCAACCCCTTTTTCCTCATCTTGTGCCCGAGTAACCTCAACTGTCTCATCCTGATGTTAAATGTGTCCTTTTGTTCCCATTTTTTCAAAAAGTTCGTCGTTTCTCACATGTTCGGTTCATGGTATCCTCAGCATCCTTCTGTAGAACCACATTTTGTTGCTTCAAGTCTCTTCATCATCTCTGAGGTGATTGTCCAGCATTCCCTGTCATATAAGAGGACATATGACGTAACAGTTCATTATTCTTTTCTTTTTTTTCTAACGAAGTTTTTTTTTCTTCTGTTTCTTAATACTCTGCTTAGCTTTTTGAAGGCACCTTTGCCTACAGCATTTCGCACTTTCCGTCCTCTGTTAAAACACTTCCAAGATATTTAAATTTTTGTACCTCTTTGATTTAGGTATCACCGATTTGTAATTTGCATTTTGGCCTAATCCTTTTGCTAACAAGCATGCATCCAGTCTTCTTGCAGTTTATACTTAGTCCTTTCTTCTCCCTCTCTGCGGCAGTTTTTGTAGTTTTCTTTCTGTGACTGCTATCAACACTGTGTCATCTGCATATCTTATGCTGTTAAGATTGTGGCCGCAAATAATAAATCCTGGTAGGACTTCTAATTCTCTCAGAATCTTCTCGCTTTATAGTCCGGCGAGAAGACACATCATTGTCTTATATCCCTTTTTATTTTTGCTTATAGCTATACTCATTTTCCATCCGTTCCCAAAATCTGTCAAGGTAGCTAACCAGTTCCAATAGATCTTTATGGCGTATTTTATCGAACGCTTTTTCATAATATATAAAACACAGGTACATGTCCCTCTGCATTTGCATTGCCCTTTAGTGTTACTATTAATTATAGGAACACCTGGTAGGGTAGATTGGAGAAATATACTAAAGAGCAGATCAAGTTGTTCGTTTTGTGATGGGCGCACTCGGAACTATTTCGTTTTGATCGCGTGGAAAGAGGGTGGAAAACACTACTTGGTTTCAGTGAGAAAAAGAAAGAAAGAAATAAGATAGAAGTGTTTAACGTCTCCTGCTAATACCTCATAAATAATGGACTATTCCGGTTTGATCGCGTGAGATGACAAAAGACATATCAAAGACGCTACTGGGTTTTAGTGCGAAAATGAAATAGGTGACAGAAGCGTTTAACGTCTGTTTCAGTGAAATTAAAAAAGTTGTCAATTTCTGATTTTTTCATTTGTACCCAGTCGGGTATTTTATTCTCTTAGAACTGGCCAGCCATGGGCTTAGTTAATCATTAACTGAACAATTAAGATTCATCAGAAAATTCAAACAGGAAAACCATGAAATGTTTACGGGTTTAATAATAATAATAATAATTATAATAATAATAATAATAATAATAATAATAATAATAATAATGATAATAATAATAATAATGATGATAATAATAATAATAATAATAATAATAATAATAATAATGATGATGATGATGATGATGATGAAAAAGAAAGCAAAGACAGATGCAACCGGCTAGATACAGAAACAATGGCAAGATAAACCGCTTCATGGCCAATACTCTGCCCGTACCAAACAAGCTGACGTAGACAAAAACCGAACCCATCAGTGGCTACGTAATGCAGGGTTGAAAGCTGAAACTGAAGGTTTTATCATTTCTGCAGAGGACCAATGCTCGTTAACTAGGAATTATCAAGCACATATACTAAAATACTGTGTTATTCCAAAATGCAGATTCTGTCATAAATATCCAGAAACGATTGATCATCTTGTATCAGGTTGAACGATATTGGCACCCACTGAATATAAAAACCGGCATGACAGAGTGGGCCAATATCTGCACTGGAAAATTTGCAACTTCTACGGGAAGGAAACTGAAAGAAACTGGTACGAACACCACCCAGACCCGGTTACGGAGATAGGACCTGTTACAATTCTATGGGACTACACAATACACACTAACAGAACAATCAAAGCCAACCACCCAGACATTATTAAAGACCACAAAGAAAAAAAAGCCTCCTTATTGATATGGCAGTCCCTGCAGACTGCAATGTATCTTTGAAGATATTGGAAAAGCTGTCAAAATACAAGGACCGTGAAATAGAAATCTCAAAAATGTAGCACATGGGAACATCAACAATCCCTGTTGTAGTTGGAGCACTCGGATTGGTTGGAAAAGATTCTAGTAGGCTGATTGAAGGGATCCCTGGAAGTCCATGCCTCAAAGAGATACAAAATATTATTCTGACAAGTACAGCCCACACTTTACGAAGGGCTTTATCAATGTAAATTTTTTTTTTGTTTTTGCAGTAGAAAGTGTCATGATACCATTTCTAACCTTAGGTCCCTGGGCGGGACACGGAAAGAAATGTGTAAATGGCAGATATCAAAGGAAATAATAATAATAATAATAATAATAATAATAATAATAATAATAATAATAAGAAGAAGAAGAAGAAGAAGAAGAAGAAGAATCAAAGACTACAAAAACAGAATGTGCTTTCTTATTGACTGACATGGCAGTTCCTGCAAATTGTAATGTATCTTTGAAGATCTTAAACAAACTATCAAAATACAGGAATCTTGAAATGGAAATCTAAAAAATGTGGCACTTGAGGATATCAATAATTCCAGTTGTAGTTGGAGCCCTCGATTTGATTGGAAAAACGTTCCGATAGACTTATTGAAGTAATTCCTGGCAGCCCATGCTTTAAAGAAATAAAAAGAATTGTACTCATAAGTACAGTTCACACCTTTATTGATGTAAAATGTGTCATCAGAATGAATGCAAACAAAACCAGGAGAGACAAATCAAAAGACGATATCAAACGTAGGATGTGTGGGAAACTTGATGAAATATCTTAACACACAAATGAATGCCCAAGTTGGCACAGAATGCGTATAAGTGGCGACATGATTGGACAGGTAAAAAAACCCATTGGTAAATAAGCCTTAAGGTTGGTTTCAGTGGAAAAGAAAAGTGACGTGAACAATAGCCAGAGGCAATAAAAGAAAATCACAATCACAAGATATTATGGAATTTCTTAGTCTAGTCAAATCATGTCATTGAATTAGGAAGATCTAACCGCATTGTTGGATGAGTCTAATGGTGATTACGAAGGTACGGAAGCTCGGAAAACTCACTCCGATCGTTCTGATCAGAAAAGAATTCCTGAATTTGTTGATGAGGGCCTCAGACTCAACACAGAGGCCTACATCAAGTTCTGCCCTGGGCCAAGAGGGTGGCTGCTGGAAGAGTAGAAGGAGAATAGTAATTGACAAATCATTGGTTTTGCTGTTCCAGGGTGAAAAAATTGGAAACAATAGAAAAATACCAGAATCTGTCTTGGAGGCTGAAGAAGCAATAGAACCTGTATGTAGAACTAATTCCTGCAGTAATGGGTTCGTTTGGAACACAGGCTAGAAAGTGCTTAGGGAGAATTAGAATTGTGACCAAGATTGAAGACCAGCAGAAAATTGCCATGACTTACTCTGAGGGGATTTTCCGAAAAGTTTTTAAGGTGTGAAGAATTTTGTTGACCGCGTGCCTCAAGAACACAATTTCTATTGATTACATGCACAACATCAAAAATAATAATAATAATAATAATAATAATAATAATAATGAGGAGAAGAAAAAGAAGAAAAAGATAAACTATGATAATAATAATAATAATAATAATGATAAGAAGAAGAAGATGGAGAAGAACAATGAAAAAAAGAACAATAATAATAATAATAATATCTACCGAAAAACAAGAGCAATAATAATAATAATAATAATAATAATAATAATAATAATAATAATAATAATACAGTGTTTTATAATGTTGAACAATATTTTAACAAAATATCTGTCGTATTCAAGATATATTTAAAAAAATAAATTTCAAGTATAAAAATATATAAATCCACAGAAAATTGTAAGTCTTCATACAAACTTTGCTTGTCTACGATTTAATATTGATTGAATACAGTAATTGTGGCACAAGGCTGAAAAAAGGGGGGAAATAGATCAATGCTGGTCGACACTATCTTATATCTAGCCAATCAGATTCACGACCCATTCATTCGTTACAATTTACTCATTCACCATAAAAATTTATCCGCCACATACATTTTGGTGTATTGTCTTACATACAGCAAAATACCTCACACGTGTAAATTATCCTCTCGATTAGTTTGTAACACCCTATTTATCATCTCTCAGTTGCGTCTCTGTCTTTGGGCAGAGTGCGCTCAAAGGACAGAGTCGCAACTGAGGAAAATTATACTGCGAGGTGTCTAGCCCTGGGAAACAGCTGCCCGAGGTCGCACCATCTCATTGCACCAGCGAGAGGGATCGGTGCTCGCAACGAGGCCAGTGGCGGTTGCGGGGGCTCGGACAATTTTTTTCCTAGCCGGGGTGTACGCGCTCGGGCTCCCCACATTAAACCAATCTTGTGTCATAACCTGATCTCATGGGGGGGGGGTAAATACAAGTACCTCACACATAAAGGACCCCCTATTGAAAAACACCCTACGATTTAAAATATAAATATGTCATAATTCTATCAATGTTCTTAACTGATGTTGGTGGTGGTGGTGGTGGTGGTGGTGGGGGGTGATGACCTCAAAAACAAACTGAAAAAAGAAAGACGTTAGGAAGACATGCCCACCCCTTAAAAACAAAAAAAATCAAGAGTCTCTCTCTCTCTCTCTCTCTCTCTCTCTCTCTCTCTCTCTCTCTCTCTTTAATGGAAGAAGGAGGATAAAAAAATGGGCATTAGAAAATTCAAAAAGTTATCCAGTCTAGATGAAAAGCGCAGGACAAAACAAATGTTGATATCTCGCCTTGGATCGTCGCGAGAAGCCGGGCACAGGCCGGAAACGGCACTTAGATTAACTAGGGACACAAGAAGAGTCTATCTTAAATAAGGGAGGGCTGAAACGTGCTTAATATGATGGCGATCTTATTCATCTTGAAATTTTCCGTTAGTTGATTAGTTACGAAAAGGAATTAATCAAACACCTTAGTATAAATCATATGGAATTCCCCTGCCATTCTGTACGTTCCCCCGGGCCGAGAAATTAATAATTTGCCCATGTAGCCATCCTCCTGCGTTCTAAGGGTCGACATGTTGGTAGTTTCTGAATATATTTTCAGAATGTGCACTTTAAGATGTTTGTCGAAATTACAGTCGTTAGTAATAAAAATGTTCTGTAACTACGTTGATTTCAAATTATTGTGCCTGATATCATATCTGTGTCCACTAAATCTTTTGACTTTTTTTAATCTTTTGGACTCGGCTCTACAGGATACAAAGCAGGAAACGTAACACACAATCAATAAGAATAATAAGCAAAATGATAGACGTAAGTCTTCCCATATTTTTTGACAGTTAAGAGAAGAGCGTGGTTTAAGAAAAGATGAAGAAAAGAAAAAAAAAAACAGTGTTTGACAATGTTAAACAATAATTCAACAGAATGTCTGTCTTCTTCAAGTTATATTTAAACAATTTTTTCAAGTATAAAAATATATAAATCTACAAAAAATTATTATAAGTCTTTCTACAAACGATGCTTGTCTAAGATTTATTACTGATACAGTAATTGTGGCACAAAGCCGAAAAAAAGTGGCGAGATTGGTCAAGGTTGGTCATCAGTAGTTATCTTATACCTAGCTAAATGGATTCATGACCCATTCATTAATTACAATATACGTATTCACTATAAGAATTTATCTGTCAGCATTCGCTCCTTCATACACCAAAATACCTCACACACACTGGGCACCTACTGGGAAGAAAACTGCCCCATGTGTTAAAAATACCAATATGTACAATTGTGTGTATCTGTTAAAGAATATGACAAAATAAAAATAATGAAAGACAGTTTTTGACAATGTTCCAATATTTCGTCAGTTTGTCTGTCTTCAAGTTATGTTTAAAAAGTGTATGCAAGTAGAAAAATATAAAAAAATAAAATCTACAAAAAATTATTATAAGTCTTTGGTACAAACGTTGCTTGTCTAAGATTTATTACTGACTAAATACAGTAATTGTGGCACAAGGCCAAAAAAATAGGAGAAATATATCAAGGCTGATCGACACTATCCTATACATAGCTAATTAGATTCACGACCCATTCATTCGTCACAATTTACTTATTCACCATAAGAATCTATCCATCACCATTCATTGCTACATACACCAAAATACCTCACGCATACAGGGTACCTACCAAAACAAAAAAAGCATGACGTAAAAATTTCAATACGTACAATGATCTTAATATAATGGTGATCTTGTTTTTTCGTTAGTTGATTAGTTACTAACAAGAATTAATTAAACAGCTTAGTATAAATCTTATGGAACTCTCCTGTTCGTTCCCCGGGGGTGGGAAGTTAGTAATTTGCATACGAAACTGTCTTTATCTTTTCTTAAATCGCGCTCATCTCTTAACTGGAAGAGTGACGTCAATCATTTTGTTTAATAATAATAAGTAATATTTAGAACATGGAAAGTAGTGATTTTCCAAGCGTAGCTTAGATGTGGCACAAGGCCGAAAGTATGAAGCACCCAGTGAGGATCGAACTCACTACTTAGTCGTAATTGTTTTAGTAATACGAGCTTGTTAACCATTACACCGCCCCGAGGTGCCCATACGGCATCGAAAGCAATGAGGAGGTTTCAAGAAAAAATAGGAAGTACAAAGAAAATGGAAACCAGGAAAGCAGAACAGAAACTTATGGTATATATAGCAGGAAAGGAAGTGTGAGATAATCTAACACTCACAGGTCGTATTGAAGACATGGAAAATAGACAAAGCGAAGAAGGCATCAAGTAATCTGCTCCACGAGTAAAGAGATGTCCGAAGATGGAGAAAGTGGGATGTTTAGGTGGCAATAATTACTTAGAGGAACAAAAGACTGGCTTAGAGGTCCATAAGGGAGATTAGGCCTTGTAAGGAGAGAATTTGGTAGTGTTATTATTATCATTTATATTACTACTACTAATTATAATCGTTGAGAATGCAGAAAGAAGAGAAGAAAGAAAAGAAGAGGAAAAAGATGGTAGAAGAAGAAGAAGAAGAAGAAGAAGAAGAAGAAGAAGAAGAAGAAGAAGAAGAAGAAGAAGAAGAAGAAGAAGATTATTTAAAGCCAGGAAATATTTTTAGATTGTAAGGATTTTTTATGGAGATAATAAAGATTTATTAATACAAGTATTACTAATTAACCCATAGCTAGGGGGAGAAAGGTGTATTCATACTTTTCTCAAGGGTATTTGTGCGTCAGTGAATATAACGACCGACTAGAATTGGAAATAGGAGAGTCGATTTTCAACTCCCGAGCGGTTATCGATTAAACCAATGAGCAAAATCCAATGCACCGACGGCACCTGGTATTCCCAAGTAGTCTCCCGTGCCAGGCTCGACATTGCATAACTTTGATGATTGTACGAGAACCGATGTTTCAACATGATATGGCCGTAAGTCCCAAAAAGAAAAAGAAGAAGAAGGAAGAGGAGGATAAAAAGGAGGAGGAGGAGGAGAAGAAGAAATAGAAGAAGACCAAGAAAGAGAAGAAAGAGAAGCAGCTAAAGAATAACTTTTAGAAGAATAAGAAAGTAGACAAAGAAGCAAAAGAAAGCGGAGTAGGGGAAGAGGAGGACGAAGAAGAAAAAGAAAGAGTAAGATGATAAAAACGGGGAAGAAGAAGAAGAAGAAGAAGAAGAAGAAGAAGAAGAAGAAGAAGAAGAAGAAGAAGAAGAAGAAGTAAATTGTAAGAAAAAGAAAAATCAAAAGAAGGGTGAGGTGGAGTAGGATAAGAAGAGGAAGAAGAAGAAAAGAGGAGGAGGAGGTGAAGAAAAAGGAGAGGAGGAGAAGAAGAGGGGGTGGAATAGAAGAGGAGGAGGAGGAGAAGAAGAAGAAGAAGAAGAAGAAGAAGAAGAAGAAGAAAAAGAAAAAGAAAAAGAAAAAGAAGTGTTAGAAGAATAAGAAAGAGAAGAAGAAGCAAATTGAGGAATAGAAGAAGGAGAAGAAGTAGGTGCGACTAAGACCGTAAAAGCTGACGTTATTTAGCGTGATATATCAACCCTTGATGTTAGTACAATTAGTAACATTAATAAAATATAGCCATGATAGTGATTTATCGGGAGATCATGTCGAAGAAAGGAAGAAGGCAGAAGAAACGTTCAAGATGTGGAAGGAAAAAAATGGAGCAAACGATGACAAAAGAATAAAAGTTATGACGACGATAGGAAGGAAAAGGATGAGAGACGGGGTGAGTGAGTGAGAATGGTGGGAGGGACAACAGAAAGGGGGAAGGAAAGGGGCAAAGCGTGGGAAGAGGACGGGGGAAGAAATGGTTCGATGAGTCGTGCGATTCGCCGACCAACAGCGGTAATTCATATTCTGGCTACCCGAACCCTAACCCAAAAGAGAGGATTGGTCGGGGGGGGGGGGTAACTACAAATGTTTTATGACCCACTTAATCATCGACGCTTCCGTGGCTGAAGTGGTTAAGATGACGTTCATGAATATCACGTTAGTTCAAAAGCTATTGATTTCTGAAATATCATACTCAAGTGGCGGAAGATTGTACCAACCAAAAGGGTTGTGCGAAAAAGCAATAATAAGATAGATTAAAATTGGTAATAAAATTATAGCAATAATAAAGAAGATAATAACTCAGAATACCACAAAAATGTACAGCAATAAGACAACCAGAACTAGGAATGAATTAAAAGGAATAATGAAGAGTGCATAGCGACAGACTGTTGGGATAAAAAGCAACAATAATAAGATGGAATAAAACTAATAATAACATAACAACAACAACAATAATAATAATGATATAATAATAATAATAATAATAATAATAATAATAATAATAATAATAATAATGATAATAATGAAGAGTGTATAGAGCCAGAGTGTTGGGATAAAAAGCAACAATAATAAGATGGAATATAACTAATAATAAAATAATAGTAATAATGAAGAGTGTATAGAGCCAGAGTATTGGGATAAAAAGCAACAATAATAAGATGGAATATAACTAATAATAAAATAATAGTAATAATGAAGAGTGTATAGAGCCAGAGTATTGGGATAAAAAGCAACAATAATAAGATGGAATAAAATTAAATATAAAATAATAGTAATAATGAAGAGTGTATAGAGCCAGAGTATTGGGATAAAAAGCAACAATAATAAGATGGAATATAACTAATAATAACATAATAATAATAATAATAATAATAATAATAATAATAATAATAATAATAATAATAATGAAGAGTGTATAGAGCCAGAGTGTTGGGATAAAAAGCGGCAATAATAAGACGGAATAAAACTAGTAATAAAATAATAGTAATAATGAATCTTTAAACCCAAAATGTTGTGATTAAAATAAGAGTAAATGATAGACCCTCATCGTTTGAGAATGACTGCTCTTAAGCTTCGTATAATTTTTATTAATCTAAAATTATTTTAAATTGAGAGATTTTTTAAAGCCGGAGTGTTAACCAAGATCAAACTTGCTATAACTTAGAGTGAAATGTGTAAGTTTTTTTTTTTGTTTGATATTGAAATCTGGAATGAGTAATTCATAGCAATGAGGTGGCAGTTACATGAGTTGGATGTCATTCGATGATAAACATGGCCGTTTACGAGTCAGCAATAATAAAATCCATATTCTTATTCAATACAGATTATTACTCTTTTCAAAGACTTTATATGCCCAAAAGCTGAGTATCATCTACCATGTATTCAATTGCGAAAGCAGAATAACATATCATATTTTTCTTATTTCCAGGCTCCCAATAAAATAAAATTTCGACATTAAATGACCCATAAGGAATTGATGTACCGCTAAACAAATCATTCAAGACCGAGCAATTAAGCTACTCACCGACGACAGGACTAAAACAAAGACAAGCTTCGGACCGTTACTCCAGTTTCACGCTACGGCGATCTTCAAGCGAATAGAACTTTGTGGTCGCGTAATGATTACGGTAACGTAAAATGCGTGCAGCAGTTCGAACTATATATATATATATATATATATATATATATATATATATATATATATATATATATATATATATATATACCTGGTGTAACAATAAAATTATCCCAATCGTGTAAGAACATAATTATTCATCCCACAAAATGTTTAATATTTAAAAAACAATAAACTAATTGAGTTTCTTTTTTCAAAGTTTTCAGATAAACCGTTTAGCCATCTTGGTACCATTTGTTGTAGGGATCACTGAAAAACGCTTTGAGTTATTCAGTTAGAAAGACAACAGGTTAAAATCGTTTAGTATCAGACCCACTTTCTTCCCAATTGAGCAATGGTGAGAGGAAAAAGATCATTCAGGCCTTCAGTAATGGTAACAACATTCATATTATGGCTTCCATCTTCAAAGTCCATACAAGAACTATTAAGAGAACGGTGGATAGAAAAGAGGGAACAGTCGAGGGGAAAATTAGATCAGGAGGTCACAAAAGGAAGAGTGATTATCATTTCAACTTAGAGCTAAAGAGGTCAATTAGAAAAGATCCAATTCAATCTATAAGACGTTTGGCTCGTGAGAGATGAGTTTCAGCTATGACAGTCCAAAGAGCAGTGAAAAAAGACTTTGAAATGAAATTGTACGTGAAACGTGTTATACCACTTGTTACTACAGGACAGAAAGTTAGAAGATTAGAGAAGGCGAAGATCATCTTCAATAAATTGGAAATGTAATTATATATATATATATATATATATATATATATATATATATTTGAATTTTATTTCAACCCTTCATGAACTTCCGATCCTTAGCTATGATTAATTAATGACGTTAAGTTTGGAGAGTAATTGTACATTCTTATTGCTCAAAGTAGAGTCCACAAGTGTTATAAAATCCTCGAGGAATTCCATTAAGATATCTTTAATCATTTCTACGATATAACGTTTCAGAACTTCATATGACAAATGAACAAATTTGCTGTTGCACGATTTACATAAATTTGCTTTTATACAAGGCATATACATATCCGTGCGTACACGGATTAGTGATAGAATCTACGACTGACGCCAATTCAGTCGGGTTTCGATCCTAGCTAGAAGCAACCGGACGCCTATCACCTTGATGAGCTGTGATACAGCGAAACAGTCTGTCTGCGGATGACAATATATATATATATTTATATATATATATATCTTTATGACTCACTGTGTGTATTTAGGCAGCAAATTCTCTTTTAGGCATGTTTGAATAAATTAAAAACATTATATCTGCTTATTTTTATCATAATCCTTTCATATTTAAAAATATTTTCCCGTATATTACAATTAAATGAAGCAAGAAATGCACTTTAACAGTGAGAATCATTTTTATTTCGGAAGTTGTATCTCTGATGATGATCTCAGAAAGAGATGGGAAGTTCTTGGGAAATAAAAGTGATTCTCACTGTTACAGTGCATTTCTTGGCTTATTTAGTTGTAATACGGAAAAATATTTGTTAATATCAAGGGATTATGATCAAAATTAGCAGACATAATGTTTTTAAGTTATTCAATCAGACATATATATATATATATATATATATAAATATTTATATATATATATATATATATATAAATATTCATATATATATATATATATATAAATATTTATATATATATATATATATATATATAAATATTCATATATATATATATATATATATATATATATATATATATTCTCAGATATATTCTCAGATATATTCTGTAGAGAGTACAGTACGAATAAACGAAAAAATAATTGAATATATTTTCCTCATTTCTTTTTTCTTCTATTCATACATATATGTATATGTGTATGTATGTTTGTGTTCATATATATATATATATATATATATATATATATATATATATATATAATATATATATATATATATATATAAATATGAATTGAAGAAAAAAGTGACATGAGGAAAATATATTTTATGCCTCTTTTTTCTTTTATATCTACAGATTATATTTAAGAATATATATATATATATATATATATATATATATATATATATATATATATATATATATATATATATATATATATATATATACAAATTGTTTTTTGTATAACATCCCAGTATATGGCAAGTTAAGATACACAGATGACACAGTTCTGATGGTAGACACGGAAAGGAAATTTCAAAACCCTCTTCAGAAGGTAGCGGAGGAGAGCGAGAAGAAAGGACTAAGCATAAATTATAAGAAGACAGAATGCATGGTCATCAATAAAAGGATGAGCCCGATATGCGATTTGAAGGTCGGGAACACTAGAATCAAGCAGACTCGGTAGTTTAAATATCTGGGAAGCGTCTTGACAGAGGACTGTAAGTGCGTAGACCTATTGGGATGGCCAATGACACATTCCAAAAGCTGGGCAAAGTATTGCGAGACTGGAGGATTTCTTTGGTAACGAAGAAAAGAATACTAAACTGTTACGTGACATCTGGCCTTTTTTACGGCAGCGAATGTTTGACGATTTCCTCAAAGATGAAGATGAGACTCGAGGCGAGATGTGGTTCTACAGAAGGATGCTAAGGAAATAATCGATGAGGTCTTAAAGAGGATGCACACAAGGATGAGGCTTATTCTTAACATCTGGGAGAGGCAGATGAAGTTTCTGGAACACATAATGAGGAAGTAGGGCCTGGAGAATCTGATACTCACAGGTCGAATAGAGGGAAAGAAGGACAAGAGAAAGCAGCGCGTGCCATACCTGGCGGGTTTAAGCAAGTGGATGACAGAACGTGGTCTGACAGGAAGCAGAAGGAAGGAACTTGTTGAGAGCTGCAAGGGATTGAGGGGTTGGAGAGCCATGATCGCTTACGTCCTGAAAGGACACGGCACATAAAAAGAAAGAAAAATATGGCACGTTATTCATGGGATAGACGAAACGTCTTCACGTGCCTCCTTTGTGTGGCTGAGTTTGAAAACTGATTGTCTTTTTCGGGCAGTAAAACTTAGCGCTTATCATTTTACAGATTTTCAAATTTGAGTCGTCTTATATCGGTCCAAGAAATTAAAAAGGAAGTAATATATAATTAATTGCTGCATATATATTTAGATTTTACGTTGAAATGTTTTCTTTTCGTCTAACGAGACCGGCATTGATTATAGGTGTTCTGCTCAACTCTCGCAAGATGAATGCTATTTGAAGAAAGATGGCTGACACATGAGATAGTTCGAACTCGGTAAATACAAAAAGTAAACTTTTGACAATTAAATCAAACATGACCAAAGCTTGTTATTATTATTATTTTCGAAATATTTTACCTCTGACCCTAAACGCACACGCACCCCCCCACACACGCATATACATGATTTATTTTGGCCTGGTAACAGTTAAGTTTGAAACATGATTTACCATTTAGACTGTAACTGAAATCAAAGGGAATATTGCCTTCCAATTCAGTACTAGGGATGACCCCATGGCCTTTTTTCAAACGATCCTAATCCCGCATATATTAGACTTAATCCATCATCTCAATAATCTATTTCTTAATCCTGCCATTAATAAAAACAAACATTAACGGTATTTATCGCTTATTTTATATTTTATTTCTTATATTTTATATATGCGTGTGTATGTGTGTTTTTGTGATATATATATATATATATATATATATATATATATATATATATATATATATATATGTAATTTAATTATTTATACATGTATTTCTATTTGTATATACATATATATATGTATACTTTTATTTATATTTAAATATAGAATATTTTAAGCGATTTACTTTATACATACATATATATATATATCGAAACTATTTTCAAATAAAAAGTCTCATTAGAGAATATGAGAAAATTCAAAAGAAAATATGTAAGACTATGTTGCCTTTAACATTCAACACTACATGTTTGAAAGAAAAGTTGCTGCCAAATTACACACACACACACATATATATATATATATATATATATATATATATATATATATATATATATATTTGAATTGGACAAAGTCCGACAATTTATTTAAAGACATTTATGATATGTTTAAAAACGTTAAACATATCATAAATGTTTTTAAATATATATATATATATATATATATATATATATATATATATATATATATATATATAGTTATAATAATCTTTTTAGTTTTTAAAAATATAATTCCTTCGCTACATAAGAGTTCTCATGTTTCAAAAGCGAGAGCCGAGACCCCTAACATAATTTTTTAATCAAATCAGATTCCCAAATTCTCGCTTGACAAGGAAGCGGATCCAGACACCTTAACTCTACATAACTTAAAAAATTATGTTAGGGGTCTCGGCTCTCGCTTTTGAAACATGAGAACTCTTATGTAGCGAAGGAATCATATTTTTAAAAACTAAAAAGATTATTATAATATAAGCTCTACTTCTGTACGGAGCACTGTCTTTTTGAAAATAAAGCTAAATACTGAGGAACACCGGATTATCTACCTAACATGTTCTTTCCTATTTTTCTGCACACCTGCATACATATATATATATATATATATATATATATATATATATATATATATATATATATATATATATATATATGTAAAGAAAACGAATCGAATATCAATTCAAACTTTCACAACATTGATTTAAAATAGGGCTCAATACAATAGTAGAGCTATAATTCTTTATTATAAGGTATTGCATTCGAGCATATGTAAACTGGTTTACCTTAAAGAATATATATATAAAAAAAGCAGGATGTGTGTGTGTGTGTAACGAATGCACGGCCTCAATTTTCGACGGATTTGCACCAGAAGTTACATGCACACGCTCCAAGTTAGTAGTCGGTGGTGGAAATAATCGATTTTTTTATGTTTCTACGGCAGTTTTCATCTAGTCTGTGGCCATTTTCTACTGACCAGAGTGAGGGCCTATAGCTGGCTGCCACCAATAGACAGGAAGATTCTATAGGCCAGCGTGAGTGCCAACAGCTGACTGACACGAATGTTAACTAGCATGCTAGCATGCAAAAAAAAATGATAGCTGCATTCGTCACAAGTGGGAAAAATTTTACATCTGCATGGCACTTTACTCCAATTGGCTCATTCACTTGCTTAAACTCAACCTTGATTCTGATTCCGCAGAACTGGGTTGGGTGTGAAAATGTATTTGTTGTTAACATTCTTTTTTCATTCGGCTTTTCCAGTTATGAGTCCTTTTTTAAAGCTGATCGTTTTGTATTCATTTTGTTTAGTTCTCTTTTCGTAACAGATTTAATGTTTAGTATAGAGCTTAGAAAAATTCGCAGTGTGAGATAGGCAAGAAGTAAGGCATGTAGCAACATCAACACGGCAAAGGACACTCCTTTGAAGGCAAGGAAGGGCAAACATATTTTAAGTCAAGTGATAGCAATTGCTGTATGAGTCGTACGATTTTTGAATCAAGCACGAGCAACGCCGGGCCATGCTGCTAGTATATATATATTATCCTTCACCGATAACGCGACTCGGAGTTTCATGCACAATGCAATCTTCAGGCGCTCAGTAGAGACTGACCGTTAGGTAATTTAAATTTTAATAAAAATATCTGGTTATCAAAATGTTGGCTCATTTATATATTATACTGGGATTACAGTTTTGTAGTTTAAAAAATATATTTGACACTTAAAATAAACGAGTTTTGTATATATAAGTAAAAGCAAAAACAAATTATTTTAAAGTTGTGATTTTTTATTATTTATATTAAGCATAAAGGGAGATTTCAAACAAACCTTAATTTATATTAAATATTAATATGGATCAACTTAGTTAAGCAGATATTTATTTTATTTAACCATGAATTCATTTCTCCTGTTTAATAAGCTAGGATTATTTTAGTGTTTTAAAATAACTAATTTTTCAACAAGACATATCTTACATCTATTTACTTTTCCGTTGTAAGATTTAGCTCTTGTTACAATATCCCAGGTAATAAATGTGTATTAGCATCATTCTTTAATTGCCAGAAATATTTATAGAGTGCAGTGCAAAATTTCCGAGGATTTTCGGTGGAACCAAAATAAAATTTAACATCGTTACCGTAATGTATGCTCGATCGGTATATACAATATTATCAGTCATATATATAAAAATATTTTTTTTTAAACATTCAACCCCAAGCAAGGCGGGAAGCCACAAGCACGCAAGGGGTTACAGAGAGTTGGAGCGAGAGCAAAGAGGAGTTATAGAGGAAAAGATGAAGAGTAGGTTAGGGGATATATCAGGGCATCTGGAGACGTCGATTGACATTACATTTGAATAGTAGGAGATTATAGCTACTAGGAAAACAAGAAATGGGGAGGGAGTTCCACGGGCGAGAAGTGCGAGACATGAAGCTATTGGAGTAGAAGAGGCAGCTACATTTAACAGTTTCGACAGTAAAAGAGTGAGAGCGAGATGCCAGCCTAGTTGAACGCTTAAATTCATGAAGTCTGGGAACCAGCGAAAGCAGCTCATCTGTGCAGTTACCGTGAAAGTATTTATAAAAACGACAGAGGGAGGTAACGACATGTCTGTGAGAGAGCGACTGCAGACGAGATGCCAGATCAGGACCAATTACATTGCATATCCGTCTTTGGTTTTTATCAAGGACCTTGAGATAAACAGAAGGGGCTCTAAACTATATTGACCCTGTAAGCGACAGATAATAGTTTTTTCGGAAGTTGCATTTATTTAAAAGAAAAATGACGTTGTCTTTTTTGGAAATATGTTTATTTAATATTATGTTATGTTTTGATATAGATTTATCGGTGTTATTCACACAGGTATAGCTGAACTTTATATTATTTTTGTTAATTTTTTTTTAGTGTCGGTTAATGTTTATGAATTAAATTTAGGAAAATTCTTCCGATATCCGTTTGAATATTAGGATTAAAAGTAGATTAGATCATATAATGTTACGTTTACGGTGTTTCTGTTTATTTGTGTTTTTTTTTTGTAAATAGTCTAAAATCACTTTATAGTGCTCTCTATTAATCACCACAGAGATCCTTCCCTGCCCCCACCTTAGAATGCCTGACGCCCAACTTCTCAAGTGCTCCTCTCTGCGGCTGCTCGGTCTCACGTTGACTGCTGACCTGAGATGGAACAAATACATTGAGTCAATTGCTTCGTCCACCGCAAGGAGAGTTGGCTCCCTGTGCCGGGCCAGGAAATTTATCTCCCCGGAATCGATCCTTGAAATCTACAAATCAACCATTCGCCATTGCATGGAGTATTGCTGCCATATATGGTCTGGAGCCCCTTCTGTTTGTCACGGGGTTCTTGATAAGATCCAGAGACAGATATGCAATGTAATTGTCCCTGATCTGGCATCTCGCCTGCAGTCGTTCTCTCACAGACGCTCCGTCGCCTCTCCCTGTCTTTTTTACAAATACTTTCATGGTAATTGCTCCGATGAGCTGCTTACGCTGGTTCCCAGACTTCATGAATTCAAGCGTCCTACGAGGCTGGCATACCGCTCTCACCCTTTCACTGTTGAAACTGTTAAATGTAGCTGTCTCTTCTACTCCAATAGCTTCATATCTCGCACCTCTTGCCTGTGGAACTCCCATCCCTATTCCTGTTTCCCTGACTACTATAATCTCCAACTATTCAAATTTAATGTTAATCGACATCTCCAGTAGCCTTGATCTATCCACTATCCTTCTCCACATCATTTCCTCTAACAATCCTATCTGCTCTCGCTCCAAATCTTCTGTAACCCCTTGCCTTGATCTATCCACTATCCTTCTCCTTATCCTTTCCTCTAACACTCCTATCTGCTCTCGCTCCAAATCTTCTGTAACACCTTGTGTACTAGTGGCTTCCCGCCTTGCTTGCGGTGAAATGCTTAAAAAAAAAAGAAAAAAAGAAAGAAAAAGTTGCTTAGTTCTAAAGCTTTTATCTGTTTAATTTTATTACTATCAAATAATTCCTTATTGCTGGAGTTGGTAGATAATCTAACTTGGACTGATTTATATAAATTATCTAGAATATTATGGTGATGGTTGGATGCTTTACTGATGTATCTATGGTTATATAGATGGTTGCTATATGGTTTGTAATAACCATTATTCAAGTCCAAGGTCACATCGAGAAAGTTGATCACTTTAACATATATACTTAATTGCACTGTTGCGTTACATCGAGCATTGTTTTATTAACACCAGCACTAGATGTGCGATATATATATATATATATATATATATATATATATATATATATATATATATATATATATATATATATATACATAATTTTTATATATCAAGATCAGTATTGGGGAAATTGTATGACAAAGTGGAAGAAGGTTACTTCTGGTGCCATTTATCCTTCAGTTCGATGAAGTCCTGAAATACGAAAACACACACGCACACACACGCACACACGCGCACACGCGCGCACACACACACACACACACACACACACACACACACATATATATATATATATATATATATATAGAGAGAGAGAGAGAGAGAGGGAGAGGGGACAGATCTATATGAACAGACCAAGTTAGATAGATAGATATGAACAGACTGAGATAGATAGCTATGAACAGATTATGATAGATAGATAGATAGATATTTATGCTTGCAAATGTCATCTCATTTAAATGCATTGGGGATTCACTTTCAAAGTTACTTTGAATTGTATCTAACCAAAACGATTAGCAAATGATGGCCGCCTGAAGCTTCGCCGAATTTGGAGTGTTATCGCGAAAAGGATTAACCTTGTCATTAGGGGTCAAGTAAAACGACCCACGCTGCAAGTTATAAACCTTGCTTGGACTATATTTGTAATCCTTTAATTAGGGGATAAGACAATTAGGGGAATATATACTTGCTTTAGGGTTTTCAGAACGCCTCTTTACACATGCAGCAAGTTTTAAATTCTTTTTAGGGGCCGGGTGATGATAGGATTTATGGGCAAAATGTTTAGGCTGGTTTACTTGAAAAAATACAAAATTATTTTATTTTAAACAATTTTTATGCATTCGTATTCCACAGATCTTTCTCCAGACGTGACATTCGACAGAACCGATTTTTTTTTAGCATTTTAGAATGGAGAGTCTTTTTTCATAATATGCATATACAATGTAAAATGAGATCCTTGACTATTTATAAAGTTATTGTCAAATTGAAAACTTTTCAGTACCTCGTTGTATATACATACCTATATATATATATATATATATATATATATATATATATATATATATATATATATATATATATATGTGTGTGTGTGTGTGTGTGTGAGTGTGTGTGTGTGTGTATGCATGCGTGCGTGCACGCGCGCGTTTGTGTATACAGTCGT